>JAQSUU010000044.1:0-1200000 GCA_038087645.1 Saccharum hybrid cultivar R570 | reverse complement strand
ATCTAGATGCTCAGCCCGCTGATATAGCTGAGGATGAGGCCTCTGACAGCACTGACGAGGACTATCAGCCCATCCCCAGGTATCGGTCTCCTCGGCCTCACGACCACGAGGCCGGTGGCTCTGGTTCAGCCTCCCGCTCAGACCCAGCCATGGTGGCTATACTTGAGAGGCTGACCCAGGCATAGGAGCGACAGGAGCTTCAGCTATAGAGACAGGCTCAGGACACAGCTGCTGCGTTTGCACAGATACAAGCTCGACAGGATGAGTTCCAAAAACAGCAGCTTGAGATACAGCGCCAACAGGTCGAGATGCAGCGTCAGCAGTATGAGATGCAGCGACAGAGTGCAGCTAGCCAGCAGCAGTACTTGGAGCTTCTGCGTCACCTAGTCACAGTTGGGGCTCCTCCACCTGCATCTATCCTGACTTCAGCTTTACCATTCAGTGGACCTTCAAGTCAGGATCAGCTGAGCTTTCAGTTCACATCTCCACAGCTGCAGGTTCCTCAGTCATTCTAGTCCCCGAGCTACACGCCCATTCAGACGGGGTTTACTCCTTCAGACCAGCCTCGCCCTCACATGTTGACCGGCACACCGTTCATTGATCTGAGTGCCACATATAGCGAGTTGACTGGTCAGCCGACACCCTCGCACACCACATTTGCTACTTCTTCAGGGTTGTCAGGTTCAGAGGCAGTTTTCCTTCCAGTGACAGGGACAGGCACTACAGAGACTGTTCCGTCGTCCGTTGCCTCGACAGATCCTCCAGCTTTTGGCTCACTTCAGGCTCAGGTCATAGAGACTGCTTCACTTATCGCTACTTTGGCAGCACATGTTCCTGTTGATCAGACCCAGACCGCTTCACAGTCATGTGCTTCTTCAGAGGGTCAGCCAGATAGCTCCGAGTCCGAGGGAGACATCTCTCAGTTTGTGATTACTCCGCGCTCCTCGGCACCCGACTCGACTCCGTCTGTTCTCCCATCAGATCCTTAGATTAGCTTTTGGCGTTTGATGCCAAAGGGGGAGAGAGAGTAGATTCAGGGGGAGCTTTTGTTAGAGGTTTTTTGTTCTTTTCTTGTGTGCTACTCTCATGCATTATGTTTACTTTACAGTAATTGCATTCGTGTGACATGTGATCTTATGAGATATCTTAAGTCTATATGGTTTATCTAATCATAGCTTTAAAACATGTCACTTGTTTGTTTTTTAGCTCATAAGGTTGTGCTTCCGTGCCTTACTCTGATTTCATATGAGCTTTGTTTTATGTGTACTAACTCTTCATGTTTTATCCTATGAGTACACTCAGTTGGCTTGGAACACATAAGCATTGACTAACCCCTTGTGCTTACAGCTTTATGCTTATATGAACCAAGCATGATCAAAAACCTCAACTCATATCTTCTGAATCTAAGTGTTGTCATCAATCACCAAAAAGGGGGAGATTGAAAGCATCTAGGCCCCGGTGTTGGTTTCGGCAATTAATGACAACACATAATTACCATGACTAACGTGTGTTTTGCAGAAACATCGGTAAGTTAGGTCATGGAGATGATAACTGCTTTGAGCAATATGGCAGTCATGTCCCTTGATGGAAATCATTTCGGTTTTCAAAGGATCAACGATAAGATTAAGGACGGTTAGTTCCGGATGTCAAGGTGTTGAGATACATCTGGAATAGTCGTTAGGATCTTTGTTTCTTCCTTTGACCGTACTATGAAGAGGGGCACGAGCGAGCAGCTTGACCTAGGTGAGTCTTATGTTTAGGTGTGGTGCACACTTGTCAAACTTAGCACTAGGTAGCTCGAGAAAAGCTCAGAGTACAGTTAGAAGCGACTTGGTTCAAGTTGCATTGCGTTTAGAAGACGTTTGAGCCGTTTACCTATGACCGGACGCGGTCCTGGTCATGACCGGACGCGTCCGGTCAGTACAAAGTCTTAACTGCGTTTTCGGCTGACTGACCAGACGCGGTCCTTGAGAGGACCGAACGCGGTGGTCAGGCTGACATGTGTTCCAGAGGGTAAACAGCAAAGATCGGACGCGACTGTGAAAAAGACCGGTGCGTCCGGTCATGTTCTAGTAAGGTCCAGCGGAGACCTGACGCGTCCGGTCACCTATGAACGGACGCGGTCGTGCGTCCGGTCTTGTTCCAGTAAGGTCCCATGGTGACCTGACGCGTCCGGTCACCTATGATCGGACGCGGTGTTGCGTCAGGTCAAATTTCCAGAGAGCTCTTGCATGATTGGCGCGTCCGGTCATCTCAGATCGGCGCGTCCGGTCATCTTAGATCGGCGCGTCCGGTCAGCATAGATCGGCGCGTCCGGTCTCTCAGTATAGGTTTCCGTCTTCGACCGTTACAACTGACCGGCGCGTCCGGTCATATCGACAGGCGCGTCCGGTCAGTGCGCGTCTGGCTGTTTCGAAAGGTAACGGTTGGATTTGTCTGAGGGGTCTATAAATACAACCCCTCCACCTCTTTTAGAGGTCTCTTGCTCATTTGTTTAGCTGAGAAACACCTTTGAAGTGCAAGGGAGTGCAAGAGCCATAGTGAGGATTGAGATTTGTGAATCAAAGTTTGAGAATCCTCTCTAGTGACAAGAGTCTAGCAAGTGTGCATCCATCTTCTCATTAGACTTGTTGTGGTCAAGTGAGAGTTCTAGCTTGTTACTCTTGGTGATCGCCATCACCTAGATCGTTTGGTGGTGATTGGGAGTTCGGTGATCATCCGACGAGATTGTGGGTGACCCAACTCAAGTTGTGAGCGGTTTTGGGTGATTCGCCGCGACGGAGTGTCGAAGAATCAACCCGTAGAGAACACTTGATACTTGCATGGATCAAGGGGGAGCTACACCCTTGCGCGGGTGCTCCAACGAGGACTAGTGGGGAGTGGCGACTCTCCGATACCTCGGCAAAACATCACCGTGTTCCTATCCCTTACTTTCAAGCATTTACTTTCTTGCATTACTTTCATTGCTTGATTACTTTCCTAGAATTGCCTTGCTAGTCTAGGATTGGAACTTAGGGTGCATAACTTTTATCGGTAGAAACACAAGGAACACAAGTAGGCACTAGGGGTGAAGTTTGGCTTGTAGGATTTAATTCTTGCAATTAATTTTTAGAAAAGCCCAATTCACCCCCCCTCTTGGACATCTTGATCCTTTCACCATATATGTGCACACATTGCAACAAAAGTGTGTTTTTTACACATAGGGGTAGCAGTGCAATAGTAGGAGCTGTTGGTCTTGTCAATGGCAGACGTAGATGGCAGGCAAAATATTGAAGTTACATGGTAGTTCATCAAAAGACGGATGGCTCTGTCTTGTTCTCTTGACTCAAGGACGATTCCTTGCTATGTAGATACCTAAAATCAGGGCAAAAAACATATGAAGAAAATGATCTGAGATTTAAAACAGCCTTATACTGACATAATAGTTATGGATCCTGTGATGAACAATTGTGCAAGGAAAATTTATTACCTTAGATGTGAGGTGCGTAATATGTATCATGAAACAAAAGGGGTCTGTAGAAGGGGAAAGAAGGCTCTGGGATCCTTGCATGGATGGCTTACAGTATGGATCAAAGCTGAAGTAGAAAGAGACATTAGAGAATAGATAATTAGAAACAGCTGCTGCTAGAGATAAATGAGTACAGTGAGGACAATTGCCCAGGCTAAGCATAGGTATTGGAGGGAAAAAATAGTAGCCTATATTCAGGCAGCTGTTTAGTAGTATGAATCATAGCAAAAGGGAGAATTTAGACATAGCACAAAGCCTGTGCCACTCTAACATAAGGATATGTTGATTACTATGAGCACGGATATGTTCCTCATTCCAAAACAGAGCAGTACAATGCGAGCGCATATGATCGGACCTTCCCAAATAAAGAGGTGAGGAAACTGTGCCTACAATTTGTAAAGCAAAGAAAGAAACAAACTAATAGTTAAGATCATGATAGCTTTGTTACCAAGAGAAGTTCATGAATAAAGTATTTGCAGCAGGTTAAGGGCTAACTTTGGCTGTCATTACAGTTTCTCCTCTGTTTTGGCTGCTACTTGTTACCTGTTTTCTCAATAGTAACCTTTAGTTAAACCTAGAGATTAGAGATGGATGATCCTTTGTTGTGTTGGCATTATAGAGGTGGAGGCTTCATGTCCTTGGCGAATCTATTGTACTTTGCTAGGAAATCTTTGTTTTAGCAATATGAGGTACTTGTTGTTGCTTTTGTACAACATAGATTATCTGTTTTGCACGGACTTCAGTTGTTATGTTGCTGCTGTATTTTAATTCCAATACAGTTAACATCATTTTTTTTTGTATTTTTATTCCAATGTTCACTTGTGCTGAAGCCTCAAAAGATGAGATGTAATTCATATTAGAACCAGTACGCGTTTTGTGAAGATTGGTTTTTCCTCTCTTCATTTGGCTTGCAGGTCAAAAGGTCGTTGAGCAGTTTACTCTCTTCATTTGCCTTTCGCTGGCTCTCTGGCTATATGCATATTAGAGGAGCTGTTTATTTCATTATTTGTATGAAGCTCGAGAATGGTGAGCTTTCTCTTCTCACCTTTCTTGTCAGGTATAGCACCATCAGTTCAGTATACAATATGATATATGTTTGGGAGGAAAAAAAGATACGTTCTGCAAACCATTTGCCTGACATTCTATAGTCTGAGCAGGGCCATTTCATGACCCAATGCATATCTGCAGTGGACTTAAACAACATCCTAAAGGGGCATTATACAGGTTTACACAGACCTGTTTCGACAAGTGCATTGAGAAAAGGTACAAATATGATCAGCTTATTCTATGTAACACTTAACGTTCTATGATGTTATATATGGATAATCACCAAATAATTTAACTAAGCTGCAATACGTTACACCTTAAGTTTGGAACTTCTCATGCAATGTTAATTGATACTCAAGAAGGATTTTTCCTCTGTGAGATTGGACTATGATTTTTTTTTCTGTGGATTCATTTTATTCCAGGCATAAAGAAGCTGAGCTCAATATGGGTGAGAACAGTTGCATGACCGATGCATTCCAAAATATTGGCAGCCATGTTTGTTAATACCCTTTCTCTTTGGCATCTTGTGTGGAGTGGTGGTTTAGATGCTCTTTCTTCTCGGCACCACCATGTTCGTCAACTTCAACAAAGAAGTAAGCATAATTTTGCTCAAGTCATGGTTTATTATATATTTCTCTGAAATTAAACCATTTCTTTCCATTTCATTTTTCTAATATATGACAGAAGCTATAAAATCAAGGTATTTTGAGAAGCCCATTGGTTTTCCTGCAGAAGTACACACCCTTGTTTTGATTTGGAAAAGAATGCTCTCTTGTGGGTGGAGTAGTTTGAATTTTAAATCCCTTTTAAATCAAGTTATTTTGCCATTGCTATTTTCAAACGAATGGACTGATTGCCCTTGGTTTGGACATCCGTTACTTATAACCGGATTTTAATTTTTTTAAATAAAATATATGGAAAACGGGGAAAAGGACAATATTGCCCCCTCTAGACTTATGTAGCCTAAGTTCCTTCCTTTCATGTTCAGGTCCTGTGGAACTCTGGCCCGGTGCTCGGCAGGTCGTTGCGGCGGCGAGGTGGCGGGCTGGCTGCAGGGCTCATAATTCATAAGTTAAGGGAGAGCAGCTTATTAGTTTATGAAAATCTGGCCTATAAATTGTAATAATCGAGCCATAATATGTACATGTTTGTTTGAGTCTATATAAGCTGGATTCCATAATTTGGGGTGAGAATTAAACACCCCAAAAAAACAGGTCGACACCTTGATGTCATATAGTTGTAAAAATACTTTCCTTAATAAAAATGATGGCGTTGTGTGAGGGGAAAAATGGTTGCAAAATTATTTATATGTTGGGCTCATATGGGTGTGTCATATACAATATTTTTTAAAAATGTATAGTATTTTGATTGCTACCGTTTACTACAGATGTTATGCTTGGTGGAAAATGATCGATGGAGAGCCTTGTCATGCATGATGCTTGACCTACAGTATGTTTTTTGGGGCTGCTTTCCTCGTCTACTGGGTTTCAGACATGCCATCTTAAGGTTTTCTCCTTTTTATTAATTCATCCTTTCATAAAAATTGTGTTTTGATAACTCTCACATAGTAGATGTAATCATCCCGATTTCTAACATGAATTCTGTGTGTTCAAATTTGTGCTCCAAGACACAAGCTGGGATCGTCAGTTTAGGATTCAGGTCTCATTGATGTGGATCCCAACAATTAGCTGTGCAGCCATAGTCTGGCAGTATTGGTGTCATGCCAGTAGGGGAGATTGGAGCAGTGGGAGACGCTAACAAAGGAAGCATGGATTCGCAGGGAAGTTTGGGTTCGCAAAGTGTTTATTGCTCAAGATCAAAGCTCCAGAGCCCGTGCATCAATATTTGTTCGGCTATGGCTTTAATATGGCTATTCGGATGGTTGTGTGGAACCAATCTATCATGTTGAACAAACAAAACTACCACTTCATGGACCTCAAGTTTGCTGTAAGTTCATATTTATTACTCTTACATTGTATAGTTCATCAAATAATTACAATATGTTGAAGAACTACCACTTCATGGACCTCATATTTGTAAAATCATCAGGAAATAACTCGGTTTGGACGAGATATCGGATGTTCTGGCCCAGTTGACCACAAGAAACTGCCAAAAGTACTTGAGCGTTGGCCTGATATGCAGTATGATATTAAAGATTGCAGCAATGTAAGAAATGATATGTGTACTCACTCCTTTAAAAATCTATTAATTTTATTTATCACTTATAGCCTGTGCATTTGTTTTTAGATTCTATTGCCATATTATTAAGACGGACTGTACACTTTATACATAATGGACATGGAAAACAAAATTGTCCACATTATGGATCCACTTCCAGATATTGTATGTTCTAGGGGTTATGATCAAAGCATGGCATATATACCTACATTCCACACTATTGCTAAAAGGTTCGGTCTCGCATTGGGAAAGACAAATTCTAAGTGGAATGACAATATTTATCATTGGAAGCGAAAATACCCTACATGTGTAATAAAGGTTCCAAATAATAAATACTGGTAACCTCTTATAATATGTTTCATCTTTTTTTTATCACAAAATAGTTTTTTGATTTGGGTACAACAAATAAACAAATGCTCTTCTTCAGGAATTTGGGAGGCTTTCTTGTATACAATTTCATGAAGTTCTGGGACGGCGTAAGATTGCCACCGATCTATATATATATATATATATATTCTCTACCTATATTCCACACACTACACAGTAGAAAATTAATAACTTAACCTATTATTATCTATCATGCACAGCTATCAATTTCACTGAGG
Organism: Saccharum hybrid cultivar R570; assembly: GCA_038087645.1. NCBI lineage: Eukaryota > Viridiplantae > Streptophyta > Magnoliopsida > Poales > Poaceae > Saccharum > Saccharum hybrid cultivar. The sequence goes on along the minus strand of JAQSUU010000044.1, from coordinate 1,192,662 downwards.
ATGAAATTCTTGGCCGACATTTTGACGAGTCCTGCAAATGAATGTTTCGATAACCTCCCGGAAGATCTCCAATATATGATTAAGGAGTTAGGCAGAATGTAAAATACAATAAATAACATTACTATGAATTCTTATTTGCAAAATTGTTCTTGAATTGTATAGAATGCTTAAATACAATTGTGTAAAAGTTAAACTGTGTCAAAAAATTCGTTGTTTTTATAAGCATCCCTAAGATAAAGCCGTAGCGTTAGCACGGGCATTGTCCTAGTACACGCAAATGGAACTACGGTTTCAGGCCTACAAATTTGACAGGACCAGTCCACATACACGCGCAAATCAGTGAAACAGCAAGAACAAACCACTCATCAGTTCATGCCGCCACAACGTCTGCAACAGGCAAAACGATGAACAATGAACAACGAACGAGCCATTTATATATAAAATAAAACAAGCGACGAGCATGTATCTATCAGTCCTTTGCCTCTTCCTACCAGGCTACCACCACATAACGACCCCACAGAAATGTCCTAAAATAAAGGAATTCACCTCTTCTAGCAGCGACCTTGGGGCAAACAACGGAGTATGGTTTGGATCAGATCAAACGGGTCAGCGACGGCCGGTGCACACGGGGACCTACTGCCTCATTTTCTTCGAGCTGCAGTCCGGGCACTTGTAGTGCTTTATGTGCTCCGCTTTGGCAGGGGTGATCCGCACACACTTGCCGTGGAACCACCGCTCACATATGTCGCAGCCGATCCAGAACTCGTTCGCGTTGTAAAGGCCGCCGCAGCTTCCACAAAAGGTTTCCGTGTGTTCCTCGTCTTCCTCGTCATCGTCGTCGTCATACTCTTTGGCAGCAGGAGCTGCTGCCCTGGAATTCTTCGTATGGCCATCGTTTCCTCTCTGCACGAGAAAGAAGCAACTCATTCTGAGTAAGATTTTGTACATAAACTGGAGCAAAACCAAACTATCGGAAAGATTAACGTGGCACCTTTGATGAGTGTCTGGACTTGCCACTGCTATCAACCCCAGACCTATCTCTGCCGTGTTTCCTGTCCGCGAATGCTTCAAAGACAGAAGGAAGATCACTGATCAAGCTGAATAAGCGCTTCCTGAGGAAAAAAAAAGCAAATTATCTAATCAGAAGCTGCATCAATTCTGTCACAAATTAGGGGAAAAAACATTTCATGATCTTTAATAGTATCTTATTGCTACACACATAGACTCCAGCGCACAACATGGCTTCAGACAGAGGAATTGCCAGTTCAAATAGACGTGAATAAACATGTCTGCGAGCAGTTGGGTATGTACAGAGAGAAATAGTCCAAATGTCTAATTAGCTTTTCTGGGGAAAAAAATAGTGCAGATTGATCCCTCCAAGTAGTTCAGATTACTATGAAAGCAAGAAAACAATACATAAGTGTTCACAAAGAAAATGTTCAGAGTCATTAAGTTGTCAGAATAACACTATCTGGACATCATATCCAAATATCACTGAGACAATAAGCAGAGTATCAGAATACTGAGGCTCAAAAACGTGTCCCTCAAAAGATGAAGTGATGGGAAGCTTAGAATCTATATCCCAGTATCAAAAGACAGAACAGGACTACAGTAGAACAAATGATGACTTAACAACTAAGATCTACGCCTTCCGAAAGTGTTCAAGTTAAAGGAATTTCATTTTATTTTCAGGTGCAGAGATGGACAACTATTCAACTAAGGTCCCAAGAACAAAAGGCAAATTGGAAGTTTCGAAAAATCCCCTGAAACTGAAAATTATATGGGATCAACTGCATAAAAAAAACATATAGAAAAGGAATGCAGAGGAATAATTATGCATAACATTCTCACTGTAATTCTCATGAAGGAAAACTTGTGACAGAAACAACAAGTGCAAATCAGCAATCTAATCAATGGAGAAGGCTGTTGAAATACACAAACCTCAACCTCCACAAAGTATGCACTTAGGAGTTAGGAGTAAATACTACATAAGGGTCATCATTTAAATTCTGAGGATGTTAATATGAGAGGTGCAAGACGTATAATTTGATGAAAAAAACAACATTTTGCTTACACACTAAAAAAGTCAATAAATACTCAAGAAAAGCAAAAGAATTTAAACACTAGTCTAGCAGGAAAAATAGAAAATTAAGAGAGAGAAAAGCATAAATAGATGTCACTAATATCTGCCCATGTTGGCCATGACTCTACACATCTCGCGTATAATACGGTTATGTATTTTCAATGATCAACATACCTGTAGATTAGGATGTTGGCACACAATTGTTTGGGAAACACTGACTGTAAAAATGAATACATCTTTAACTAAATTATGCATATTGTTTCCCAGCAACGTATCTGGTGCAAACCAACCTCTCTGTGCAACCGTGCAAACTTCTAATCTAGGTCACATGATGTTGATCCAAGGGGGCGCGGGGGAGTGGGAGGGGGGATTTGTAAAAGTGTGATTAGGAGCGGGCGGTTAAGTGCAAAATTACCCAATTCTCATGCGCACCTTGGATCAACATCATGTGGCCCAGATTAGAAGTTTGCGGTTTGCACCAGATGTGTTGCCTTGTTTCCCACCTTCCCAATTAGCTAAAATCATTTCTAGGCGAACATAGAGCAATTGGACTAGCAAGCAAGCTGCAACATTTTAGGACGTTCTGCAAGAGTTTAGAGTTGCAAGCATCAAAGATTAAAGGATTCGCTAAGATGTTCGAATGCATTTGGAAATGGATGGCCCAGCAATAAATGCACAAGAATACTTGATGAGGGATGCCACAAAAGTTCTGTCCTAAACCGTGGCATTGTTCTCCATAAAACAAAATACGATTGATTTCAGAATTCTTAGAAGCAATGGAGCAGGATAAAAGCACAAGATCCTCAACTGCTGCACACGATTTTCTGTAATAAATAAAGTGGAAAAGGGACCAATAGTTTGGCACCCCCATAATAAACAGATGGACCATGATCTCCGCAGTACTACTCCGAGATCGGAACTCTATGAAATGTGTCATTATGAAATATAAAGACTGATGATTCTGATTGCACCATGCACTCATGCAGCATAAACAGAAACAAAAAGCAAGGACAACAGCGTGCAACGATAAAGCAAACTCATCCCCAAAGCATGAACTCCAATTCACTCAAAGGAAACAAAAAGAGGAGCACAATAAACATGTGCACATGCAAACACATGCACCAAGTGAAATAAAATAAATATACTTGTACATCATAAACACGAACATCCCCAAAGTATCCCAGTCACCTAGCAATCAAACAACTAATTCACCAAAAAAAAGGCAAACAATGAAGTTAACGAAACCACAGATTCGAAGAGTGAATTTAAGAACAAGCATTCTACGCTCTCACGCAACAGCAGACAACCGATTCAGAAGGCGAATCGAATCCAGCATTCGTAGCAGAATAGAATTGGTACCGGTCGTTGGCGTTGAGGCGAGCACCGTAGAAGAAAGCGACGGAGATGAGCCACGAGTCAGAGTGGACCGCGACGAGTGAGAGCCAGTCGCGGCGCTGCATGCCGTCGCGCGCAAAGTTGATGCCGAGCGCCGGCTCGGGCAACTCCGGAGGAACCTCGTCCGCCGGCGGCGACACCTCCCAGGTCCCGTTGGGAAGGCCGTAGAGACACAAATTCTCCTTATCTGCAAGCAGGAAAAGGAAACGCCGATTCGCTCATTTCCCGTCCGGATCCACCACTCGACGCACGCACGCACCGCGCGAGAGCTCGCCGCGGATCGATCGATCGATCTCACCTGGGTCGCAGAAGCTGCAGAAATCGTCCACATCTGCACCGGCAACGACACGAGAGGCAAAGCGTTCGTTAGATCTGCGCGGGTCTCAGAGCGCAGCGGCCGGCGAGGCGGGCGCGGGGAGAGCGGTCGTTACCGGAGGTGAGGGCGCGGACGAGCCCCGCGCGGCGGCCGGAGAAGTCCTTGAAGATTTCCTCGACCGAGCGCGGGTTGCAGGAGACAGGCGCGGGGGCCATATCCATGCGACGCGACGGCGTCGGTGCGCGCCCGCGCCGGCGGCGGCGGCGTGCTCCGGGAGGGAGCGGCTGGGGAGGGGCACAGCAGCAACAGCGGCCGACGAGGCGATGGCGCACACACAGGAGTTGGGATTCGGCTGCCTTTCTTGCTTCGAGCCTGTTTAGTTCAAAAAAGTGAACCCAAAAAGTGCTACAGTAACTGTCACGTCAAATCTTGCGACACATACATGGAGTACTAAATGTAGATGAAAGAAAAAACTAATTACGCAGTTTAGTTGTAAATCATGAGACAAATCTTTTGAGCCTAATTAGTCCATGATTGGACACAAATTGCCAAATAAAACGAAAAGTGCTACAGTAGCTAAACCCAAACTTTTTCACCAACTAAACAACCTGGTCGCCAATCTTTTAGACAAAATTTGCTCCTGGACACCGTTAAAAGCTGGTCTTTGCCACGGGCCAATAAAAAATTGTGTCTTTGCCAGAAACCATTACAATTCTGGTAGTGTTTAGATGGTGCAAAAGTTGGTGTAAAGTTTTTGTAGCACTTTTCGTTGTTATTTGATAAAATTTATCCAATTATGGACTAACTAGGCTCAAAAGATTCGTCTCGATATTTACAGACAAACTGTGCAATTAGTTATTTTTTTTACCTACATTTAATACTTCATGTATGTGTCCAAAGATTCGACGTGACAGGGAATCTTGTAAAATTTTTGGAACTTTGAATGAACTAAACGCACCCTCTATGAGTATTTGCTGGAAGACATCATGGCTCATATAATATCATTTCCACCTCAAACAGGTCACAAAACACATGAATCTGGACAAGAATGCCACTGCCCTTTAAACAGATATTGTAGTCACAAAAGCATGCCTAGCACCTACACGAACCCCAGTAAGCCTGTAGGATGAATTGGAATCCATCCTACACAGACAAGAACGAATCGGAGCAGAATCAAACATATGGTACGATTTACTTTGCAATAACGATCTGAATTGCACAATACCGAGCCTAATTGCCCAAAGTTAGTACTAACCCTGGGAAAATGGGAGAAGACGTGCCCGTCGGGAACCCATCTTCCTGCAGGAAAATCTCGCAGAGATATCGTGGAGTCTCCACCTTGCAGCCGAAGCCACCGGGAGGGGGGCGCCGCCGAAGCTCCTCGCCGGCACAGGCTTCCCTTCGCGACGAGAGGGAAGAACGGGCTTCGCGGGGGCTGCACGCCGTGCAGGGATGCACGTAGGGAAGGGCCCTTGCCGGGCGCGGCCGTCGCCGGGAGGGGCCGCGCGCCTGGAGGAATCGGCGCCGCCGCTTGGAAAGCCCGTGCGATAGTTTCTGGAGAAAGTAATTGGCCTTGCGGGGGACCGGGGAGGATAAAGCACCAGGGGCAAATTAGCCATTTTCCTATGGCTCTCCAATTAAATCGGATAGACACGTGTTTTGTGTCCTAGGTAAATGTACACGGTTTATTAGTGTCTCCCAGCAGTGACATGTTTTTTTAGTGGTTCACAGCAAAGACCATATTTTTACGGTGTCCAGGGGCCGATTATCCCAATCTTTTATTACACGCACCCGAGCACCCGGCCGAGGCAAAAGGGTTCGTTTGTTTCGGTCACGCCTGACGGGCCGCGACGCGATGCCGCCTCGTGGGGCCCTGACACTGACACGGCGGGCCAGGAGCGTGAGATTCAGTGTCGACCCACGTGGAGGTGAGATCGGTGGAGTGCGTGTAGGGGACAGATAGGTGTGGCCTATAGGGAAGACGGACCAGGATAGGCTGCTGACCTGGCACGATAGGGATGTGGTACGGGTCCGAGCCCCCCGATTTGCGATCGGGGTCTTGTTCAGATACCATTCAATTAAGTTTTTTCACTCTCTCCATTACATTAATTTTTAGTCGTTTACATGAAGCATTAAATATAGATAAAAAATAACTAATTATACAATTTAGTTGAAAATCACGAGATGAATCTTTTGAGGCCAGTTGGTCCACGATTAGACAATATTTGCCAAATAAGACGAAAATAATACTATTCATTAGGTTGAAAAAACTTGTAAACTAAACGAGGCCCGGGTCGCGGTTTTCAGATTTCGGGCTTGTTTAGTTTGCAAAAAAATTATAATTTTTTTTAGATTTTCCGTTACATCGAATTTTTAACACATGCGTGAAGCATTAAATATAGATAAAAAACAAAACTAATTACACAGTTTAGACGAAATTCACGAGACGAATATTTTAAGTCTAGTTAGTCCATGATTAGATAATATTTATCAAATAACAACAAAATTGCTACAGTAACATTTTCTAAATTTTTTTTGGAACTAAACAGGCCCTTCCACTGCTTCGCTAGTTCGAGGATGGATACTGCTAGTTCAAAAAAAAAAGATGGATACTGCTAGTGCGTGCGTCACCGAGAGCATAATCGCAGCAACGCAGAGACGTCGATCCCCACATCAGCGGTTCAGAGCTTCAGATGAACGAACAGTCAACAAGCACGTGTATTCAGTTCTACAGTGCAGTCAGGTTCCCATCAGTAGCCGCACCGACGCTTTACCAACTTTCACAGCAGACTTTCATCAAAAAACACCAGACTACCAGAGAATCCAGAAAGGCAGGATCATACCATAGCAAGGAATGGCCACAGCTGCTAGGTTCATCACAGATCACACACTGACTAGCAGTTTCGGATATACGAGTATAGTTCAAATTCAGATGCTTCTCAACAAAACTATGGCAAAACAACTGCTAGGTTCATCTCAACATGAGGTCTGGTATGAGAGCCCTACAGGTGCGCGGTGCGCCACAGGCCCAAAACTCCAAAAGCATTACAGGTTTCACTGTGGTGAGGGGGAATATGGTCTTAAGATCTTGGCTTCTCCTTCTTCTCCTTGAAGAGGGCGAGCAGGGAAACGCCAGAGACCTTCACGACCTTGAAACGGACACCGGGAATATCTCCCACAGCGTGGCCCTTACGACCGAACCCCGCAATCAGCACCTCATCCTGCAGAGAAAGAGAGTGCTAATTAGCAGCAGACAGCTGAGAGGAACAACATCAGTTACCCGTTAAGAGTCCTATGAACTGGAGAAATAGAACCTACGTTTTCCTCAATGTAGTTCAAGCAACCATCGTTTGGCACAAAGGCAGCAATCTTCTTCCCGTTCTTCACCAGCTGGACACGAGCACACTTACGGATAGCAGAGTTAGGCTGCTTAGCCTCAATGCCGCTGCAAATGAAGTAGTGCATGTCAGGCATTGGTTAATTTGCCTGTTTTTCAGAAGAAATGGACTATGCTGTTTCAATGAACTCACATCTTTTCAAGGACGATTCCCTTTGCGTGAGATGAACCAGCAAAGGGTTTCTTCCACTCGTTGCCAAGATGGCTCTTCTTGTAGGCTTTGTCAGCCCACCTCTGGTTCCTTCTGTGGGTCTTGAGCTTGCGCCCAGCTCCCATACCACGTGTCTTACTGCAGCAGAATCACAAATGTTAGCATCCAAAAATATATGTCAACACCAAGTATAGCCACATCAAACATTTTCAATTAAACATCAAGAAAGCTATACAGCTAAGCGCTTAAGTTGCTGCTTGTTCATAAACCATAAAAGGCTGGATTCTAATACATTCAGCTAGCATAACATGGCAAAAAGTTAAGTCTTTGTATACTAAGTTTAAGATGTATAAAGCTCCAGGTGCAAAAAGATTACCAGGCTACAAAGCAGAGTAGTATTACTCTGTATGGTTTAAGACCTGAACTCTACTGATTGCTAACCTCTACTTTGGAATGGATTTCCTGTTTGGTTGTAAAGTATATCCTTGAGAGTACAGTTAACTTGGGAGGCATGAAGCTCAATTTAAACAAGAGCATAACAAACTAAGGAATTATTTCATATTCAGTGACCATATGAGCTAGTTATATGAAAAAACAGGCTAAATCGCAGCAAAGGAACAGTAAGAAAATATCTAGATTTCCAGGGCCATTTCAAAGAAAGCTTATATGGAAAATAAAAAGATTTATTGTCCATGTTCATAACTGGGCAACTGGCAGTAATAGCTGATGTGAATATGTGATACAATGTGTGTGTGTGTGTGTGGGGGGGGGGGGGGGGGGGGGGGGGGGGTTGTCGACAATTCAACGTGTTACCATATCTCAATGAGCTATGGAGCCACATGAAGACTACTGTCTCCATTAATGAGGATGCACATCCTTAAATCCAGATTAATTGTGAAAAAAATATTCAATGTGATTTTATAAGGCACTGTACAGCATAAATTTGGCGGTGTCTGGGAAAAGGGACCTGATTACAGCACTTGCTCTATGCAGCATGCTACATAAACATAAGAGAACCGAAAGGAACTCCAAAAGAACATTACACTACTCTGAACCCACAATTCAAGGCATTAAAAAGTCATACACATAATAGTTAGCTGCATCAGAATTAACAGAGTGTTAAGCTTCAGAATTTCTATTTTTTACGAGTGTAGAGAAATTAGTAGCTGTAGATAATATGGTCAAGCGCTCCGCATTACAGACCAACCATAACAATAACGCATAACATCAATACACAATTATGTCAGCAGCTGGGGAAAGATCACTATATTACAGAAGTACAAAGCATGATGAATATCATATGCTTAGAACAGGTATTATCGGTATACCAGTGAGTCCGCCATTTTAGTCTAATTAATTGGTGCACAATTTGAGCTAATTCAGTATATTATATTATAGATAATAGAAATGTGATGAATCAGGCATGAAACTATGCCAGCTCCAGGTACAAATCATGCTTCTAACAAGGCAATAGACAGTGCGCACTACCAAGTAGCACATGAAACCTCTACCACAACAAGCAGGAGTTTACTAGTCAACCTACGTGACTGAGAGACTTGCTACGCAGGTTTCACTTATCTGATTTTCTTGTAGGAAGACAACAAAAATTCTAGACCCAACGAACAACTAGATATAAGATTACACATCACAAGATAACATGTTGAAACGCTGTTATTATCATCATAGATCTGGGAGAAAAAAGGGAAAAAAAATTCACGGAATAGAGTAGAACTTATAGGGAATGAGATTGAGAGCACAGCATCATAAATTACCCCATGTTGGATCGGCGAAGGTGATGCCTAGCTCGTAGCGAGAGTACGGCAGCCGACGGCGAGGGCGCTCGAGCAATCAGGCGGCGGCGGCGAAAGGGTTTGGGGTCAGATGTGGGGGAAGCGTTTATATCCCTTCTGCTCTGAAATAGGGCCTAGGGCTCTTGTTTGGAGTAAATGGGCTAAGGCCTTTGGGTCAACTGAGTTGGGCCAAGTTTTGTGCTATTTTCAGTACACGGCCCACTCGAATTACTAGTTGTGCTCGTCGGCCTGAAATGGAAGGACTTGAGGCTCTCTTCCGCCGTGTAAGACTTGGCCTAGAGAATTTCATGATGCTCTCCAACCATCCGAATCAAGCCCACAAAACTGCTGATCGCAAGTTCTTTTTTTTTTTGAATAAAAAAAGAGTGTTTAGATTTGAGAACCAGGCGCAGGCCTAACGAATGAACAAATCAAAACGTACAGTCGGGATCAGGATGAGACGCGACGATGCCAAACAAAACAAGCAAAGACCGCCACGGTACTAATCCTCCTCTGTTTACGTACTGACATGTGGTTAGCAGTAACTAATAGTGATACTGTATACAGCCCTAATCTCAAGTCAGACGAAAACACGATGCGCTCTGAACAGAAAGACCTCCAAAGCCGTACGGCGCGCGCAATCCGTCGCGATCCTGCAGTTAATACGCCACGCACGGGCACGGTACGCACGCCATCGTCCATCCTGCAGCCGCTGCAGACGAAGGCAGGCTTTCACTGAGCATTCAAGTCAAAGCACTGTGCCGGCCGGCGCAAAGCCACGGGTGGCGCAGTCGCCGTCCTCCGCGCCTCGGCCGCCCCCGCACGAGAGTGCCGATGGAACCGCGGATTCGCCCCGCGTGTCCGTGCCTCTTCCGGGCCCTGTTCCCGCCCGCCCACCGGTGCATTTCTAGAAACGGGACGAGCGACGTTTGGGCCGGCGCATGAGGCGCACCGCTCACGGTCACGGACAGGTACGTGCGGGAAGACGGCCGGGAGCCGTGGACCTGACGGGCGTCGGGCGCAGCGCAGCAGCTGACGGGCCTAGCGCGTCAGCACGGGCGAGCAACTGTTGATTAGATAGGCCGATGGACGGTTCAGAACAGTTAGGGGTTGGGCTCGAGGCGACAAAGATCTGTGGATCTGATCTGATAGTAGCCATTGCCAACCAACCCGCGCGTGCATCTCGTGCCCGCCGCACGTCTCCTTGCGATTTCGGGAGCTCGGCCGCTACTACGCCTATGCGCGTACCCAGAGTCCCCCGGCCCTGCCACAGCCGCGAGGACGCCACCATTCTACCCCTGCCGCGGGAGGGCCCCCGCTTCACTGTGCTGCAGTGCAGGATTAGTGTGGGATTTTGCCGCCAATTATGCGCCTATTGTAGCGTCCGATGCGTACGGCGCGTGATTTGTTTACCGGTTAAGTACCGGCCGTACAACAGGAGCTGGCTGTGGGTCGCGCGGCCACTGCGACCTAGCATTATTGGTCCACGCACTGTCGGCTGCTGATTGGCCGCTGGCTGGCGTATCAAAGCCCTGGGATGGGAGGACTGTTTAGATTCTTGAAAAAATTTCTATAGCACTTTCGTTGTTATCTGGTAAAATTTATCTAATTATAGACTAACTAGGCTCAAAAGATTCGTCTCGACATTTACAGATAAACTGTACAATTAGTTATTTTTTACCTGCATTTAATGTTCCATGCATGCGTCAAAGATTCGATGTGACGGTTACTGTAGCACTTTTTGGGAAAGTTTTTAGGAAGTAAACAAGGGCTGACTAGCTGAACCGGTGCCTACCCTATGGTTCGTGCCGTGCGGTTGCCAGCTTTCCGATGATAGTCGGCACCACGTACTCCTGGCACTTAATCCAGGAGTTAGCTAGTTATTTATTGGTGTCACTTGTGTGGTTTTGCTGTCTTGTTCGAATGGATGAGTGTTTTATATGCCACGAAAATATCACCGAAGATTCCGAAAATATGGAGACACATTTGATGGGAATGTTAAAGTAGCCTAAAACGACATATGTTGTTAGCAGACTTCTCAAAAAGATCGTAATATTATATTACCAACTGCACAATACTTTGTTTATAATGACCAACTTTACGTTGTAGTTATAAAGTCTTGCTAATAAATACTTACATTCATGTCGAGATCATTTGCGCAAGTGTACCACGACAGTGCCTACCTAATATTTTAGAGCTTATTTTTCAAACAAATCAAATCTTTCCTAAAAGTCGTCTGCCAGTATCATGTGTTTTATGATGACACCTAATTTAGCCAAATTAGAAGAAAAAAAAATCATAATTTATGTTTCTCGTATAGAATCGTTTAGGTGACACTAGCTAAATAGCTAGCTATTATTGACACTGAAGATGGTGACATATAAAAAGTCTCAATTCTTTTGAACCACCCTCTCCACGTCCTAGAATTACAGGAAAAAAAAAGAAAGATGATGCCAATGAAGCTGCTGAGAAAACCAACCCGCTGTTAGTGCAGGTATAAAACCCAGGGCAAATCCCGGCTCCGGCGAGCCGGCGGGCGACACGTTAACCACCGTGGCGGGAGGCGCGCGTGCCCGTAGCGAAGCTCCCTTGCACAAAAATAGTTTACCTTTGATACCCTTCACCCTCCTCGACGTCCCATCGCCCTTTCCTTTTCTCCCACTTCTGCTCCGCTGCCGCTGCCCTTTCCCTCTCTCTTCTCGTCCTCCCCTCACCCCACCCCATGACCACGGCCACGGCCACCACCACCACCACCATCCACTGCTCCTCCTCCCACCACGCTACTTATCGTGGCTGCTGCACTCCTGCTCAGGCGCCATAGAGACGCGTGGGGCCGAAGCCGCCGATCAAGCTCTGCTCGGGGCGGGGCAGCAGCCAGCAGGCGGTGGTGAGTGGTGGCAGGAAGGCAGGCAGAGTGACCTACCGGTGAGTCGAAGCTTGGGCGTGAGGTGAGGTGGACTTTGGCAGGCTCCGGCGGGCCCCGGTGCGGAGATGGTGCTGGATCTCAATGTAGCGTCGCCGGCGGACTCGGACACGTCGAGCTCCTCCGCCCTCAACTCTGCGGACGGCGGCTTCCGGTTCGGTCTGCTCGGAAGCCCCGTCGACGAAGACGACTGCTCCGGCGAGATGGCGCCGGGCGCGTCCACGGGGTTCATGACGCGGCAGCTCTTCCCGTCCCCGACCCCGCCGGCCGTTCCGGAGCCGGAGTCGGAGCCGACGGCGGCGCCGGTGCCGGTGTGGCAGCCGCGGCGCGCCGAGGATCTCGGCGTGGCCCAGAGGCCGGTGGCGCCCGCGAAGAAGACGCGGCGTGGGCCGAGGTCTCGGAGCTCGCAGTACAGGGGCGTCACCTTCTACAGGAGGACGGGCCGCTGGGAGTCACACATCTGGTACTCAACCTCTGACCTCGTCTGCACCCTTCGTAATTACCATCTACTACTACTGTACTAATCCATCCGCTTATGTCTCTTGATCGTTTTCTCCTCCTCCTCCTCCTTTTGCTGCTGCTGCTTGATCTGAGCAGGGATTGCGGGAGGCAAGTCTACCTAGGTGAGTGCCTGAGCTCCACGCGTTCGAGCTCGAGCATCTTCTATGAACTGTCGATTAGTTTTACCGCGTTTGATTTCGTTTCGATGTGCTGATGCCCTTCTACCCAGGTGGTTTTGACACTGCGCACGCGGCTGCGAGGTTAGGGAGCTTCTGCTTGTTTGAATTCGTGTTGATTTGCAGTTTTGTGGTCGATAAGCGCGTTGAAATGGTCAAGTTTGGATCAAGCAGGGCGTACGATCGAGCTGCGATCAAGTTCCGCGGCCTCGAGGCGGACATCAACTTCAGTCTGGGCGACTACGAGGATGATTTGAAACAGGTAATAGTTGCATGAACACATCCAATGGCATCTACAGTTTCTCCATGATCGATAGTTTCGCGGTGGACTGATGGGGTGTGCTTCCCAGATGAGGAATTGGACCAAGGAGGAGTTCGTGCACATACTCCGGCGCCAGAGCACGGGGTTCGCGAGGGGAAGCTCGAAGTACCGTGGCGTGACGCTGCACAAGTGCGGCCGCTGGGAAGCTAGGATGGGGCAACTTCTTGGCAAGAAGTAAGCTGGCAGTAAAAAATTGACCTGCATACGTAGTGGCCCCCGTCTTTCCCTTTTTGTACTCTGTTAGCTTCAGTTCAAATGTTTTTATGCATGGTTATGAGCAAAAAGCGCTGGGGTGAGGTTGGCTTGATTTCACATTTGACATGGGGTTGGACAATGATTAATTCGACATAATTTAAGTTCATGTTAGGTGCAGCTTGGGGGTGATTTTAAGGAATACAGCAAGGTGATTCTCGCTGGGGTCAGTGTGCTTGTTATTCTGGTATGCTAATAGTGGTTAGTATGTCTCTGTTATATCGATGGAAGCTGCACTTCCAGTCTTCCACCACTCAGGCCTTGATTAGACTGAAGATGTTAGAAAAATTTGGAACTGTATCATTTCGTTTGTATTTGACAAATATTGTCCAATCATGGGCTAACTAGGCTTAAAAGATTCGTTTCGTGATTTACAACTAAACTGTGCAATTAGTTATTTTTTTACCTACATTTAATATTGCATGCATGCCTCCAAAGATTGATGTGATGGATAGAGTGTGCAAAAATTCTAACTTTTAGAGGTGATCTAAACGAGGCCTCATTATTCTGCCATGGCACCTAACAATATCATACAGATCTATTTGCAGCAACCACTAGATTTCAGATATGAGCATTTGCAGACAATGCAATCCTGCACTCCGTAGTCTAGGGCCAGTTTTGTCAAGGCCTACTAGTGTAGGCATCCTTCTGGTGAGACAGAGTGTCTCACAACTGGAATTCACATGCAGGTACATCTATCTTGGGCTCTTTGACAGCGAAGTTGAAGCGGCAAGGTACCACTGTAGCTTTCACGGTTCATTTTCTAAGGACATGCTGGTTTCATCAGCTTCATTAACTTTGCTGACTTTTAATGCTTGTTGCAATTTGGTAGGGCTTATGACAGGGCAGCCCTTCGCTTCAATGGTAGGGAAGCTGTTACTAACTTTGAGCCTAGCTCCTACAATGCAGGAGATAATAGCCTGCCTGACACCAAAACTGAGGGTATTACAATCAGCCTCGTCATCTGAACATTTTTTTCATATAAGCCAAAGTGTCTGAGATATCTCATGGTTTTCTCTACGTTCTCAGCAATTGTTGATGGTGATGCCATTGATTTGGATTTGCGGATTTCACAACCTAATGTGCAAGATCCCAAAAGGGACAATACCTTAACTGGCATCCAGCCAACATGTGATTCCCCTGAATCTTCAAATACGATGGCCTCTCAGGTAAAATGATCCATTCAATTTTTTTTTCTCGATCACGCAAAGCGCGTCTTTGTATTAAGGTAGTGAAAACAGTTTGATACAGCATGCCTTAGCGGCGCCCTACGGGGCCAGAAGAATTTTACATGGATCCATTCAATTTTTCAGTATATAACTGTCAAGGGCAGCAAACCCCTGACTGGCTGGACCGCGGCTACGGAGCTCGTAGCCGTCGGTCGTCTTCTCCGGTGAGGTTATACCCCTCTACCGCAGGCTTACAGAGAATAGAGAGAGATTAGGGATAACTTCATTGCTTGATTGATCATGACCTCTAGTGCAGTTTATATAGGCCCGTGGCCTGCCACACTTGGCAACAAGAAAATAGGAAATAACTAATTAGGGATGAATCCCCTAAACTTTAGGCCAATCACTCATCTAATCAAATCAGCCACTTTCCTTAGCCGCACCTTCCTCCTGATCACCCGCTCAGCATCTTCCCATGTGGCCGACTCTGGAGGTTCGCCGCGCCAATGGACGAGCAGCTGACGAACGCCTCGCGCCAAGCGAGCATGCTCAACCCTGCTGGGTTCTGGAGCCATCGTACCATGGTGGATGTGTGGCAGAGCCGGTGGAGCGTCTGGAGGGTGCCGACGAACTTCTTGAGGGTACATACATGAAACACATCATGTATACGAGCTTGCGGGGGAAGCTCCAGACGCACAGCTACATCGTTGATGATCTCGCAGACGCGGTAGGGCCCGATGTAGCGTGGCTTCAGCTTGCCGGTCTGCGCCTGAGGGAGGGAAGCCATGGTGCGCTATCGAAGACACAGCAGCGCCTAATCGCCGACCTGGTAGTGCACCGGGCGATGCTGCTGGTCGTAGTGGCGCTTCTGGACACCCTGTGCTTGCTCTAAGCGGTAGCGAATATTAGCGAGGAAGACCTCGCGCTCCTCCATGTCGCGCGCCACTGCTGCAACTCGCGTCTCACCAGGCTCGTATGAGCGGATGGTGGGCGGGTCGCGGCCGTACACCACGCGGAACGGCGTCTCCCGAAGTGAGGACTGATAGGCCGTGTTGTACACGTACTCAGCCCATAGAAGCCATCTCAGCCACTGCCGGGGTCGGTGACCTGTAAAACAGCGTAAGTACATGACAATGACCCTGTTGGCCGCCTCCGTTTGGCCGTCGGACTGGGGGTGGAAGGCGGAGGTCATGTGCAGCTTGGTGCCCATGAGGCGCATCAGCTCGCGCCAGAACAGCGAGGTGAACATCGGGTCGCGGTCGGACACCATGGACTGCGGCATGCCATGGAGGCGCACGATGTCGGTGAAGAACGCCTGAGCCACTGTCTCAGCAGTGTACGGGTGCGCCAGGGGTATGAAGTGGCAATACTTGCTGAAGCGGTCGACGACGGAGAGGATCACCGACTTCCCATTCACCCGGGGCAGCGCTTCCACAAAATCGAGGCCAATGTGGGCCCAGACAACTGTGGGAATGGGCAGCGGCAGTAGCAGCCCGGCTGGATGAAGATGCTCTGACTTGTACCTCTGGCAAGTGACGCACTGGCGCACAAAGTCCTGCACACAACGACTCATGTTGGGAAAATGGAAGTCGCGGCGGAGGCGGTGCAAGGTGCGCTGGACACCCTTGTGCCCATCGTCGTGGACGGCCGCCAGGATCTCTTGCAGTAGTGGCGATGACGGCGGAATGTAGAGGCGTCCACCGTAGTTGACCATGCTGTCGGCCAATCCCCAGGGGGCGGCGCGGGTGCCCGTGCGAAGCTCGTCGTGGATGGCCACCAAGGCGGGGTTGGTTGCCTGGGCCTGGCGTAGACGGCTGATGAAGTCGAAGCGAGAGCCCGAGATCGCCATGAGTGCAACCGCCGGGTCCTCGTCGGTGTCGCGGCGCGAGAGGGCATCAGCCACCGTGTTGGTCACCCCCGACTCGGTCGCGGAGATGATGTGGCCGAGATAGCTCACGGAGTCGACGCCGAACGAGCACTTCGACCTCTTGACGAAGAGGCGGTGTTGGCGCAGTAGAGTCAAGACGACGCGGAGGTGTCGGAGGTGGTCCGCCCAGCTGGAGCTGTAGATCAAAATATCGTCGAAGAAAACAAGCACAAACCGGCGGACGTAGGCACGCAACACATCGTTCATGAGTGCTTGGAATGTTGTCGGGGCATTGCAGAGGCCGAATGGCATCACCAAGAACTCGTAATGGCCGTCGTGGGTGCGGAACGCCGTCTTGTAGATGTCCTCGGGCCGCATCCGCACCTGGTGGTACCCCGACCGGAGGTCGAGCTTGGTGAAGAAGCGTGCCCCGTGCAGCTCGTCCAGCAGCTCATCGACGACGGGGATGGGGAAGGCGTCCTTGATGGTGACGGCGTTCAGGGCGCGGTAGTCGACGCAGAACCGCCACGAACCATCCGCCTTCTTGACGAGGATCGGCGAGGAGAACGCCGAGTTGCTGCGGCGGACGATCCCCTGGGCGATCATGGCGGCGCACTGCCGCTCGAGCTCGTCCTTGTGGGCCGCCGGGTACCGGTAGGGGCGGACGGCCACTGGAGGTGCGCCAGGTTGGAGGACGATGCTGTGGTCGCGGGCGCGTGGCGGTGGCAAGCCCGTGGGCTCGACGAAGACATCGCTGAATGTGGCCAGCAGCTCATCGAGGAGGGACGCGCTCGGCGCATGTGCTATCGCGCACAAGGCTGGCACCGAAGGACAGGCCACGCCGGTCCACGCGACGGGGCGCTCGTGGCGCTGGAAGGTCATGCGCCGGCTGCCAAGGTCCCAGACGATGGGCCCCAACTCACCGAGCCATCGGGTACTGAGGACGACGTCGTACCCGGCCAGCGACATGACGTAGAGATCGGCCGGGAACGCCTCGCCATCGACGAGTAGGGGCGCGTCGCGGATGACCCCTGCGCAGGTGACCCGCTCACCATTGGCGACCAAGGCGGTGAGGCGAGGCCGCTGGCGGAGGGGTAGACCAGAGCGTCGAGCTGCCTCCTCCGAAATGAAGTTGTGCGTGCTTCCGGAGTCCAGCAGGGCGACAAGGGCCGTGGTACCGAGAACCACGGCGATCTGCATAGTGCCCGCCACGGGGACCTCAGCCACTGCCTGTAGGGAAAAACAGGGCGCCGCGGCGTCGTGCTCGGCGTCGTCCGCGGCGTCCGGCGCGTCCTCAATCTCCACGCCGTCCACGAAGATGCGCCTGCAGAACCGATTGTGGCCACGTGTGTATTTTTCATTGCAATTGAAACACAGACCCAGACGACGCCGCTCCGCCATCTCGTCCGGGGTGAGGCGCCGTTGATTGCCCTCACCGCGGCCCTGCTGGGCGGCCGCTGGTGGAGCCGGGAGCGCCAGTTGCGCCGGGGGCTCCGGAAGTGCTGGTCGTGGCACGGGTGCAGGCAGGATGCCGCGCGGTGGCGCGCGAGCTGGGGCCGGCGCCGGGCGGTCGGCCTCCATCAGCTCCACCTGGCGGGCCAGGCTCATGGCAGCCGCCAACGTCTCCGGGTTGTGGATGCGGACGGCGTGGCTGAGTGGTGGCAAGAGCCCACCGGTGAAGAGCTGGACTCGCTGTGCCTCCTCCAGACGACCCGCACGCGGCAGGAGGGCCTGGAAGCGATTGGAGTACTCTATTGTACCCGTACGCCGGCACTCGGCGAGCTCGAACAACGGAGCCGAACGGAGGGGAGGCCCGAACCGGAGGTTCAGGAGGTCCTTGAAGCGCCCCATGGTGGCGTGCCCTCATCTTCTTGAAGCTGGATGTACCAAAGCTGGGCGACGTCCTCCAGGTTGTACGAGGCCATCCAAACTCGCTCCTCTGCCATGGTACGCTGCTGGCGAAAGTATGATTCGCATTTGTTGATGAAGAGCAGCGGATCAGTCTTACCATCGTAACGGGGAAAATCCAATTTCTGGAATTTCAGAGGGCGATCAAGATCGCGCGCCCCGTCCGGGCGGCCGCCGGCGCTGCTGTCCGTTGAGGACGACGCCTTGTCCTTCATGGCCGCCACGTCGGACTTCATCGTTGACATCTCCAAATTGAGGGCCTTCAGTATCTCCATCACATCGGCCATGGTCGGCTCACTCATGGTGACTGGGTGCGGCGCGGACGCGGGGGACGATGGTGGTGATGGCGGGCTGCTGGGGTGGTGGGCGGCGGCTGTGGTGGATTGGGTGGAGCGGGTGGGCGAGGATCGCCGGGAATGGGAACGCCTGGAGGCTGATACCAGGTTTCAAGGGCAGCAAACCCCTGACTGGCTGGACCGCGGCTACGGAGCTCGTAGCCGTCGGCCGTCTTCTCCGGTGAGGTTATACCCCTCTACCGCAGGCTTACAGAGAATAGAGAGAGATTAGGGATAACTTCATTTCTTTGATCACGACCTCTAGTGCAGTTTATATAGGCCCGTGGCCTGCCACACTTGGCAACAAGAAAATAGGAAATAACTAATTAGGGATGAATCCCCTAAACTTTAGGCCAATCACTCATCTAATCAAATCAGCCACTTTTCTTAGCCGCACCTTCCTCCTGATCACCCGCGCCGGCTGCCTCAGCGCGTGCTGCGGCCCGCCTGACATCACGGGCCCTCCGCTGACGTGCGTAAGTGCGGCCCCACATGACAATAACCTTCTACTTATGGTAGCTCAAGAGGTGTTTCAGAAAAATTAAAATCTTAAGATGGAAGCAACTGTAGGTTGAATTGTCATCTTTGTAGAATCTTGGACCTCTGATACTAGTTCCTACTAGTAACTGCTGACCTATAAGATTCATAGGATTATTTGATTGGCACATGGTTAGTTGAGATATTAATTCGTGGTCCAGGTCCTACAATTATTATTGATCTTACAGTTTTTGCTTCTATCTCCTGCTGCTGTAGCCAATGAGCTCATCATCCCCTTGGCCCGGGTATCAGCAAAATCCAGCAGTGTCATCTCACCATCAACGTTTGTACTCGTCAGCTTGTCATGGCTTCTTTCGGAACCACCAGGTATCACCAGGATTCCTTTGTTACACATGAAAATTGCTATTCCAATGCCATCAGTTACTCCAAACTATTATAGAATCCAGGATGGTTAGCTGAACATGCCCTGTGTTCCAAAAAGAAAATAATGAATAGAAACAAGCCGAATATATATGTCGACATGTCAACTTTTTGACCGAGACTAGCTAGCTAAACATTATTTGTAGCTTGATTCCCTACAAACAGTTGCTTTGAAATTTCTGATGAAATGTCTTGTTACTCGGAAATACACTATGGGTGTGTTCACTTCGCGAAAAGTAGCTGAAAAGTTACTGTAGCATCTTTCGTTGTTATTTGGCAAAATTTGTCGAATTATGGACTAACTAGGCTCAAAAGATTCGTTCCGACATTTACAGACAAACTATGCAATTAGTTATCTTTTTTACGTACATTTAATGCTCCATGCATGCGTCGAAAGATTTGATGTGATGGGTGGAAGAGGAAATATTTTGGGTTGGAAGGGGAAAGTGAACAAGGCCTATACAGCTTTTTTTTTTGGGGGGGGTCTGAGCTAGTACTAGGAGTACTCCTACAGTCCTAGAGTACTTATTACTAATCGCAGGTACTGTTTGGCGTGTGAGCTGATTGATGTTTCGACCAGGGCTGTGTTCAGTTCCTCAAAAAAAATCATTGTGCAAACAAAAGATTCCCCGTCACATCAAACTTGTGATACATGCATGGAGTACTAAATGTAGATGAAATCAAAAACTAATTGTACAGCTTGGTTGTACTTTGCGAGACGAACGTTTTGAACCTAATTAGTCAACGATTGAACACTATTTACCAAATAAAGCCAAAACGTGTTACAGTACTTTTTTTACATATTTTCGCGGAACTAAACACACCCCAGGCCGTTCTGCCACCATCTTTTGAAATACGGCAGTTGTTCGGTCACAGTTTCTTGACATAACATGGGATGCATCTTTAGTACGCTGATCAGGGATCACGTGTTGCAGCTTTAGTCCTGAGGATGCTGTGAATTTACGGGAAATAGAGCTAACATAAGTATTGATTTGGCTTCACATACATATAGGAGTACTGTACAATAAATAAATAAATAAATTATTTAATTAAAATAGAATCCTGAATAATTTATCATGCTCATCGAATCATCGTTAGCTGATATCCCATCTTGATTGTTTGTTCACTCTGTTTCCTGTGAACGGCTTTCAGGTGAAAACGTTCATGTGGTCAAAACTTAACAAACCTCATGCTTGTGCAGGTGCAGGAAAGGCCAATGGAGCGAAGGCCTGAGCTGGGTGCCCAGCCATTCCCCACCTGGGCACGGCAAACGCAGGGCTCCCCTCACGTGCCGTTGCACCAATCTGCAGCATCATCAGGATTCTCGACCGGCGCCGGGGCGAACGGCGGCATGCCGCCGCCGTCTCACCCGCCGGCGCTGTTCCCGACTACAAACCCGTTCTTCTTCCCCTAGACCGCTTTTGACAGCTTGCTGTTCCGGCTCAGCTCCTCGGCGTCTGGAATGGCAGCTGGTCTCGTGTGGGGCGTCTAGCAGCTTTGCTTGCCGGTGACCATTGTTATTGTTAATTAGTAATGGGAGAAAGTATGTGTGTGTGTTTGTGTGTGTGTGTGTGTGTGTGTGTGTGTCAGTGAGTGAGAAAGAGAGAGCCATAAGAAGCAACATGGCAAATCTCCCTCTGGTACGTGCATGTTAAGATATGGGCTGTTGCTACATTGCCGTGGATCTGCTATGGTTGGATGTTGTACTTGTACCACAATGCATGAATTGGTTCTGAAATAGTAGTATTTTGTTCTATATACTGGACCATGCGTGTACATTAACTGGACCTTTGGAGGATACTGTATAAGTTTAGCTGAGGTAGTGTTTAGATGGTGTAAAAGTTGGTGTAAAGTTTCTGTAACACTTTTCGTTGTTATTTGGTAAAATTTATCCAATCATGAATTAACTAGGCTCAAAAGATTCGTCTCGACATTTACAGACAAACTGTGCAATTAGTTATTTTTTTATCTATATTTAATACTCTATGCATGCGTCTAAAGATTCGATTCGATGTGACGAGGAATCTTGTAAAATTTTTGGAATTTGGAAGCAACTAAACACTGCCTGAGATTGTAGCATTGAGCCATTGACATAATGAGATGCATTTCCGGACCACTGAACCACCCCCACAGCAAATCTGACAGCATTACTGCGTTTTCAGTCTTTGAGATTGTACAGGAAAAGTTTGCCTCGTACGTTCGTCGTCTGCTAGCGGTTGTCCGTTGGCGATTGCCACCCAGGCCAGCACGCAGCACCGGTTTGGGGAGCAACGCAGATGGACGTGGCCCCGGACGCACTGTGAAGTGAAAGCTAGTGGCGTACTACTACTGTATTGGTGTACTCCGTACACGTAGAGGTAGAGATTGAGATTGAGGGTGTGTTTAGATGAAAAAGTTGGGGTGAAAAGTTACTGTAGCACTTTTCGTTGTTATTTGGTAAAATTTGTCCAACCATGGATTAATTAGACTCAAAAGATTCGTCTCGAACTTTACAGACAAACTATGCAATTAGTTTTTTTTTTACCTACATTTAATGTTTCATGCATGCGTTTAAAGATTTGATGTGATGGGTGGAAGAGGAAATATTTTGGGTTCATGTAGGAAGTGAACGCGGCCTGGAGGAGCTACTATACTAGTAGGGTACTACTGGCACGCTGTGCTGTGTACTGGCCTACTGGCTGGCTGACACTGACCGAGCGACTGACTGGGCGAGCCCCCCAGCCAATGCCCAGCCGAGCCAGAGTCCAGAGCAGACCACTCCACACTGCAGTCTGCAGGCACGGCGCACGGTTTTACCGTCCCACGTCGCTGTCTCGCCCCCACTGTTCCATCCAATCCACCCCTTCCTTTCCCCGTTTGCCTGCGCCTCCGTGCACCCCCACCCACACGGCACAGCCCACTGCTACGCGCGGCATGGTTTCGGCTCGGTTTCCCCCCACCACTCCCGACCCGAGGTCGGCACTCGGTGGTGGTGGTGGTGGATTCGGCACTTTCTCCTGACTCCCCCCCATGTCTGGTGTCGTTCCGGGAGACGGGACGGCGGGGGCCTGTGCTTGTCCGCTCGATCGGACGCAGCTTTAAAGCGAGAGAAGGGGCGCTGGCCGTCTGGCCCACAGCCCACTTGCCCAGTTCTCGGATTTTTACCGTCTCTGCATTTGCCATTTGGCGAGCAAGCAGCATTTGCCGGGACTGGCCGATCAAACTTGAGTTGGTCGTGCCACTCGTGCGTTCGGTTCCAGGTCTCATTCCTGATTTTGGATCGTGCTGACTCATCTCGTTTTTTTTTTTTAATTTTGGAGATTAGTACTACGAACAGTACTTGGAATCACTTGTCATTATTTATCTGAACAGAGGTACTCCGCATGCATCAAGTGCGCATGGCCCCTTTATTTGTACCTTGATCGATCGATGTGTACTCCAGTATGCACACATATAAATGTGCCCTCATCAACGAGGTCTGTAAAACGTGTACACTACCTAGCTATGCCTTGCATTGCCACAGGCGTGTAGTAACATATTTTTAGGACAGAGGTACTCCGCATGCATCAAGTGCGCATGGCCCACGACACGGACCTAGCTAGCTAGGTAGGAGTACTGCATATACGTTAACGTTACGTACGTATCGGCAGTCTCAATTTTCAAACCGGCTTCAGTAAGGCCATGTTTAGTTCCCCAATTCTCCCCCAAATTTCACTATGCAAAAAGAAGATTCCCCGTCACATCAAAATGTCGGCAAATGCATGGAGTACTAAATGTTGATGAAATCAAAAACTAATTGCACAGTTTTGTTGTACTCAGTGAGACGAACATTTTAAGCCTAATTAGTCAAAATTTGGATAATTTTTACCAAATACAAACGAAATGCTACAGGAATTCTGATACAGTGTTTTTCTTCCCCAATTCACCCATCTAAACAAGGCCTAACGCAAGTGCGCTATACACAGTGCGCTACAGCACCGCGCGTCAGAAGCTGAAGCCCAGAAGAACCAAACCGGCCTGCTGTCTGCCATTTGCAGCATGGTGGCCAGCATCTCATCTCACCTCAGCTAGCCGGCACAGGCATGCGCCGATCTATCTCTCACGTCCTCTGCGCCTTGCATGATGCCATGATACCACGCACCATGTGTATATCAGCGGAGTACATACGTACAATGCGACAAGCACAAAGGTCGTTCAGACGTTCACACTATTATTGTTGTATACTCCGTACTCCGTTTTTTGTGTATATAGATGCTAGCATATACAGTAGCGTTCTTCCATATGTATAAAGACCACGTTTTATATGCATATGCCGCCAATAGTATATTGGAGCAGTGCTGGGTAGCATTACCGATCCATGCATGGCATGGCATCACAGGATACATGCATGCATTGATGCATAGCGAGCCGGCGTACGTGCGTGAGATCGAAAAGGAGGGGGTGCATGCATCGCCAGAATTGCCCGGCGACGAGAGCTATAGCCTATAGGACAGGACGGACTAGCTAGGGAGCGTGGATCGGTGGATAGATCATAGATAGACTATTATGCCGCTCTGGTAATATAGGCTGGTAATCCCAGTAATTAATACAGTTATTTTACAATTGTTTTCAATATAAGCAGGATATATCCTCTTTATATAAAAAAAAAACAGTGACACCGTGCATCGGTGCATGCATGCATGCATGGCCCTGGGCAATTGCACACCATTTCTTTTAAGTAGCTTTGGCATCAATTGAGGCTCCTTTGGAACGTGGAATTTTTATAAAAGGTATACAGTAATTTTACATAAATCAGTTTATTTGCACATAAAAATAGAAAAAAAAATCGTGCCATCCAAAGGGGACTCTATGAGACTATGAGTACTATGGGAGATCAAGGGAGACAGCGTTCCGTTTGGTGGAGGCGTTAGGATCGCAGGTGCCGCGACATGGGGCGGCTTGCATAGTTGCATTTGCTTTATACAAAGGAAGGAAGAAGGAAAAAAAAAAAGAGGAAACCCAAGTGGCGTACGCACGTGGGAGTGGGATCCATTCCAACCAGATAGAACAGAGGGACGTGGGTATCTGTGGCCACTGCTCACTCGTCGTCTCGTCGTCGTCCTTGCATGCATATGCATTGCAGCGGTTGTATTATTTGTATATGGATGGATGGATGGATGGGCATGGCTCATCTTTTCTGTTGCTGGGACATGAGGTGCCCGTGGATGCTTGATGCTGTAGCGGACTAGTGGCCCTGTGCCCCTGTGTCTGCGTCGAAGTGGGGAATCGTACGTTCTGTGGGAACTTTACAGTGGGAAATCGATATTTTTGTATTTTATCTTATCTTGTGCCTGTAGGACATGAGTCTCCCGTGGGCAAGAAAGTTTTTAACAGTGTCCCACTTTAGCAGGAGACTCTTTGTGTGTGTCTCGTGTACACAAATTGTACTTTCTACTAAAATATAACTAATTTGTTGCGATTTTATTTATGAGGACTATATTAGTTGTTTTGCATTTACAATAACTTTCTCATCGGAAGAATGCATTCTAGCGTAGTATTGAGTCGAAAGATCTTGAATTCTCGACTAACTTCATATAAAAAGATTTATAAATATTTATATCGGCATATTTTTTTCATTGAATATATTTTAGTAGTATATACCTATTTTTAGATTATAATTATTGATAATTTTTTAAGAATTTTCCAAACTTTAGATGGTCCGACTGATGGGAGAACTATAATTGATCCTTTTTTTTAGGACAACAAAGGCAATAATTGCTCTCTTTTTAGGACAAAGGCAATATGTGGTGACGCTTCTCATACAGTTGTACTGGTTGTCATGTTTGCCTCAGTTACCTTTCATTCTCCACTTCACTGACGAGTCAAATTTTCTTGAGGCAGTTTGGATCCTATGAATTGAAATCAATATCTACAAAGTGGTTCTCATTTTATTATAAGATTACTTTCTAAATCCTCTTAATTCCTGTGAACCAAACAAAGTCTTAGTTAATTTGGCCTATCCACTAAGTAGGTTATTTGACTACTCTCTCTGTCCAAAAAAAATACCTTAAAGGTTTTAGTCGTCTAAGTTAAATTATCATAAGAGTTTATAGAGCAAACTATTAATATTTATGACACCAACTAAATATAATTGGTAACATGAATATCATATTTCTTTATATAAATTTGGTCAAAGCTACAACAGTTTGACTTTGACTAATAAACCTATAAAATATTTCATTTTGATATGGATGGAGTATTTGCAAAGATTTGACATGGGTAGTTGGGTTCTCCCTAGCATCTCTCTCTCCTCTCCGAGCACAGGGAGAGGATATTTTGGGTTGCACTTTTTTTTTTGAGTCCTCTCATCTACGTACAGCTGTAGTATCTGTTCAGATACAGACACACACCACCACACACACGCACACCTCACACACACCTTGTATATAAACAAACCTACAACTATACCTAGACCACGAACGCAGCTAAGAAGTACTCGAAGATCACCAAACTCCGAGCATGGCGGGCACGTCACTTGATCATTGTGGGACGTCTGCGCGAGAGGCTACCTGAAATTAAAACTGGGAAAAATCCCGATGGGAATGCACGTGAGACGCAGCCGATCCGATGGCGCGGAGCATTTTGGCTTTGGCTTGGGCTTGGTGCAGTGTGTGTTTGGGAAAGGCAGGAAAAGAGGTAGACTCGCAGGCATAGTACTAGTAGCTAGTAGGGTAAGAGATGGTGACTATTCATGGGCCAGGCCGTCCTCGGTGCAACCTGCAGGCACGCTGCTACACTCTACAGTAATTCGGCTCGTGCCTACGTGGGCCTATGACGGATCGGTCGATCGATGCACCGCACGGCTGAGTTCTCACTTCACTTCTCTCAGCTTTCTGGACAGGCGGCGGTCAAGTTGCATGTGACCATTCTTTTCAGCGCCTTGTTTAGTCTGCCTCAAAGTTCTAAGTTTTTTCACTCTCTCTCCGTCACATCAATTTTTAACCGCGTATTAAATGTAGGTAAAAAAAATAACTAATTACACAGTTTAGTTGGAAATCACGAGATGAATCTTTTAAGCCTAGTTGGTCCATGATTGGACAATATTTGCCAAATAAGACGAAAGTGGTACTATTCATCGGTTTGAAATTTTCCTCAATCTAAACAAGGGCCAGTTTTTACGTCGAGTTCAGAAGGAAAAAAGGGAAACGCTTGGCTCCAAATCATAAGCAAAGCCAAAAAAAAAAAAAAGCTTCCGACACGTGCTGCTCTCCATCTCAAATCATAGTCCATTTTAGTTTCATTCATCCTACATTCCTACGTCAAACTCATCAAAATTGACTAAATTTGTAGAAAACTACGTTAGCATCTATTACAGCAAATTAGTTCACTTGATGAATTCTAAAAATCATGTCTTGATGATGTATTCATTTGAACTCGTACATGTAAATAATTTTTTTTCTAAAATCTTAGTTAAACTTAGAGAAGTTTGACTTAAGATAAATCAAAGTGAATCGTAATTTAGAACGGAACACTCTCGAGACAAACAAAACTAATTCAATAGCATGCTGCAGGGTTTCCGGATAAATTAATTACATTTTTATTTTACAAAAGAATAAATGATCTACCAGAAGGGTAAACGTACTATCATTTGAGAAGCAGGGTGAAGAAATGTAAATATGCCCCGTACACGAGACCCATAGCACGTCAGACGTCACCCACCGAGCGCGTGGTGTGTACATGGGCCGAATCCTCGTAGCAAGTATGAGAGACTCAAAAACTTTGATTCGGGAATGCGGCCCACGAAGAGAGAGCCAGCTTTAGAGGGCCCGAGACCCGAGTGGCCATCCGACACCTGTCCGACTTTCTCCTCCGCTTCGCACACCTTTCCTCCTCCCCTCGCGCGGCCGGTGGAGCGCCGACGGGCGACGGCCACGCGCCCACGCCCTCCCTACTGCGGCGAGGACTCGATCCTCTAAGGTCTGTCTTTCCGCCCTCTCAATTTGCACGCTCTACTTATACCTAGTTATCGTAGTATCGATGGGTTCGGCCTTGTAGATCAGGCCGCTCTGGTTCCTGTCCCAAACCTAGTTCCAGAGACCGGCTGGTTCGCCGGAGCCGGATTAGGTGGTGCGCTGCTGGTGCGCTACATGATTTTGGTTACCTTGATTGGTTTGGCGCTTGGGTTTGAGGGCCGTTAAGGAATCGTCGTTTTCTGGTGTTTTGATCTAGGACAGACCAGTGAGGGACTGTGCGGAGAAATTAGCTCTAACCCCTAGCGAACAGTGTGGGGTGTGTTATTTATTGCTAAATTTCTTGAATCATGGGAACACGGTTGAGCGCCATGACAATGTTTCAGGTACAACATTACCGTGAATTCCTGGCTCCTACAGATGCTGTAAGATTGTATAGGGGTTGTATAGTAGGATTATTCGGGGTGCGTACAGTTTCATTGCAGTGTGTCTCTATTGGGATTTGGGACCTAGCATTAGATTGCAGTGGTGGAACCATTTTTTTTGGGACTTGACATAGTACTGCATTTTTTTTTATTTGCAGCAAGTGGTAATGGAGGAAGAAGAGGAACGACATCTTCCACCAGACATCATCTACAAGATCCCAGAATACATATCCGATCCAGTCTCACTAGCGCGTGTTGCTTCATCCTCCAAGTTATGGCGCTCAATCATAAAAGAGACCGCCTTTCTTGATGGCCTCATGACACGGCACCTCGACCATGGTTTCACCTCGTCCCTCCTCCTTGGCTTCTTCTACCAGGACAGTGCCGAGGCTCCCGACCACTTGTGGCAGCATCACAGGGACAAAAATCGCTGTTTGGCACCGAGCTTCATGCCCACATCTGAATTGTTACCATTTGCTGGCTGCAAAGCGGATTACAATCCAACCAGTCCACTGTCCCTTGGCAACTTCATTCAGGGTATTAATTCAAGCCTCAATTTTTATGAGCCTGTTGCATCCCAAGACAGCTTCCTGGTCCTCTGCCATCACTCGAAAGACGCCGAAGGTGATCCCAAGCCAGATGTGGTATGCGTATGCAATCCTCTCACCGGTGAAGTGTTTCATCTTCCTGGCCTTCCACACAAGCCACCACACCACTATGCTTTGCTTGTCACTGATGATATCAACCTCGATGGGCGGATGACCCAATCCTTCCGACTGGTCGCCATTTGGAACATAGGAAAGAAGTTTATCTATGTGTACTACTGTTCAAAGAGTAGAGCATGGTGGAGGCCTGCAGGCCTCCCTGATCTAATGGCTGGCCTGTTCCTAGTGTCATCATCCCCAGCTGCTGCTTCCCATGGTGCCATCCATTGGATCTGCGGGTGCTAGAAAAGCTTGGCCCCCAGTCATGTTGTGACGCTACATATCGACGGGGAAGAGCTGTTATACCTGGAGCTCCCATCTGAAGCAAAGCGCAACAAGACACCGTTGCTGGCAAATTCTGTGGACGGGGGGCTTCTGTTGCTGCTCATGAAGGGTCTTCACATGTCAGTGTGGAAGCATAAAGGTACTGGTACTGGCAATTGGGTTCGTTCTGAGACGATCAATATGACAAGTTCCTTGCCGATGCGGGTGCTTAAGATGCATGCCAGCGCAAAGATCAGATTAGAGATTTTCCGAGGGAAGAGTGGTGTGGTGGTGCTATGGATCGAGGGGGAAGGTCTCTTCACGTTCAGCCTTGGCGATCGGTCAATGAGGAAGATTGACAACGAGCATGTCACAAAGAAGTACCGGTTCTGCCCATATGAGATTGATTGGCTATCCTGTCTTGCAGTCACAAACCTCGTCAGCAATGGCTCGCTGTCACTTGACACAGAAAGGGAAAAAGCTCAATGCAGATGGAGGTCTTTGTTGGCAAACAATATTCCGAAAAGCTGATGGCCATATAATGTCAAGGTATGAGTTACATATGGTCTGTCAGTGGCATGTCAATGATGGCTTCTGCATCACATTTCTAGTTCCAAGACAAGAGTCTACTGATTGGAGGACAAGATGGGGCTACTCTATGATGTGTGAAAAAGAGATCGCTGCAACGGTTGATGTATTTGCAGGTATTGGCAGGTGTGGTCACTTTGTTCTAGTAGTGGGCTTAGTTTTGTGCTATTCCTTTTAGTTTTATACCTATATGTCAGCTCGAAGCTTTGTAAAATAAAAGGCGGTTAAAATTGATAGCTGGTGGTTAGGTTGGTTTGTTCTGCTCGTGGGCTAAGGCATAGTGCTTTGTGAAAATCAGTTTGGAACTGAATTAAAACAGGTGGTGACTTCTGTAATTTTGTTGCAATTAAGTAATGATGAAATCCGTTTCACCTGTCCAGGGAATTACGTTTGCAGTTGTTTGTTACTATTGTTGTTAGCACCAACTGTTTGAAACTTAAATATTTCGGCACTCTCGGTATCATTAGATTCTTTCACAGCACTGCGACTGTGATTGGCTGATTGCATGTACCGAGGCAAGTTCTGTGCTGCATCGTCGTTGTGCTTGGTTAACTCTTGACTCTGCATCCTGGTTTATGACGTCAAGCCTTGGTTACATATGGCCTGTTATCAGTGGCATGTCAATGGTGGCTTCTGAATTACGTTCCCAGTTCCAGGTAAGAGTCCACTGATTAGAGAATGTTTGCTCCAATAGAAGGGTCGATTTCTGATTTTTAGATCGGTTATTACGTACCTGTGCAATTGAGTACCTCAGTCAGAGTCATATTGTTAACTCTTCTTTTGTAGCTAGGCTGTTATAAATTTGTCTTCCTTCTGTTGCTAGGTTGCTATAATTTTGTCATGGGCATGAGGAATTCTAAAACTTTATACTATATGTTAACCGTTTTAATATGGACGGTAAGTTTCTTACACCCATACTTATTTTCTGTCTCTCACTCCTACTCTTATCGTTTAAATGGGTGGCAAACATCGACCCACAGCAGAGGCCTCAGAGCTACAAAATCTTTGTTGGCGCCATATATCACTCATATGGTGCCCTAGCCACCTAAGCAAATATCTCTGATCAACGGGTTACGTTTTCATGGGCGGCTAATCCTGTACTCCCATGCCAAGAGCGTGTTGTTCACCTTTCCACTTTTTTATATCCTCATAAAAATACAAATAATATCCATCTATTTAAGTTAGTCAATCTCCAATCAATTTTTTCATAATTAATTATATCTTTAGCATTTAAAATGATAAAACAGTTCCATTTGTATCCCATTGTCCGGTCCCCGACTTGCACGCGAAGGCGACGCAGCCACCGCGGGACGGCGACGCCCACACAGGCATGGCCGCACCCAGCTCCGCCTCCGCCTGTCTCCTCCGTCAGCATCCGCGGGCTGAGGAGCCGGGGTGAGCCATAACTCCGTGAGCCTCTCCTCATCTCCTGTCTCTATCTGGCACTCTACTAGCTGCATCTCCGCTTTGGTCTTTGTGTGGATGAAAATGTGGGACCTGTGTCTCTGTGATGTGCGATTCTGGCCCCGTTTGGTACGGCTCCACTTCACCAGTGAAACCGTTTTTTTTGCGCTTCAGCTCCATGAACAGCTCCATTTATGGAGCAGAGCTGTTTTTAGTAAATCGTTTGGCAAAAGAGCTCCACATGCATAGTTCCCTTGAAACATGATCTCACAAAACACCATGCATGATGAGGTGAAGCTGGGAGAAGCCACTATTTTTGGCTCTTTCCCACCCCAAAGCTCTGTGAGAGCACGTTTTTAGGAGCTCCATCGGTGGAGCTGTTTTATTTTACCCCGTTTGGCAGAAAACGGCTCCAAACGGCTCCTGAAGCCGCTGGAGAAGCCCTGCCAAACAGGGTGTAAGCACTTGCTAGTTGCTAACCGATGTACAGTAGCACAGACTATATATAGAGTAGAAAGGAGATGCAATGTTAAAAGCATGATGTACTGCCTCTCCTCTTTGGTAATAGTTACAGACTATTTTCTCTAAAGAAGTAGTTATTACAGACTTAATATTGTTGAAAATTGTGATCCACAGCAGTAAAACTGGTGTATAGCAGTACAGCCTTGAAACTAAGTTGCTAGTTGATGTACTGTGTCTCGTCTTTGGTCTCTGATGCATTATTTGATTGTTGATGCCTTGAGCTTTTGGTCTTTTGTTTGTTGAATGAATACACACCAAATTTAGAATCTTGGGTCGGCACACCCTAAGCTAAAATTCTAGATGTGCTTATATCTAGCAGCGTTGATGATATGCTATATTGCTAATTTATTTTGTGATCCTACCATGGAGTTTTGCTGACGTGTTGATCACTATGGCCCTGTTTATCTGGCTTATAATCCGTCTTATGTGGCTTGTTTTTTTAACCGGAACAATATTTTTCTCTCACAAAAAATCAGCCAACAGTGTTTTTCAGCCGGCTTATAATTCCAGAAGTAGTTACCCTTTGAATTCATGCACTTGTTCACTGGATGCAGGCCCCTCAACAGATGTGGATCTTCGTCAGCACCATCATCGGGGAGGCCATCCGTCTCGAGGTTCTGGGTTCAGACACCATCAACGTGGTGAAAGCAAAGATTCAGGACCGGCACCGCCTCCTCTACGATGGGAAGTGGCTGAACGACAGGCATACTTTGGACCATTACGAAATCCACAGTGGATGCAACCTCATCCTAGATCTCAACCGCGGGGGATGCGAATGCCAATCTTCATCAAGATGATGATAGGCAGAAGCAGAACCATCACCCTTCATGTCCAGAATACAGATACCATCAGCACTGTCAAGGCTATGATCTTTTTTTTTTTGAACCGAGGAGCCTTTTCTCCTCGTTCCCGTGCACTGTGCACAGAAATATTGCGGTCTCCAGGTTTCGAACCTGGGATGGCTGGCATGGGCCTTTGGCCTCACGTACTAGCCACCACAGCCTGCCGCTCGGTATATGGATGACATTCCATTGGACCAGCAATGCCTCACGTTTGATGGCAAGCAGCTGATTGACGGATGCTCTTTGGCTTATTACAACATTGGCAGAGAATCAACCATCTGTCTGGCACGGATGCAGGTGCAACTTATCGTGAAGAACCCCAGCGGTGGCAAGACACTGACCCTTGAGGTCGCTCCATCAGAAACCGTTCGCAATGTCAACGCCAAAATTAAGCAGCAGTTCCAACTCATCCTTGATGACCAGCTCATGGAGGACTCTCGTAGTTTAGCCTATTACAACACTGAGAATCAATCAACTCTGCATCTTGATCTCCACTTCCAGGGCGGCACGCCGATGCCGATCTCCATCCAGACCAGAGGCACGGCAAGGAGAATCAGCCTTGTGGTCACGAGCTCAGTTAGCATTAAGGACGTCAAGGCAAAGATTCAAGATAGAATCGGCATTCCCTCTGACAGTTAGCTCCTCACCTATCATGGGAAGCAGCTGAATGACGCACTTACGTTAGCTGATTACCACATTAGGAACGAATCAGAAATCAAGCTTGAAGATCACTTGGGCACGGGGATGCATATTTTTGTGAAAGCTCTTGCAGGCGAGATCTCGATCCCTCTCAATGTGGACGCATTTGACACAATCAGCGTGATCAAGGCAAAGATTCAAGATAAGCAGCGTCTCATGATTTCCCACAAACGACTGGAGGACAACCGTACTTCGTCCGATTATAACATCAAGGCTGGAAGCACTGTCCAACTCAAACTACGGTCATGGGGTAGCATGCAAGTGTTCGTCAAGGATCTGAGGGGCAACACCATCACTTTTGAGTTCGAGAGCTCAGATACCATTGCTGATATCAAGGAGAGGATTCATTATATGCAGCACATCCCCACTAGAGAGCAGCGTCTCATCTATGCAGGGAGGCAGCTACAGGACGATCACACCCTTCCGGACTACAGCATCTTGAAATATTCCCCGCTGCATCTACTACTACGCCTTCGTGGTGGTCAATGAGAGTGACGCCAAATTGCTGCCCTTCTCTTTCATCAAGTTTTGGAAAATAGTAGTAAAAATAGCCCAGAGTATTTGATAGAGCACTCTCCTGTAGTCGTGTTATACTTAATTGTAAGTGTTACATACAGTCATTTATACAGTATTCCAGCTTGGTTGCTTCGTGTTATATGTGCAGCCGGTCAAGAATCATGTCCCTAATCTAGTTGCTCAGATGCTGCCGCCGTCCGTGGTGCCTCTGGACACTTCTTTTTTTTTTTGTAAAGAAAAATAATACATCATGGTGATACAGAGTTTTGAACAAGTTCTTACGGCATCTGCTTGATAAGAAAGAATACAGACTTTTAAAAAAGACGTACACAACATAGTCTAGTGATACTCAGTCCAAATACTAGAATGTCACTCATGTTTTTGGAAGAATATACCTTTGATCATCCATGAAGCGTTGCGAAGTCTCGACAACCAAATGCGAGAATATACATTTGGCCATCTTGTTGCGAAGTCTCCACAACCAAATCCAATGAATCCCTTGCTTCTGAAGAATATATAGTCTACTAGCAAAAGTGTCCGTGCATTACAACGGGAGTAAAAATGGATAGAACAAAGAAATAAATAGTACATATTTATTTATGTTTTATCCTTTCTATAATTTTTTAAATTTATTTCATGGTAACAAGACATCCATAGTACTAAGTTAATAGTGGTCTAGTTGCAATAATATGACAGTGTCCTATTAAGTATTTATCGAATTAAAATACAATATTTATATATTGTTTTGCCTGTGGCAAAGCATAGAAATATTTAAATGTAAATATATCATAATTTTAATTTCATATTACGCATGTATTGCTACAATTAAACATTGAGTTTCGTGACTTCCTTTGACAACCTGTTAAAATCTACAATTCTAATATTTATTAAAGTCGGCAATGAGTAGTTACCGACTTGTCAAGAATTGGTCTATCTATCGATGATTATGACGGAAGACCTCTTTCGGTTTTTTTTGTATGTAGCTCTTATTGGATTGTAGACATATATTTATTTAGACTAGTTTAGGCAACAAACTGATTAAGATTTTAGTTTATGATTTGATTAGTTAGCCCGTGCGTTGCAACGGGATTAAAAAAGTTACAAACATTCATAGAAAATGGTGATGGAATGGTGGATATCTATTTATGTTTTATTCTTTCTATCAATGTTTAAAACAATATTTTTTTGTTGATAAAGACGACATCCATGTTATAAATTAATGTTGGCAATAGTATCACAATATCCTATTGTAAGTTGTTTGGCGTCGCCGCGGCACCGAGCGGCTCTCCTTCGCCGACCGACGTACATCTTATCGACGATGGCCTGCCCGTCACACACAACGGTGTGCTTCTCAGCCGTCGCCTCCGTGTCGATGCCTCGCAGTAAACATGCTCGTTGTTCTTAGAAATATCATACGTGGTACGTCAATTAGTTTGGGTACACACCACACGTTTGTCTGACCATTACATCGATATGAGAAGCAGGAGATGCAGGGGGGCTGGAGCCTGTGAACCTCCCTTAGCCCCTCAATAATTTTTTCTGTCATTGGAGGAAGGAAAGGAGGAGCTTGAGCATTGAGCTGAGGTTGAAGACGATGCTGGAGTGTTAACTGAGCTTTCATGTTTGTGTCCCCGTGTGAACTTAAGCTCCTCCTAGATTTTTATGCTAGATCCGCCAACGAGGAGATGTGTAGTGTGCAACCGCAGCTAGAACCAGTCACCACCGTGAGACAACTACCGTGTGCAACAGCAGCTGATGCCGATGAGGCTGTGAAGACCACGATGCAGTCGGTGTCGCAGCGGTCGCTCCACAAGACCCTGTCGCGGCTGCACGTGGACACGTGTGAAAGGCCCAATAGGACACCGATCGAGTTCCTGCTGTTATCAGTCAGATCAAGCGAATAGGTTGGTGGCCGTTCCTGCTGCGGTTCCCGATCAACGCGATAGGGATGTGCGCCTGGGCGCGAGAGCAGCCAGGCCATGCTGTGGAAGACGCTGCAGTACGTCTGAGCTGTCGACGACGTTCCTGCACGTGAGCCCGCCGTGTCAACCACACGCTCTGGTGGGTCTCCGCCAAGCTCATGGCGCTCGTCTCCTTCATCTACCTCCTCAAGGTCGTCTTCTACTTCGAGGCGGTCCGACGCGAGCTCCACCACCCCGGCCCATCCGCGTCAACTTCTTCTTCGCGCCTTGGATCACTTGCCTCTTCCTTGTCAAGGGCCTGCCCTGCCACCTCGCTGTGGTCGGCAACTTCGTCGGCCCGCTGCTGGACGCCAAGATGGGGCTCCGCTAGGTGCCTGTCTTCTTCTTCGCCGTCGGGATGGTGCACTACCTGGTGCTATTCGTGACGCTCTACCAGCGGTTCCGCACCAATGCGCAGCGCTGTTCAAGGAACTCCAGCCAGTCTTCTTCCTCTTCATCGCTGCGCCCAGCCTCGCCTCCGTTGGCTGGGCAAGTCTCTGCACCTCCCTCTTCCTCTACATGTCACTGGTACATACGTGTACATCATTTTTATATTATTAATATGCATGCATGTACTGACCGTGTATATACGTACGTACTGGTGATGCGCATCAACCTGTTCAGTGGTGTCCACTTCTCACTGGCGTGGTGGGCGTGCAACGTCCCGACGACGAGCGTAGCCTTGCGACGGCACGCGGTGACCAACGTGCTCACCCGTGCGCTGGCCGTGGGGCTGTTCGGGGTGGCGTCCGTCACCATCAAGGACCTGTTCCCCGACGTGTCCATCGCTGTCACGCAGCGTCCTAAGGCAAGTTCAACAAGATCCTCACGCACTTCCACGCCTCTGGCGACGGTGTCAAGGACCTCGTCTTCGCCATCCCAGGCAAGGCACCGGCGGCGGATCCGACCCCATCAACGCCGGCGAGTCACCATCGGCCATGGCGCATGGCCACCGCAAAGCAGAGCCGTAGGCCACCGTCGACCTCGGCACAGTTCTGATATATTTGTAGGTCCTCTAACAACTCGTCATTGTCGATGATTTTATATGACGTTGTCGTTGTCCAGCGAATCGAGGGGCAGCAAAGCTTGCTGTGGAGGAGGCACGCCCATCCGCCGCCGCCCGTGTCGCCACCGTTGCAGTCCGCGACGACTTTGAGTCCGCCGAGATCGGAGAGACACGAAAGTTGAAGCTGTTACGTTAAACTGCCGCGTGGTACCTTATGTGATCGAATCTCCTATTTAATTATGGTTTATTTATCTGGTATGGTTAAGGCTAGTAGGCTAGGCGGATCGGATGCAGCGTTATGTATGTATAGCGACTACACGTACATGCAGTTTTCTGGCGTGTTGACGTGTAGGTGGTCGTGGAGTCCGTTTAAAATTGTATGTACAACGTGAGATTGAGTCACGGATAGTTATATCATACACGTAAGACATGGTGGAAAAATACCATAGCGAAAATTTTGCCTCTTTATTATTAGGTAGGTAATAGATGTATTATGTATGGAGTCAGTTGATAACTGAGTACGTAACCTTAAACTGCAAATGGGACGATTAGCGCCCGGACGTTCGACCCAAGGCCTACGTTCGGACGCCCGCGCTGCAGTTTCCCGCGCTCGAGCACACACACACAAAAAAAAACCAACACACGTCCGCTTGCGCCTGGGTTTCATGTGCCCATGCGCGGTTCGTGCCACCTAGCCGCCAGACCGTGCGCGGGGACCGCTCGCGTCCTCTCCGCTTCTCACATGCATTGCAACATGTGTAACACCTGATCTACTCTTGAATCATCCAAATGCAGCGCTTGCAACATACGTCTGAAGACAAATGAAACACTTGCAAAAACCACATGAAAAACACTTGAAAACCATTGCAAATATACGTAATATCCAGATAAAACACTTGCAGCATATGCGTAAAACGTATGCAACGTCTAGATAAACACACTTGCAACAATACGTCCAAAAATATAGATGAAACGTTGGGAATAGACCTTTGCAACATAGTGTACAACTATTGCAATATTATAATCTACTTTTGCAACATTGATCTGAAACAATTGCAACATACCTCTGAAACATCCGAAACGCTTGAAACATATGCTCGCAACTGCGTTTTAGCACATAGCAACGGCCCTGTTCATTCAGCTTATAATCCGTCTTTTTCAGCTTGTTTTTCAGCCGGAACAGTATTTTTCTCTCACAATAAATCAGCCAACAGTGTTTTTCAGTCGGCTTATCAGCACAACCGAACGACTCCAACATCTCCTTGCTGCTTGTGAAATGGAGGCTCGCCGGTGTGTGGAGTTCACCGGAGGCAGCTGTGCCGTCGCCACCATCGACTAGATGGACTCCGCTTACTACGAGGCCGGCGAGGACCCCTTTGTGGCTCCTAGTATCGTGGGCTCGACACGCAGCCCCCCGCAACCCCTGCAGCCGGCGCCGCAATCCCCACCACCATCGGATTTCTAGCCGCGCAGTGGATATGGTGGAAGGAGCAGTGAGGAAGAGTGAAGCGGAGGCACGTGGTGCGTGATGCAGGCAAGTGGCCACCCCGCGGGGCCGACCGTGTGCAGCGTGTGGAGGTGGCTGCGCTTTGGGAGGCTGGGACGGAGACACGAACGGTGTGGAGCCAGCGGCGTCGACCGGTGGGGTGGGAGCAGTGGTGTCGCCTATAGTGGCCATGGGTACCGAGCGGAGTGCGCGTCAATGGTTTTTATCTTTTTTTTTTGATGTGGACGAGCGGCACGAGTGGTGCCACCAAACTGCAAAGGAGAGTAATATTTCTTTTTAAAAAACTTGTGACCGCTCCTAGCAGGACAATAGACTTCAACACTATGCTAACCTCTTAACCAAGTAATAAATAGATGTACTATCAAAAACAAAAAGTGCTAAATAGATGTGACACACTACGAAGAACAGATAAGCCTGAAACCGCCAGTATTACTCCTCTTTGTAACAAAGCAACAAGTTTTAGTACCTTACTATTTTAGTTTGGCTAAATTAATTTTTTTAACGTAGAACATTCAAATAAGACTGTTCAATCGACCTTAGAACAGTGGTAAGTTCTTGCCTTTCAAATGGGCGAAAACTGAAACCCCCTATAATGTGTGCCTGAACAATATGTTGAGGTGAGCCTAGTGGTCAGACCTTCTCAGTAACGAGGCCCAACCAAGCTAAGCGAAAAGTGCTGGGCTCAAGCTTCCGAAGGATGGGCCCACGAATAAAGTTGTTTGTTCGAGGGGAAAAAGGAGAACAAAAGATAAGGCAAATTGTTTTTGGGAAATATTCAAGGACCACATGTTACTACTTACTAACCGCCGTCTTCTCTTTGGGCAAATTCCCTGGTAGCCATTATAAAAGATGGTGATTCCCTAGTAGCCACCAGAAAAGTTCAAGTTCCTTATCAACCATCGGTTCACAAAATTTATCCCCTCCAAGCTACTGCCGTGACGTCCGTCTGCTGTTTGAGTTGTTTTGGTGCACGTGGCTTGCCCTTTTTTTTGGATAATGGCCATCTTGCCCTTGCCTGCGTGGTGAACACAACACGGCTTCTATTGCTCGCTCGACTTTCCCAGCTCCGTTGCCCTTCTTTTCCTGGCTTCTCCACCGAAACCCTAGAGGAGGCGGCGGCGCACGGGCTGTGTCGGGGACGGCGGTGGAGCACGAGCGGGCGACGGCAGCACGTGGCTTGTGGGCCGCGTCTGCGTCGCGCGAGCGCCGGCGGCGGCACGCGGGCTGCGGCGTCGCGCAGGTGGCTGCGGCGCGCGGGCTGCATCACGAGAGCTGTGGGCGACGGCAAGGCGCGGGCTGCGACGCGCGGGAGGCGGCGCAGGCACCAAGGAATCCCCCACCTCTGCCCCCCCATCTTGAACTGCAAGAATCCCCCACCTCTGCACCCTCATCTTGAACTGGAAGATGCTTCCAGAGGGGTAAGTCTTCCCTCGTACTCTTACAATTGATCTCTGGTTTCAGTAGATTAGATGTGTTATCATAGTCCAATTTCGAGTAGATTCACTGTTAAACTATGTCGTGTTAATCTATAGGATGGACCAAGAGTCGAACTACAATCTAGAAATAAGGATTATTTCTAGCAATACTCGATGTCGATGGTATAGCTTTAACAAAGTGGTAGATGCGGACAGGACGAATTTCAAAGATTTTGTTGATGAGATTGTGGAGAAGTACCCACCTCGCTATAGAGAGGTAGTGAAAGTGTACTACTACTGTCCTGTGTCTGAAGCCAACATTGAGGTCAGCAAAGACCAAGAATTGGTTGCTATGTTTGCCAGGCATGTTGAAACCAAGTACATTTACATATGGATTTCTCATCACTTTCCTAGCTGTGAGCCACCTAGCATACCAGATTGGGAAGATATGCATCCTATATCCTTT
Organism: Saccharum hybrid cultivar R570; assembly: GCA_038087645.1. Lineage (NCBI taxonomy): Eukaryota > Viridiplantae > Streptophyta > Magnoliopsida > Poales > Poaceae > Saccharum > Saccharum hybrid cultivar. Next base: position 1,152,912 of record JAQSUU010000044.1, on the reverse strand, counting down.
AAAACCCTAAGCACACCTTCAATCAATGATCCATGCCTTGCACAAATTAGCCAAGCCACATCAGAACCTTCCATTCAAGCTGCTACTGAGACACATCATTCTTAGCCAAATTCTACCACTGGAACTGCTGAGACTCATCATTCTCAGCCAAATCCTACCACTGGAACTGCTGAGACTCATCCTTCTCAGCCAAATCCTACCACTGGAACTGCTGAGACACAACCTGATGATGTTTACCTAATGAACCCTGAACTAGAGAATGAGCATGATGGAGTTGATGAGGAGGATCTGTATAGTGATATGCTACCCTAGAAATACCTGACCCCACCTGATGAGGAGAACCCAGGGACTGACTCTGAAAGTGACGATGATCATGAGCATACTGGGCCTGACTGTGAGGGTTCTGATCCTGACTTTGATGATGAGCCTGATGAGCCTGTGACTGACAAAGTTCTAACTCACATCCCAGAAGTAGTGTTTGACAAATATAACCCACCAATGGTTGTGGGTAGTATTTATCCCAACATAGCTACTTTTAAGCTTTGTTTAGCCACTCATGCTATAATAAAAGAATTTGAGTATAACAATGAGAAAAGTGAATCAGGGAGAGTGAGGGCCTACTGCTCTGCGAGAAGTGAAGGCTGCAAGTGGAGGATCCATGCTTCTACCATGGGTGACAATGTTACAGTCAAGGTAATGTGTACCAACTTATGTCTTCTTTCTGGCCCTTGTAGTTATTTTATTAACAATGTTAATAATTCCTTTTTTCTTATGTTAGGTGAAGAGGAATCCTTTTCATCATGATTGCATCAGTACTAGAAGGAATGAGAATGTCAAGCGTGCATCCAAGTACTGGTGTTGTGAAATGGTGAAAGACTGGCTAGTGGAGGATGCAACAGTTCATGCAATAGAACTGCAGAGAAGGATCAAGGATAAATTCAAGGTACTTGTGCCATACAAAAGGGTTTATTATGGTAGACAACTTGCCATCGACCAATTGTATGGGAAGTGGGGATCAAGTTTTGACAATTTGTTCAGATTCAAGGAGCAAATAGAATCCTCTAGTCCAGGAAGTGTTGTAGCAATTGATCATCATACTGTAGGTAACAAGATTAGGTTTAATAGGTTATTCTTTGCAATGAAGCCATGCATAGATGGGTTTCTCAATGGTTGTGGACCTTATTTGGTAGTTGACAGTACATTCCTTACAGGAATGTTTAGGGGACAGTTATGCATAGTTTGTGCAGTGGATGGACTTAGTTGGATGTATCTAGTAGCTGTAGGCGTGATAGATTTAGAGACCAATGATAATTGGATTTGGTTTATGCAAAGGCTTCAGGAAGCAATAGGAACCCGTGCTGGTTTGACATTTTCTATAGACTGTGGCCAAGCAGTCATGGCTGGTGTCGCTGAAGTCTTTCTAGCAACAGAACACAGAGAATGTATGTGGCATTTGGTCCAAAATTTCAAGAAAAGATGGACTGGGAAAGTATTTGATGACCATTTGTGGGCTGCTGCTTATTCTTGGAATGCATACTGGTTTGACAGAAACTACCTTGCCATGGCAGAGGCAAAACCAGAGGCTATGGAATATTTGAAGCAGAATCACAAGAAGCTATGGACCAGGAGCCAGTTTTCCACATGTAGCAAGGTTGATTATGTGATAAACAACCTTGCTGAGAGCTTTAACAATTGGATCAGGGAGGACAAGGCATTGCACATAGATGACCTAATGGACAGGATCAGGCAGAGGTTGATGTTTAAGTGGAACAATAGAAGAAAAATTGTAAGGCAGATGAATGGTACTATACTTGCACCAATCTTGAAGAAGTTGAAAGAGGACAGTAGAAACATTAACATGGAAGTAATTAGTGGATCAGATGACGGAGATTTTAGATATGCAGAGGTGTGTGCCAAAGGTGGGACTGGATTCAGATATGTTGTAAATCTAGAGGACAAGACTTGCACCTGTAGGGCTTGGCAACTGTCTGGGAAACCTTGTAAACATGCATTGGCCTTCATCACTTCAATCAGGAATGAGAAGATTAAGAATTATGTGGACAATTATTTCTCAGTTCAAAAGTTCAAATCTGCTTATGAGGGCATCATTCCTGCTATTCCTGGCAAAGAGATGTGGCCAAAATCAAATCATGGCTTCTTCATGCATCCTCCTCTGCTGATATCTACATCTGGAAGGAGAAAGAATACAAGGTTCAAGGCAGCCATAGAAGATGGCAGAGGGAACAAGGGTAGGCACCAGTGCCCCATATGTGGACAATATGGCCATCATTGGCATACTTACAAAAATGGGGATCCAACTGGCATTGAGGCTATGAAGTTGGAGAGGTCTGTAAGCATATTTATGTATGTACTACTATTTATGTATGTTCTACCATCATAAATTTGACTACCAAAAGCTGACTAAAATTTTGTAAAAATGACAGGGGAGAGCCAAAAGAAGAAGAAGTAGGTAGCACCAACCCCTACATGTACAACAGATACTAGCATTGTGCCATTCACTGCCCCTAGAATGACATTTCCAGCAACACTGAACACTTCAACATCAATCCCTAGGTCCAACAAAAGGAAGAGAAAGTCCCCCTCTGTGACTCAATCATCTACTACATCTATCAAGTAAGACATTTTTCTGTGTTGCTTGTTGTACAGGAAACCTAATAAGAACTAAATGTTCTTGCTGGACCAACAGATCAGGAAGAGGCTCCAATCATGTGGACCCAATTCCATTGCCCATGTTGTTGCCTTCTCCACCTGAAACAACAACACAGGAAAAGGCACCAGAGAAGAAGAAATCTACAGTTGGGAAGAAGAGGACAACATAAGTGAAGAAGAAGGCAACATCAGTCAAGAAGAAGGCAGCAGAGAAGGAAGCTGACAAAAACACTAGTTCTCTAGCCATGGAAACTAGAAGCAAGGTGTAGAATTCTCCATCCAGTCCTGCAATGGGAACTAGGAGCAAGAGACAGTTGCTAGTATAAACTAAAAGTTCCTGCAGCCATTTTGGAGTGATTGATTTTGGTATGTTAGTTGCATGTATGACCAAAACTGTAATAATATGGTCCAACTTGATACCTATAGAATGGTTATTTGACCAAAACTCTATTATGGTCCAACTTCTCTTAGCCTAAAATGGCCGGACTAAACCTATGTGGTTAATGGGTGATCAGAACATTGTTGCCTTCATTTTCTGTGATAATAGCTAGTTATGTTGCCTTCTTATGGGCTTGCTGAAATATGTGAGCATATTTATGTCAGGGTATTTATGTTGCCTTCAATGTGTGAGTTTTTTTTCAGCACAGGCTTTCTGAAATACTGAAATACTGCTGCTTTCAATCTGTGAGTGTTTTTTTGCTGCTGCTGAAATGGTAGCACAGGCGCTAGTTGCAGCACAGCGCGGTGGCATAGAAGGAAGCAGTAAATTTTTCCAATCCATGTTCATTCAAGGGTACTGTGGACTTTGTGTCTTCCTGTTACCAGCTGTTAGAGGCAAAGTTTGGCAATGGCTTGGAGGGAATAAAATTTATGAACCGATGGTTGATAAGAAACATGAACATTTCTAGTGGCTGTCAGCAAAACATCATCTTTTATAATGGCTCCCAGGGAATTTGCCCCTTCTCTTTCGCCGCTCACCGGCGCGACGATTTCCTTCCACGTGCGGACTCCCGAGGTGATCTCACCGGACGCGGAGATCACCTTCGTCCTCTACTGCTTCTCCGCTCAGGTATCTCTTTTCTCCGATGGTCCTCCCCCAAAGTGTAGTGCGCACCCAGCCACCCATCCTACTAGTTAGGGTTTATGTTTCTTCGTTACTAGAATTTTTGTCGATTAGGACTGACACTGACTGCTTTAGTTTTCTAACCTCTGGATTCGTAGACACTGGTCGAGGATTGGATTTTGTTCGAAAATAGCCCTAGCACTGATGATCAATGCTGGATTAGTTTAGCGATTTTGCGCCTTGTGTTTTTGGGTTAATACTTAATAACATGACCGCTTGTTCTTATAGTTCTAGCAATGTAACTTGTGAAATATCCTAGTTCAAGTGTGACTTCTTTATTAGTTGATTGAAGTACAGATTAATATAAAGAGCATATCTGTACTGTTGCAGTATATTTATTTTGGGGGTGAGTCCAGATTTGTTGTTTGACTGTGCTGGTAAAGTTTATTCTGATCTTTCTATTGCTTAGATCTAAGAAAATAAATTGTCTTTGAGGGGGAAAATCAGTTGTCTGAACTCTGAATTCACTTGGAGCAGGTTTTGTAAGCGAGATTGGCTCATGGAATTAGTAGATTGATTAGTCATAGTAGCGAGTACAAGTATATTTATAGGCAATGATCGCTAGGGTTAGGCTTATGGAATGAGAACGAATGCTAGGATCATTGCTGAACATAGATCAACGATCAAACCTACTGTGCGTATGTGGGCACAAGTCCGGCAACAGCAAAATTGTGCAGGCCTAAAGTGAACCAAAGATAAGCCTGTATACAGACAGTCTTCTTTTGGTGGTGTTCTAAACAAAATTGGCTCCCATCTTTTCTTTGCAGGAAACAATCATGGAGAATGGCATGATGCTGCAGCTTCCGGTAGAAATGACCGACAAGATCCTGTCTCATATCAGTGATCCTCCCTCCCTAGCCCGCCTTGCTTCAACATGCAAGTTTTGGCGTAATATCATAAAGGAGAGAACCTTCCTTGATCGCCTGATGAGGCGTTGCCATGACCATGGTTTTACTCCGTCCCTGCTTCTTGGCTTCTTCTACCAGGACAGCACCGAGTCTCCTCCACAATTATCACAGCATAATAAGGGCAAGTGGCATAGTCTGGCACCGAGCTTCATGCCCATGTCTGAATTGTCAAAATCCATCGGCAGCAAAGTCAGTTGCAATGCACTCACACCAGCTAAGCTTTGTACTTTCATTCGGGGTCTCGGTTGCGATCTCAACTTATATGAGCCCATTGCATCACAAGACAGCCTCTTGGCCCTCCGCCGCCAAGGCACTAGTGACCAAGCCCAGTCGGACAAATTATGTGTCTGCAATCCTCTCACTGGTGAAATCTTCCACATACCTTCGACTCCAGTTACATCAGCTGACATGTATACCTTACTTATCACTGAGGATGTCGACCATGGCAAGTGCGTGTCTAAGTCCTTCCAGCTGGTAGCCATTTGGATTAGACAAAGGGGTTCTTTAATTGGATCATACTGCTCAAAGGTTAGACTTTGGATTTGGTTTTCAAAAACTCCTGAGCTAATGCCTGGCCTCTATGTGGTGTAGTCACCTGCAGCCACTTCTCATGGCAGCATCCACTTTCTCTACGGCAGCACAACTAACTGGACCCTCACTCACATTGCCACGCTGCATATCTCCACACATCCAATGTTTTCATACCTAGAGCTCCCTCTTCATGCTAAACGCAGCAAGGCGCCACTGCTAGCAAGTTCTGCAGATGGGGGGCTTCTGTTACTCTTATTGAATGGCCTGGAGATGTCACTATGGAAGCATGGCAGTGACGCCAGCAGCTGGGTCCTCTCTGAAACAATCAATTTGGCAAGTTCCTTGCCGCTGAGGGTGGTCCGGATGCAGGCTAGAGCAAAGATCAAGTTGGAGTTGTTCCAAGGGAAGAGTGGTACGGTAGTGCTTTGGGTTGATGGTGAAGGCCTCTTTCTTTTCAGCCTGAGCGATGGGTCAATGAGGAAGATTGGTAATGAGCGTGCTACAAAGAAGTATAACTTGTGCCCATATGAGATCGATTGGCTATCCTGCCTCTCAATCATGAACCTTGTCGTCGATGGCTCCTTGCTCCTTGATACCGGAAGGAAAACGATGCAACATAGATGGAGGAAAATAGTGGCAAGACATATTTTTTTTAGATAAAGGATAGGTCATATCCGGCTTCATCTATCAAGTGATAGATTCAGGCCACTTATTATAAAGTTCAGCCCGTAGGCTAGCACACAGGATGTAAATAGTTCCAACTTACAACCAAACACATGGATAAACAAAACGAGCGTAAGGTTTTGACTAATTGAGGCCAATAAATCTAGTCGAGAACCATCCATTGGAACTAAAGAAATGCAAGGCTGACGTCTCTAGATGTTGCCCAGCCAAGATCAACTGAGCCTGTAGGTCATCATGCCGCTGCAATCTTGCCCACTGCCGTAGCCAATGAGTTCCCCTGAAAAGTACCTGCAAAAAAGATTTTGGTCTACATTTATCAAAATCCAACTCGTTTCTTGTTATCCAAACTGCCCAGCAAAGTGCCGACGCTGTTGTCAACAACAATGCATTATGTTTGTTACTAGCCCTCTTTGACCATCTACTAAAAATGTCATCTATGCTTTGGGGAGGTGTTAACCCGAAAAATAAATGCACAGCCCGCCACAAGAACTTGGCATAAAGACAATCCAAAAAAAGATGGTGAATGGTTTCTGGAGAGTGACAAAAACAGCACTTCGTGTCCCCGTTCCAGTGTCGCCTAACAAGGTTGTCCTTAGTTAAAATCACACCCTTTTTTAGATACCACAAAAATATTTTTATTTTTGAAGGAACTTTAATTTGCCATATATCTTGTGACACCCTCACCACATTGTTAATCAACGTAGCATACATGGAATTGACATAAAAATTTCCTGATGAATGTAACGCCCATACAAAAACATCCCTTTCATCATGTAAGTTCACATCCTGTAAAGAGGTTACAATTCTGTGCCAATCCCTTAGATTCATACCCACTAAATTTTGGCGAAATGAAATATTTAGAGGGGATGAGCTAAGTATATGTGCCACAGAGTCTTGTTTCCTTCTTACAATATTGAACAACGATGGGAATCTATCTTTAAGTGGTTTGTTTCCCAACCAAGTGTCTACCCAGAAACGGGTTTGCGAACCATCTTTCACTTTGAACGAGCCAAAGCCCATGAAGGTGTCTTTGACATTCATCAAGCTTTTCCAGAAATGAGAGTCTGTTGGTTTTTTAACACAACTCCCTAAAGTCTTATCTTTTATGTATTTGTTCCTCAAAAGTTCCTGCCACATGCCATCCTCATTTAACAATTTAAATAACCATTTACTCAATAAGCATTTGTTTTGTATGTCCAAATTATGTATACCTAAACCACCCTGAATTTTTGGTTGACACAAAATTTCCCATATGGCTAGTCTATATTTACGCTTGTGCTGGTCACTTTGCAAAAAAAAATCTTGATCTAAAACAGTCTATTTTTTCCAACACTCCTCTTGGAAGTTCGAAAAAAGACATCATGAACATCGGTAAACTAGAAAGCACCGAGTTTATTAAGACCAAGCGACCCCCAACCTAAAGCATTTTACCTTTCCATCCACTGAGCCTCTTTTCAATTCTGTTCTCAATCATTTGCCAATCCTTATTGTTTAGTTTCTTAGTATTCATAGGTAAACCAAGATAACGGAAAGGGTACTTCCCAACTTTACATCCAAACAGCTGTGAATAGTGCACTTCACATTCTTTTGCTTGACCAAAGCAAAAGATTTCACTTTTGTAAAAGTTTATTTTGAGTCCTGATATTTGTTCAAAAGTACTAAGTATTAATTTCATATTTACCTCTTTCTCAACATCATGACTCATAAAAATTACTGTGTCATCCGCATACTAAAGAATAGATAGGCCATCTTGAATAAGATGGGGAATAACCCCTTCAACTTGCCCTGCTTCCTTTGCTCTGGCAATCAGTATGGCCAGCATGTCAGCCACTATATTAAATAGTATTGGCGACATGGGGTCACCCTGCGTAAGCCTTTTCTTGTTTGGAAGTAGAAACCTAGCTGGTCATTAACTTTAATATTAACATTTCCCCCTTGCGTGAACTGCTCCACCCATTTGCACCATTTTTGTGAAAACCCTTTCATCCTTAAGGTTTATTGTAAAAAACTCCATTTTACCTTATCATATGCCTTTTCAAAATCAATTTTGAAAATAACCCCATCCTATTTCTTCGAGTGAAGTTCATGAATAGTCTCATAGAGTATTACTGCCCCTTCCAAAATATTTCTACCCAGGAGAAAGGCCGTTTGTGTTGGTCTAATAATCTTTTGGGCTACAGTAGATAATCTATTTGTTGCAACTTTGGTGAAGATTTTGAAAGAGACATTCAACAAACATATTGGCCTGTATTGTTGAATCACTTTCGCATCCTTCTGTTTCAGAAGCAAAACTAGAGTTCCGAAATTAAGACTATTTAGTGGCAAGGAGCCATGATGAAAATCCTTGAACAAAGCCATCAGATCATCTTTAATTAAAGTCTAGAAGACCTGATAAAACTCTAGTGGGAAACCATCTGGTCCAGGTGCCTTATTATGTTCCATTTGGAAAATTGCAACCCTCACTTCCTCTTCTGAAAAGTCATCAGTTAAAAACTCATTTTCCAGTGCCGAAACCTGGGGAATATCCTCAGTTTGTAGCTCATCCAAAGTAATGGTAGAGTTCTCCGATGGGCCAAAAAGTGACTTATAATACTTGGTAATATGCTTTTTAAGTTGAGCATCACCACTTATTATGTCATTCCCATCTTCTAGCTGGAAAATACGAGTTTTTCTAAGTCTACCATTTGCCAACAAATGATAGTACTTCGTATTTGCATCACCCTCTAATAGATGCTTTGGTACCATTTAAGTTCCTCTTCACGAAGTAATTCAGCAAGCCTTTCATTTAACACATGTTTTAAATTCAAATCCGTTTCATTAAGCATAAAGCTCTTTGCCTTTTTATCCAATTCGTCTAGTTTATTTAACAGTGTCATTTTTCTTTCTTATAGGCACCACTTACATTTTTTGCCCATCCTCTGAGATATTGGCGTAGCCTTCTGATCTTAGCTTGCCACCTCTCTAGGGGAGTGCCTTCAGCAAGCACGCTCTGCCACACATCTCTTACCATGTCATAAAAACCATCTCTCAGCAACCATCCCAGTTCAAATTTAAATTGGGGTTGATAAGATGAAGATGGATTGTTTGTGCAACATAACAGTGGAGTGTGGTCAGAAATCTCTCTTGACAGAGCAATTACAGTGGTAAGTGGATACTTGGACTCAAAATCTGTACAAACCAGAATCCTGTCTAACTTTTCGAAAGTCTGATTCTGTAAATGATTGGCCCAAGTAAACTTTCTACCTGACATTTCTACCTCTCTGAGGTTCAAAGTGTCAATTACTGCATTAAACATGAAAGGCCATCTATCATTAAAAATGTCATTATTTTTATCATCAGGTCTATAAATAATGTTAAAATCGCCACCTATAACAATAGGTAAAGCTTCTTTTGAACATACTCGCACTACTTCTGATAGGAAATTTGATTTGTGCTCAACTTGAGCCGGCCCGTAAACTGAAATCAAGTTAAATTTAAAATCATCCTCCTTATGACGAACTTTGAACCTAATAGAAAAATCTCCTTCTTCAATCTCACCAATGTCAAAAGTTAACAAGTTTATTCCTAAGATCATGCCACCAGACCGACCCCGTGGAGCCATGCAATGCCAAAGAAAATCTCTGCCCGCACAAATATTATTCAAAGTAGATTGCGGAAAATTGGCTCTACCAGTCTCTGATAAGGCAATAAAATCTAGGTTCTTTTCTTTTGTTAGATCAGAAAAGGAATCTATATTTTTTTAGGATCAGCGAAACCATTGCAATTCCAAAAAATACCTTTCATCTAAACTAATAAATTGGTTTTTTCTTATGCCTAGAATGTGACCTTTTGTTTTGTGATAAAGGAGTCTGTAGACACAAAGGGTCACAACCCCCATCACCAAGGCCTTCAGAGATTTCTGAACAAATTAGGTTTAAAGCTTCTAGGTCTATATTATCTTCAAAGGAACAATTAGTTGAGACATCATCCATCAAAATTTTCTTTTCCTCGTCTACCCTATCAGTCCCATTCATTCTAAAAGCTTCAAGATCTCTTAAAGAACTTACGGAAAGCGACAAATCTTGTTCATTATCCCCAAGAACGATCCCTAGTGATTTAGTTCTAGCTAACAGAATGGAATCATCAAGTAGATGAAAAGAGCTTGGAATAGTTCCTTTACCTTTGCTTGAAGCGGAGTCCAAATTTTTGCGAGCTTTCAATTTCGTCGCCTTCTCCAGAGAGTCCTGGTCTGAAGTTGTCGCATTTCTTTTGCTGGATCTCATTGGAGATACTGTTGAAAGGTCTTGATGGCTAGAGGGGGGTGAATAGCCTTTTAAAATTTTCTACAAAGACAAGCTAAACAAGTTTATCAATACAACAAATAGTGAGATGCGAGTTTTGCTTAGCCTACGGGGTGTTTGCAAGCCACCTATCCAATTCACAATTCTAGTATAAAGGCACTCAACCGCACAAGTCAAACCGAGAAGGTAACTACAACTACAACTAGCAAGCTACACAAAAGAGCTACTCTAGCAAAGCTAACTAGCTAGCAAAGATAACTAAGAAAGTAATGCAGAGTTGAGTTAGGAGAGTTTCACCGAGGGGCGAAGTATTGAGCCAACCAATATGATCAACAATGAATACCAAGATAACCGAATATCGGGATCAATCAATCACAATATGAAAGTGATGACACGAAGATTTATCCCGAGGTTCACGTGCTTGCCGGCACGCTAGTCTTTGTTGTGTCCCTCTTCACCACGTGGTTCGGTGGCTAATCGGTCTCTCACCGAGCCTCTCAAAAGGCGCCACAAGAACCTACCAAATGACAAAAGGTTGCAATGACACGAGCAATTTACTAATGTTGCCTTTGGCGCTTCGCCGAGGTAGTCACAAACCCCTCACAATTACCGGAGGTGGCCAAGAACAATCACCAACTCTTGCCAACGCCTCCAAACTGCTCCAAGCCATCTAGGTGGCGGCAACCACCAAGAGAAACAAGAATCCCGCAGCAAATCAACCACCAAGTGCCAACTAGATGCAATCTCATAATGCAAATGCACTTGGATCACTCAATCTCACTTCGAATATGCAAAGAAGCAAGAGAGATGAGTGGGAGGGGAGTTGCTTAGCTCAAGGTACTCACAAGTATGTCCAATGTCCAAGAGAGAGAGCCTTGAGCCGGCTAACGAGTATCTATAGACGTACCCCTTCGAATATAGTCGTTACTCACTTGAAACAGCTGTAGTCGTACTGACCGGACGTGCTGGTCCAACTGACCGGACGCGCCGATCACACAACGGCTACTCGCGAAGCACCGACCGGATGCGCTCTACGCAACGACCGGACGCGCTAGGCTCGACCGGACGTGCTGGTCCCGTAACTGACCGGACGCGCTGGTCAAGCCTGAGCAACGCACAACGAAACAGCGACCGGACGCGCTGGAGAATTGACCGGACGCCATAGTGCCCGCGTCCGGTTGGAGTCCAGTAAGCTCCCTCAACGACCGAACGTGTCCGGTCGGTCATGACCAGACGCACTGCGCGTCCGATCAACAAACTGAAACTCGCGCAGACGCTGAACGCTGACCGGACGCGTCCGGTCAAACAGAGACCGCGTCCGGTCACCACTGTGACCTCCGTTCGCTTCTGTTCGATTTCCGACTTTCGGCGTAGTGGAAAATAGTCGTTTAAACTCCTCGAAAACGCCTGAATCCCGCCTCGCAAGCTCGGTGGGAGGGAGAGAGGACCCCAAACCCTCTCTACCGCTCAAACTCCACCGCCATCGCAAATATGCTAACACCACCAAGCGATCACGTCATGTGCGAGTGTGTTAGCATTTTCACAATCATTTTTTGAGGCGTTATTAGTTCTATCCAAATGCATATGATTATGAAATGCACACCTAGAGGCACTTAGGAGTTAAATAGCCATGTCATTCCCCTCTTTATAGTACGGCTATCTATCCTATAATGTAACCACACCCACTAGGTGTCTTGGTTACTAAAACACAACCCTTAAGCATATACCTTTGCCTTGATCACGTAGGTGTAAGGTCCTAGATGGCTAGAGGGGGGGTGAATAGCCTATAAAAAATTCTACAAGAAACACTAAGCAAACTTGTTAGACTAACAAACGGCGCAAAGCGAGTTTTGCTTAGCCTACGGTTGTGATGCAATCCTCCTATCCACAAGTCTAGTAGATTATGATCTCTAGTTCACACAAGGGCTATATCACTAATTTTACACTAGTGACCAAGCTAACAACTACTAGCAAAGGCTACCACTAGAGCTACACAAGATAATCTAGTAAATATAAAAGCAAGAGATAGGATTGTGAATCTTATACCGACGGTGGAGTGAAAATGTTGCCAATCACCAAGATGATATACAATCAATTAATATTGACAACAACACAATATGAAGACCAATCACCGGGAGACAAGAGACACAATATTTTTGTTCACCTGGTGTTCACTTGTGCACCGACAAGCTACGTCACCGGTTGTGTCGACCAACACTTAGATGGTTCCTCGGTGTGACCCTCAAGTCACTTGCCCCTCAAGGCACGCCCCGCAAGGTACCACAAGACACCACTCTCAAGTGAGGTAACTCAATGACACGCGCAATGTAATAGAGTTGCTTTTGGCGTCCCGCCGAGGAAAGCACAAGAACCTCTTACAATCAACCGGAGGTGGCCAAGAACAATCACCTTCTCTTGCCAACGCCTCCAACAATCTCCAAGCTGGCTAGGAGCGGTACTCTCCAAGAGTAACAAGAAATCCACCGGCTAAACCACCCACAAGTGCCACTAGATGCCCCCAAGCTATGCAATGCACTTTGGGATCACTCAATCTCACTTTTGATTTGCAATCAAGCAAGAGAGATGAGTGGGAGGAGATGCTCTAGCTCAAAGGATACACAAGAATGTTAGAAATTATGAGAGGCCTCCCCAAGGGCCGGCCAACAAGTATTTATGAGCATCCCATCTGAATAGAGCCGTTATACCCCTTCACTGGGTCTTTTTGGGATGACCGGACGCGCCGATCATAACTGACTGAACGCGCTCAACCGCGTCCGATTCTCCAACGGTCACTAACCCCAACGGTCAAACCAACGACCGGACGCACCTCTCAAAACGACCGGACGCGCCGATCGCACAGCACCGCGCGCCCGCGAAGTAACGACCGGACGCGCCCCTCGCAACGACCGGACGCGACAGTGCCCGCGTCCGGTTTGAGTCCAGTAAGCTCCCTCGATGATCGGACACGTCCAATCATGTGTGACCGGACGCGCCTCGTGTCTGATCGTACTCAGTTTCCTCTGGACACCTGACCGGACGCGCCGGTCCCGCGAGTGACCGGACGCGCCGGTTGCAAACCCTAGCACCCGCGCCTGCGCTGTACTGACCGGACACGTCCGGTCATACCATGACCGCGTCCGGTGCAGCGTCCGGTCACCTCTGTGACCTCCGTTCGCCTCCATTTCTTTTCCGACTTCTGGCGTAGTGGAAAATAGGCATTTCAAGTTCCCAAAAACGCCTGAATCCCGCGCTCGCAAGCTCGGCGGGAGGGAGAGAGAGACCCAAACCCTCTCTACCGCTTAAACTTCATCGCCTTCGCAAATGTGCTAACACCAACAAGTGATCACCACCTTGTGCACGTGTGTTAGCATTTTCATAATTATTTTCGAAGGTTTTCCAGTTAGCTCACTAGGCCCTACATGCAACGCACTTCATGAATTCACCTAGTGGCACCCGTGCATCGAATAACCGATAAGACTTCCCCTCTTAATAGTTCGGCTATCGATCCTAAACCACTCACACCCTCTATGGTGTCTTGAGTGCAAAACAAAATAGCCCTATGGTTATACCTTTGCCTTGAGCCCATCTTGTTTCTCCAAAAGATATGATCCACTTCATATCATCACATGACCGTCTCGATCCATCGACCTTAACTTCACTTGCTCTTCACCGTTGCATCGGTCCGTCGGCGCCAAGTCTTGCTCAAGCTTCACCATCGCATGGTCCTTCGCTTCGAAGCCTCGACTTGCCCTTCACCCTCACAACCGGTCCATCGAGCCAAGCATCATCTTGGTCTTCATCATCTTGGTCACATGAGTCAATGTCATGTCTCATATTCAATGACCACCTTTATCTAAATCATCCACTTAGATACAAAGGTTAGTCCTAGGTTTCATCAATTAGCCAAAACCAAACTAGGGACTTTCAATCTCCCCCTTTTTGGTAATTGATGACAACCCTCACAAAGATGATTTTGGTAATAAAAGTTTTGAACTTGTCATACTTGTCCAATCATTATGCTCATAAATAAAATTTGGACAATTATCACAAGCTTGGTTTTGGTAGCATTAGCTCTCCCTACATATGTGCATAGAGTTTGGATTGAGAGCTTTGCACATATGCATAGATAGAAGTGTTGAGAGAGTAATTCTACCAAAATGATGCTAAGGTGTAAGAAATGGACCTTTGAAGCGTGATACCAATCGGAGTTGCCTTTTACACCATCCTTAGCATCATGAAGTAACTAGACATCCATCACAACTCAAGAACCCCGTGAGATCAACATTATATGTAAAGGTTCTTGGACCACTTGTACCACTTGTAGAGCTTTAAGGATGTCAAGAAACCACATGTAAACTATTCCTATGCATGCTAGTAGATCATTTCATCATTTAAGTTCTATACTAGCAATGCACCACACAAGCACGTATATTGAATTTAAAAACATGTGCAATGAGCAAGTCATATGAGAATGCACAAACAAATGCAACAACTTTGTTTATGAGCTTGCTCCCCCTACTTGTGTGCATCAAAATTTTATTTACCCCTTTATCATGTTGAATCATCTTTTTCTCTCCCCCTTTGTCAACAACTTACCCAAAAATGGGATCAAATTGTGGAGAAAAAAATATTTGATGGAGTAGGTTAGAATTTAATTCGATACCACATGTAAGGTTAAAAATTTTATCAAATTTGGTTCAACCTAGAATACTTGCTAAAGATATTTAATTCAATTTGAACCAAAAACAAGCTTCTTCACTCCTCATAATAAGGGTTATCTTGCCTATGTTGAATTAAACACTTATAGCAAATCTTCTAGATTCAACACTAGGTTTATAAGCTCACAAACATGTCATATGCCACCACTAGATCAAAATAAGCATAGAAGCAATAGTGGTAACATATATCCATCAAATTCATTTGATTTATCATGAATGCTCATGCATACCACTTATTATGTCTATATGCTCTAGCAAGTCCTTAGCATAGGATGAATGACATGTCAATCAACTTTACCTTGCAATGTCGAAGGAGTGGCATGTCAATAAGTGGGTGGGGTGCATTCAACTCATGTTTGAGAAATCAAGAATGTTCAATTCATTCCTTAGCTTACAAAACCTCTTTTCATCAAGTGGCTTGGTGAGAATATCGATAAGTTGATCATCGGTGCTAACACTTTCAATGGCAATACCCCCCTTTTGTTGATGATCTCTAATGAAATGATGCCTTATGTCAATATGCTTTGTTCTTCCATGTTGAACTGGGTTTTGTATCATCTTGATTGCACCTTCATTATCACATAACAATGGCACATTCTTGAAATTGAGGCCATAATCCTTCAAAGTTGATTTCATCCATAGCAATTGTGCACAACAACTCCTCGCACTTACATATTCAGCTTCGGCGGTAGAGATTGCCACACTATTTTGTTTCTTTGAGGACCATGACACAAGTGATCTTCCAAGTAGTTGACATGTGCCACTTGTGCTCTTTCTATTGATCTTGCAACCTCCATAGTCGGAGTCCGAATATCCAATCAATTTAAACTTTGACCCCTTGGGATACCATAGTCCAACATCTCTTGTTTGCTTCAAGTACCTCAATATTCTCTTTACGGCCGTGAGATGACTCTCTCTAGGTGAGGCTTGATATCTAGCACACATGCAAACACTAAACATGACATCCGGTCTTGATGCGGTGACATAGAGTAGACTTCCAATCAAGGACCGATATTCCTTTTGATTCACCATTTTGCCATCAAAATCACTATCCAAATTGCCATTTGTACCCATTGGAGTTGAAATTGGCTTTGCATCTTGCATTCCAAACTTCTTCAACATGTCCCTTATGTATTTCCCTTGACTCACAAATGTACCATTCTTCAATTGCTTGACTTGGAGACCAAGGAAGTAACTAAGTTCACCAATCATAGACATTTCAAATTCTTTGGTCATCATAGCACCAAATTCTTCATAATATGCTTGATTGGTTGATCCAAAGATGATGTCATCAACATATATTTGCACTATGAATAGATCATTCTCAATCTTCTTGATGAATAGAGTTGTATCAACCTTGCCCATCTTGAATCCCTTAGAGAGAAGGAAATCCCTTAGCCTCTCATACCATGCTCTAGGTGCTTGCTTTAAGCCATATAAAGCCTTCTTCAACTTGTACACATGGTTGGGTTTCTTGTCATCTTCAAATCCGGGAGGTTGCTCAACAAAGACTAACTCATTGATGATCCCATTGAGAAATGCACTTTTGACATCCATTTGATATAACTTGATGTTGTGTGCACAAGCATAAGCCAATAAAATCCTTATTGCCTCCAATCTTGCCACGGGAGCATATGTCTCATCATAGTCAAGACCTTCTACTTGAGTGTAACCTTGAGCAACTAGTCTTGCTTTGTTTCTCACCACAATGCCATCTTGATCTTGCTTGTTTTTGAACACCCATTTGGTTCCAATCACATTGTAGTCATTTGGCCTTTCTACCAATTCCCAAACATCATTTCTTGTGAAATTGTTTAGTTCTTCTTGCATAGCCATGATCCAATCGGCATCCTTCAAAGCTTCTTCTATTTTCTTTGGTTCTATGGTTGACACAAATGATGCATGCTCACAAAACATAGTCAATCTTGATCTTGTTTGCACACCACTTCTAATATCACCAATAACACTATCAATGGGGTGATCTCTTGCAACATGTTGTGGTTGGAGTACTTGCACTTGATTGCTTGAGCTTGGTTGATTACTTGATGTATCTTGATGAGATGAACTAGCACCATGATCTTGCACTTGAGATTCACTAGCTAGCTTGAATGGAGAATTGAGCACTTGATCTTTATCATCATCTTGAATATCAATAACTTGCTTTGCTCTAATATTCCCAATGTCCATGTTCTTCATTGCTTCCACCAATTGAGTTCCACCAACATCATCTAGATTCTCTTCTTCATCTTGTGAACCATTGGTTTCATCAAATTGCACATCATGGACTTCTTCTAGAATGCCACTTGAGTTGTTCCAAACTCTATAAACTTTGCTTGTAGTTGAATAACCAAGTAGGAACCCCTCATCACATTTCTTGTCAAACTTTCCTAATTTAGTGCCCTTTTTCAAGATATAGCATTTGCAACCAAACACTCTAAAGTAAGAAATATTGGGCTTTCTTCCATGAAGTAGCTCATATGGGGTCTTCTCTAGCAATGGATGACAATATAGTCTATTGATGTAGTAGCAAGCGGTATTGATTGCTTCATCCCAAAAAGATTGATTCACATTGTACTCATGAAGCATTGATCTAGCATATCAAGCAATGTTCTATTCTTTCTCTCAACTAGGCCATTTGATTGTGGAGTGTACTTGGCCGAGAATTAATGTCCAATGCCATAGTGATCACAAAGTTCTTCAATTCTTGTATTCTTGAACTCACTTCCATTGTCACTTCTCACTTTCTTGATTCTAATCTCAAACTCATTGTGAACTCTAGTGAGAAATGTCTTGAAGGTGTCAAACACTTCACTTTTGTCACTAAGAAAGAATACCCATGTGAATCTTGTGAAGTCATCCACTATGACAAAACCATACTTATTACCACCTAAGCTTGAGTATGTTGTTGGGCCAAATAGATCCATGTGCATCAAATCAAATGCTTTGCATGTGCTCATTGTACTCTTCTTTGGATGAGAGCTTCCAACTTGCTTCCTGGCTTGACATGCACTACAAAGCTTGTTCTTCTCAAATTCAACATCTTTCAAACCATTGACAAGATTGTGAGTTGTAAGCTTCTTCAATTGTTTCATGCCAACATGATCAAGCCTTCTATGCCAAAGTCAACCCATGCTTGATTTGGAGATTAAGCAAGTTGTCAAAGAAGTTTCTCTAGCATTGAAGTCAACTAGATAGAGATTCTCATATCTAAAGCCCTTGAATGCCACATTTGAACCATCCATACTAATGACTTCCACATCATCAACCCCAAAGATACATTTGTAACCAAGATCACATATTTGTGCTATGGATAGAAGATTGAAATCCAAGCTTTCAACTAGCAACACATTGGAGATACTCAAGTCATTTGATATTGCAATCTTACCCAAGCCAATAACCTTGCCTTTCTTGTTATTGCCAAATGTGATAGAATCAACACCACTATGATTGTCATTGATTGAGTTAAACATTCTTGATGTACCGGTCATGTGTTGAGTGCACCCACTATCAATAATCCAATGCCTTCCTCTGGCTTTGTAATTGACCTACAAGCAAATCAATGAAGCTTAGGTACCCATTTTTGCTTGGGTCCTTGTAGGTTAGTAACTAAGCTCTTTGGTACCCAAATAGCCTTCTTCTTTGGGTCAACAATGGGTGTACCAATAAACTTAGCTTTCACACCCTTCACACCTTTGGTAAGCACATAGCAAGAATCAAAAGGTATAGCATTAATAAATTTCTTGCTTTGGTTCCTTTTATTGCAATTATGCTCTAGGTGCCCGACTTGCTTGCATCTATTGCAAAACCGACCATTGCCCTTTACAAAGCTAGGCTTTGGAGTTGCAAAGGCCGACTTGCCTTTCTTGGGGTGTAGCCCAATCCCTCTTTATTAAGAGAGAACCTTTGGCTACCCAAGCACTTAAGCAATCGGGCCTCACCACCATAGGCCTTGCCTAGGGCATGAGTGAGCTCATCCACCTCTCTCTTGAGAGTCTCATTCTCAACCTTTAGTGAGGTATCACAAGTGAAACCATCACTAGTAGTGGAGGTAGAGTTGGTGGTGGTGGATGAAGAGCTACAAGAAGGGTTAGCATTTGTCATGATGATAGGTTTATAAAAGGATTCATCAATTATATCACATGTAACACCTATATCACATGATACAACAACCTCCTTCTTTGCTTGTTGCTCAAGTAGCAATGAGTGAGCTTTTTCAAGCTTGGAATGAGCTTTACCAAGATCCTCATGGTCTTCCACTAGACTCTCATGAGTGGTCTTAAGCTCACCTAGAACTTTCTTAAGTATTGCTACTTTCATTGAAAGCTTCTTACACTCCTTGTTCTTGGCAATAGCTATGTCTCTAGTTTGTTGCATCAAGTCATATAGTTGTTCTTTAGTTGGTTTATCATCATCATTTTCATTATCATTATTATTATCATTATCACTATCATGAACATATTCCATTTCACTTTCATCATCACTCTCATCATATAATACCTTAGCTTCTTTGGCCATGAAGCACGAAGAGGATGAATCAAATAGTGAAGGCTTCGTGTTGATAGCAATGGAAGCAAAAGCCTTGTTGGATGATTCTTCTTCTTCATCATCATCATCACTTTCCTAAGTGACCACATAGGCTCCGTTCTTGCCCTTCTTCAAAGTCATCTTGGCTTCTCTCTTTTTCTTCTCAAACTTGCCCCTCTTGTTGTTCTTCTTCTTGTCATAGGGACATTCGGCTTGAAGATGTTCGGTGCTATCACAATTGAAGCACCTCCTTTGTTGCTCATTGCTCTTGAAATAGTCATTTCTCTTTTTGAAGCCTCTTCTCTTGATAAACATCTTGCCAATATTCTTGACAACTAGAGCAAGTGCCTTATCATCAATTTCATAATCTTCATCTTCACTATTGTCTTCTTCTTCTTCAATGACGGTAGCTTTGCCCTTGGAGGAGATGGTTTTGAACGCCACGGTCTTCTTCTTCTTTTCTTCCTCCTTCTCCTTCTCATCAACATCTTGATCATACTTATCATATGTTAATACTTCACCAAGCAAATCATTAGGCTTCATTGCTTCAAGCCCATCTCTTTGTAACATCATGATCAACATCTTGAATCTTCTAGGTAAGCTCAATAAGAACTTGTGACAAAAATCTTGATCTTGAGTCTTGTGCCCTAAGCTCTTGAGATCATTGACTATCACTTGCAATCTATGAAACATTTCCATGATTGTTTCATCATCCTTTTTCTTGAAGTTCTCAAACTCACTCTTGAGCCCATATAGCTTGGCACTCTTCACAACCTTAGTGCCCTCATATGTTTCACTCAACCTTGTCCATACTTCATATGCCAATTCTAAGTCCTTGATGCTCTCAAATACTTTTGTATCAATACCATGGTAAAGTGTATTGAGAGCCATTCTATTGCATGTTCTATTTGCTCTATCTTCATCGGTGAGATGATCGGGATCAATGATAGCAAAATCATTCTCGGTGACTTGCAATACTCTCTCATGAATAGACACAAGGTACATTGTCATTTTTCTCTTCCAATGAGCAAAAGAACTAACACCATCAAAGAACGGTGGCTTGCCCCCAACATGATTGAACACAATTTGAGCCATTTTTCACACCGAAGGATGTTAAGCCTTGATTAAAATGGTGACCACGGCTCCGATACCACTTGTAAGGTTCTAAATGGCTAGAGGGGGGTGAATAGCCTATAAAAAATTCTACAAGAAACACTAAGCAAACTTGTTAGACTAACAAACGGCGCAAAGCGAGTTTTGCTTAGCTTACGGTTGTGATGCAATCCTCCTATCCACAAGTCTAGTAGATTATGATCTCTAGTTCACACAAGGGCTATATCACTAATTTTACACTAGTGACCAAGCTAACAACTACTAGCAAAGGCTACCACTAGAGCTGCATAAGATAATCTAGTAAATGTAAAAGCAAGAGATAGGATTGTGAATCTTATACCGACGGTGGAGTGAAAATGTTGCCAATCACCAAGATGATATACAATCAATCAATATTGACAACAACACAATATGAAGACCAATCACCGGGAGACAAGAGACACAATATTTTTGTTCACCCGGTGTTCACTTGTGCACCGACAAGCTACGTCACCGGTTGTGTCGACCAACACTTAGATGGTTCCTCGGTGTGACCCTCAAGTCACTTGCCTCTCAAGGCACGCCCCGCAAGGCACCACAAGACACCACTCTCAAGTGAGGTAACTCAATGACACGCGCAATGTAATAGAGTTGCTTTTGGCGTCCCGCCGAGGAAAGCACAAGAACCTCTTACAATCAACCGAAGGTGACCAAGAACAATCACCTTCTCTTGCCAATGCCTCCAAAAATCTCCAAGCCGGCTAGAAGCGGTACTCTCCAAGAGTAACAAGAAATCCACCGGCTAAACCACCCATAAGTGCCACTAGATGCCCTCAAGCTATGCAATGCACTTTGGGATCACTCAATCTCACTTTTGATTTGCAATCAAGCAAGAGAGATGAGTGGGAGGAGATGCTCTAGCTCAAAGGATACACAAGAATGTTAGAAATTACGAGAGGCCTCCCTAAGGGCCGGCCAACAAGTATTTATAAGCATCCCATCCGAATAGAGCCGTTATACCCCTTCACTGGATCTTTTCGGGATGACCGGACGCGCCGGTCATAACTGACCGGACGCGCTCAACCGCGTCCGATTCTCCAACGGTCACTGACCCCAACGGTCAAACCAACGACCGGACGCGCCTCTCAAAATGACCAGACGCGCCGATCGCACAGCACCGCGCGCCCGCGAAGTAACGACCAGACGCGCCCCTCGCAACGACCGGACGCGACAGTGCCCGCGTCCGGTTTGAGTCCAGTAAGCTCCTTCGATGATCGGACGCGTCCGATCATGTGTGACCGGACGCGCCTCGTGTCCGATCGTACTCAGTTTCCTCTGGACACCTGACCGGACGCGCCGGTCCCGCGAGTGACTGGACGCGCCGGTTGCAAACCCTAGCACCCGCGCCTGCGCTGTACTGAGCGGATGCGTCCGGTCACCTCTGTGACCTTCGTTCGCCTCTGTTTCTTTTCCGACTTCTGGCGTAGTGGAAAATAGGCATTTTAAGTTCCCAAAAATGCCTGAATCCCGCGCTCGCAAGCTCGACAGGAGGGAGAGAGAGACCCAAACCCTCTCTACCGCTTAAACTTCATCGTCTTCGCAAATGTGCTAACACCAACAAGTGATCACCACCTTGTGCACGTGTGTTAGCATTTTCATAATCATTTTCGAAGGTTTTCCAGTTAGCTCACTAGGCCCTACATGCAATGCACTTCATGAATTCACCTAGTGGCATCCGTGCATCGAATAACCGATAAGACTTCCCCTCTTAATAGTTCGGCTATCGATCCTAAACCACTCACACCCTCTATGGTGCCTTGAGTGCAAAACAAAATGGCCCTATGGTTATACCTTTGCCTTGAGCCCATTTTGTTTCTCCAAAAGATATGATCCACTTCATATCATCACATGACCGTCTCGATCCATTGACCTTGACTTCACTTGCTCTTCACCGTTGCATCGGTCCGTCGGCGCTAAGTCTTGCTCAAGCTTCACCATCGCATGGTCCTTCGCTTCGAAGCCTCGACTTGCCCTTCACCCTCACAACCGGTCCATCGAGCCAAGTATCATCTTGGTCTTCATCATCTTGGTCACATGAGTCAATGTCATGTCTCATATTCAATGACCACCTTTATCTAAATCATCCACTTAGATACAAAGGTTAGTCCTAGGTTTCATCAATTAGCCAAAACCAAACTAGGGACTTTCAGTAGGGTTGCGTCCAAATCCAAGTGTGGCCATCATGATCACCATGTCCATCTTGCCACCAACCTTGGAATGTACTAATCCTCATATGCTACATACAACTTAGGCATAGGATTAGTACTTAGGCATTGTCACTAATTACCAACACCAAACATAGAACTTTCAACTGTCCCACCATTATGCACTCTCAATTTATTGGAAATGCCAGAGTCATTCTGAGAAGTCAAAAGAATAGCCTTCCATTGGCCAGTACCATCTGTTGTTATCCCACACTGAGAAAGCACTGCCACCGACTTGTTATTTGCTTTGACACCTACTGGTACAGAGTCCACACCTTGCTCTGTAATCTGTTGTAACCCGGAACTAGCACCCGTTTCCTCTTGCTAGACAGCACCACTGTCGGCTTTGTGCTGACCGGAGGCAGGTAACTGGTTACTAGGTGTAGTATTATCTGCTGGCTCCTCCCCTTTTTTTCCATCCTCATCCATTTTATCACTCTTTTTTCCCCATTTGGTTTATCTTCATCCATGGTAGAGTCCATGTTAATGACCTGCGGCTCACCATTGGACATATCTTGTTCAACACGGAATTGTAGCTCATAAACATAATCCCGATCACGACATCCACAAGATCAGGGATGAGATTAGGATCTAGCACAGCTACCTTCATTCTTGCACGACCAAACTTGTTTGTGAATTTTGTGTCAACAGCTCGAGGAACACCAAAAATGGAGCCAACCGCCCAAATAATAGGAAATTCCTGAAATTCTTTTGGTAAACCACGGAACTAAATCCAAACCTTATCAATTTCATATTTGTAAACCTCATTCTCAACTCCTTTCTCAAAACGAATTTTACCTTTAACTGTCTTTGTGTCCATAGGACCCCAGTTCACCATGTAATCTAGCAGTTCAGAGGATGGGAAATTAGTGGTAAAGGCCCCAATACCTTTCTCCTCAATCACCCACTTATTTTTACCAGGCAGTAGTTTTTCAAGTTCCACTGCTAACTGATCAGCAATAAGAGAACCCTCCAAAACACGTACCACAGCTGACTTTTCCTCTAAATTTAACTTGGGATTCTCAGCGACCGGAATAAAATAAAAGCCCAACCCTTCGACCGCATAACCACATGGAATAGCAGTAGTATGCATTTTCTTCATATTTGGGCAAATTTTTGTGACATGATCTCCATAACAAATTTCACAACAAAGTGACACAGTGCAAACTGCCAAGGTGTGGCCCTTAGTGTGACAACGATAACAAAACAGTTTACCCTTGCTTTTTTGATTTCCTTGATGAGATGACTCTGGCACACCACTTGTCACGACTGAAGCATTGGCGTTTGGTGGGACAGTGATCTTGGGAGCCTCGGGTGCAACTGGTGTCGTCGAAGCCGTGAGTGTTGGCACTTGGGTAGTCGTAGTCCCTTGCGGTACAGCCCCCATGACTGGTGTCGAGGTGACAGCAGTGCCATGGGAGGTCTGTAACGCCATCACCTCCGCCTCCTTGCGCCCATCCTCGGCAGCAGCAGCGTGCGGCCCCCCAGCCATGGGGTTTGCAATCGCAGGAGCCACATGTCCACCACCCGCTTGGAATGCTCCGCCGGCGGCAGCCGCGTGCAGCCCCTCTATCATGGGGTTTGCGGCTTCAGCAGCCGCGTGACCACCACCCATCTGGAGCGCCCCTGAGATCACATGAGCATGGCCTCCTTGCCCCGGTGCCGTGGACGGATGATAGTACGGCCGCCCGTGGTTTGGCTAGTTGCTGGGTCCACGACCTCTACCGTAAGTCCCACCATGGGGCCGTGCACCACGACTGAACCCATGGTAGCCACCGTTGTATCCGTTGAAGCCCGAACCGCCATGTCCACCATGGCCACATCTGCGACCGCACGGCGGGAAGAAGTTGCGGCCTCTACCTCTTCCTCCAAACC
Source organism: Saccharum hybrid cultivar R570 (assembly GCA_038087645.1). NCBI lineage: Eukaryota > Viridiplantae > Streptophyta > Magnoliopsida > Poales > Poaceae > Saccharum > Saccharum hybrid cultivar. Next base: position 1,128,243 of record JAQSUU010000044.1, on the reverse strand, counting down.
CTGGGTTAAAACCAGGATGGAAGCCAGGGTTGAACCCTGTCGGTCTTCGCCCTCCTCCGCGGCCACAGTTGCCATTGTCAGATCCTTGAGATGCCATCTCCACCCCTTCACGCACCACGTCCGCGAAGGACCTGGCTCGCGTTTGAGAAACGGTGGATGACGAAGGCGGCGGCAAGGATAGGGTTTTCTTGAACTTTCTGGTGCCAGTCTTCGTGAAAAGCGCACACAACCCTTGTGTGGGCCTAAAGAACTTTCCCGGCTCGAGAACAATCTTCTTTGGAAACTTCAGAACATCCCGATCTGCTTTCTCTGTTTCCACACGCGCGGTACACTCGGTCAATTTTACCGGAAGTCTCGCGGGGGACAACGGAGGAAAAGCCGGCTCTAGCGATTGGGAATTCAAAGTTTCGAATTTTTTTGAACTCAAGTTTTTCTTCCTTGCCGGAGTCAACCTCGCCAGTGATCCAGGTTGTCTAAGCGACAAAGCTCGATCACCATAGACTCCGGCTTTGATGAATGTTGCCTTGACAACACAGTCTCTAAGAGTTCTCGGAGGAGAAACTCGAGGAGGAGGCAAAGGCCCTTGCCATGGCGCCCCAACGAGCTTCCTTTGAACCAGCTTTGCAACTACTGAGGAAGGAAGATGACGATCACCGGAAGATGAACTGTTACCTGACACTAGGGCCTTTTCAGCTCTAGCGAGTTGATCGATCGTGAAACCCGCATCCAGAGCCTCCCCGATGAACTCCGGCGTTGATGGGCTCTGCGTCATCTCCAGATCTTCTTCTTCGGAATCGTCAAAATCGTCTTGCTCCCAGAACTTGGATGGGATAGCTTGTGCCGGTGAGGAAAGCTCGACGGCGCACTGGTTCCCATAAACCGGCTTCGGCCGTCGGCAAGCCTCCGTGGCCAAAGCCACGGCCCTCGACAAAGCCTCACGTCCTTCCTTGCATCGACGGTCCTCATCTCCCTCTGTGTCTCCGTCACCACCGTCAAGCTCGGCAGACCTTGGCGACCCAAGAGCCTGCCGGACCGACGGGGCGAGAGTCAGTCGCCTCCTTCTCATAAACCTCGACCCATGAGCACGTCGCGGAGGTCCTTGTGCCTAGAGGCGGCTGCCGCCGGGGCCTGTTCGTGCGGACGCGTCGCACACCTGGAGCGCCGGCGGCCTGACCGCCCGCGGAGGCGGCCGCTTGTTGGGCCTCTGGCTGTGCAACGTCGCCCGAAGAGAGAGGGAGAAGGGAAAATAGTGGCAAGACATATGAAATAGAATAAATAACATCTTGATGTCATGGCTTCTGCTTGGTCTGTTGGCGACGGGGAAACCATGAAGTTTACAGTTTACCCTATCGAGCGCACGCTTATGATTGTTATTATGAGTGCAGCTTGTTTTTTAAAAAGTTGGTACCATATTGTAATAACATTCACTTTGGAACCTTGTGGTATACTGGTATCGTGTTAAATCCTGATGCTGATGTAGTGATGTCTGAGTTGCGCTTCATCCATACAATCTCTGTGCTTCTGATTTTCTAGGTTGTTTCTACATTTTCATGGGATTGGTGCAAGTGATGCCTGTGTACTCTAAATCAGGCATGAATTCATTCAATTTCTTGATGCATATTTTAAGCTTGCTCACTTAACTTTACGTTGCACGCAAACCGACACGGAGGTGGCAAAGGAGATAAAATATTTGTAAGCTTGCTCACTTAACTTTACGTTGCCCCCTTAGGCCTCGTTCACTTCCCCATCCCAACCCAAAATATTTCCTCTTTCACCCATCACATCAAATCTTTCGATGCATGCATGGAGCATTAAATGTAGGTAAAAAAGATAACTAATTGTATAGTTTGTCTGTAAATGTCGGGACGAATCTTTTAAGCCTAGTTAGCCCATGATTAGACAAATTTTGTCAAATAACAACGAAAGATGCTACAGTAACTTTTCACCTACTTTTCGCGAAGTGAACACACCCTTATTATATTATAATGTAAAGTGAGGCATCTGTAGTATGATTGATATTATATGATTTTTTTCCAGCAATTTGGTTGGTACTCCTGCCGTTATTATACATTTTTCCTCCTTTTTGAGAGATTTTTTAGGTGTTCATCTCTTCGGAGGAATCAATTCCAAGGAGATTTTTAGGTGTTCATCTCCTTTTCCTACAGGCTACAAAGGCCCTGTTTTGTTGCCCGAAAATTTTACAAAAATTTTCAGATTTTCCGTCACATCGAATCTTTAGACACATGTATGAAACATTAAATATAGATAAAAAAATAAAACTAATTACACCGTTTAGACGAAATGGACGAGACGAATCTTTTAAGCCTAATTAGATCATAATTGGACAATATTTACCAAATAACAACGAAAATAACTACAGTGCTATTTTGCAAAATTTTTTTTGCATAAACCAGCCCAAAGCCAAGGAGAGCTCAAAGACGCCTCGACCCGACCAACGACGACCCACCGAAACCCAAACCCCTCGGCTCGACTTGACTCGAAGACCAGACCAACCAAACCCTCCAGTGTCCAGTCCCGTCTCGTTCGCCGCAGCCGGAGCGAGCAGCCATGGCGCCGGTCGATCCCCACTCCTACACCGACGGCGCGCACCCGGTGGTCTCGCGCGCCGCGCTCGCCTTCTACCTCGACTTCGCCGCCTCCACCATACACGCCTCCGCGCTGCTCACCCTGTCCGCGCCGCACTCCGGGGACCTCCTCCTCGACACCCGCGCCCTCACCGTCCACTCCGCCTCCACCGACGCCGACACGCCGGAGCTCATCCCCTTCTCCCTCGCCGCGGCGCCCGACCCGGTCCTCGGCACGGCGCTCACCCTCACCCTGCCCGCCGACACCACCTCCTTCCGGCTCACCTTCTCCACCTCCCCCGCCGCCTCCGCGCTGCAGTGGCTGGCCCCGCCGCAGACCGCCTCCGGGCAGCCCTTCGTCTTCTCGCAGTGCCAGTCCATCCACGCCCGCTCCATCTTCCCCTGCCACGACACCCCCGCCGCGCGCATCACCTTCTCGCTCCTCCTCAACGTCCCCGAGCAGCTCTCCGCCGTCGCCGCCGCGCGCCACGTCGCGCGCCGGGACCCTCTGCCCTCCGACCACCGCGGGGCGTGCGACGACGAGCTGTGGTGCGCGCCCGGCCGCATCGTCGAGGAGTTCCAGATGGAGCAGTCCGTGCCGCCCTACCTCTTCGCGTTTGCCGCCGGCGGGATCGGGTCCAGGGACCTCGGCCCGAGGACCCGGGTGTACGCGGAGGGAGGGGACAAGGTGCTGGACGAGGCGGCGAGGGAGTTCGCGGGGGTGGAGGAGATAGTCAAGGTTGGGGAGGGCCTCTTTGGGCCGTATGAATGGGAGAGGTTCGATCTGCTCGTGCTGCCACCGAGCTTCCCCTATGGAGGTATGGAGAACCCCAGGATGGTGTTCCTCACTCCCACGGTCATCAAAGGGGATGCTGCAGGGGCTCAGGTTGTGGCGCATGAGCTCGCACATAGCTGGACTGGCAATCTGATTACTAACAAGACCAATGAAGATTTCTGGCTAAATGAAGTGAGTGAACTCACGTCGTTGTTGATGTGGTCACTGTCAGCCTTTACTTTGCAATCAGTAGTTTTCCTCAAAATTCAATGTGGTAGTCTATATGGTATGTTCCACACGTCTCCTATATTCCATGTTATGTGGAATATCTGACCTTGCTACTAGCTTACCAACCGATTGGCTGCTGCTGCAGCAAGCCTGCTTGTGTTTCCTGTAGCTTGTCATAGAAAATAAAACAGTAGCAGCCCTTGCAGCTGCTGAAAAGCGCAGTAGCTTCTGTATGATTTTGATTATGGATCTGAAGTGTAAGAACCCTAGTTTAGATTAGGAGAGTTTTACTCTACAAGAACTTTGTCTCTTTACCAATATATAGACCTTTCTACTAGCTTAGTCTCCCATGGCATTGAATATTTGTGCGAGTCAAGTTTAGCCAGTAGCTTATGTATGATTTCGATTATGGATCTGAAGTGTAAGAACCATAGTTTAGATTAGGAGAATTTTACTCTACAAGAACTGTCTTTTTACCAATATAGACGAAGAATATATGCTTCTTTATATCAGTATATATACATTTTCTGCTAGATTGGTTGCACTCCAGGAACCGGGGTCTGGTTCTACACTGGGTACCGCGTCACCATGACTCCAAGAAAGATCTTCTAATGCTTTTACCGTTTCTCTGACCAGTGTGTGAAATGTTAGGTGTGAGATGCTAGAGAGCATATTTTTCTGAAACTGTGTGAAATCTTATGATTTCCCCTCTTATAATACAGTTGCATTTTTGCCACTACTTAGAATAGTATTGCACATTTGCCATTAAAAATATGGAGCTGCAGACTTGCCATCAGAATGGAATGGACTGGACCCTACCATTCTTGCCACTGGACTGACGGGTTTGACTAATGTTGTTTATTTTGGCACAAATGTCTCTAGATTTCCATAGTCACAGAAAACAGGGTCGAAGGCGGTGTTCCTCGACTTGGGAACATCGTCCCCTCCCTGGGTATGTAGGGCCCTTTTCGGCTCTACCTTATAAAAACCTCTTGCAAGTAGTGTACCATGTTCCTTGACCCTATTCCTTGGCCCCATTGACCTGGGATGGTGACTTTCACATTTCCACACAAGATGGTTGTCGCTACTCCTGGACTGATACCACCATTGCCTCTACCGACAAACCGAGGTCGATCGCCATCTGGCTCTCTGCCTCCACATTCTGGCCCTTGTGGCCACCACCTTGACGACAATGTCCTCTTCCTCACTCCCTCTGCCCTCATGTGAACCATGCAGCATGGGCAGTGCGTTGCTCTGAGATGAATGGTGGTGGTGTCACCAAATATCGGTTCTCAGAGATCCAGATAAAGGTCATCGTCATCGAACCTAGTGTCCACCATCCAAATTCAGCCTGCAGGTGATCCCTTTCTCCTTGCCGCCACCTCATTGCTCATCCTCCACTCTGCCAGTCATTTGCTTGAAGAATCTGACAGTAGGCTGCACAGAGATCATCTCTGAGGCGATGCCATTCTCCTCTGCCCTTTCTGTGCACGTCACCATCCACTGCAGCCACTGGCTTCCGTGGGTAGCAGGAGCCAGCAACAGGAGTAAAAAGGTGTCAGATGGGTAGGTGGAGGTACACCATGGGGAGTAGCAGGAGGGCTGGCAAAGAGTTGGATTTGAGCGAGCTTGGGCCAGTGATGGGAGAGCTGGTAGGCAGGCAGGTGAAGATGGAGAAATAAGAGAAGGGGCAGTTTTGTCTTTAACGCTCATGTAGTGTGTTCCTTTGCCAATTTTGTTTTATTTTCTGCAAAGATACAAAATAGGGAGTAACGACCGAATTAAAGCAGTGTCAAATCAGAATTTTGATGGTTCAGTGGAAAATTTGAACTTGGATCTTCTTTAAGGGCAAGTTTGCTGTTGGGGTGTGTGGAAACAGAGGTACATATGCAACTTTCCTTGGCTATATGATGATGCTGGTTATCATGCCTAAGTGCCTAACAACTTAGTGTGTGTGTGTATATATATACTTGTATATTGACATTTCAGTCTCATATGTTGTTGTCACTTGATACAGGGATTCACAACATATGCTGAGAGGAGGATTGTTGAGGTTGTGCAAGGGGAGGAGCGGGCAGCCTTAAACATGGGGATTGGATGGAGGGGGTTGAACAGGATGATGGAGAGGTTTAAGGATAATATGGAGTTCACCAAGTTGAAGCCGAAGATGGCAGGGATTGACCCTGATGATGTGTACTCTGAAGTGCCCTATGAGAAAGGTTTCCAGTTTCTTTGGAGAATCGAGCGTGAGGTGGGTGGGGAGTATGGAACATTGCAACTCTTCTACTCTACCTTGCAACATCCTTTCGGTAAAATTACTGCAATATTGGACTAATTTATAATGTGTGATGTCTTATGTGTGTTGCTTGTATCAGATTGGCAGGCCTGCTTTTGACGAGTTCTTAAAGAAGTACATTGCAACCTTCAAGTTCCAATCAATAGATACAGAGACATTTCTTGAATTCCTCAAAACCAATGTACCTGGGATAGAAAACCAAATTGACCTTCTCCTGTGGGTTGAGGGGACTGGTATCCCTCCTGATGCCATGGAACCAGATTCAGCTACTTACAAAAAGATCTGCTCCTTAGCTGCAGAATTCAAATCTGGAAAACTTCCAAGTGAAGATGAGGTGGCAAACTGGAGTGGGCAAGAATGGGAACTTTACTTAGAAAATCTACCAACAGATGTTGAAGCCTCACAGGTATGAGTTTTTATCAAATACCAGTGTTATTGGTACGTCTGAAAGTTACCCTGGTGCTTGTGATGATTCTATTCAGAATACGATGACTGCCATAGTACAAACTGTCAGGCTTTGGCATGTGTGTTTCAGGTCTATCATCGGCTGTTGAGCACTGCAGTGTTGCATCGCCTGTTCCAGTCAATCAGAATCCCTCCATTTATAGCATCTGTGTTCTATCTATTCCAATCGAGTTGCGTAATTTACTTTGCAAGACAACATCCATGTTTTATTGATAAATCACTATTTAAGTGGAAATTGTATTGAACTGGATTATAGATGAACGATTGGCAAAAGCATGTAGGCCTAACACAACTTGCTTGGGACTTACAGGCTTTGTTGGGGTGGTAGAAGCATGTAGCCTCGAATGAGTCTGTTTAGATTAGTTAGGCACAACACTATAAATGCATTGTGCTTGTTAGATGTTGTTGCTTTATTTTGGCTTTGTCAGTTAGAGCAAGCCCAACGCAGGCTAATATGGATGTTGGCTTCAGAAAAGTGACAGCACACGTAGATGGAGTTCTGAAACTACTATCCTTCCATCACAACCCAACGCTAAGTTCTGGCCTGTCCAAAATAGTTACTTTTGCTTTGCAGTGCACCTCCCTGACCTTTTTCTGCACGTGTTCTCTCTCTCCACCTGAGATTCGCATGGTCCTAGACTCCCAGGTTCTCCATCGCACGCTTGTGCAGTAGCTTCTGCTACTTGTCAGAACAGGCACTAGGTGCCCCTGCAAGTCACTCTGACGCTTGGCAGGGTTACTGTTCAAGTCGATCTGGACAGTAAATGCAGACGTGGAGCTTGAAACTCCCAGCTAGCGTGGATCGTTAGGGCTGGCCTTAGGTAGCTGAAAGATCAAATATCAGTTATGTGGAGGGGATTATACTTCCATCTTTTCTTCTGTTTATGATCTGAACTTGAATATTATGAGCTCTGGTTTTCTGTTCATCTTTTGTAGATCAACACTGAAAATTACATTGCCCTCCCCAGTTTCCCCACTTTTTGGATGGTGGGTTAGTGTGTTAAAAAAATTGTTTGGAGATTTTATGGCATAATACCATTTAGTCATGAAGAGACTTCTGTAACTAGATCATTTGTTTCTTGCTTTAGCAAACTAAACATGGTCATATCTATATAAACCGTACATTTCTCACTGGCAAATGCCTTCACATAGCTGGCTTTTCATACCTGAGCATCCCATAACATATAGCTGATTGAAGAAAGTTTAAAGTTAGCTTGTTCTTCACTAAATGACGTAGTACAAAGTAAAGTGGGGCTGTCCAATGTCCATCGCTTTTATATGGAAGGCTTTGGCGTGTCGTTAGTTGTTACTACATAGCATGTTATTGTTGTGTACCAGATCTTCTCTTTCTAACACAACTAATACATCATAACTCAATGAGTAATTTAAAGATCGACTGACCACATGCCTATATCTTGTCTGCATGCAGGTCACTGCTCTTGACGAGCGGTACAAGCTGTCTGAAAGCCGTGACTATGAGGTCAAAGTCGCATTCCTCCAGCTGGCGATCCCCACTGGTTGCAAGTGCTACTTCAACGAGGTTGAGAAATGCTTGAAGCAGGTGGGGAGGATGAAGTACCTCCGCCCGCTCTACAGCTCACTGGCCAAGTGCTCCAGCGAGGAGAAGATGCTGGCCCAGAGGATCTTCTCGGAGGCTCAAGAGTTCTACCACCCAATAGCTCGCAGCGTCGCGGAGGCCATTTTGTCGAAGCATAGCTAAGCAGGCCAAGACTCTTGTTTAGCAAATCCATCGTCCACGGCCTCACCCGATTCAGTGTTGGGAGCAATTGAGATCTGGTGATTGCTCAGTTGCTTCTTTCGCATAAAATTATCGTCTGCCCTGGATCTAACTTAGGAAAAACTTGGGACTTGTACTGCATCTTGATAATATAATATGAGGAGACTCAGAACCGTAGTACCTGAGTAATGTATGTTCTGGGATTTTGCTTATATTCTTAAATGTTCTGGAATTGCAAGGCCACTCCTTCCATGCAGCTTGGGAATGATGTGAAATGGGCTCATGACGAAGTGATCATTGTGTACTGTGCTTCACCCTGCAATGCTGCACCTTTTTAAACCAGAAACAGTATCTTGTGAATGAATCTGTAAAAGTGGCATGTTGGTTCAGGCAAAAACAAAAAAGAAGATTCCGTTGCCGGGACTGGAACCCGGGTCTCTCGGGTGAGAGCCGAGTATCCTAACCAGCTAGACTACAACGGATGTTGATGCATGCTTCAATGTAAAGTTATATGGCGTATAAAACAAATAACGGTAAGCCATGGTCAGAGTTAGGAAGTAGCGAAGTACTTATCTATCCGGGTGTCCGTTCAAACGTTGTCGCCTCAGGTTAGACGGAATTCTGACTTTAGGTAATGTGTGCGATCCCGCTGTTTCTGCCGGCTCGTGGGCCGGGTGACATCTGCTAGCTTCGGCAGAAAATGTGGCGAGAAGTTAGGGCGCGCGCGTCCCCCTAACTTCACGTACAGCCACATCACGAAATTCTAAAAATAGCAGATTTCGCCGAGAAGCATGCTTGCTGCACATATATCTCTTTCCAATCCGACCGTTGTTCGCCATTGCCGCCGACGCCGTTTCGTCCCCGGAAGCTCTCCCCGGTCACCCCTATCTTGTGGTTGTTGAGGCTTGAGAGGAGCTAGGCGGCATGGGGGGCGGGAAGGACAGCCACGATCCCTCGAACGCGGACAAGGGATTCCACGGAGGGTACCCGGGTGGATACGGCCAGTACCCCGCCGGCTACCCTGCTCCTCCACCGGGCGGCGCATACCCTCCCGGCCCCGGACAAGGGTATCCGGTGCCACCTGGTGGGTACCCTCAGCCTGGCGGGTATCCGCCGTCGCACGGCGCGTACCCTCCTGGTGCAGGCGCATATCCTCCCACCGGATACCCCCATCAGCCGGTCTACCCACAGGCTGGTTATCCTGGTCACGGTCCACCGATGGCTGGTAATGTCCATTGATTCATCTCTTTATTAGTAATTAATTAACTTGGTTGTTTAGGCTTTGGCATTGTTGTTGTTAGTACTATATATAAGAGACGTTGGATAGCAATAACATTCATTAGTTTAATTAGTACAAGTTGTTTCAAATATAGCAATACATTTTGTATTGAACACTTCAGGGGAGTAGATAGCTAGCTAGAAACATATATATACATTGTATAATGATGATACTCCTTCTGGTAATGCTGTCATTCTCATGACAACAAAATCAAACTACGTTTATATATAGTTCACATTTTGTATGATACTCATAAAGTGTTATCTTATCTACTGGGGTTATATGATTCAAACCATCACAATAAATTCGGCAGGTCATGGTGCTATATATGGAGGAGGCCACGGTGCAGGGGGTTCTGGAGGCTTCGGGGCGATGTTGGCTGGAGGTGCCGCCGCAGCAGCGGCGGCGTATGGAGCTCACAAGGTGTCCCACGGAGGCGGCCACGGGATGTATGGCCACGGCCACGGCCACGGCAAGTTTGGCAAGCACAAGAACAAGAAGATGTTCGGCCGCAAGTGGAAGTGATGAATGAACGGGCCGGGATAGATGAAACTAGTAGTATATATACAAACCACAGCTACCGCAATTGACGGCTTAATTAGATTCTTGATCAGCAAACATATATTGAATCCCGGCCGGTTATGCTAATTTGATATGAATACGGGAAGTGATTCCCTAATCTTTGTATACGGATGTTGGCAGTCTGAACTTAAGCATCGAATGCGTTTTTGGCGCAAAGCAGAGCTGGTTGGCGTCTTCCTTCGCCCCGGCAGCAGACTAGCAGGTCTATCGAGCAGCAGCTTCGGTGCCCGGAAATGTAGTATTACTAGCGGTAGCAGACTACTAAAGCTAGCTGCTAGCAAACGGCCCAGCGCTGCGCCTCGTGCTTCAACACATGTTAGTAGATATATAAGAGTAAAATAGAAAGGTTTTATAGTACAATATATACACTGTCATGAACTCATGATAAAGCCTGGCTTCTGTCCTGCATTGAGCTCATGCTTGATCACTGCATTGGTATTGGTACATTTTTTCAATTTCTTGGAGTGAATACTGTGAGGTGTTTAGCCTCGGCCTTCAGCCAATAATTATCAATATCCTAGAGTGTATATTGTGAGAGGTGCTCTTGATTACCTAGAAAGACTGTTCAGGTTCCTTTTGTGTCTAGTACAAGGGGGCATATTTTGCCATGTTGGTGGTACCCCAAACACACTTTGTGCGTGAAGTACTTTGTGTGGCAAGCATTCGGAAAAAGAATGACATATTGCTAATTTTTTTGAGCAGCTGTGGCACTTTCATTATAGTGTAGGAAAGCAGAAAACAGTTTATATACGATTCCAACAAGAAGGAAATTAAAGAAACCAACCAAGAAAACAGACATAGTACTAGATATTAATTGACAAATATAATGTTTAGCAAGAGACGCACGCGCTCTCTGCAATTATACATCCATCTCTCAGTTCATGGAGAAGGTGTCCACTTATACAATTTACTAAACTTACTACACTTATACAGCTTATCAAAATCCTGATCCTCATTCTCGAGGGCAGTCCACGTTCCATCTCCGAGCAGCGTATGCACAAAATAATGCATCCTGCTGTCTTGTACTTCTTCTTCTTCTTCAATGAAGTACAAGTTGAAGCTCACGGTCACACTTTGAAGATCTGTGGCGCTTGCGAGCACGAACTGCAAGAAGCGGAGTTCGCAGCCAGTTCTTGTCATTCCCCTAAAATCTGCTTCGCGGAGGTTAGCTAAAGAGATATTGCTTGATTCCCAGTTGTCTGAATGTTTGCAGGTGAAATTGAAAGCTTCATCATCTTCTGAGTCATATTCATCCTGTTGCAGCATGGAGATCGATATGATTTAGTGAGATGAAAACACTGGATAAAAACTAATAATATATAAAAAGCTGCAGGCTTTCTTAATTTGGCATTAGGATAATGTGCTGCTCACAGTCTTGAAGCCCATATATGGTGAATCGTCTAGCTTTAGACTGAGATATTCGAGATTATTGAATCTCGTGAGGAGACTTGCGACGCCATCTCCAAAGGAATGGCGCTGACATTCCACATCAATGCTAACCAACAAAGATGTGACGTTAGGAAGCTGTGGTATGTTATTTTTGATCAAGTCAATGTGACGCTCTTCAACCTGACGATCAAATCAAGGGTCAGGAAAAAAAACAGATGCAAAGCCAACAAAAAGAAAGAGTGTGAAACAAACAGAATATAGTGCCGCAGTCTCACAAGACATATACGTACCCATGGAACGTAGAGATGCACGAGCAGGCATCTCAATGATGAGCTACAACGCTTCAGGAGGCAGATATTACTACTATTTTCATCGTCATCGTCGTTGTCATCCACCCCCTTATGGGTGATCAAGTCAATCTTTAAGCGCCACACGCACGGCAAGGGGCCATGGATGAGGCCTCTGTTCGGGGAATAAGTGAGCTCCTTAAGCCCTGGCGCTGAAACCGTGAGCGACTTGAGATCCCCGCACTCGTTGATCTTAAGATATAGGAGCTTCGGGGTTGTCAGTTCCAGCAGCTCCATATCATCGACAGCCTCCATGGATAGCTCCAACAGTTCGCCGGCATCGAGCACCAGCTCCTTGGTCCAAGCGCGCTCGAAGTTGATATACATCATGCTCAGCTTCTGCAAGCTTGGGCAGCACATCGATGACGAGAGGCGAGCAAGAAGATGGCCACTGCCAGCTGCTAACTCCACGAATTCGAGCGTGAGGTCCTTGAGTGATGTGAACACTGCGGTGCGTGGGAGTCGGACCTCTGCGCGGTTTAACCCCAAATGCATGCACTCCAGCTTTGGGGAGCTAGGAAGAAGCTCATCGAGATCAGGGTTTTTTTTATCGGCCGAAAGTCGCTAATATTTCTGAAATTTCCTTTTTATCCTCGGGGTCCGATAAAATTTGATATCAGCTAAATTTTTTCCTTCTTTCCTGTTCTACACAGACAATTCAAAATCAGCCACGCGACAATCCGACACTCATAATGATTTATTCTTGTTTTGATTTGTGAACAAGTGATGTTTAATATCTTACGAATAGTTTCAAGTCAAATTCTACAATTTTTTTGAAAAAAAAATAATTTTTTTTTTAAATTTGATCCGATATTTCCGATATATCTTGTTTATCCTCTTTATCTAAGACGTCCGATAAATTTTAATTTCCGATAACGAAAACTTTGATCGAGATCCATTAGAGGCGTCTTATTGACTAGTGGCAGGCGAAGGTTGAACTGGAAACCCTTCACTTGGTGGCGCATGGCGTAACGAATCCACGACTCCGCTGCTTCCATGGCCGGCCACAGGAGTTGCTGTCTTTGGCCGAGAAGAGAGTGCGCGTCCAATAACAGCGGGATCTTCACTTCGTCGATGCGGGCTTCCGATGTCGCATCCGCTCGCTGCTCTAGTACGCTGTTGACGATGGCGATGTACCGTCGAACGTCGTCGGCAGACTCGAGCTCCGGCCACCCGAAGAAATCCAGGACCGGTACGCGCTTCCAGAGGCCACGCCACTGCTTCGACAGTACGCTCGTGCGCACCAGCTCCCTCACGTTGAGGTGCGCCAACCTGACGATGAGCTCGCGCAAGTCGTCGTCCAGGGCGCTGATCCGATCATCGCCGCCGCCGGTGCTATCAATTGTTGGGCTTGACAGTGGCGTTGTTCGCTTCACCTTCTTATTCATGGACTCTATGGCCACCGGATGGGGAAACATGCAGGGAACTATCTCATCAACATGCTGTGTCGGAGAGGTATAGGTATCACCAGTGCTTTCTGCATTAGATCTAGTAGAAGAAGCATTCAAATTAGTGACACCAGACCTATAAGGAATACCAGTGTTGCTAACCTTAGATGTCACTGAAATATCATTTCTCTCATATCCATCTTTGGCAACGACCTCCACAGCAATGTGAGCCACCCTTTCATCCCATTTGTCCTTCATCATTACCTGCCATTGATCATCCCTTCTAATTTTCCATTCAAAGCCAGTATCAGTGTCCAAAACCCAAATTGACAATTTCTGGCTAGGTCCCCAGATAATCTTTCTAGCAACAACATCATAGAATTGAGCTAGACTGTACCCAATGCTTCTATCCAGCCACAACTCATACTCTTGCTCAGCCATTTCTACCAAACCACCATACTCAACAACAGCGGTATACTTAGCAACTTTAAGAACTACTCTAAATGCATTGCCAGGTTCAATCCTGCCATGAATGTAAACATTCCACAGTTAGACATACACCCAGCCTATGCAATCTGTTACCCGTATTGGCAAGAATAGGACTTACCAAGTGGGGCAACCGGCAGGATCCATGCTCACAGGTCCGGATCGAGCGCGTACTACATCAGCCGCCTACATATGAATAGCAAACAAACGAATTTAGGTCAAGAACGCCGAATACCCCAAATCCCCATCGAACCCTAATCTTGGTTCACCAATGATGCATGCATAATACGGGGCAATGGCATCACTCACTAACCTTCCTCGCGTCGTTAGGAGCACCTATGGGAACTATGGATCTGTTGGGTTGGAACGACGAGCACGGGGCACCGACGTCACCAGAGGTCGGAGTTGCCGTCGAAGTCACCGTGAAGCGGGAGGAGAGAACAGGGAAGAGGGAGAGAATGGGTGGGGAATGAGTGGAATGAACCGAGCAAGGGGGCCCGGACGACAGGATAAAGCGGCAGGGGTAGCAATGTCTTTTCCCCTGCCTGATCCACGCTGGCAAGCTGATCTAGACTGCCACGACGCCAAAAGTGGCAAAAAAGATGCACTAAAAACTGTTTATGTGGCAAATGTGTAATTGCCAAACTAAGATTGGCAATAGGATGGGTACTTCTCGCAACTATGGTAAAAAATTAATTTTCCCCTATTTGGAAATTTGGGGAAACCTGAACGGCTTGTGCGGCACCTGAAGAGAGTCTGATGCGGTGGTTTACAGGGTTAGGGCTACATGGAAATTGGTCTGGGATGGTGCTTGCGAGCACGAACTTTGTAACAGTTTGGTTTCCAAGCTGCCTGCTTTTTTTAAAAATGTGGTTTTTTAAACTTGGGGGGGGGGGGGGGGGGGGGGGGGGGGTTGGGGGTGGACCCAGTACCCTGGTCACCCCCGGACAAGGGTGTTCGGTCCCACTTGGTGCAATAACATTAGATCATTGCATTGGTACTAGAGTGTATATTGTGAGAGGTGCTCTTGATTAGCGTGAGAGGTTTAGCATCGCCCTTCAGCCAATAATATCAATATCCATATCCTACAGTATACATTGTGAGAGGTGCTCTTGATTAGCTAGAGAGACTGTTCAGGTTCCATTTTGTGTATATGGGGGCGTATGTTGCCATGTTGGTAGGTACCCCAAACACACTTTGCGCGTGGGAGTACTTTGGGTGGCAAGCCTTTGGAGCTGGCATGGATTGCTTCATCAATGAAGTCATAAAAAAAGAATTTCGTAAACAAAAAGAGATGGAATTGCCACACGAAAAAAATTAGATTAGCAGTACAACAGGAATTTAGAAAAGCAAATTTATTGCTCCACTGTGTGATTTATTTTCATAGAAGAAAGCCATAGGCAAACAATGCAATATAAGTCGCAACAAGAATGACATAGGGTGGGTTTAGTTCCCCATTTCACCCAAAAATTTTTGGGTTTTGGCCTATCATTTTGCAAAATGGAACTAAACACAATGCAAAATTTTTGGCAAAAATGTATCCATTCTCCATTTTAGATTTTGGCTTCAAGAGGGAAAAAAATAAAAAAGCTCTCACCCACCTCATGAAAAATTTGGCATTTTGGATGAAACTAAACACACCCATGAAAATTTTGGCATTTTGCATTTCATCATTCCAAAGTAGTTGACATTTTGCATTTTGCATTCCATGAGGAACTAAACACAGCCATAGTACTAATTTTTTTTAGCAACTGTAGCAGGCAACCCTTTCATTATAGTGCACAAAAGCAGAAAATAGTTATATACAATTCCAACCAGAAGGAAATTAAAGAAACCAACCAAGAAAACAGACATAGTACTAGATACTAATTGACAAATATAAATTATAATGTTAGCAAGAGATGCATGCACCATCTCTCAGTTCATGGAGAAGGTGTCCACTTATAAAACTTAGTACACTTATGCAGCTTATCAAAATCCTGATCCTCATTCTCGCGGGAGGTCCACGTTCCATCTCCGAGCAGCTTATGCAGAAAATAATGCATCCTGCTATCTTGTACTTCTTCTTTAATGAAGTACAAGTTGAAGCTTACGGTCACACTTTGAAGATATGTGGCGCTTGCGAGCACGAACTGCAAGAAGCGGAGTTCGCAGCCAGTTCCAGTCATTCCCCTAAAATCTGTTTCGCGGAGGTTAGCTAAAGAGATATCGCTTGATTCCCAGTGGTCTGGATGATTGCAGGTGAAATCTAAGTCTCCACAAACATCATGGTCGTAATATTCATCCTGTTGCAGCATGGAGATCGATATGCATGGTTTAGTGCAAGGGAAACACTATATATATATAACTAATATACAAGGCTGCAGGCTTAGTTACGATAATGTGGTGCTCACCCTCTTATACCAGATATGTGGCGAATCGTCTAGCTGTAGACTGAGATGCTTGAGATTTTTTAATCTTGTGAGGAGACCTGCGACATCATCTCCAAAGGAATGCCGCTCACACTTAACATCAATGCTAACCAACAAAGATGTGACATTAGGAAGCTGTGGTATCTTGTCTTTGATCAAGTCAACGCGCCGCTCTTCTTCCTGATGATCAAATCAAGGATCAGAAAAAAAAACAGATGTAATTAATTAAGCAACTGGAAAAGGAATATTGTTAGCAATAGATTAGATTTGAACCTTGCATCAAGCTAAGCTAACAAGTAGAAAGAGTGTGAAACAAACAGTGCAAATAAAGCCGCAGTCTCACAAGATATATACATACCGATGGAACGTAGAGATCCACTACCAGGCACCTGACTGAAGAGATATAACGCTTCAGGAGACAGATGCTACTACTATTTGGGTCTTCGTCGTCGTCGTCCCCTCCTCCTCCTCCTCCTCCTCCTCCTCCTCCTTATGGGTGATCAAGTCAATCTTTATGCACGGCAAAGGGCCGTGGATAGAGGCTGTGTGTGTTCTCCTCACAAGTCAATCTTTATGCGCCACCCGAGATAGCACTTGTTCATTTCAAGATATGATACAGGAGCTTGGGGGTCCTCAGTTCCAGAAACCCCATCTTATCGACACAGACACATTCTCCAAGAGCTCGCCGGCGTCGAGCACCAGCTCACTGGTCATGCGCAGCTTCTGCAAGTTTGGGCAGCACGCCGATGACAAGAGGCGAGCAAGAAGGTGGCCACTGCCCACTGCTAGCTGCACGAATTCGAGCGTGAGGTCCCTGAGTGATGTGAACACCGTGGTGCGTGGGAGTCGGACTACTGCGTGCCTTAACCCCAAGCGCATACACTCCAGCTAAGCTCATCGAGATCTATTACAGGCGTTGCTGTCTTTGGCCGAGAAGGAGAAAAGAGTGCGCGTCCAATAACAGCGGGATCTTCACTTCGTCGATGCGGGCTTCCGATATCGCACCCGCACGCTGCTACGACGGCGATGTACTGTCTGAGGTCGCCGGCCGACAAGAGCATTACTGGGCTAGGGTTACATGGAAATTGGGCTGGGTTGGCATTCGTTATTGGGCTGAAGCTGTACCAAACCAGTTTGTCCGCCGGTAGAGTGCGATTTTTGGGCAGCCTGAACCCTGGCATAGATTTTTGAGGAGCTTGGTTTTCGCGGAAGTGCATGTCCGCAACATAAATCGAATGAGACAGAGTCCGCTTCGAGATAGCTGATTTGGGCCTGGTAATCAGGCACCGTAAGCGTCCAATTTCAAACCAAAAGGCCCATCAGTTTCATATTCAGAATGGCCCCAACAATAAAGCCACAAACACTGACCAGGAAACGGCGGCGAGCTCAGCATAGGCGAACCTATCACAAACATTTCGAGCCCCACTACGGGCACCGCACTGCCACAGTGCCACTCTGCCAGCTATACTTGGTAAGAGCAAGCAGCATCAACTAGAACAGACTTAGTTGGTACTAATCTCTAATGGATTACGATATTACTACTCCTGGAGGCCGACTACTAGCATCCAAAGACTCTAAACCGGCGAGGTGGAGAGCAGGAACGCCGGCATCGACCTCTGCAGCAGGATGCCGCAGAAGGGGCAGAGTGCTACGGAGGCTGCTGACAAATCGAGCGATCCTTCATCATGGATGGTGGACGCCTGCATGGTGAAGAACGACTCCGGCAACAGCTTGTCGACCGTGCCACCGCAGCACACGCAGTGCCACACTGGCTGCACGACGGAGCACAGGATCATGGATGCCCTGCACCGCGACAGCGTGTGCCTTTCTCCGCAGATGGCTACATCAGGCGACTCGAAATGGACTGGCGAAGAGCAGTAGGGGCAGCTTTCTACATCAGAGTATCCGTCGATCCTGCAGGAGGAAACAGTTAGGTTCCGTGCTCAATGTTAGTGAACTGGTATCTCTTTTCACAGATGAAACTGGATGACAGATGATTGATCAATTGAGATGGAAAAAATGCACCTGCTTCCTAGATCTTTGATCTTCGATCTGATAGACTGCAGGTGGCTATGCACTTTTTCGTAATTCATTGATACCCAAGAATCCATCTGGGCAACCCCGACAGGAAACCAGCAATTTTCAGTAGAGGTACCATTGAACAAACATGCTGTCCTCTTCAGGACTGCGGCAAAGGTGAAACCCACCAGCCTCTCTCGCACTTCTGTTTCACTCCTTACCAAAAGAGCGTTCCAGAAATCAGTTGTTTCCTCATTACCGTTTTGAGCACCAGGACCATGCTGTGCATGATTGCTGAGCATTACTTTTCTGCAAATTATGTTCAGTAAGTGTAGCTTCCGCGAGCTGACATAGGGCACCATGCCATGCATTGAACATGACGGGGCATTGATAGAAACACGCAGTGGGTCGCCCGAAAATAAAGCTGAGACCCAACTATGCACTAAAGTCTCCAGAAAGGCAGGTGCAGATTTCTTCAACTCTTGCAGCGCAGTTACAACATCCCATAACACAAGCCTCTTTTCAACATTTTCGTATTTCTTAAGCGACCACAAAATGTTGGATCCCCACCATGTAAGGTTACTTGACGATAAGTCTGCAGACTGTGGACTGCAAATATCAATGCTCCTGTCTAGTGGAATACCAACAAATTGGCCACCGATCCAGATGAACTCAACCACCGCCTTTTGTGTCCTGTTGTTTTGATTACCAAAATTAATTCTAAATGTTATATTAACGCAAGGAAGATTTGTAGCACAAGAACCCAGTACTTTTCACAACGCATAAGTAAAATTACCTGACTTGATACATCTGGTTCAAAAGGTTCAGATCCAAACTGCGGACCTGAAAAAAGAGAGCCATCAATTGCAGCTTATGCATATCTCTTCACCGACAGTAACAGTTCAGTTGAACAAAAAGATGTTGGATACAAAAGCCTAAGGCATACCACAGCAATCATCTGTTCTCCAGGTGCTAGTGTAAGACCATAGCATCGATCAGAGACTTCTGATAGCTGCATGCATATTGAGAACCCAATTATTTGGAAAAAAAAATTGGACATCAAGGATAACAAACATTTAAGTATCTACTAGTTTTACATCTGCTGACTCCCTTAGCTCTGGAAAATTTGAATGCACAAAAATTTCTTCAAGGTGGTTTTCATGAGAGATCCAACAACGTGCAGAATTGTCCTAAAAGAAGAAAAAATGAAAAGCATCAGGTTGAAAGGTGCAACTTTCAAAATCTGAGTGATACAACTTCTCAGGAGGAAGAACAGAGTGAATTGTATAGTACATTAGTTGAGCTAGTAAATTAATCAACAATCAAGAAAGATTTCAGCTTTTAAATTTATCAAAGGTTATGAAAAAAAAAGAAAAAATAAACTGCCACGGAGAATACATCAAGAAACCAGGACTCGTGAGCACCTGGGTTAAAGATCACATGGGCAGCCTCTCAACTGGATGTTCTACCAACCATGCTGCACCTTGGTACTCAAGTTGTTACAGGTTATATTTATCAAAATGAAACCAGACCATCAGATAGTGCAATAGTAAAAGAGGCTCATAAAGTTTCAGTAATTAAACAAAGAGTAAAATGCACCATCAGTCCCCGAACTTGGCTGAAGGTGCCATATAGGCCCCTAAACTTTGAAAAAGCACATCAAAATCTCTAAACTTGTTAAGCATGTCATGTGAGGTCCAAGTCACCATATCTTGAGTATTTAATCTGCCTATGTGACACACTGACTGCACAACGACATGAAACGCATGTGGGCCCACATGTGAGTCACATCCCTTCCCTCCCGAGCATGTGAGCCCCACACAATGGTGCTATGTCATTGTGAAGTCAATGTGCTATGCATGCGGATTACCTCAAGTTATGGTGATTTGGACCTAATGTGACACAATTAGTAAGTTTAGGACCTGGATGACACCCAAACCAAGTTTGAGGACCCACAGTACATTTTACTCTTAAAACAAATAAGCACGAGAAGTATTTAGCTTTTTCATTCATAAGTGTGGGTAGGCGGTGGAGGTAATCGCGATCCTGGATGGGAGTGGGAGGAGGTTGTTCACCTCAACGCCCTATGTTGGGAAAATGGGAAGGGTAGAGGTAGAAAATGGAGATAGAAGGAAGGTTCATGTATTGCTTAACCTTACACAGGTACATCTTATAAGCATACTATATGCCAGCTCTCCTAATCTTGTGCACTCGAGACTAAGAAATATAACTTATCCAAACAAACTTCCTAAGAAACTGAAAGTCTGAAGCGAAGCCTAACAACCTGATAGATATACTCAAGGCACGCTCACCGCACGTTCCCGCTGCCTCATGCTGCCATTGGCGCGTTTGCCCTCTTGCCGCACCTAGAGTACTGCTTGCCCCACATAGCATCATACCAAAATTGTACTAGTTAATTTTCAACACTATGCTTTTAATCTTCTTTACTCACAATATACAGGGCATTGAAAGGTGTATTGGAAACAACGTTAATGTCAAGAACAATTGTCTAAAAAAGGGCTTAATACACTCATTACCCTGGTGGCCTGGGAAATTTGGAAGCATAGGAATGAGTGTCTTTAATGGTGCAAGTCCAAGCATCACAATTTTACTGCAATCACAAATGAATGCATCCTATGGTGCTCTGCTGGTGCAGAAGGACTCCAGGAGATGCTGGCTGGATCGCTTGTTGTGGGTTGATTTTTCCTAAGTTTCTGTTGGTGCTCTTTGTCGCTTAGCCTGTACTAGACTAGTTTCTTTGGCCTTATGTCTCACAATCACAGGTCATGTTAGCTGTGGAAGGCTATTTGCTCTGGTCTAGTGTTTCCCTCCTTTTTACTGTTCTTCTTTCTCTCTTAAAGAAATGATGCACAATTCCCTTCCGTGTTCGAGAAAAAAAAAGGAATGATTGTCTAACAAGAAAAGGAGAATGGAAAGAATATGAAAGAAAAAAAAGGTAGTGATCCTGGTTGAGCATAGCTGGCTAAAGCGCTCAACTCATCCTCCACTCAAAGTGGTTTTCACCACACATCCCACATCTCTATTCGATGTTTTACTTAGACTCTCAAACTTTCAACAATCCAATGGCTTCAATCAACCCAATATTTGGGAACAAGTTCTCATGCTAAAACGCAATATACAATCAAGGCGCAGCAATCAAATAGGTGACATGAAAAAAAAAGTCAACAAACCTGACTGCAAGTGAATAAACAATAGCCATCCATAGCCCATTGTAAACCTGTCACCTATGGTAATGTTAGACATTTTTCTTTTTTAATTTTTCTGAAGATAAAATATCCTCAACTAATGTGAAGCATTACCACTTGATCATGTGCATGCCATGCACTGGAAATCTCAATTTTGTTGCTAGATGCATTCCATATCCATATTTCTAGTGACCCGGATACTCTTCCAATTGCCAAACTAACCTCATGTTGAGACCGGGCAGGTATGGCTAATGAGATTGACGACACTGGAGCTGATAAATCAGTGGCGACCTGACCAAATAAACATTTGGAATGAAAATTTTAGTAAGAAGAACATCAGGGTTCAGAAGGACGAAACTTGAAGGGACAGAAGCATGCACATTGATTTGATGTTGTGCAATCTAAAAAAACACATAAATTGTACACGTCAAGTGTGAACTCTACCAGGTATATATTACATACCTCAGCAACTAACACAAATGGCACTTCTTCTCCACTTGCACATTGATTTAACCCTTCAATATTCCCTAACCATATCTTAACACTGAAAAAACAAACCAATCTTTAACATGAGATATGTAACGTTTACAGAAAACTAATAATAACTATCCAAAGGCAATAAATAACCATAGGAATATTCAAAGTTTGTAAATTATGAGGCAAAGACGAATGAATATCTTTAAGACATATGGGTAAAGTATTTTCACCACCGCCCAGATATCTCATCAGAGAATGAGTTGCATGATTGTTTAACATCAAGCACAGCAATTAGAAAAATAAATGGGGGACGGGAGTGCTTTCTTATTTTTATTTATTAAGGCTGAGGTAGGACAAGCTCATTGCATGCCTATACAGGTCATTCTGCTTCTTATGGACAAATTTTGACCTTGTTCCAGAAAACTATGCTTATAATTATCCCCATATATCACTTTTGCCATGTCATGAGTAAAGAAGAGCTCACAAAATTCATGTAAGCAAACAAGAAACAGTACATAGTGCAGCTGAAGAAAGCACATCACCATTTACAGACAATACGGATAAATCACGATTACCTTCCATCTGAGCATCCAGTAGCTAAAAGCAACGAGGATTTTGAAGAGCCCGCAGAAAGAACTTGCCAAGTTATGACACTGACCCATGATTTGTGAGCTTGCAAAACGCCGATGAGCATTGGATCACTGATAACCACACCAACATCTATTGTGTAATATTCTGGCTTACATAGTTTCCAAAAAGAAAGATTTCCGGATTTAGAGCCAACAGCAAGAATGCACCAATGCCTCAATAAACAAGAAGTGTTATCACTTGATGACACAACTGGAGACCATGAAACTACAAGGGAAGACAAATGTGCAGCACGACAAGCATACTGCTTTGCCGTGATGAGAGGAAGAGATTTCTTTTCTCCATTGGAGGACAATGATGCTTTAATATTTCCTGTGCTGTTTCGTTCATGTACAGCAACTACTTCATGCCTGGGTTTTACAGTCTGGAATCACAAACACAGTAATGTTAAAACACAGAACAGTCATGAACTATGCTAAGAAACACCTTTAGCATGACACTCCCTCCATTTTTAAACACATGATACCATTTAAATTTTTTTTCTCAGACTTTGACCAGCAATATTTATTCAATTACTTAGTAGCTAAGGAAAGTGAAAAAAAAGTGTCACTAGATCTGTCATCCAAATCACTTTAAGCATGCCTTGTATGTTTGTCTATTTGCACAAATATTTAAAGGAAAGACGAATACTCCAAAAGTCAAACGGATGTAAAAAGTCAACGGTGCCATTTAAAAACGGAGGGAATAATTGGCTCCTCTTGTTAAGAAACAACTAGGTTTCTCTTTTATTACAAAGTAAAAGAATAAGCCAAAACTTCAGCATAAATGTGTAAAATCTCTACCTTTTTCAACGATTTCTTCTCTGATTTAGAGCATGGTTCCATCGAGAAGTCTGCATCCTTTGAAGCATCTAAATCAACTTCATTGCCGTCATAAATAAAACCATCAATTCTATATTCAAAAAAAATTCAGTGAAAACAGATTCAGGTACAGTATATGGATGTTAGAAAGATTGCTAAGAATGTTGTCTTCTTGCAACAAAATAAATTAAAAGGAAAGATTTGTGACATCCACAGATGAATTCGTACAAAGTGCTTGCATATAAGCACTTGACATCCTACATGATGGCTAAATGGTGCTTCCTTTGATCATCTTATTATTTCAAATGTGGAAACTTTTCTCAATGACAAAGTTATGATGTAGAAACAGAAAATATCATTCACCTTGGTGGCTTTCTTTTTCTCTGTCCAGGACCCCTGAAATAAAGAGATTCTTGCAATTCACAAGTAGATTCTAAAACCTCTGTCTCCCCAGTATTTGTATTCTTCTGATTATAAAAATCATACTTTTAGCCACATATTCAGATAAAAGCATGATGACATGCTAGAGTAGAAGTTATCATACCGGAGAAGTCAAATGAGAACCATTATCCTCTCCGAAATTTATAGTTTTATAATAGTTAAACAGCAACTGTGATATATCTGCGACCTGCGCCAGGTGAAATGTTAATAAGCACCAAAATATCCGTGACCTAGAACAGGTGATCACTGATCATTCCCAACAAACAAATGCAATGGAAGACAACAGCATAGTCTAGAAATTAATAACAGACAACTAAGAGCAAACAAAAGCTAATCCTAGAACCAAGGAGTCAAGAACAAACTCAAACTGCAAGTTCTATTCTGATTAGAAGTTGGAACAGGAATAAGAAAGTGGTACAGAACGAAATTTTGGCTGAAAACTAGGTTATGCAGTTAATGTTCATCTGATTCTCCTAATAATAAAAAAATTACATTACTTATATGCATTATGCATGGATCATGGGAACCATGGCCCTAACCAAAAAGAATCACTGTAGCAGACATTTTGTTGGTACCCAGACTAACTTCCTAGTCAACCATTTCATCATAAATTAAATGTTGCTTAAATAGCACAGAAAATGCTCACTTCAACCCATTCATCACATAACTCCCAAATTGGTGACCGGTAAAGCTTCACATGACCATCCACAGTGCAAACAGCCAGCAAGCACCTACATTAGCCATCCATATTATAAACATATGTAAGTACAGTGGGATGAACAGATGAGCTTGTACATAAAACTTACACCTAGAGAAGATCATTTAGAATGTCAAAAGTATGTATACCCAGAGTTAGGTGCAAATCCTTGTTGAGACCATGAAATTGATCGGGCACATGGTTCAGTTTCACGTGCTAAGGAAGTGGGCAATAAACATGGCTCCAAGAGATCTGCAAATATTGATAAATTGAAATTTTAGATCAAACAGAATTAATACACCTACATGGTCTCACTGGGCTTCCTGTTTTTTTCCACTCTTTGGTGAAATGACAGTAATGGAAAACTTTATACTCCCTGCATCACAATATAAGGTGTGGTTTCACTTGCCACAGTCATCAAGATTGTACTTTGACAGCTAATTTCTCTCATAATATACCGTGTGTGGCAACAAAAAATTGATCATTAGAAAGTATTTCTAAATACAAACCAAATGTAACCACTTTTGTTGTTGGTCAAAGTTTGAATCTTAAAATGCATCTTGCCTTGTACTTTGGCAGATGGAGCACTAGGCTATAAATATAAAAATGCCATGACATTTGTTCAGGAGGTTGAACATGCACTCGTCATAGTAGTTTGAATGAATTACAAGTATAATATGACTAGTAAAACCTAAGATTCCAAAGGGAGGTGTTTATGTTGCAGTAACCCACTAGCTGCATATAAGGAGATGTAACTCTGCTCTGGCTGTGTGAATGAACCCATGGTGAAATCAAGCAGAGGATGGGTGCAATCAAGCAACAGGATGCCATGACGTAAGCACGGATGGAATCACACCACAACAAACAATTTTGCAATCCTAACCTCGTTGCCAGGGCTCCACCTCGTGCTTAAGAGCGTCTAGGCGAGCGTTTAATGACGTTTTCTTCAAACATTGCTAAAACTGAAAAGCCAAATAGCAAGACAGTTTATTCATTATAGTTCCCAAAGTTCCATGTTATTTTTTACAGCACCACACATTCACATTACAAAACTGATGTCAAGCCAACAAATTTCTGGATACAGTATATATGAATTAAGTCTTCATTCATTGTACAAAGTAATTAACACAAATGTCCAAGTTAAGCAAGTCCTCTGGGAGATGACTAATGCAAAGACCAGTTTTACCTTCTCTCTTAACCACTCCTATAGGAAAAGGGTCACTGCGACGAAGTCCAACCAATCCACGTGGTCCATCAAGCGCAGCTGGGTTCTTGAATATGAAAAAATGGGCATGGTTAGTGCATGGTTAGGCTTATCCATATTCCATACATAAACTATCATGACCCTGAGAATATGACATATGTTATCATCTTAGAGTGATTGGATTGCACTTACCAGAATAGTTACAATGTGACCAGATGCGACAGCCACAAGATTGTCACTTGACCAAGCAATGGCGTTTGGGTAAGACGGAGAGGCAATCAAGGTCGCAGCTTGGTAATGGAGAGCCATGGCACTAACGCCCAAGCATATCTAGCAGTATAATTAATATAGAACTCTGCAAAAGCAAGGGCAACAGTGGACTTGTTTGGTGCTTCAAATGTAAATAGGATCATAACCATGAAACGTTGAAGTTGCAATTATTAGTGTGGAGGAAGCATCAGGTTCGATCAGAACAACAGCTTAGATCATTGCTTAAGATTAATTGATACTAGAAAAATAATTGTTGTGATAAAACATCAAACAAAAATAAGAGCCAGAACATGGCATTGGAGACATCAAAGTACCAAACAATAAGTTGAGGTAAGAAAATATAAAAATAACAATTTCATCCAAAATCACACCTTAACAGACACAACAAGTACTATTCTTCAATTCCACCAATGGTCATGGCCTTGTAATTGTAGGTTGTAAAAACTGTGATATACTGATATCAGATTATTTAGTGGCTTCAAGGCTCTGTGCCCCATATTTAATAAAATTTCAGCTGTATCTGATGAGCTAAATATTCATCTCCCCCTGATAATAAAAACTAAAACTGCACATTGCACAGTGAGGATATCGTGACTGAACTGACAACATAAACACTAGGGGCGGACCCAGCAAAGGATATCGTGACTGAAACTAGACAAAATAAACACCACGGGTGGACCCAGCAATTAGCAAAGGGACATGTATGTAGTATCTAGTATGTACTCATGCAGTGGCGGATCCAGAAAAGGACTGCGCCCCGGGCTACTAATACAAGGCTAAAAATCTTAATAGCCATAGACTGTCGTTAGTGGCGGATTTCCATTCTAGTGTTCTAACATCTGTACCCTAAGATATGAAATGTTGCAATTGCAAAAGATTCAATGAACAATAGAAATCCATGCTGTCTGGAGACTGGAGTTAAAATGTTAACAAATAGCAGTGAAGTAGCGAGTACTAGTAGGGAGTCGGGATCTGGAGACTGGAGTTATGGATCTCGCCTCAGTCACCTGTGAGGCTGTGACCTGCCGCCAGGGGACTTTCTGCCGGCTATCGCGGAGTGGGGGGCGCCGGGAGCCTGGGCGGCTGCTGGCCGGGTCACCGGTGGCGGGCGGGTGCGCAGGCGGCAGGGGCAGGCTGCAGGGGCCGGGACGTGGGAGCCAAATGCCGGACAGCACAGGAGGAGGAGGAACCAAGGCAGGAGGGCGCGGAGGCAGGTGGCCGGAGACGGAGCGGTCACCGTCGGCCGTCGCGACTCGAGCGGTCGCGGCCTCCGTCTCCGCGTCGAGGCTGATAGCGAAGAGCCAAGTTGGGGTTGCGCTTGTGGAAGGCTAGGATGGGAGGCTGGCGGGCTGCTGGGCTTTCCTCGCGTCGAGGTGGGTTATTGGGCTGGCCGGCTATTTTATGAGATTTTTTATGGAACTTGTTCCTAGAGGTTTTGGGTCTCGCCCGGGCAGCCCGGGGCCTAGATCCGCCCCTGTACTCATGTGCACTCGAACAATGGAGGACCCAGGCAGGGGGCGGATCTAGTAAAGGGACATGGGTGAACACATGTACACCCAATAATTTTTGCAAAAAAGTTAGAAGTTAGAAGGCATCAAATAGCCAAATAGCTTGAGGTTAGAGTTTGAGAACTCAATTTTTTTAAACAAAACAAATTGAGAACTCGGTTTCGCACAGCAGACAGGAAAGAGAAAAGGGGTGGGAATACCTGTGCCTGGGGTAGGGCGGCGGCGGCGGCGGCGGCGGCGGTAGCCCACCCAGTCGTTGTAGACAGAGAGGGAGGGAGGGAGGGAGAGAGAGCGTCGGTGTCTGCGGCGAACGGAAGAAGGAACGCGAGGAGGGAAGCGAGGGAGGTGGACGAAGGTTGGGATCGAGATGTTTTTTTAATTTGCTACAGCTTTTTCTTTTATATCTAGGTCTCGTTTAGTTCCCGAAATATTTTATGAAATGCTGCCGTAGCATTTTCGTTGTTATTTGATAATTAGTGTCCAATCATAGCTTAATTAGGCTTAAAAGATTCGTCTAGTCCATTTCGTCTAAACTGTGTAATTAGTTTTATTTTTTATCTATATTTAATGCTCCATGCATGTGTCTAAAGATTTAATGTGACGGAAAATCTACTGTTTTTTCACGAAATATTTTGGAACTACACAAGGCCCTACACGATTTTTCTGGTTTCTCAGCCACGTCACCCTGACGCCCCCACAGACCCATAACCGCTTCAGAGTGGATACTAGGGTCCAGACGTCTCTCCACCCTCCTCCGTCACACAAGCCTGCGAAAACGCCGCACCTGTCGCTTCTTCCTTCTTACCCCCTCCTCTCTCTCTCTTCACGAGTCAGACGCTGCGGGCTTCTCCCCGTGCCCGCCGCCACCCCCGCGCGCTCCTTCCCCTTGAACCCCCTCCTCTCTCCGTATAGGCAGGACCCACGAGCGCACCCCGTCCGCACGACCTTAGGTGCGCCGCGCACCTCGAGCACCGGCCCCAGCTCGTCGCGTCCTATCCCCCGACACCTAAGTTGTGCCTTATGACTCTCTAACTCTGAAATATGAAACACTTAGATGCAACATACGTCTGAAGCATATAAAATATTTGGAACATACACTTGAACACATGTGTGTGAAACATATGCAACATCCAGATAAAACACTTGCAACTTACAATATGAAAACACTTATTGCAACATAAGACTGAAACAGTTGAAACATTTCGAACATACTCTTGCAACATATATGTTTCGCATATCCAATATCCAGATGAAACGCTTGCAACATATATCTGAAATAGATGAAATATTTCGAACGAATGCTTATAACATGTCCTTGAAACACAGTGCGAGTTTGTTGGGCCATTCGGTTGAAATCGGGGCCTACCAACGGCGGTGTCCGAAGGATTCCTATTAGATGGGATGCACTGATCCTAGCATTACCGATAAAAAAATCATCAGAAGTTTATCTCTGTCCTAAAATAGTTTCCACTAAGCCTCATCTATTCATTACTAGTCAATTTATTATAGGAAACATTTGAGAGTCCATCTATTTGCCTCTATGCGCATGCACTTCTCTGTCCCATCTCCTTCTTATGGTCGCTGCTGCCTCCACAGTGTCGAGGTTGATTTGACTTTTTATGGCTTTGTGGTATCTTTGTCTTTCATATTTGCAAAAGAGACCAACAAGCGAAAGTTGCCGTCAAGACCCATGAAATACACTTCAAGGATCAAGTGATCTGGAGATTAAGGTATGTTTCTATGCAAGTTGCTTGCAGCATCGTGCCTAGAGTTGGCCTGTTCGTTTCACTGAAATTTGGCTTATGCTGAAATTTGATCTGTTCGTTGGCTGAAAAGTTCCGGCATACATAGTAGTATATTTGAGTCAAAGAGCATATGATTTTCTCATCAGGCATTACCGCATTAGTGTATGTAAAACACCTGCAACATTGTTTGATTTGTTCCTTTATCTCCTCACGTCAGGCCATGACAAAATGGATAACACTGAGCAAAGTTTAGAACGTACCGCCGCCATGATGTTACGAGACATGTCAGATAATTTATTCACTAAAAGGAAAAACCGCACTATCTTTGTGTTTATCTATCATCTCACAAGTGACAACAACATCGCTGTTGTTGCATTCTGTTCCATTCATTTTGTTTGGTGTTCCTTTTAGAGAATCATCATTTGTGTTCACCAAAAAAGCTTATTAAACTTTGCTTTATGACAGTTTTGTCTACGTTATTTCTCTAAAATATTCTCTCTGACCATGGCAAAGGTGACCGTGTCAAGAAAAAACTTATTAAACTTTGCTTTATGACAGTTTTGTCTACGTTATTTCTCTAAAATATTCTCTCTGACCATGGCAAAGGTGACCGTGTTAAGACAGATTATCTTTAGTGCTGAGGTAACTAAAAATATACTGGTTTATTAGCCCACCTTTTTGCATTGTAAATCGGTAGGCACAATAAAAACAGTTAAAGCCCACTAATAATATGGATACATTTATAAAGAAGTAAACAAATCCAAAAGGCGGCAACTATATGCTGACTTATTAACAGTTGACAACTAGAGATGAGTGTCAATGCATGTTTATGGCGTAGAAACAACCTAACCGCTGCTATATGTCCATCAAATTAAGTACAGCTACCTCAATCTATGTACTGCCATTTATCCATCTAATTCCATCCACATTCATGCATTGCTCAACAAGTTTGTTTGAATAATATTATGAACATATCTATCTAATAACTACTCTA
The DNA here is from genome assembly GCA_038087645.1 of Saccharum hybrid cultivar R570. NCBI lineage: Eukaryota > Viridiplantae > Streptophyta > Magnoliopsida > Poales > Poaceae > Saccharum > Saccharum hybrid cultivar. The sequence continues at coordinate 1,098,265 of JAQSUU010000044.1, read as the reverse complement.
CAAATAACAGTTACATACAGCACAGCAGGCACCGCATCATTGCATTTACACCCGTCCGTTCCACTGATTGTCATCTACCTGCAGACAACTCTATCGCTTCCTGATTGTAGACGGAATCCTCTCCCCAGTCAAACCTCTGCTGCATCCGCTCATACTCCTGCCTCCTTGTCACCTCCACATGCTGCCACTCCTCCCACCGCTCCGCCAAACCCTCACCTTCCAGCATCCTAACCACTTCAGACATTGATGGCCGGTCCTCAGGTGATGCCTGCGTGCAGAGCAGTGCTATCTGTATTATCATCTCAAGATCCTCGCTGTCATAATTCTGATTAAGGTTGTTGTCCACAATGGAGTCTAGCTCCCCTTCTCTCTGTAGCTCCTTTACCTGTATTTAGTTACAGGTACATCGTAACATACACAGGAATCAGGTTGCATTAAGGATGCAGCCAGTTTAAAAAATCCCGTAACCGAAGAAGCAAAGAGCAAAGCTATCCAATATTTGGAAGTGAAAAAAAAGACTTACATGATCAAGCAATAGCACGTCATCTTCCTCTTCCAGCCGTGAGAAGTCAATAGCCCGCTGACCGGTCACAAGTTCAAGAAGCATGATCCCATAGCCAAAAACATCAGTCCTCTCGGACAACTTCCCTGTGGACAGGTACTCAGGTGCTATGTGACCCATGGTTCCACGTACTTGTGTTGTCACAGATGTCTTCTGCACATCTACGAGCTTTGCTAGGCCAAAATCACCAACAACAGGCTCGAAATCCTCGTCAAGCAATACATTTGCAGCTTTAACATCACGGTGTATGATCTTGGGGTTGCAGTGTTCATGCAAATACTCCAGTCCACGAGCTGTACCTATAGCCACCCGTCTCCTTGAAGGCCAGTCTAGGATGGGTTCTCCAGGCTTAAAATCTGGATAGCATTTAGAACACAGGACAAATGATATGAGACCAGCATCAATTACGAGAAAAGAAAGGCGCTAAATATGTTAATAATTTTTTTGGCCAGTGGGAAAGCTTGTTGTATATAGATGCAACAAATCAAGCCTGTTAACAAAAGGTTGAGAAAATGTTATGTGGGAGGTCCAAGGTCTACCATATACAAATTAGCAAGGGCAAAGTTCTGTCAGCACATAAAAGGAAGGGAAATAATAGAGAAAATCCCTTTGTAGGTAGTAATAGTGGAACATCTTAGCAAAATACATTGAGGGGTGCATTTTTTTTCCTCTCGAACACACAGGAGAGCTGTCTATCATTATATTCCTTATATTAAAGAAGAAAGGGTACATCCCTGGATACGCACTCACACACACTTAATTCTTTAGTAAGTATGCGCGCCTGCGACAAAGATTACAAATAACCACAATCCTGTACCTCTTAAGCGGTAGGCAACACTCAAATTCTGCATAAATGGATAGACCAGCAAGCGCTCTGTTTGTGTCGTGCAGAAGCCAATTAATCTTAAGAGATTGCGGTGAACTGCAACACTAATAAGCTCAACCTCGCGCAAGAAAGCAGCCTCCCCACCAGGACTCTCATAGTCAGTCAGTCGTTTTACAGCAATCTTAGTGGCATCTGGAAGAACTCCCTTGTACACTTACCAAAACCTCCCTGTCCAAGAACATTTCTTTCATTGAAATTATCAGTCGCAATCTGCAGTTATCGCCATGCAAATCTTTTGAGCTGGCCAAACGCAATTTGTCGCTCATCCTCACCTGCAGAACATAAATTGGTATATAGCTTAGGTGATTGCATAAACTATGCAAACTTGAAACTCTTGTGATTAACACAGTGCCTGATTGATGAAGGTGTAGGGTCATGTATTCTGATTAGGAAATTATCATTTTCAGTGACTGAAACACGAGCCTGCTGTATATTAATAATCAAGTATCAATGTGCTTACTGTCTTGGTCTTTGGGAGCTCTAAAGTTTATGAAGTTTTTAAAGAGACAACAGTTTTGCTAAGCCATTATTAAGACTATTACTTCACTACTGTGAAAGACTAAAAGCAAGGCATCAACTACAAAGGCATGGAACCTGCTACATCCACAAAAACTTCCCGCAGGTGGCTTTTCCTCCTTGCATTACAGATTAGAAATAGAGCTTGTAACGTGCTTCATATACTTGTAACGTGCTACTTGAAACAGCGAACCAGGTATCTGACCGGACAAATTATTATATGCCAGGCGGCTGTAATCAAAATGTTTTTTTTTTTGTCAACACAGCACGACAAGAACATTTAAATGAACTTGAGTTATAAGAAACTGAAAAGGGTAGCATACTCCGTCTTACATGTCTGTCAAGCTTGAAATGTTCGCTATGCTACCAGGAATTGACCCATTGAAATTATTTTGACTCAGTTTTCTGGTTATGAGAGAAAGGAAGATTACATGAAAAGGTCACATAAAACTCTATTTCTTTTCTCGAATACGTAGGACACTCTGATTTTAAAATACTTACAACAGCTGTAGCTTAGAAAGGTTGCCAAGAGAAGCTGGTACTTCTCCAACTAAAAGATTGTCCTCTAAATCTAAGCTTGTCAAGCTAGATAGATTACCAAACTCCTCTGGTATGGTACCGGTAATCCTGTTACCAGCCAATGACCTGCAAAATCATATGCTATACAGTTTCATAGTAGTCCGAATAGTATCAGGAAATTAAATTGCACCAAGTTTGAACAGTAGTTCATGTATGACACATATCTAATAACCAGAACTAGTACCAATTTCTCTGGAATAGAATATGTTAGCATATGTGACACTGGTGCAATCCATATCATCCTAGTTTACTTGCACAGATAACTAGCCCACTATGATCTTGTTTCAGTAACATATCAGTTTGCCCCAAAACATGAAGAGAAGCAGACATGTCTATCCACAGAAGCAACAGAGTCATAGAACAGTAAGATTCAATAGAGAAACTGATTCCTAATTTCTCAGACATGCCAAGGTGTCTGGACTGGATTCATTATAATTTTATTGCATGTACTCATTCTATAAATTTCTTACTTTGAATAACATGATGTAATTCTCTGGAAAATGAATTAACTATTGCTATAGTGTACTAAATGTACACCATCCCTTTTGATGTTTATAAAAGTGATTATGTCCAAGGTATATATAATCTACAGAATAATACATCATACTCACAGGACACTCAAATATTGGAGTTCTCCAATTCTTGGTGACAAAATGCCAGTGAATCCTCGTGCAGCCAAAGTTCTACAAGAGAGCATAAAGATTAGTCAAAAAACACACAAGATCAGAATAGAGGGGAACATAAGCACTCCAACAACATCAGAATATAATGAAAGCAAACAAAGAAAGAAGTACAGGGGCTCCCACTTACACTTGAATAACATTGTTGCTATTGTCACAAATAACAGAATTCCATGTGCAAGGGTTAACTTGATTTTTGTTCCAATCTGAAAGCTGACCGCCAGTAACGTTCAGTTTTTGTTTCATATCATATAAAGCATCTCCTGCAAAACATAGTCAGTCATTCGGTATTGATAAGGTACTTGAGTTTTGTAAACAAGAGATCCAATCGGCCATTGAGGATTACATTTTCCTCTTTTCTTTAAATGCCTACATTATCCCTGAAGAATCTAAAGTAACTTTGTTTCTCCATGTCAACCAAACCTTAAAAATTGAGGGATACAGACACACAGACAGAAAAAGAAGATGGCATTGGTAGTTTGGTGTACCAAGAGAGTCATGTCGACAGTTATACCCATCCTCAAGGTTTCTCCCAGATACAAGTCCATACACTAGTGTTTTAATGTGAACACTGCCATATATATAGACCACCACAGTTATATGACTTAGTTGGCATGTTTTCTCAGGTAACATTAATGATCATGCTGCTGTGCTTTTTATGAAATCATTGTACACCCATATTAAATGCTATGATGAGCTAATTGCAGTTGCAGAAACATGTGGTATCATTATTATCAAGTATCTAAGTTTAAGCTAATCCATGTTTCCCAGATACCACTAGCAATGTCAATACATAAATATTTCAACCGCCGTTTCGATAATCAGACAGTTGGCCTATCAAGGTGGCACCTTTGCGCTAGGCGACAATCTCCTACGAAGCACAAGCGCCAAATTGCCTGCCTAGCAGCTGCATTGCCTGCCCAACTGCTACCTAGGTGCTCGGCGCCCAACTATAGTACCTACCGCTTTCTAAAACACTGATTATAACACAGCAACAGTTTAACAATACAACTAAATTCCCATTTGTTCAGCTAACAGGTACCCAAAACACACTCAAGCGGACGCATGGAGGCAAGCAACGGCTGTGAGAGTGCAGGAACGATAGGGCAGCGCGGTAGTACCTTGGCGATCGGATGCAGAGAAGCACGGCAAGGATACCAACAGAACAAATACAACGAAGCGCAGCTCCCTCATCTTGTTTACATCCCACTCCGGCCGGACCTCCATTCCACTCCACCCCATCAGCCCAGCAGCAGTAGATAAGGGCCCCGGGGGCGGCAGCGCGTTCAGGAGAAGAGAGCGTCGAGTTGGGCAAGGCGGCCGCGGATTCGAGAGTTTCGGTGGGCGGATTGGGATGAGCAGGCACAAAGTAAGGCAGTGTTTACTTCCTTCGAAATTCCAAAAATTTTACAAGATTCTCCGTCACATCGAATCTTTAGACGCATGTATAGAGTATTAAATATAGGTAAAAAATAACTAATTACACAGTTTGTCTGTAAATGTCGAGACGAATCTTTTGAGCCTAGTTAGTCCGTGATTAGATAAACTTTACCAAATAACAACGAAAAATGCTACAGAAACTTTACAGCAACTTTTACACCATCTAAACACTACCTAAGTGTGAGAGCGGAGCAGAGCGAGAACCTCGAGCACTTCTCCTTTCTTTTTCCTTAGGCCTTGTTTAATTCCCCATCCCAACCCAAAATATTTCCTCTTCCACCCATCACATCAAATCTTTCGACACATGTACGAAGCATTAAATATAGGTAAAAAAGATAACTAATTGCATAGTTTGTCTGTAAATGTCGGGACAAATCTTCTGAGCCTATTTAGTCCATAATTAGACAAATTTTACCAAATAACAACGAAAGATGCTACAGTAACTTTTCAGTTACTTTTCGCGAAGTGAACACACCCTTATTTTCTTTTCGAGATGGGGATTATTCGGATTCGTGGGCCGAACATGAACGGGAGAATGACCGAATGGGCCGGCCTGCATGTGTGCCTCCATCCCTAGCAGTCGCCGCCCGTTCCACTCAAAAAGGAAAAGAAAAGGAAAAAGAAAAAAATGCAGTTGCCGCCCGCCCAGTACGAGCCTGTTCCTCACTCGCGCCGCCTCCCGCACGCACTCGCGGTTCGCGCAGGCAAGGCGCCGCCGCCGCCGCCGCCCAGCGCCGTCGCTCAGCGGCCGCCGGCGACGAGCTTCCGCGGAAGCTAGCGGCCCTACCGGCGAGGCGGCGAGTTCTTCTTCCTTCTCCACCGACGGGACAGCGCGTGGATCCGGCAACCTCTGGGCTCCGGCGAGGCGGCGACGGCGAGTGGACAGTGGTGACTGCTGATAGGTGAGTTTATTTGCCTTCTTCCTCAACCCTTCCTTAGTAGTTTATTCGACTTCAATTTTCGCTCTATGAAAGTTGCTGTATTTTGAGTGCAGCCAGGGAGGGTCCACGTCGACCCATGGCTCCTGGACCTGCCCTCCGATCCCGGGCCTCCCGCTTCCTTCATCGGTAAGCTTCGCACGGGCTGGCGGCCGCCGCGCCTCCCCTTCCAAACCCTCCGACGACCGGATCCGCTCCGCTCAAATGGAGCCGCCGCCTATCCCTCATCCTCTACCGCCTCTCACGTCCGCCCTCGCCCACCTACGCTCCGTCCTCTCCGCCGCATCCTCTGCCCTCGCCGCTCTACCCTCCCCTCTCCAACCTCACCCAACCACCCCCATCGCCAGTATCCCCTCACCTCAGTCTACCACCACAAAACCTCCACTCCCGCCGCCGGTCACCGCTATCAACCTCCCGCTCCCGGCCGCCCCAGCTCCCTACTCCGATTGCCCCGCCGTCGTCTGTATGAGCCCCGTCCCAACCTCCGCGGCCACCTCCCTTCCCGCCTTCCTCGCTGGCGTGTGCGCAGATTTCTCCTCTTCCACTACCGGCCGGAGCCCCTCCCATCCGCCCCGCATCCTGCCGTCGGAGCTCAGCCTCCTGCACCGGGAGCTGGACTCCTGGGTTGCGGGGGGCCACCACCTCCCGGGATCATACTCCTATGCTGTAACCCGGGTAGTGGCCACGTTCTGCTTGGGTGTGACGCCACGGTGGGAGGTCAAGCTGCGGCAGTGGGTGCTTGAGAGCTCACCGAGGTACGGGGTCAAGGTCAACGTCACGGATGTGGACCATATCTTGGTGCTACTGTGGCTCTTGCTGAAGGCGATGGCAGTGGAGGCCAGGTACTTGCTGGAGGGGATGCAGAATGGCGATAACGAGGGGCTAGGCTTTGATCCCAGGGCCATGAGGTTTGAGTGCCCGAGGCTGGTCGAGGGCCTCTCATGGTTAGGCGCACAGCTTGGGGTTCTGTATGGAGAAAGCAATGGGAAACTATTTGCGCTTGTATCTGTGAAGGAGGCAGTGCTACAGATGGCGTATTGCTTGGCTGTTTGTGTAGGAGATTGTGCTGCAGGTGTAGGAGAGGACAAGGTTGGAGCTGGTGAGAAAGGAAGTGATGCTGGAGATGTCGTGGCACGCCCTGTTTTTCTTTCCCAGGTTGCTGCTTCCATTGTGGCATTGTATGAGAGGTTCTACTTGGAGGAGAAGACCAAGGCACTGCAAGCTCAACGCTTGTCAAAATATCAGCTGTATGCTTTGTTAAAATTTTATGATGTACTTATTTCTGCATTGCATATTATCATCGTAATTTCTTATGCTAATAATTATACAAGAAAGGTTGACAGAGCATACGTAGTTCCTAACGCTGAGAGATGAATTTGTTTACGAAAGGAGGGAGTTATCATTAAGCGTCAACTTCAACACCAAAGCAATTTTTGGAGCAGAGATGCAATATCACTAGTTCTGCTTGTATTTGCATACCCTCCTGTAGTTGACCGATGTTTTATTCAATTTGTGTGTCCTACACAGTTGAGATATATAATGTCTTATTGTGTAATGATGCAAAGCAGTCCGTGTAGTGATGGCAAGCAATCCATAATAGAGGACATATATATTTAGTTTCCTGTGTTCTGCACTGATATATTTTGTTGCTTCAATTTGAGTAGATACTGTTGGAATGTGTGTGTATTAGGCCCATGAGGCTAGGCCCATGTGGCCCATGTATGGTTACCTATATAGCTACCTTTCTAGGGTTAGCCCAAAATCAATAGAGACACTTTCCATAACATGGTATCAGCAGCCTAGGGTTAGCTTCCTCCCCATCCACCTCTCCCCAGCCGCCGCCACTGCTGGTGGCCGCCGCCGCCGGCCACCGGCGCCATGGCTGGCGCTCCTCCTCCTCCTTCCCTCTACAGTTACTCCCCCCCTCTCCTCTTCTTCCTCCTGGGCACAGGTCCTGGCGGCCGTTCTGTTCCTCCTCCAGGCGCCGCCTCCTACCCGGCTGCCCCAGGCGCGCGCGCAGCACTGCCAGCAGCCGGCGCCTCCCACCCGGCCGGCCCAGGTGTGGGCGCACCCCCCTGGGGCCGCCCCTCCTCCTGGCGCGGCCCTGACAGCCGGCGCCTCCTTCCCGGCCGGCCCAGGTGCGGGCGCCCCCCTGGGTCTGCCACTCCTGCTGGTGCGGGTGAACACGGGGATGGGGTGGCCGTCCTTCCCCTGCCCATGGATGTGCTACCACTGGCGCCTGCTGTCCACCCACCGCCGCCTGGAGTCCGGCCGCCGCCCCCTGCCATCGACGTTGCGCCTACTGCAGCGAATCTGCTCCCGACAGATCCCGTCCGCCCGGGCCGGGTTTCCCTCCTGCAGGGCCTGCCACTGGGTGGGGTGGTCGGCGTTCCTCCTGCTGGCCCGCCGGACTCAGCCCTCACCGCCGCTCTCGTGGCGGCCCGGGCTGCCGCTGTGGAGGGGCAGGCTCGTGTGCGCGCGGCCGCCCTCGTCTGGGAACGTGAGCGCGACGCGGCCGACGCCCTGGCCCGCCAGATCGCCTAGGCGGAGCAGCTCCTCGCCTCTCCCGCCTCACAGGACGCTGGGGCCACCTCCTCCGCCTCGTCGGGCCGCCGCATGTCCCACACCGCCGTCCCCTGGCACGATCCGGCCGACCCGCTCGTGACTCAGCTTCACTACCAGGCCGGGGGGTCCAGAACATTCGCCTCCTCGTGCCGGTCGTCCTCGAGCCGGAGTCGCCCTCCTACGCCCGCTGGCGGGATCTGGTGCTTCTCACTCTCCGCCGCTACGCCCTCGACGACCACGTCCTTGTTGACGCCTCGGTCGCCGTCCAGACACCGTCCTGGATCCGCCTCAACAGCATCGTCCTCTCCTGGATCCTGGGGACGATCTCCCTGGACCTCCACGACCTCGTCCGCAACACCCCTGACGCGCGGCGGGCTTGGCTTGCTCTTGAGGGACAGTTCCTGGGCAACGCCGAGGCCCGGGCTCTGCGTCTCGATGCGAGCTTCCGCACCTTCGTCCAGGGTGACCTCTCCATTGGCGAGTTCTGTCGTCGGATGAAGGGCATGGCCGACTCTCTTGGCGACCTCGACTGGCCCGTGGAGGATCGCATCTTGGTCCTCAACGTCCTCCGCGGGCTCAGCGACCACTACGCCCACCTCAAGACGTGGATCACCCGTCAGCGGCCCTTCCCCTCTTTCCTACAGGTCCGTGACGACCTTGTCATGGAGGAGCTCACTCAGGGCATCTAGCCGGGGTCCGCCACTTCTCCGGGGTCCTCGTATTCCTCGACGGCTCTGGCTGCTACTCCGCCGCGTCCGTCTGCTCCACCACGGTCGTCCGCTCCACCGCCGCCGTCTCTCCTGGGTCCCCCTCCCTCCGGGCCGAGCGGGGGTGGGAGGGTCGTGGCGGTCGTCGTCGCCGAGGAGGGGGTCGCGGGGGCGGCCGGGGTGGTCTCGCCCAGGCTCCGACACCGAGTGGGCCGCAGGAGGGGCACCATGGCCTTCCTTCCAGAACCCGTGGTTCGGGCGCATCTCCATGTGGCCCTTCCACGCTCCCGGGGCGACCCTCGTCCATCGGCGGCCATGCTCACCGGTGCTTCACCTGGTGCTCCACCTCTTGGTGCTACGCCGTGGGCTCCGCCCTCCGGCACCCTACCTGGAGTTGCCGGCTGGGACCAGGCGGCTTTGGCTCGCTCGTTCAGCACCATGGGCCTGACACCTCCGGTCGAACCTGAGTGGATCGCTGATTCGGGAGCCACCTACCACACCACCCCTGACCCCGGTATACTTTTGTCTCTCCACTCTCCCTCTTCTTCTCTTCCTTCGTCCATTATGGTCGCAAATGGTTCGTGTCTTCCAGTCACGTCTGTGGGTACCGCCGGTGCTCATGGCTCCTTCCGTCTTTCTGATGTTCTTGTTGCTCCTTCTATGGTTCACAACCTTCTTTCTATTCGTCGTTTTACAGCTGACAATTCCTGTTCTGTGGAATTTGACTCTTCTGGTCTTACTGTAAAGGATTTGGCTTCCCGGCGTCCTCTGCTCCGATGTGACAGCACCGGGCCCCTTTACACCCTTCGCTTCCCGGCGGCTACTTCGTCTTCTTCGCCGTCCGTTTTGTCAGCTGCTTTCGCCGCTTCTACTTCCTCTACTACTTGGCACCGGCGCCTCGGCCATCCTGGACGTGATGCCCTGATGCAGCTCAGTCATAGCTCCGATCTTCCATGTACTCGGGCTCATGATGAGCAACTGTGTCATGCGTGCCAATTGGGCCGACATGTTCGTCTTCCTTTTCATAGTTCTACTTTTCATGCGGCCCGCATTTTTGATCTTGAACATTGCGACCTATGGACATCTCCTGTTCTCAGTATTTCTGGTTATAAGTACTATCTTGTGGTGGTTGATGATTTTTCGCATTATTCGTGGACTTTTCCCCTACGTGCGAAGTCTGATACGTTTTCCACGCTCCTTCACTTCTTCACTTGGGTGTCCACACAGTTCGGCCTCACCATCAAGGCCGTCCAGTGTGACAATGGTCGTGAGTTTGATAACTCCACCTCCCGTGCCTTCTTTTTCTCTCACGGTGTTCAGTTGCGCATGTCTTGCCCATATACCTCTTCGCAGAATGGCAAGGCTGAGCGGATGATTCGCACCACCAACGACACCGTGCGCACCCTTCTGTTTCAGGCCTCTCTTCCTGCTCACTTCTGGGCTGAGGGCTTGCACACTTCCACCTACCTCATCAACCGTCTTCTTTCCGCTGCCTGTCCCACTCCCACGCCACACCACGCCCTCTTTGGTACCCCTCCTCGGTACGATCACCTCCACGTGTTTGGGTGTGCGTGTTACCTCAACACCGCTGCCACTTCCTCCCACAAGCTAGACCCCTGCTCCACTCTTTGTGTCTTCCTCGGGTACTCCCCGGATCACAAGGGGTACCGGTGCTTTGACCTTACCTCCCGACGGGTCCTCATCTCTCACCATGTGGTGTTCGATGAGTCCGTCTTTCCCTTCTCCAGCACCACCATCACTCCTGTTCCTGACCCCCCTCCCTCTTTCCCGCTAACACGGTGGTCCAGCCACCTTTTCTGTGGTCTCCTACAGGTACCGCTTCGCCGCGCTCCTTGCCGGCCACCTGTCCCGGCTCCCCGGTGGGTCCGGGCCCGTCGTCCTCTGGCGCGGCTCCGACCTCTCCGATTGGCGCAGACCCGGGGACCTCGTCCCCCGATACTGCCCCGGGGGGCTGTTGCCGGTCGCCGTCGCCTGGTCCTGCCCTGGCACCTGCCCCGGCACCTTCGTCGCGGTTCGCCGCGCCGGTACGGGTGTACCAGCGCAGGCCGCGGCCGCCGCCACTCGCGGTCCCTTCTCCGCCGGGGACACCGACACCACCGCCGCTGTCCCCGCCGGCCCGTGGTGCACCGCCGGTCTACCACCCGCCGTTTCTTCACCGACACCCGCGGCATGTTCACCCGATGGTGACACGGCACGATGCTGTCACACTGCCACCTCGGGCCCTTGAGGCTTTGACCGGCGACGCGCTGGTCTCCCCGGTACCCTCTTCCGTCCGCGACGCCCTGTTGTATCCTCACTGGCGCCGCGCGATGGAAGAGTACGCCGCGCTTCTCGCCAACCAGACGTGGGAGTTGGTGCCCCGGCCGCCGGGCTCCAACGTCGTCACCGGCAAGTGGATCTAGACCCACAAGCGTCGGGCTGATGGCACTCTCGAGCGCTCCAAGGCTCGATGGGTTCTCCGGGGTTTCACTCAGCGCCCGGGAGTCGACTATGATGAGACCTTCAGCCCGGTGGTCAAGCCGGCCACCGTCTGTACCGTGCTCTCATTGGCGCTTGCTCGATCATGGCCCGTCCATCAGCTGGACGTCAAGAATGCCTTTCTGCACGGCCTTCTCACCGAGACAGTGTACTGCAGTCAGCCGGCGGGGTTCGTTGATTCCTCCCGTCCTGACATGGTCTGCCGGCTCAACAGGTCTCTCTATGGCCTCAAGCAGGCACCCCGGGCGTGGAACCACCGGTTTGCTACTTTCTTGCTGACACTGGGTTTCGCGGAGGCCAAGTCTGATACATCACTGTTCATCTACCACCATGGAGCTGACACTGCGTACTTGTTGCTCTATGTTGATGACATTGTCCTCACAGCCTCCAGTGAGCCACTTCTCCGCCGGATCATTGACGCTCTTCAGCAAGAGTTTGCTATGAAGGATCTGGGTGTGCTCCACCATTTTCTCGGGGTCACTGTTAAGCATCGTCCTGCCGGGTTACTTCTTCACCAGTGGCATTATACTCGGGATATCCTGGAGCGGGCTGGGATGACTGACTGCAACCCCTGCTCCACTCCAGTTGATACTCAGGGCAAGCTGTCCGAGGTTGAGGGCCCCCCAGTGTCTGACCCACTGCATACAGGAGTCTCGCCGGTGCCTTTCAGTACCTCGCCTTCACCCGACCGGACATCACCTATGTAGTTCAGCAGGTCTGCCTTCACATGCATGATCCCCGGGAGCCTCACCTCACGGCTCTAAAGCGCCTCCTCCGCTACCTCCGGGGCACGCTCGACTACGGCCTCCTACTCCACCGGGCCTCCTCCGCCGACCTCGTCGTCTACACTGATGCTGACTGGGCGCGGTGTCCGGACACTCGGCGCTCCACCTCCGGCTACGCTGTCTTCTTGGGCGGCAACCTAGTGTCCTGGTCGTCTAAGCGCCAGCCTGTGGTCTCCCGGTCCAGTGCCGAGGCTGAGTACCGCGCTGTCGCTAACGGCGTGGCTGAGGCCTCCTGGCTCCGGCAGCATCTCGCTGAGCTGCACACTCCGCCCTCCCGGAGCACACTGATCTACTGCGACAATGTCAGTGCGGTCTACCTCTCCACCAACCCCATCCAGCACCAGCGGACGAAGCATGTGGAGATCGACCTACACTTTGTCCGTGATCGGGTGGCCCTGGGCGAGGTGCGGGTCCTTTATGTTCCGAATACCTCCCAGTTCGCGGACATCTTCACCAAAGGCCTCCCGTCCTCGACCTTCACCGAGTTTCGCTCCAGCCTCAACATCACCAGTGGCTAGTTGCGTCTGTGGGGGGGCTGTGTGTGTGTTCTTTCTTGTTCAGCCTGGAACTCCGTTGCGCCGGTAGTTCAGACTGCGGGGGGTATTGGAATGTGTGTGTATTAGGCCCATGAGGCTAGGCCCATGTATGGTTACCTATATAGCTACCCTTCTAGGGTTAGCCCAAAATCAATAGAGACACTTTCCATAACAGATACATATTTTAATACAATACAATGCAAAAAAAGAAAACATATACATACAATTCACACTTTATAACTACTCTTCATATGCTGTATCCATAGCACAATGTTAATATCTTATTCTTCTCCATGGAAGAAGGGAATGCATTACATTTCATTTTTTTGTGCATAACTGCATATTCACATTCACATAAAACGTAGTATCATAGTCAGCAAATGATGCTTAAAAAACCTTGATATACATGCTTACCAAATGGCCAGATACTATGCAGCTTCTATGTACAAGTCTCTAAGCTGCAGTTAATGGATCCCCTTGCCACGGTGGAAGGAGCATGGATACCTGCAAGCTGAATCGCCACTGGACCTGGCGTCCAAAGCTTTGATCGAATGTCTCATGTGAATTGTGGAGTTAGGTGCTTGTAGTAGGCAAGTAAAATATAGCTAGAGTATGTTGTGCAGGTATTGGATGGATGAGTGCCTAAACAATCTCCTAGATTTATCAAAATGTTCCCATTGTAGACTGGGATTCTTGTATAGATTGGTGATGTAGCAGTTTCTTTCTTTCTTTAAGCATCTCTACAAGCACTTTTTGTATTGTACATGCCCTAAGGATATCAGATTGTTGATCATGTATAAGCAGCATGTTGCACACCATTTCATATGAAAATAAAGCTTAATCTCTGTTGATGATAACAATTCGTGGATGTTTTGTTTTCTGTTCAAGTTGTGGTTAATTTTTCTTTGTTTGGTAAAACTCTTGCCTTGATAAATGCATGTAATTCTCTTATAGATTACTTGGGTATTCACAAGCACTGGAACGAGGGATTTTGGAGCGATCAAACAAACCAAACTACAGAGCTGTTCTGGAGTATGATGGGGTTCTATCACGGCGAGTTTCGAACAAGGTATGGACATGCAACCAATCTTTTGAAAAGAGCTGTCCGAATCTAGAATTCTAGATACTGCACAGATGTCTCTACATTTAGCCTATTATGGATACTATTGCTCCCTTTGTTCAAAATATGCATCTAACCTGCATAATTAGGGTCCATAATATGTGAATTGTATCAAATTTGCACATATGAGAAAGGTCTGTCATCAGTAGCATATCTAGTCTATCTAGTTAATAAAAGCAAGAATGTTGTGCTTCTTAGGTATTTGTGCAGGACACACACACATACATACGTACATATGTATGTTTGGGTGTGGGTAGTAGAATTAAGGATAGTACTTATCGTAATTCTGTTTGAGTCATGACAGTTCATTTGCAAAAGGAGATGCTTCATGGAGCAGTGGAACTGTAGTTTTTGTGAATCTTAATTGTTCTGTAGCCATTATTTTTATTTGACATACCTATTCTCTTTGCTTTTACTGTTTAATTAATAGAGAAGCACTTTCTCATTTGCAAATAAAATAAGACTTGAATTTCATATGTTTTTGCTACCACATAATTTTGATCTCCATACAATATGCTATCCATTTTTAATATATGGTTCATATTTTTTTTCTTTCTTTTGAAAAAGGAATCTGCTAGAGCCAAGACAAGGGAGGAGCTTTTAGCTGAAGAACGAGATTATAAACGAAGAAGAACATCTTACCGTGGCAAGAAAGTGAATCGAAACCCTACAGAGGTGCATGTCAAAGTTCTAGATAATTTCAGCTGTTCTGATTATTGTACACATTTCAAACAATTACTATTTTGGATTTTTTTGCCTAGTTTTAGCTTCTTGTTTGATATTAGATCTAACATTGGAAATAGGACAACCTTTCACGTCATGTCAGGAGGCTAGAGTAATTTCTTATCAGGATAGCATATTGTATGGAAAACGTTGAGATGGTTTGGACATGTCCAACGGAGGCCTCCTGAGGCGCCGGTGCGTAGTGGAGTTCTAAAGCGGGCCGATAATGTAAAGAGCGGTAGAGGTCGACCTAAACTAACTTGGGACGAGTCCGTTAAGAGAGATCTTAAGGAGTGGAATATCCCCAAGGATTTAGCTATGGATAGGAGCGCTTGGAGATTGGCAATCAACGTGCCTGAACCGTGACTTCTTTTTGTCTTGTGCTCTTTTTGTCCCTTTATGTGTCTCTCTGTTTTCTCGTCTCTTTTGGGTTTTATCTCTAGCCTACCCCAACTTGCTTGGGACAAAAGGCTATGTTGTTGTTGTTGTTGTTGATCTGATATCATTTCTATATTGTAACTAATTATCCAGTTTAAAGTTGTTTCACTAAATTTCCTATACTTTCATTTTGATATCATTTTTACTGCCGATGGAACAAGTAAAAAGCTTCTGTATATCGTACTGCCTCTTGTTCTTTTGATTTTTGGAAGTTACTTGCCTTGATCAAGATATGAATCTGATGTCTTCCTTTCTCTATGCAGATATTAAGAGACATAATTGATGAGCATATGGATGAAATCAAACAGGCAGGAGGTATTGGTTATGTTGTGGAAGCTCCTGCTGATATTGCTTGGAATGTGTTTAGGAGCAACTCTCACAGTGGTGCATATCATGGAAGTTATGATTTTGCAAGCAGCTCCTCTCATGATGAGGAAGCTCTGGCTTCTCGGTCATCTAGCTGTGACAACCCGCATCGTGCTGATTCTTTGGGAAGATTTTCATCAAGGAGAAGTGACACAAGAGATTCATACAATAACTGAAGGTGTCAAACTCATGGAAACTGTTACCCGTATATATCTGAGAACGAAATGGGTGGAATATAGAATTGAAAAGTGAAATATATTAAATTTATCCTTACCAGCAAGAGAACCATAGACACTCCAATGATAATAGGAATTCTGGCTATAAGTTTAAGAAGGATGTCTCAAACCACCATCATGATTCAAATGATTGTACAACGTGGCCAATTCAGTCACAAAGATCACCTGTGACAGAATATTCTCACTTGCCAGGAGAAGGGTTCAGTGATATAAGTAGAGCTAGTCAGAAGCGACATAAATCATTATCTATAACTCAAGACTAATTCAGTGATATAGATATGATCCCCAAAGCGCAGATTCTGCTTGAGATCATTCGACAACCATGCTTGGTGATGCTACTAAAGGAAAGCATGAGATATACCATGATGAAGTACATTGTCATGGACATTATGAAAGGAAGTGCGATCACAATCACTGAAGGGTAATACAGATTATTTTTGCTTTATATGCCAGGCATGCTTGTTAAATTATGTTGGGTTTTCTAATTTTTTAGCAATTGTTTTTACTCTACTATTTGATATGACCTTGCAGTAGCTAAATAATACATGGCTCTGTGGTATTAGCCTTCAGCCGTATCCTTTTACGTATCCTTGTGCAGCTTTATAATGCCCCTTGCATTCCGAGTTAATATCTGTTACAGTTATCTTCCTTAGGATCTGTTAGCTGTTAAAATTTTCTCTTGCTTTACAAATTCTTTTACACTGATCCAGGTTCTTGCTGTGCTGATATTTTAATCATTTCACTGCTAATGTTTTGGAAACACTTTCAGCGTATTCAAGTTTTTTTTTAAATAATTTATTCTGGATTTTTACCCAGTATGAGCTGAAAAAGAAATTTCAGCTGTCTGTTTGCTTTGATAGAGCACAGAGTTGTATTTTCCGTAGCTCTATTTCTTTTTTGTTTGTTCAAGTTTACCCTCACGTGTGTTGGCCTGCTTTGTCACTCAAGGCGTGCACACACATAGATATTAGGACTGTGGACTGGACTGGTAGTTGGACCAGTGAAAGACTGAATTAAAGACTGTACCTGCTTGGTTCACTTATTAAGACTGTTCATGCAATTGAACCCCAAAAAACCTGTCACGTCCCTAGGGAAGTGACCTGATCGGATAGGAGTGGGAGGTCTCCGGCCGCTGGGCTGCCGATTTCCTACCTTTGGGGCCTATTTTGAGAAACGTTACTGTACCAATTTTGTTGTTATTTAACCAATGTTTTGCTAGGCGCTAGGCGAAATCTAGGCGATGACCCTTAGCTAAGGCTGGACGAAAAACTCGAAGCTCGTTAGCTCGCTCGGCTCGTGGCTGGCTCGGCTCAGCTCGGCTCGGCTCGTTAGGATAACGAGCCGAGCCAGGATTTTAGCTCGTTAGCTATAACGAGCCAACTCGAGCTGGCTCGTGAGCCGCTCGCGAGCCAAACGAGCCGTAGTTTTAGAGAAAAAATCATCATAACTTATATTAGTTTTGTATTATTTCATGTTTTGCACTTCACAAATAGATAATATGTTAGCTCATATGAATATTTTGTTCGATTTAAAGCTATTGAATATATTATTTTTATATTATTAATATTTTTATGCTTTAGATAAATACAAATATTATATTTTGTATTTTTTTTCCTGGCTCGCGAGCCTAACGAGCCAGCTCGAGCTCGTAACGAGCCGAGCCGAGCTGGCTTTCTGGCTCGTTAAGATAACGAGCCGAGCCGAGCCGAGCTGGCTCGTTATCCTAACGAGCCAGAACGAGCCGAGCCGAGCCGAGCCAGCTCGTTTACCAGCCTTACCCTTAGCCTAGCGACTAGTCCAGCCTAGGCTAGCCTAGGCGATGCTAGGCGTTTTTCTAGGCGTTTTGCCAATTTAGTATAATATATACATATATAGCAGAAATCATGAATAATTTAGATAGACATACCTTAGGTCCTTAGTCCTTAGTTGTAGTTTGATACAACACATTACTGATATACATGCAATCAGAGTAATCAGTCACCACATTACAAGTATATACATGCAATTAGTCAATAAATTCATAGATATAATGATATATACATGCAATCAGTCAACAATTTCGTAGATATATACATACAGTCAACAATTTCACAGATTCATCATAGATACAATGATATACACATGGAATCAGTCAAGAATTTCAGATTTCAGAACACTTGAAATGAAACAGAGGAGAGGAGCAGGGGAAGGGAACAGAGAATAGAAGCAGGAAAAGGAATAGGAAACAGAGGAGAGGAGTAGGGGAGGACAGACCTTGGGCCTTGGGGCTTCTCGCCGGCGGAATCTGCTTCCAGGCGCCTAGAGGACCGACTACCCCCCTAGTCCAGGCGCCAGGCCATAGCCTAGCGACTAGTCGCGCCTAGGCGCATCCTAATCGTCGACTTTCAAAACATTGTATTTAACAAATATTATCTAATCATGGACTAACTAAGGTTAAAAGATTCGTCTCGTGAATTTCGTCTAAACTGTGTAATTAATTTTATTTTTTATCTATATTTAATGCTTCATGTATGTGTCTAAAGATTTGATGTGACGGGAAATTTGAAAAATTTTGCAATTTTTTTTGCAAACTAAACATGACCTTGGTTGAAGCGAGGTGAGAAGTCATGCCAGCTGGGCTTCCGGTTTCATACCTTTGTTGAAGGAAAAAGTCTACTTTTGGTCTCTCAACTATCGCGAAAGTCCGCTTTTGGTCTCTCAACTCTAAAACCGGACAAACAAGTTCCTCAACTTTTAAAACCGCGTAGATTTAGTTCCTCGGCTGTATTGTTCGGTGGTTTTACTACAGTAACCACGGGTTTGCTACAGTAATCGTAGGTTTGCTACCGTAACCGTGTAGATTTATTTCAGCTAAAATTTTAAAAAATCATAGTAAATCACAGAAAATTCATAAAATGGACACAGTGAATATATAATGTAGTATGTTTTAGTACAAAGTTTTTGTCTTTTTATTTATTTATTTCAGCTTAATCTTTGAAAAATCATAGTAAAAACTTTGTACTAAAGCATACTATATTATATGTTCACCGTGTAGCTCTACTCATGTGAAGTCCAATAAAATTGGATTTTTTATTTTATGAATTTTCTGTGATTTACTATGATTTTTCAAAGATTCAGCCGCAATAAATCTGTGTGGTTACTGTAGCAACCCGTGTTACTGTAGCAAACTCGCCCGACAAAAGAGCCGAGAGACTAAATCTGCGCGGTTTCAAAAGTTGAGGGGTTTGTTTGTCCAGTTTTAGAGATAAGGAAAAAAAAAACGGACTTCACATTAGTTGGGGGACAAAAATTGACTTTTTCCTTGGATGAAGCGAGGTGAGAAGGGGAGGTAAGCTCCCTTTGGTTGGGCTCTCAACCTGCTGTGGCTTCAAAAATAAAAAAAAAAGCCGAAAGCCAATCAAAGGGTGCAAACTAGATTTGAATCCTTGCCTGCCTTATTCCTTAACTGACTGAGGTGTACGTAGTCTCAAGCAACCTCCTAAATAAGCTTTGCCAAACATACGCAAGTGTCTTGCACTTCAATATTCGTTTTGTGCAAAGCATTTTGGTCATTCACCGAAAGCATCTATTTATTCTTTGAAACATGAATCTACTAGGACTAGGATGGGAGGCACGCTCCGCCGCCCCTGTATTTGTTCTACGCGCCTGTTTTTGCTCTGGCATTGCGCATAGAAGCAGCAAAATTGAGTCAGCATGCGACTGTATGCATATATTAATGTGTCTGAGTGTCTATTAAACCATTCGTGTTTTATCACACAATTAGGAACAATTGGTCAATATCTATACAGCTTCAGAATATAACATGGTGGTCGAAAAACGAAGAAAAAAAACAATATCAATAAATGACCCATATGCAGATTATGGAGATCGGTACATTATCTAATTTAGGTGAGGATTACATACATGCTCAATGAGCCACAGGGAAAGATTTTGATTAGAATGTTATGAACCTTAAACTGGGACTGTAGGGAAAAGTTGCTATACGACCAGGTCTATTACTCATCAACCTTGGACCCTTCTCAAATGCTCATCCAATTCAGTTCACCCTCGACCATGTATAGGCTGCTGGGTGCGTTGTGCCATAGCAGTGCCAACCGAAAAGGGGGAAGGGTTCGTGGCCTTCTCAATCGAGAGTTCGACGGTGGCGGGTCGGATTGGAAATGGGCCGGCCTGGACCTGGCCTTGGACCTGGCCCCGTGGCCCCAAGGCCAATTCGCAGGGCCATGGGCTGACCCAAAACTCCTAAAGCCTATGGCCTCGCTGACCCAATGGGTACTCTGGGGCCAACCCAAAATATTATCAATATGTTTGGAATCATGCATTTAAACCGGTAATTGGACATACTTAATGTAGCAAATATGAAATCCGTGAGCTTATAGCTTTAAAAAAACAGCCAATAAGTACAAAGGCAACATCATTGTCATGGTCTTGGCTCCAACACACTAGAATCTAATGACTACAATAGCTAAATGAAAATAAAGGAATACAGACACCAAAAATGTCCTAAGTCTTCGCCAAGAGTCCCTTCAGTGAGATTATGAGCCATCATCTGCATGATAAAAGAAAAAAAACATGTTTAGTATTTTCAACTCGTCACTAGCATTTTTAGACAAGAGACGATCAATATGCTTTCTCCATGGTCGCTACTACTACTGCAAGTTGTTACTACTATATATTGTATCAAAGGACCAAGTGAGTCAGGGAGTACAATATAGAACTGACAATCAAGCTTGGCAATCTAGGTAGAGACACTATATATACTACACATATTCAGAATCCAATCCATGAAAGAAAAGAAGGCGGATATGCTCAGTACTACACTCAGCTCCATCTAATAAATTCCAGAATGAAGCTATGATTTTTGGAACAAAAAACATATTAATGAGACAAGTAATATACCACAAGAGGAAATGAGACAAAGGAGGCCTAGCTGCTGGCTACAGGATACATATTAACAAAAAAACATGTTGTTTAGTCCTCACGTGTGCGGTGTGCCATATCAGATTACCTGTCATTTAGTCTTCATCTTCATGGTCTCCCATCAATTAGATTCCAAATCTACATCTGCACAAATCAGCAGATATTTTTCAGTAGAAGACAACAACATTAATAAACTGAACCCTATACTGTAACAATGTATTTGAGCTCACGTGCATAAATACAGGAAAAGTCCATACATGTATCTATGGATGTGTCCAGCTGAACATTCCTAGTAAACAGACCAAGCTCTACATTCTCATTTCCTCTAGATGTGTCAATAGTTAGCTAAAATATCAAAGAGGAGGAGGCTAGCTACATTTCTCTAAAAATCATTGGGCATATACTTTGTACAAAATGGTCACTGGGCATATACTTTGTCCAGGAGCAAACTATCAAAAGATAATTGATGATAAGAGCATCTACTTGTACAGGAGCATAATTGATGATAAGAGCATCTTTTTGAGAGAGATCAAAAGATAATTGATGATAAGAGCATCTACTCGTACAAGATGATAAGAGCATATACTTGACATACCTTCCAATGACAAGATGATGTCATGAACTGATTCCATATTGCGCTCAGTAACAGCTGCATAAAACAAGGTGCTGCTTTTAATTAATTTTATCATTTTGTATATTTGAACCATTAGTGAGGAATTTAGTCATTCAGAGAACATGTCTACTATGTGTTTACCTGTGGCCCTGATCCAGTCTTGTAAGCACACTAAGGCTTCAACGGTAGCTGGAGTCAATCGACTTCGAAAGTCTGGTATTGTTCTTGACCCGGTGCTGAAAGCGGACTCATATGTTATTGTAGATGCAGGAACAACTAATATGTCCCTTGCCATGCGACTCAGAGTTGGATACTCAGTTGAGTTCATCTGCCACCATGCAAGGATGTTGAATTTGTCACTTCGACGAATTGGCACCTTTTTCAAATATGTCTCAAGTTCTAAAGAAGCCTCATTATTAGATTGGGCACTGCGAGTAACATGCTGGTCCCAACTTGCCAAAGGATCATTGTCAATTTCACTAATTTCAACATCACCTTGTGACATAGGATCTGCAACGTTGTCATTTGATTTGAGGTATTCTTTGAACAAACCTTGAAACACATTTTGTACTTTGTTGACCATCCATCTAGCATCATTTTCAAATACTTTGGTAAATCGAAACTCAATGTATTTCAACTTGAACTGGGGGTCTAAGATCACAGGAATATAGATATCCAACCATGATAACTTCCAGTACTTCTCAAACTTTTTCTTCATGTATTTCAGCACAGGGTACATCTCAGATCCCTCTTCGAAAGACTGCTGGTCCAAGGTCAACTTCACTTTCAACAATTCATGAAGATACAAGTTTGAAGTAGGGTATTTTGTGCCTGATATCACATTAGTGGCTTCATAGAAAACTTTCAGTAATGTGCAAACAGAATCAGCCTTTTCCCATTCCTCAAATGATGGTCTGAAGGTGTAGTTTATGTCTTGAATGTGCAATGAGTCAAAAACAGTGCGAAACTCTCTTGCAGTGCTAAGCATCAAATAAGTAGAGTTCCAACGTGTGCAAACGTCAAGACAAGGCCTCTTCTCACATGTTATGCCCAATTGTGCAACAATCTCTTCAAAATTTTCTTTTCTGGATGTCGAGCTTCGGATGTACTTCACACTGTCACGTATCTTCTCAATCATCGGGCTAAGGAATTCCAGTCCTGCTTGACATATCAAGTTTATAACATGTGCAGCACAACGCTGGTGGAACAACCTACCACTAGAAAGTAGCATCTTCTTCTTCAACAAATGGTTCTTCAATAACTTCATCATGGCACCGTTATTGTTTGCATTGTCTAAAGTCACTGCAAATAGCTTGTCTTCAATCCCCCATTCTCTTATGAACTTTGTCATGATGTTAAACATTGCAATGCCACTGTGGGGTGTCTCCATAGGTGTGAACTTTACAATTCTCTTTTGTTGCTGCCATTTCTCATCAATAAAGTGAGCTGTAATGACAATGTACCCCACCATTCTATTTGATGTCCACATATCACTAGTCAAAGAAACCTTGGAGCTAGTGCTTCTGAACAGACCTTGTAAGTATCTCTTTTCTTCTGCAAATTCTTTTAGGCAATCATTACGCACTGTATTCCTGCAGACCATCTTAAAACTTGGGTTCAGACTAGAGACAAACCTCCTGAAGCCCTCATATTCCACGAGTGAGAAGGGCAGCTCATGCAATACTATCATTCTCATGAGCTCTTTACGTGATACAGCCTGACTAAAGGTCCAATGCCCCAATGCAACTCCATCTGGAGACATGATAGAAGCATTTAACTGGCCAGCAACTCTAATAGCCTTCCTCCTTTCCTTACATCTCTTCAAGTGTTTCCGCAATGAACTTGTTCCATGCTTACGTTCAGCACAAATATTCCTTGCACAATGTTTGCACTCAGCTGCTATGACAACTCCATCAACCCTGATAGGCTCGTATTCTTTCCATACCTTCGACAGAAACTTTCTCCCTGGTTCAGAAAATGATCCCATGTCAACTGACTCAGCGCCTTGATCTTCTCCATCAACATAATCCTCTTCTTCTTCATCGTCTTCTTCATCCTCATCATCTTCTTCCTCTTCTTCCCCTTCTTCATAATCATCATCTTCTTCTTCTTCACCTAGCATTTCTGTATCATGTGAAGTTAATGTAGACAAAGGACATAATGAGTGAACATTCAATCATGAATTAACTTAGCAACTCTAACGCAGCATTCATATATAAAATAAAGACTAATATGCTCACCACTAGGAGCTTTGAAAAGCCTTGCTAGCCTAGGAGGATAATTTGGTGGTGGTACAAATTCTGTCCCTCTTGCAATAGGTGTCGAGAAAGAGGCACCGCCTTGGTACAGCTGCTGATTCCATTCTTCGTCATCCATGTTTGTGATCTAAAAGATGCAATAAAATTATATTAGAGCAAGCCATGACAAGCAGTAATGTTAGTGGTCTAAGCTAATAAATAAAGTGATAAACAAGCAGTAAATAACTAAATATATTTCCCAAGAATGTTCCGCTCAAGCAAATAGCCAAAAAGAAATGTAGCAATCTATCAGATACAGGTTTTACTAATCCCTCATCCGTCAAATACTAAAATGAATGTACAAATCTTCAGTTTAGATTTCTCTATGGAGAGCAATGATGCAGGGCACTAAAAGCTTTGTACTGTTAGTAGGCACTACAAGATCATATCCATTGATCTCATGCACGTAAATGGCTGGCTAGTAATTCTACTTGGACACCCAAATCAAGTCAGATTCTAATATATGGAAACATGGGTGCATCTCTAGCGAAAACAGTCTGAATGTTGGAAGCCATACAAACTCGTCAATAAAACATAGTTAGATCTTATACTCTTTCAAGAAAATTATAAGCTCTGTAGAAGTTGAACACTACATCAGGTAATGTCCTACATTCAGGAAAAATTTTCAAGTTCAAACTCAATCATGTCCAGGTCATGTGTGACTAGTAGTAAACTAATTTCCTTTTCCAAATGGGGGACACCCAAATTGGAACCAGATATTGGTGGTCATTCCCATATTGGTGCCTAATGCTGGGGTATCCAATCCAATAGACCAATACACGTACTCCTACACAAGACGATAACAACTGTTCACTGTCAATAAACCGAGGGCAGCAGCGTGCTACCGAATCAATTGACCTCTAGCAAGAAACTCTAGCAATATCAAACAAGGGCGAGGGGAACAGAGGAGAGGCACATCTAGGACTCACGGTGGGGAGCCGCAGCGGCGTCTGCTGGAGAGCGAGGGCGTCGTCGATCGAAGTAGGCATGGCGCTGGCTGAAAGCCCAAGTTTGGTTTTGGTAATTGAGTGACAACTTAGGTGGACTAATATGTGGTTATGTGAGATACATAGACGATTAGTCCACAGGTGATGGTGTCATGAAGGAGGCTATTGCACATGAGACATGACATAGAGTCATGTGACCAAGGTGGAGAAGATCAAGATGAGGCTTGGCTTGATGGACCGGTTGCTAGGGTGAAGGACAAGTTGTGATGACTTGGCGCCGAAGGACCGAGGCAATGGTGAAGAGCAAGTGAGGTCAAGATCGATGAACCAATACAGTCACGTGATGATATGAAGTGGATCATATCATTTGGTGATTGGTTGGTGCATGTGTTGTATCAACGTCGAAGGAGTTGGAGTGGAATGCGCAAGGCAAAGGTATAACCTAGGGCATTTCCATTTCACCGGTCATAGGTGTGTAGAGAAGTTGATGACCAGGTTTAGGATAGATGGTCGTACTATCAAGAGGGGCAAACTTGTTTGCATATCGGTCATCTAGTGCCACTCGTGTGATCTAATTATGCATCGTTGCTAGGATCGAGTGGCGTGGCAAGTTGAGTGGTTAACTCATTCGATAAAATAATTATGAAAATGCTAACACACGTGCACAAGGTGGTGATCACTTGTTGGTGTTGGCACATTTACGAAGGCAATGAAGTTTGAGCGGTAGAGAGGGTTTGGGGTCCTCTCTCCCTCCCGCCGAGCTTGCGAGCGCGGGATTCAGGCGTTTTCGAGGAGTTGAAATGCCTATTTTCCACTATGCCGGAAGTCAGAAAAGAAACGGAGGCGAACGGAGGTCACAGAGGTGACCGGACGCTGCACCGGACGCGGTCATGGCATGACCGGACGCGTCCGGTCAGTACAGTGCAGACGCGGGTGTTAGGGTTTGTAACCGGCGCGTCCGGTCACTCGTGGGACCGGCGCGTCCGGTCATGCGCCCAGTGGGAATTGCAGAACGCAAGGATGATCGGACGCGCGGTGCGTCCGGTCACACATGATCGGACGCGTCCGATCGTTGAAGGTGCTTACTGGACCATAACCGGACGCTGGCACTGTCGCGTCCGGTCGTCGCAAGGAGCGCGTCCGGTCATGTCGTTGCGCGTGCGGTACTGTGCGATCGGTGCGTCCGGTCGTTGCTAGGGGCGCGTCCGGTCGTGGCAGCGGCGCGTCCGGTCATGGCAGCGGCGCGTCTGGTCGCTGGTTTGACCGTTGGGGGTCAGTGACCGTTGGAGAATCAGACGCGATTGAGCGCGTGAAAGTCCCTAGTTTGGTTTTGGCTAATTGATGAAACCTAGGACTAACCTTTGTATCTAAGTGGATGATTTAGATAAAGGTGGTCATTGAAATATGAGACATGACATTGACTCATGTGACCAAGATGATGAAGACCGAGGTGATGCTTGGCTTGATGGACCGGTTGTGAAGGTGAAGGGCAAGTCGAGGCTTCGAAGCGAAGGACCATGCGATGGTGAAGCTTGAGCAAGACTTAGCGCCGACGGACCAATGCAACGGTGAAGAGCAAGTGAAGTCAAGGTCGATGGATCGAGACGGTCATGTGATGATATGAAGTGGATCATATCATTTGGAGAAACAAAATGGGCTCAAGGCAAAGGTATAACCATAGGGCCATTTTGTTTTACACTCAAGACACCATAGAGGGTGTGAGTGGTTTAGGGTCGATAGCCGAACTATTAAGAGGGGAAGTCTTATCGGTTTTTCGACGCACGGGTGCCACTAGGTGAATTCATGAAGTGCATTGCATGTAGGGCCTAGTGAGCTAATTGGAAAACCTTTGAAAATGTTTGAGAAAAAGCTAACACACAAGCACATGGAGATGTACACTTGATGGTGTTGGCACATTTGCAAAGGTGGCGTTGGTCACGCTGTGGTTTGCGGGTAGAGAGGGGTTTGGGTTCCTCTCTCCCTCCCGCCGAGCGTGCGAGCGCGGGATTCAGGCGATTTCGGGGAAATGAAATGCCTATTTTCCACTACGCCGAAAGTCGGAAAAGAAACGGAGGCGAACGGAGTCACTGAGGTGACCGGACGCTGCACCGGACGCTGCACCGGACGCGGTCACGGTGTGACCGGACGCGTCCGGTCAGTACAGCGCGGTATCGGGCGCGCGGGCTAGGGTTTGCAACCGGCGCGTCCGGTCACTCACGGGACCGGCGCGTCCGGTCAAGTGCCCAGAAGGAACTGCGGTTCGCAAGGACGATCGGACGCGGGGCTCGTCCGGTCACACGCGATCGGACGCGTCCGGTCGTCGAGGGAGCTTACTGGACTCCGACCGAACGCTGGATCTGTCGCGTCCGGTCGTTGCGAGGAGCGCGTCCGGTCGTTACGTCGCGGGCGCGTGGGTCAGTGCGATCGGCGCGTCCGGTCGTTCGACAGGCGCGTCCGGTCGTTATGAGAAGCGCGTCCGGTCATAGGATTTGACCGTTGGCGCAGTGACCGTTGGAGGATCTAAAGGTCGCATTTGAAATTTGAGGGACACGTGGACGTCGCAGGGCGACCGGACGCGGTTGAGCGCGTCCGGTCAGTTTCGACCGGCGCGTCCGGTCGTCCCGAAAAAAAACGGTCAGTGGAGTGGCAACGGCTCTATTTGGATGGGATGCTTATAAATACTCGTTGGCCGGCCCTTAGGGAGGTCTCTTGGCATTTCTAACACTCTTGTGCATCCTTTGAGCTAGAGCTACTCCTCCCACTCATCTCTCTTGCTTGATTGCAAATCAAAAGTGAGATTGAGTGATCCCAAAGTGCATTGCATAGCTTGAGGGCATCTAGTGGCACTTGTGGGTGGTTTAGCCGGTGGATTTCTTGTTACTCTTGGAGAGTACCGCTCCTAGCCGGCTTGGAGATTGTTGGAGGCGTTGGCAAGAGAAGGTGATTGTTCTTGGCCACCTCCGGTTGTTTGTAAGAGGTTCTTGTGCTTTCCTCGGCGGGACGCCAAAAGCAACTCTATTGGATTGCGCGTGTCATTGAGTTACCTCACTTGAGAGTGGCGTCTTGCGGTGCCTTGCGGGGCGTGCCTTGAGGGGCAAGTGACTTGAGGGTCACACCGAGGAACCATCTAAGTGTTGGTCGACACAACCGGTGACGTAGCTTGTCGGTGCACAAGTGAACACCGGGTGAACAAAAATATTGTGTCTCTTGTCTCCCGGTGATTGGTCTACATATTGTGTTGTTGTCAATATTAATTGATTGTATATCATCTTGGTGATTGGCAACATCTTCACTCCACCGTCGGTATAAGATTCACAATCCTTTCTCTCGCATTTACCTTTACTAGATTATCTTGTGTAGCTCTAGTGGTAGCCTTTTCTAGTAGTTGTTAGCTTGCTCACTAGTGTAAGTTAGTGACTTAGCACTTGTGTGAACTAGAGATCATAATCTACTAGACTTGTGGATAGGAGGCTTGCATCACAACCTTTGGCTAAGCAAAACTCGCTTTACGCCGTTTGTTATTCTAACAAGTTTGCTTAGTGGTGCTTGTAGAATTTTTTTTATAGGCTATTCACCCCCCCTCTAGCCATCTAGGACCTTACAAGTGGTATCGGAGCCGTGGTCACCATTTTAATCAAGGCTTAACATCCTTCGGTGTGAAAAATGGCTCAAATTGTGTTCAATCATGTTGGGGGCAAGCCACCGTTCTTTGATGGTGTTAGTTCTTTTGCTCATTGGAAGAGAAAGATGACAATGTACCTTGGTTCTATTCATGAGAGAGTATTGCAAGTCACCGAGAATGATTTTGCTATCATTGATCCCAATTATCTCACCGATGAAGATAGAGCAAATAGAACATGCAATAGAATGGCTCTGAATACACTCTACAATGGTATTGACACAAAACTGTTTGAGGGCATCAAAGATTTGGAATTGGCTAGTGAAGTATGGACAAGGTTGAGTGAGACATATGAAGGCACTAAGGTTGTGAAGAGTGCCAAGCTATATGGGCTCAAGAGTGAGTTTGAGAACTTCAAGAAAAAGGATGATGAAACAATCATTGAAATGTTTCATAGATTGCAAGTGATAGTCAATGATCTCAAGAGCTTAGGGCACAAAACTCAAGATCAATATTTTTGTTACAAGTTCTTATTGAGCTTACCTAGAAGATTCAAGATGTTGATCATGATGTTGCAAAGAGATGGGCTTGAAACAATGAAGCCTAATGATTTGCTTGGTGAAGTATTGACCTATGACAAATATGATCAAGATGTTGATGACAAGGAAAAGGTGGAAGATGAAAAGAAGAAGACCGTGGCATTCAAGGCCACCTCCTCCAAGGGCAAAGCTACCATCATTGAAGAAGAAGAAGACAACAATGAAGATGGGGAATTTGAAATTGATGATGAGGTACTTGCTCTTGTAGTCAAGAAGATGGGTCGCATGTTCATTAAGAGAAGAGGCTTCAAAAAGAGAAATGACAATTTCAAGAGCAATGAGCAACAAAGGAAGTGCTTCAATTGTGATAGCACCGAGCACCTTCAAGCCGATTGTCCCTATGACAAAAAGAAAAACAACAAGAGGGGCAAGTTTGAGAAGAAAAAGAAAGAAGCCAAGATAACATTCAAGAAAGGCAAGAATGGAGTCTATGTGGCCACTTGGGAAAGTGATGATGATGATGAAGAAGAAGAATCATCCAACAAGGCTTTTGCTTCCATTGCTATCAACAAGAAGCCTTTACTATTTGATTCATCCTCTTCATGCTTCATGGCCAAAGAAGCTAAGGTATTATATGATGAAAGTGATGATGAAAGTGAAATGGAATATGTTCATGATAGTGATAATGATAAATATGATAATGAAAATGATGATGATGATGAACCAACTAAAGAACAACTATATGACTTGTTGCAACAAACTAGAGACATAGCTATTGCCAAGAACAAGGAGTGCAAGAAGCTTTCAATGAAAGTAGCAATACTTGAGAAAGTTCTTGGTGAGCTTAAGACCACTCATGAGAGTCTAGTGGAAGACCATGAGGATCTTGATAAGGCTCATTCCAAGCTTGAAAAAGCTCACTCATTGCTACTTGAGCAACAAGCAAAGAAGGAGGTTGTTGTATCATGTGATATAGGTGTTACATGTGATATAATTGATGAATCCTTTTATGAACCTATCATCATGTCAAATACTAACCCTTCTTGTAGCTCTTCATCCACCACCACCAACTCTACCTCTACTACTAGTGATGGTTTCACTTGTGATGCCTTACTAATGGTTGAGAATGAGACTCTCAAGAGAGAGGTGGATGAGCTCACTCACGCCCTAGGCAAGGCCTATGGTGGTGAGGCCCGCTTGCTTAAGTGCTTGGGTAGCCAAAGGTTCTCTCTTAACAAAGAGGGATTGGGCTACACCCCCAAGAAAGGCAAGTCGGCCTTTGCAACTCCAAAGCCTAGCTTTGTGAAGGGCAATGGTCGGTTTTGCAATAGATGCAAGCAAGTTGGGCACCTAGAGCATAATTGCAATAAAAAGAACCAAAGCAAGAACTTTGTTAATGCTATACCTTTTGATTCTTGCTATGTGCTTACCAAGGGTGTGAAGGGTGTGCAAGCTAAGTTTGTTGGTACACCAATTGTGGGCCCAAAGAAGAAAGCTATTTGGATACCAAAGAGCTTAGTTACTAACCTACAAGGACCCAAGCAAAAATGGGTACCTAAGCTTCATTGATTTGCTTGTAGGTCAATTACAAAGCCGGAGGAAGGCATTGGATTATTGATAGTGGGTGCACTCAACACATGACCGGTACATCAAGAATGTTTGATTCATTCAATGACAATGATAGTGGTGTTGATTCTATCACATTTGGCAATAACAAGAAAGGCAAGGTTATTGGGTTGGGCAAGATTGCAATATCAAATGATATGAGTATCTCTAATGTGTTGCTAGTTGAAAGTTTGGATTTCAATCTTCTATCCGTGGCACAAATATGTGATCTAGGCTACAAATGCATCTTTGGGGTTGATGATGTGGAAGTTATTAGTGTGGATGGTTCAAATGTGGCATTCAAGGGCTTTAGATATGAGAATCTCTACCTAGTTGACTTCAATGCTAGAGAAACTTCTTTGACAACTTGCTTAGTCTCCAAATCAAGCATGGGTTGGCTTTGGCATAGAAGGCTTGGTCATGTTGGCATGAAACAATTGAAGAAGCTTACAACTCACAATCTTGTCAATGGTTTGAAAGATGTTGAATTTGAGAAGAATAAGCTTTGTAGTGCATGTCAAGCTGGAAAGCAAGTTGGAAGCTCACATCCAAAGAAGAGTACAATGAGCACATGCAAAGCATTTGAGTTGATGCACATGGATCTATTTGGACCAACAACATATACAAGCATAGGTGGCAACAAGTATGGCTTTGTCATAGTGGATGACTTCACAAGATTCACATGGGTATTCTTTCTTAGTGACAAAAGTGAAGTGTTTGACACCTTCAAGACATTTCTCACTAGAGTTCACAATGAGTTTGAGATTAGAATCAAGAAAGTGAGAAGTGACAATGGAAGTGAGTTCAAGAATACAAGAATTGAAGAACTTTGTGATCATTATGGTATTGGACATCAATTCTCGGCCAAGTACACTCCACAATCAAATGGCCTAGTTAAGAGGAAGAATAGAACATTGCTTGATATGGCTAGATCAATGCTTCATGAGTACAATGTGAGTCAATCATTTTGGGATGAAGCAATCAATACCGCTTGCTACTACATCAATAGACTATATTGTCATTCATTGCTAGAGAAGACCCCATATGAGTTACTTCATGGAAGAAAGCCCAATATTTCTTTAGGGTGTTTGGTTGCAAATGCTATATCTTGAAGAAGGGCACTAGATTGGGGAAGTTTGACAAAAGATGTGATGAGGGGTTCCTACTTGGTTATTCAACTACAAGCAAAGCTTATAGAGTTTGGAACAACTCAAGTGGCATTCTAGAAGAAGTCCATGATGTGCAATTTGATGAAACCAATGGGTCACAAGATGAAGAAGAGAATCTAGATGATGTTAGTGGAACTCTATTGGTGGAAGCAATGAAGAACATGGACATTGGGGACATTAGAGCAAAGCAAGTTATTGATATTCAAGATGATGATAAAGATCAAGTGCTAAATTCTCCATTCAAGCTAGCTAGTGACTCTCAAGTGCAAGATCAAGGTGCTAGTTCATCTCATCAAGATACATCAAGTGATCAACCAAGCTCAAGCAATCAAGTGCAAGTACTCCAACCACAACATGTTTCAAGAGATCACCCCATTGATAGTGTTATTGGTGATATTAGAAGTGGTGTGCAAACAAGATCAAGATTGGCTATGTTTTGTGAGCATGCATCATTTGTGTCAACCATAGAACCAAAGAAAATAGAAGAAGCTTTGAAGGATGCCGATTGGATTATGGCTATGCAAGAAGAACTAAACAATTTCACAAGAAATGATGTTTGGGAATTGGTAGAAAGGCCAAATGACTACAATGTGATTGGAACCAAATGGGTGTTCAAAAACAAGCAAGATCAAGATGGCATTGTGGTGAGAAACAAAGCAAGACTAGTTGCTCAAGGTTACACTCAAGTTGAAGGTCTTGACTATGATGAGACATATGCTCCCGTGGCAAGATTGGAGGCAATAAGGATTCTATTGGCTTATGCTTGTGCACACAATATCAAACTATATCAAATGGATGTCAAAAGTGCATTTCTCAATGGGATCATCAATGAGTTAGTATTTGTTGAGCAACCGCCCGGATTTGAAGATGACAAGAAACCCAACCATGTCTACAAGTTGAAGAAGGCTTTATATGGCTTAAAGCAAGCACCTAGAGCATGGTATGAGAGGCTAAGGGATTTCCTTCTCTCTAAGGGATTCAAAATGGGCAAGGTTGATACTACTCTGTTCACCAAGAAGATTGGAAATGATCTATTCATAGTGCAAATATATGTTGATGACATCATCTTTGGATCAACCGATCAAGCTTATTGTGAAGAATTTGGTGCTATGATGGCCAAAGAGTTTGAAATGTCTATGATTGGTGAACTTAGTTACTTCCTTGGTCTCCAAGTCAAGCAATTGAAGAATGGGACATTCGTGAGTCAAGGGAAATACATAAGGGACATGTTAAAGAAGTTTGGAATGCAAGATGCAAAGCCAATTTCAACTCCAATGGGCACAAATGGAAATTTGGATAGTGATCTTGATGGCAAAATGGTGAATCAAAAGGAATATCGGTCTTTGATTGGAAGTCTACTCTATGTCACCGCATCAAGGCCGGATGTCATGTTTAGTGTTTGCATGTGTGCTAGATATCAAGCCTCACCTAGAGAAAGTCATCTCACGGCGGCAAAAAGAATATTGAGGTACTTGAAGCAAACAAGAAATGTTGGACTATGATATCCCAATGGGTCAAAGTTTGAATTGATTGGATATTCGAACTCCGACTATGGGGGTTGCAAGATCAATAGGAAAAGCACAAGTGGCACATGTCAATTACTTGGAAGATCACTTGTGTCATGGTCCTCAAAGAAACAAAATAGTGTGGCAATCTCTACCGCCGAAGCCGAATATGTGAGTGCGGGGAGTTGTTGTGCACAATTGCTATGGATGAAATCAACTTTGAAGGATTATGGCCTCAACTTCAAGAATGTGCCGTTGCTATGTGATAATGAGAGTGCAATCAAGATGATACAAAACCCGGTTCAACATGGAAGAACAAAGCATATTGACATAAGACATCATTTCATTAGAGATCATCAACAAAAGGGAGATATTGCCATTGAAAGTGTTGGCACCGATGATCAACTTGCCGATATTCTCACTAAGCCACTTAATGAAAATAGGTTTTGCAAGCTAAGGAATGAATTGAACATTCTTGATTTCTCAAACATGAGTTGAATGCACCCCACCCACTTATTGACATGCCTCTCCTTCGACATTGCAAGGTAAAATTGATTGACATGTCTTTCATCCTATGCTAAGGACTTGATAGAGCATGTAGACATAATAAGTGGTACGCATAAGCTTTCATGATAAATCAAATGAATTTGATGGATATATGTTACCACTATTGTTTCTATGCTTATTTTGATCTAGTGGTGGCATATGACATGTTTGTGAGCTTGTAAACCTAGTGTTGAATCTAGAAGATTTGCTATAAGTGTTTAATTCAACATAGGCAAGATAACCCTTATTTTGAGGAGTGAAGAAGCTTGTCTTTGGTTCAAATCGAATTAAATATCTTTGGCAAGTATTCTAGGTTAAACCAAATTTGATAAATTTTTTAACCTTACATGTGGTATCGAATTAATTTCAATCTACTCCATCAAACGCTTTTCCTTCTCTCCACAATTTGATCCCTTTTTGGGTAAGTTGTTGACAAAGGGGGAGAGAAAAAGATGTTTCAACTTGATAAAGGGGTAAATAAAATTTATGATGAGAAAAAGATGATTCAACTTGATAAAGGGGTAAATAAAATTTGTTGATGCACACAAGTAGGGGGAGCAAGCTCATAAACAAAGTTGTTGCATTTGTTTGTGAATTCTCATATGACTTGCTCATTGCACATGTATTTAAATTCAATATACATGCTTGTGTGGTGCATTGCTAGTATAGAAATTGGATGATGAAATGATCTACTAGCATGCATAGGAATAGTTTACATGTGGTATCTAGACTTGCCTAAAGCTTTACAAGTGGTTAGCTTTACAAGTGGTCCAAGAACCTTTACATATAATGTTGATCTCACGGGGTTCTTGAGTTTTGATGGATGTCTAGTTACTTCATGATGCTAAGGATGGTGTAAAAGGCAACTCCGATTGGTATCACGCTTCAAAGGTCCATTTCTTACACCATAGCATCATTTTGGTAGAATTACTCTCCCAACATTTCTATCCATGCATATGTGCAAAGCTTTCAATCCAAACTCTATGCACATATGTAGGGGGAGCTAATGCTACCAAAATCGAGCTTGTGATAATTGTCCAAACTTTACTTATGAGCAAAATGATTGGACAAGTATGACAAGTTCAAAACTTTTATTATCAAAATCATCTTTGTGAGGGTTGTCATCAATTACCAAAAAGGGGGAGATTGAAAGTCCCTAGTTTGGTTTTGGCTAATTGATGAAACCTAGGACTAACCTTTGTATCTAAGTGGATGATTTAGATAAAGGTGGTCATTGAAATATGAGACATGACATTGACTCATGTGACCAAGATGATGAAGACCGAGGTGATGCTTGGCTTGATGGACCGGTTGTGAAGGTGAAGGGCAAGTCGAGGCTTCGAAGCGAAGGACCATGCGATGGTGAAGCTTGAGCAAGACTTAGCGCCGACGGACCAATGCAACGGTGAAGAGCAAGTGAAGTCAAGGTCGATGGATCGAGACGGTCATGTGATGATATGAAGTGGATCATATCATTTGGAGAAACAAAATGGGCTCAAGGCAAAGGTATAACCATAGGGCCATTTTGTTTTACACTCAAGACACCATAGAGGGTGTGAGTGGTTTAGGGTCGATAGCCGAACTATTAAGAGGGGAAGTCTTATCGGTTTTTCGACGCACGGGTGCCACTAGGTGAATTCATGAAGTGCATTGCATGTAGGGCCTAGTGAGCTAATTGGAAAACCTTTGAAAATGTTTGAGAAAAAGCTAACACACAAGCACATGGAGATGTACACTTGATGGTGTTGGCACATTTGCAAAGGTGGCGTTGGTCACGCTGTGGTTTGCGGGTAGAGAGGGGTTTGGGTTCCTCTCTCCCTCCCGCCGAGCGTGCGAGCGCGGGATTCAGGCGATTTCGGGGAAATGAAATACCTATTTTCCACTACGCCGAAAGTCGGAAAAGAAACGGAGGCGAACGGAGTCACTGAGGTGACCGGACGCTGCACCGGACGCTGCACCGGACGCGGTCACGGTGTGACCGGACGCGTCCGGTCAGTACAGCGCGGTATCGGGCGCGCGGGCTAGGGTTTGCAACCGGCGCGTCCGGTCACTCACGGGACCGGCGCGTCCGGTCAAGTGCCCAGAAGGAACTGCGGTTCGCAAGGACGATCGGACGCGGGGCTCGTCCGGTCACACGCGATCGGACGCGTCCGGTCGTCGAGGGAGCTTACTGGACTCCGACCGAACGCTGGATCTGTCGCGTCCGGTCGTTGCGAGGAGCGCGTCCGGTCGTTACGTCGCGGGCGCGTGGGTCAGTGCGATCGGCGCGTCCGGTCGTTCGACAGGCGCGTCCGGTCGTTATGAGAAGCGCGTCCGGTCATAGGATTTGACCGTTGGCGCAGTGACCGTTGGAGGATCTAAAGGTCGCATTTGAAATTTGAGGGACACGTGGACGTCGCAGGGCGACCGGACGCGGTTGAGCGCGTCCGGTCAGTTTCGACCGGCGCGTCCGGTCGTCCCGAAAAAAAAACGGTCAGTGGAGTGGCAACGGCTCTATTTGGATGGGATGCTTATAAATACTCGTTGGCCGGCCCTTAGGGAGGTCTCTTGGCATTTCTAACACTCTTGTGCATCCTTTGAGCTAGAGCTACTCCTCCCACTCATCTCTCTTGCTTGATTGCAAATCAAAAGTGAGATTGAGTGATCCCAAAGTGCATTGCATAGCTTGAGGGCATCTAGTGGCACTTGTGGGTGGTTTAGCCGGTGGATTTCTTGTTACTCTTGGAGAGTACCGCTCCTAGCCGGCTTGGAGATTGTTGGAGGCGTTGGCAAGAGAAGGTGATTGTTCTTGGCCACCTCCGGTTGTTTGTAAGAGGTTCTTGTGCTTTCCTCGGCGGGACGCCAAAAGCAACTCTATTGGATTGCGCGTGTCATTGAGTTACCTCA
The DNA here is from genome assembly GCA_038087645.1 of Saccharum hybrid cultivar R570. Lineage (NCBI taxonomy): Eukaryota > Viridiplantae > Streptophyta > Magnoliopsida > Poales > Poaceae > Saccharum > Saccharum hybrid cultivar. The sequence continues at coordinate 1,062,043 of JAQSUU010000044.1, read as the reverse complement.
CTTGAGAGTGGCGTCTTGCGGTGCCTTGCGGGGCGTGCCTTGAGGGGCAAGTGACTTGAGGGTCACACCGAGGAACCATCTAAGTGTTGGTCGACACAACCGGTGACGTAGCTTGTCGGTGCACAAGTGAACACCGGGTGAACAAAAATATTGTGTCTCTTGTCTCCCGGTGATTGGTCTACATATTGTGTTGTTGTCAATATTAATTGATTGTATATCATCTTGGTGATTGACAACATCTTCACTCCACCGTCGGTATAAGATTCACAATCCTTTCTCTCGCATTTACCTTTACTAGATTATCTTGTGTAGCTCTAGTGGTAGCCTTTTCTAGTAGTTGTTAGCTTGCTCACTAGTGTAAGTTAGTGACTTAGCACTTGTGTGAACTAGAGATCATAATCTACTAGACTTGTGGATAGGAGGCTTGTATCACAACCTTTGGCTAAGCAAAACTCGCTTTACGCCGTTTGTTATTCTAACAAGTTTGCTTAGTGGTGCTTGTAGAATTTTTTTTATAGGCTATTCACCCCCCCTCTAGCCATCTAGGACCTTACAACGCGTCCGGTCAGTTACGACCGGCGCGTCCGGTCGTCCCGAAAGGACCCAGTGAAGGGGTAACGACTCTATTTGACTGTGGGGTTATAAATAGATGCCTTGGCCGGTCGTGGCCGGTAGCTGAGCACACTTTGGCCTTGGTGGCTTATGTGGTAGTGCTTGGAAGCCCTCTAACTCACTCATGCTTGATAGTGTTCATCGGATCGAGTGAGAGAGCGATTCTAGTGCGTTGCATCGAGAGGATTGCATCGAGTGGCACTAGGTGATCGTATTGCAAGCCGGTGGTGCTTGTTACTCTTGGAGGTTGCCACCTCCTAGACGGCTTGGTGGCTTGCGACTCCATTGAAGCACGTGTGGAGATTGTGCGTGGCTCCGGAGGAGAATTTATGAGGGGGATTGTGCTCACCCCGCGAGGATCGCGAAGAGCAACTCTAGTAAAGCTCGTGGCTTGGAGGATCCCCATCTTGAGAGTGGATGTACGACACCCGCTGAGGGTTTGACTCTTGATAGTCAATTAGCTCGTGATCCATCAAGTGGGTGTATCGCCACAACGGGGACTAGCTTGGTGGCAACCAAGTGAACCTCGGTGAAAAACCGCCGTGTCAACATTGTGTACATCTTCTCGATGGTTTGCTTTCGATTCACAAGCTTGTATTTACATTCATATACTTGTGCTTGTGTAGTTGCTCTTGTAACTAGTTTCCTTGTGTAGTTAGCTAGTTACCTTCTTGCTTGTGTAGCATAGAAGTAGCTCCCGTTGCGTGGCTAATTTGGTTTGTGTAACCTTATTAGTCATATTGCTTAGTTTGTGTAGCTAAGTAATTTGCGCTCTCTAGTTTGGTATTAGTTGCCTTGCTATTGAGCATTGCTAGTGAGCATAGGTGACTTCGTGCTTTTGCTTACTAGAATTGTGTAGGAGCTCCCCGGCTTTGCTAAAGTACTAGTGCATAGGTTTGTGTGACCTTGCTCTAGAATTGTTTAGGAGAGCTCTTGCTAAGGAAAGCACCTTAGTTACTTAATTAGGATCTTTGTGAGGTGCTTGTGAACTTAGATAGAGGGGTGTAGTCTTGGCTAGACCGATAGTTTTAATTCCGCATTTGTTTCGGTTTGCCGACGCGATTATTTTTAGAAAGGACTATTCACCCCCCCTCTAGTCCACCATCTTGACCCTTCAATTGGTATCGGAGCCCGGTCTCTCATTTGTGGTCTTCACCGACCCGAGAGGATGGCGGAATATAGACTAGATGTTGATTGTCCTCACATGTTTGATGGCACACACTTTGCACGGTGGAAAAATTGGATGATATGCAATTTTAAGTTTATTTGCCCTCAAATGTGGTGGATGGTAGATGTAGGCTTTTCTCATGTGTTGGATGAAGATAATCTAACTCAAGCACAAGAGAAATGCCATCCAAGCTACTAACATCATGTATAGATCTTTGGATGATAGCATCTTTGGTAAGATCATGGACCTCAAATCCGCTCATGAGATATGGGCCTATCTCAATGAAAAGTATGGAGCTATCACCGATGATGACGATGATGTCAAGCCCAAGGAGGTTGCACATGATGATGTTGAGCATGACCACAACACGATGGTTGTGGAGGATTGCTCCACCTCATGGTCAAGTGATGATGATGATCGATCTACCACAAGTTCACTTGACAAGAATGGTGATGATGCATCAAGTGTTGCAAGTGATGTTTCTACCCCAAGCACACTTGATGGTGACAACATTGGTTCATGCTCGGGCCTTGATGATGCTACTACAAGCCCATCCACTACATCATATTGCTTCATGTCACTAGGTGACACAAAGGTATCAAATGATAATGTGATTGATCATGTTGATTCATATGATGAGCTTGTTAGTAGACTTGCTAGCATGAACATGTCTTTAGAAAATGAGAAAGCTAAAACCATGAAATTGGAAAATGAAAACTCATTTCTAAAAACCACATGTGAACAACAAAAGCATCTACTTTATGTTACTACTTGTTCACATGAGGAGTTAAAATTGGCTCATGAGGAACTTAGTGTTGCTCATGATAATTTGGTACAAGAACATGCTTCTCTCTTTAAGATGTTATTAAAGAAAATTAAAATTAATGAGAGCTCATCACATGGATCAAATGATCAATTGCAAAATGTGACTAACCCATGTGATGTAGGGAGAAAGCATGTATCCACCTCTTGTGATAACTTATTAGATATGCCATGTTCTTCACATATATATGCTTGTTCTACTTCTATGTCTTGTGAGACTAATATTTTGAAGGAGAACAATGAGCTCAAAAGTGAAGTGAAGAAATTGAGCAACAAGTTAGAGAGGTGCTATAACTCAAAAGTCACCTTTGAGCATATGTTGAAAACTCAAAGAAACTTTGGTGACAAGAGTGGCCTTGGTTTCAACAAGAGCAAGAAGAATATGACCAAAGGGGAAAAGAAAAGAGAAAGGAAGATGAAGAAGCTAGCTCGAGAGAAGCTCTCTCATTTCATGTGCTACCAATGCCATGAAGTGGGTCATCTTCACCAAACATGCCCCAACTTAGAGAAGCTCAAGTTGAAGAAAGAAGAAGAAAGGCTCAAACGTAAGTGCTTCAAGTGCCATACATGAGGTCACTACCCCTCAATGTGCCCAAGCAAGAAACTAGTGAAGCAACAAGAAGAGCCTCAACCAAAGCCACACGTTGAGCATGAGAAGAATAAAAAGAAAACAAGAAGGGGTGGAAGAGGAAGGCATCCAATGCAAATCCAAGATACCAAGATGATGAGCAAGAATCAAATTGAGAAAAGAAATTTGGTTCACATCAAGTGCTTCAAGTGTGAAGATATGGGACACTTTGCCTCAGGATGTCCTACCAAGCTTGAGAAGAATGCTCAAGCAACTCATGAGAGGCAAGGCAATAAAGATCATCACATGAGCAAGGAAGAAAAGGCTCAACCAAAGAGAAGATGCTATTCATGCCGGGAAAGGGGACACATGGCTCATTTATGTCCCCTAGGTAATAATTCTAAGCCTAGTTCAATTAATGATACTAACATGCTTAGAAAGGATGGCAATGGTACCTCATTGGTTGGAATTGCAAAACATCCCGCTACCCATACTAAGGCTTTGCCTAAGTATGTTGCTCCTAACTTGAGAGGACCCAAACTTGTTTGGGTACCATCAAAAAGTGGATGATTGTTTGTAGGTACTATCGGCATTGGAGGCTTAATTCATTTGGATTCATATTGGTCATCATATGTTGAATCAAGTTTTAAAGCTTAGTGCATATTCTATCCCAATGCCAAGATAAAATAAGTGGAGTCCAAATGCTACAACATACAAGTGCAACATTCAAGATTGTGGTGATTTATTGGATATATTTGATGGCTTGCAAATATTTGAGTTGGAGCTTGCTAAAAGGATGATCATGTGATAACCAAGGTATATCTCTAGTTGATCATTTTATTTGGGTGCATATGAGTTGATTGAATTGGATATATATGCAATGTTGCTCGCTATGAGATGATTGAATGGATTAAATGCCTAGCAATCAAATTTGGATTGACTTGTGTTGGATAAATTCATGAGATGACATTTAGTAAGTGTATTGGATGGATATATGTCTTGTGAAAGTATTCAAACAAGTTAGTTTCAAGTTTGATTCATATTTGATGAAGTATTGCTCAATGTATTGAAATCTGTCCAAAGTTGAAAATCTGAGCTAGCAGTGATCAAGTCTGAGTTTGGATGATTAAATCATATTGGATTGGCTTGAAATTTGTCATACATGCTCTAGACTTATGATATTAGATGCTGTATAAATTTCATGATAATTGGATGAGAAATGCTATGGTTTTAGAGCACATCTTGTCAGCTATAGTGCAGCAGTTTTCAGCATGTAACAGTGGTGGAAGTTTTGAAATCTAGTAGCAATCTAGAAGTCAAATGAAGCTCAAATTTTTACAGTTGCTAGATGACTCAGTAGTTCACATCTCCACCAAATTTCATGGCATTTGGACCTATACATTGAGAGATATGAATTATTCTTTGAAGGGTACAGAATCTGCCAGAAAAGTGATAATTATTGGATTGATCTAGAGTCACTTTAAGTGAAAGGTCCTCAAGTTGGAAACATATTTATAAGTGTTTGAGGCACCTAAGTTTGGTTTTGAATTGATCTAGAAGCATGACAAGAAATGAGTGCAAGGGCATTGATTGTGAAATGTACTTAGTGTACAAATTTGGTACTCAAATTTGAAAATAAAGATCAAACTCAAGATGAAGATGAGGTTCAAGTTCTAGTAATGATTGGAGATCATTTGGTAGAAAGAAATGGACTTAAAGAATAATTCAAGGTTACTCATCAAAGTTAAGTCCATAGATCAATCAATCAAAGGCAATTCAAGTAAGTGTCAAGGATGGTTCTTTGGAGAGAGGTCACTTCTCCCTGAGGGGGCTTGCCACCCATGGGTGGGTAAACCGAGCACCGGCTTGGAAGGCTAACATGGAAGTGATGAATTCAAGGGACATTTGAGATACTTAATTGAAGCAATCAACAGGGTTGATCAAGAAAAGCAAGCAACACCCAAAAGAGAGCTAGTCATGGTTATAAAATTGGTATCATAAGTACTTCTCTCATGCAAGCATTGATCAAAGAGAAAAAGCAAGCCAACCACAACAAGAGATAATGCACTTTATTATTAGTGGTTCTCATTTCATATGGGTGAAGAATGGATTTCTCTATAATGATTGGTCTTCACCAAGCTTATAAATTGGACTTCACATTGCTATTGGAGTAATGAATTGGAATCTACGTGACTGTCCTCTACTCCAACATAACAAAGGTATCATTGCAATGTGCATGATCATTTCATCCCTTACTAGTATGTGATTAGTGCATATAGTACATGCTTACTAGGATCATGCATAACAAATGAAATGTTTAAATTTATAGCCTACCACTATTGCTTGAATTATTTAAATGATCTAGTGGTATGTGTATGAATTTGTTCATGAGCTAGTGAACCAAAGTACTTGATCTAGTTTGGATTGCTAACAAGTGACAAGTACAACATTAGCAAGATAACCCTTAGTATGAGGAGCGAAGAAGCTTGTCATTGGATCAAACCGGACTTAGAATCTTAGGCAAATCAACTTAGTTCAAGTCATACTAGAAGCTCATGACAATGATATGGGTACAAGCATAAGAAAACAATGCAAATGGATATCTAGGGTGTTTCAAATGGTATCTAGACTCAAAGTATTTCTTCAATTGGTATTTACCAGTGGTGTCTAGATCATGATCTACAAGTGATATCCTACAAGTGGTACTCATAAAGATAGAAAATGTTCAAGAAAAGATCATATTGACAAATCCTACAAGTGGTTCCATGATAGAGGATTCTTCAAATTGGTATCACACACTTATTCGTGGTATTTCTACACATGATATCATTTATACAAGACGGTGGTTCCACAAGTGATCCTCAACTTTAAGTGATCATCAAATAAAGAAAGTTCCCTCACACACAAGAGCTCAAGATTATCAAGTGAATGATCCATGCTATGACATAGGGGGAGGAGCCCCACCTAATGGTATCAAGGTCAAAGATCCTAAGTGGTATCTCAAGAGCAACATACAAGTAATGTCATTCCAACATGTGCGGTGATGTCCATCAACAACGCAATATTCAAGTCTCAACCATCTACCCCAATGCAAGCCTTTGCATCAATGAGAAGTACACCCTTTATGGAAATTGATGACAAAGGGGGAGAAGTTGGAACAAAGACATGTCAATACACCAAGAGAGAGAGGTTTGGGAATGAGTTTGGACATGGAGATGGACAAAGAGGGAGCAACATTGAAGAAATGAGAAGGATCAAAATTCTTGGATAAAAGAAGCACACAAGTAGGGGGAGCAAGCTCATGAACATTGTTTGGTTGCATTTGACATGTGCATATTCATGTGCTTGCTTGCATTGCATAAGTTTTATATTTAATATGCATGCTTGAGTGTTGTATGCTAGTTATAGAACTTGAATGATGATATGATAACTAGCATGCATAGGATGATAGCTAGACTTGTGTTTATCATGAAAAACTAGAACCTTGCTTATAATGTTGATCTCATGGGGTTTCTAGTATTTTTGATGTCTAGCTACTCATGATGCTAAGGATGATGGCAAACTTGTGATTTTCAAATGATATCGAGCTATCAAATGGTATCGAACTACAAAGGTTTATTCTATACACCTTAGCATCACTTAGTAGTGCTAACCCTCCCACAAATTTCATATTTATGCATATGTGCAAGCTTAAATGTTGGATAAGTGGCATAAAGTCCAAAAGAACATAATTTCCATATCTTTGTAGAGTTGTCATCAATTACCAAAAAGGGGGAGATTGAAAGCCCAAGTTTGGTTTTGGTAATTGAGTGACAACTTAGGTGGACTAATATGTGGTTATGTGAGATACATAGGCGATTAGTCCACAGGTGATGGTGTCATGAAGGAGGCTATTGCACATGAGACATGACATAGAGTCATGTGACCAAGGTGGAGAAGATCAAGATGAGGCTTGGCTTGATGGACCGGTTGGTAGGGTGAAGGACAAGTTGTGATGACTTGGCGCCGAAAGACCGAGGCAACGGTGAAGAGCAAGTGAGGTCAAGATCGATGAACCAATACGATCACGTGATGATATGAAGTGGATCATATCATTTGGTGATTGGTTGGTGCATGTGTTGCATCAACGTCGGAGGAGTTGGAGTGGAATGCGCAAGGCAAAGGTATAACCTAGGGCATTTCCATTTCACCGGTCATAGGTGTGTAGAGAAGTTGATGACCGGGTTTAGGATAGATGGCCGTACTATCAAGAGGGACAAACTTGTTTGCATATCGGTCATCTAGTGCCACTCGTGTGATCTAACTATGCATCGTTGCTAGGATCGAGTGGCGTGGCAAGTTGAGTGGTTAACTCATTCGATAAAATGATTATGAAAATGCTAACACACGTGCACAAGGTGGTGATCACTTGTTAGTTTTGGCACATTTACGAAGGCAATGAAGTTTGAGCGGTAGAAAGGGTTTGGGGTCCTCTCTCCCTCCCGCCGAGCTTGCGAGCGCGGGATTCAGGCGTTTTCGAGGAGTTGAAATGCCTATTTTCCACTACGCCGGAAGTCGGAAAAGAAACGGAGGCGAACGGAGATCACAGAGGTGACCGGACGCTGCACCGGACGCGGTCATGGCATGACCGGACGCGTCCGGTCAGTACAGCGCAGACGCGGGTGTTAGGATTTGTAACCGGCGCGTCCGGTCACTCGTGGGACCAGCGCGTCCGGTCATGCGCCCAGTGGGAATTGCAGAACGCAAGGATGATCGGACGCGCGGTGCGTCCGGTCACACATGATCGGACGCGTCCGATCGTTGAAGGTGCTTACTGGACCATAACCGGACGCTGGCACTGTCGCGTCCGGTCGTCGCAAGGAGCGCGTCCGGTCATGTCGTTGCGCGTGCGGTACTGTGCGATCGGCGCGTCCGGTCGTTGCCAGGGGCGCGTCCGGTCGTGGCAGCGGCGTGTCCGGTCATGGCAGCGGCGCGTCCGGTCGCTGGTTTGACCGTTGGGGGTCAGTGACCATTGGAGAATCGGACGCGATTGAGCGCGTCCGGTCAGTTACGACCGGCGCGTCCGGTCGTCCCGAAAAGGACCCAGTGAAGGGGTAACGACTCTATTTGACCGTGGAGTTATAAATAGATGCCTTGGCCGGTCGTGGCCGGTAGCTGAGCACACTTTGGCCTTGGTGGCTTATGTGGTAGTGCTTGGAAGCCCTCTAACTCACTCATGCTTGATAGTGTTCATCGGATCGAGTGAGAGAGCGATTTTAGTGCGTTGCATCGAGAGGATTGCATCGAGTGGTACTAGGTGATCGTGTTGTAAGCCGGTGGTGCTTGTTACTCTTGGAGGTTGCCACCTCCTAGACGGCTTGGTGGCTTGCGACTCCATTGAAGCACGCGTGGAGATTATGCGTGGATCCGGAGGAGAATTTGTGAGGGGGATTGTGCTCACCCCGCGGGGATCGCGAAGAGCAACTCTAGTAAAGCTCGTGGCTTGGAGGATCCCCATCTTGAGAGTGGATGTACGACACCCGCTGAGGGTTTGACTCTTGATAGTCAATTAGCTCGTGATCCATCAAGTGGGTGTATCGCCACAACGGGGACTAGCTTGGTGGCAACCAAGTGAACCTCGGTGAAAAACCGCCGTGTCAACATTGCGTACATCTTCTCGGTGCTTTGCTTTCGATTCACAAGCTTGTATTTACATTCATATACTTGTGCTTGTGTAGTTGCTCTTGTAACTAGTTTTCTTGTGTAGTTAGCTAGTTACCTTCTTGCTTGTGTAGCATAGAAGTAGCTCCCGTTGTGTGGCTAATTTGGTTTGTGTAACCTTATTAGTCATATTGCTTAGTTTGTGTAGCTAAGTAATTTGCGCTCTCTAGTTTGGCATTAGTTACCTTGCTATTGAGCATTGCTAGTGAGCATAGGTGGCTTCGTGCTTTTGCTTACTAGAATTGTGTAGGAGCTCCCCGACTTTGCTAAAGTACTAGTGCATAGGTTTGTGTGACCTTGCTCTAGAATTGTTTAGGAGAGCTCTTGCTAAGGAAAGCACCTTAGTTACTTAATTAGGATCTTTGTGAGGTGCTTGTGAACTTAGATGGAGGGGTGTAGTCTTGGCTAGACCGATAGTTTTAATTCCGCATTTGTTTCGGTTTGCCGACGCGATTATTTTTAGAAAGGACTATTCACCCCCCCTCTAGTCCACCATCTTGACCCTTCACCGGCGCCGTCCCCGATCGCCCCAAACCCTAGGGAATCGCCGTCCCCGATCAAAGACGGAGACAACGGTCTCACTCACGGACAGAAGGAGGAGCCGCGCGGGTCGACCCCGGCCTACCCGATGGGTCAACAGGGACGGGCCCTCTTGGCCCGTTTTTACTTTGAGGCCGGCCTCCATGGCCCAATGGCCTTACTCCCGTGGGTCGGGTCGACGACCCAGTGGGTCAACCCGGCCCGTTGCCATCTTGAGTGGCGGGTGGATTCTTTGGCAATGGCGGCGGCGGCGATTTGGTGGCACTGCAGCGAGGGAGAGAGGGCGTGGGAGCAGTTTGGTGATATCAAAACTCTTTTTCAGTGTTCTTGAAATTCCGATAATCCATATCTGCACAGATATTAAAACTCTTTTCAGTGTTCTTGAAATTCAGATTCGGGACGAGAGAAATTATCCGTTTCACACTCGCCCTACGTGATGTGTGAGTTAAAATTTCTGGATGTCTTGCTTGAAGGCCACTCATCAAATCAGTTTCCAGACACTCCAGACAGCACAATGCAGTGCCATTCTTATACTAATTACAGGCTTACAGCACAGAGGAAAAAAAGCAGAGTCACCCATTCATAACAGCAAGCACCAAGCAAGATCGCATTCACCTCGCATGGCGCCAACCACAGCAAACAAGGAGAGGAGAGGGTCACAAGCCGACCACAGGAAAAAACCAAAGCCGCATTCAAGTGCCAGGACACGGACACACGGGGGACGCATGCTGGTCGAGGAGACACACCAGCGCAGGCTCACAGTCTCGCGCTGGCCCAGCGTGCTCTGGCCGGCCGTGGCCGCCAGTGCCCGGACGGTGCACGCGTCACGGGTGCCGTGGTGCGGACGTGCACCTCTCCAGCTCCAGCTGCGCACTCCCTACCAGCCATGGCCAACCGGAACGGATCCTAGGCGCAAAGAAGCTTTGGTTTTCGGGCCTCCTTTCCTTCTCGTCTTCCCTTCAGGCGGCTATCGCCGGCGGCGCCGCCCAGAGCTGGGCGTTCTTCACCTTGGACACACTGTTGAGCACACCCAGCGGCGTCACGTCGCCGACCACCGTCACCTTCTTCGCCGCGAAGTCGATGTTGAACGACGTCACGCCTGTTTGCATTCACAGGCGCGCCCCCGTTTGGATTGGTTATTATCACCAGAACCAGAAAAGGGTTAGTTGTGTGATCTTGTTGTCTTTTAACTCTGAACAAAAGTTTCAGATCCTGAAGAAATACAGTAGCTGTCAGGCTCACCTTCCATCTTGGAGAGGTGCTTCTTCACTTTCCCGGCGCATGCTTTGCAGTGCAGGGATACCTTGAGCACAACCACCTGATAAGATGCCAATGCTGGAGCTCAGTTCATAGAAACACATGTTTTCTTAAGCGAATCTAGCAAGGAACATCTGTTGGCTTCGCGGATTTTGAACTAAACGAGACAAATGCGCAAGCTTGAAACCTAAGAGATGCCTTTGCTTATAATGATAAAAAAAATAGAGGTGCCATGATGTGAGACTCTGAAGTTCTGATGCTAATCCAGTAGGCCACAAAGCTGCAGCCATTCCGCAATTTTATATGCATATCTCTGTGCAATACAGAATCTTTAACCAACTTTTAACAAAAAGCCTATCTGCTGGATAACTTCACCTGGAAGTTCCAGGTATCAAACGAGAAAACATTGTATAACCCTCAAAGCCCCCACACCGAAATGATTGTTGCTACTGATCACATAATCTCACTTCTGATTTTCTATCATTTTCTAATCAAGAAGAGTAGGGCCAAATGTTTTTTTTTAAAAAAATCACACAAGTACTGCACGCTAGTCATAGTCAGTGTTCACTGTTCAGTAATGATCCATAAGACCACAGATAAGTGTAGGATTGTTTCCTCACCTGCTCCTGCGCCTGCGCGCCGCTCTTCGCATCAGCAGCTTCACTTGCTTCCTCCCGCTTGGCATCGACGGCCGGGGCCGGGGCAGACTCCACCACTTCCTGGATCTCCTCGGTGACGGTGGCGGCGAAGCGGCCGCTGCTCAGCAAGTACCTGGACGAGCCGGCCGGGCTGACGAAGCCACCAGTGTTGTTCGGGAGGACGAAAGCCTTGTGCTGCTGCTGCTGCCGCCCTTTCTTGCCGTCGTGCCGGTGTGTCCTGGGCTCGGGAGGAACGTGAGCCAGGGGGCTGGGACTAGCAATGGCCTTGTGTGACCGGACCATCGGCTGCCGCTCCAGGCTCGGGCATATCGCCGTGGACGCCGGAGACGAGCACGAGAGCCCCTTCATGTCCCTGAACAGCAGAGGAGCCATGGCGTGGCGCAGCAGCCGACTAGCTAGTGAGCGCTGGAAACGGAGCTGAGCTGCTGCTTGCCTGCCTGCTTTGGCTGAAATGGTGGTGGCGTGGAATGGGACTACGGGGGTAAGGAAATGCACCTTCACCCTGTTCGGCTGCTCTTATCAGCATGGCTTATCAGTCGTGGTACAGTGTTTTTCTCTCACAACAAAACAGCCACAGCCGGCTTATAAGCCGCAGAAACAGCCTGCCCGAACAGGGTGCTTATATATAAGGCAGCACCACTTTGCTTTACATGGCAGTAAAGAGTGAACTCTTCTCAAATCCATCCAAAAAAGTGATGGGTGAAAAAAGCCCTTCTCAAAAGTTCTGCTGGTGTTTTTCTCCGTGAAGAAATTCAGGGATGACATTGTAGTATCGAACAAAATAGTTCAGGGATGGTCTGCAACAAACTAGTAGTTTTTGGGTAAAACTACATGTTTCTTTTGGTTTTTGTGCACAGGAAAGGCAGAGTTAGAGTTAGGCACAATATAATAGCAGGGGATCTCCAATATCTTTTCACCCGGAAGTAGTGGAGGTGTCACGATGATAAGTTAGCTTGGAGGAAACGACATGATTTTTTTTACTGCATCATTTGCTGCCAGTGCCAGGCCACCGTGAAAGTCGTGACGTGTTTCAGATTTTCCGCCCACGTTGCTGTATGGTTCAGACGTCTGTATTTGCACCACAGAAAGGCCTTTCAGGAAATTAATATTGTAGTTAACGTTGATGTAACATGCAGTTCTGAGTTGTTGATACGATGGTAGGCGTAAAATAATTTGTGCGATCAGACTGAGTAATTCCAGTCGGGTTTGAGTACTGAACTGCCAGCACGGCTATGATTAACTGTTTTCATCGAGCACTAGCTAAATTCATTGATCTTCTTAGCTCTTTCAGGAGGAACAGTACTTGAAAGTATGGAACTATTCCTTCTTTTATTCGTAGGGAAATAAATAGTTGAGCCTGCGAACGCAATATACATACATAAATAAAGTCCCGAATAATCCAGGGAATCTTGAGAAACGAATAGGGATGGTGCAGATAACGTTCACGTTTCAGGATACCTCCATGCGTCCTGATCGGCGGAAGAACGTAGGCCCACCATTTCCTATCTCTATCCATGTCCATTTCGTTCTCTGAAAAGTCCACAGCCGCCACTTTTCCAGAGGTTTTACTGACACAAATGCAAGAGCTGGGATTGCAGCGTTCGAGCTCTTTGTTTCCGGTGCTGTTTCCAGACCGTTGGGGCGAATGGACACACATACATCTACCTCCGTGACGTGACGTGCCGAGCCAAGCAGTAGAAACGACGCGAAGACGCGCGCCGGAGAGAGAGGCCGCAGCCGACCCGGCGGGAAAACAGCCAAAGCCAGAGCCAGAGCCAGGCGGGGGCGTGATCGTGTTGTCCCGATCCAAGAGGACGGGCGCGGGTTGGTTTTGGATGGCCGCCGCCGCGGGCCAGGCCGGCGCTGGACCGCCCGACCGTTGCCGCCCGCGCGCTCGGCGAGGCGAGGCGAATTCCGAGCAAATCCGCACGGGGCAACGGGCCGTCAGTCACCAGTCCGCTGCAGCTGCAGACGCATACGTACTACTGGCAAGGTGCCGTTGCGTGTGTCAGCGTGCACGTGACGAGCGTCGTCGTCTTGTGTGAAGCAGGGGGCCCCGGTCTGACAGCCTGTTTGGCAGGCCGCGCCGGGCGCCGGCGAACTGGTTGGTCATTGGTGGCCACTCTGCTGCACACTGTGCCTGGCTTCGGCCGCTGGTTCGTACACTGTACACGCTGCGCCAACGGACGCTTCATGTGGGCCCGGCTCCTGGAGGTAGGCAGCCTGCCAAGAAATGACTGTGCAGACCAGGCAAGCGAAGCTAATCAGATCACTTGAAAAAAAAAAGATTTCCTGTCACATTAAACTTGCGATACATGTATGGAATACTAAATGTGGATAAAATCAAAAACTAATTGTACAGTTTGGTTGTACTTTGCGAGACGAATGTTTTGAGCCTAATTAGTCAATGATTGGACAATTATTACCAAATACAAACGAAATGCTACAGTGAATTTTGACGCTCTAAAATTTGGAACTAAACACAGCCTAAATGTTTGTTTCTAGAAAACCGTGTTTTCCTCGTAGACACGTTTCCCGGGCGACAAAAAAAAAAAAAGGAACATAGTACGAGTAGAAGCCATCTGTGATCTGGACCGACCGATCGCATCCGTTCTGTTGCTCGTGAGTTCGTCGGGCGTTACAGGTAGGCAGAGACAGATATGTATGCGTTACAGGAGGTCCTCCGTTCTGTTGCTGAGCTCCAGCACGTAGGTTGTCGTCCAGGCACCAAACAGTGCATGTATGCGTTTACATCTGACTGCTGCTGGTTACTGGTTACTACCATCGAGCCTCCCAAGAGGCTCTCTAAGTGAAATTTAAGGCCCCAAAAGATTCGCACTTCTTCTGTATTTCAGATGCTTAATTTCTAATTTCTTTGTTGTTATTCAGCTAATATGTACTTTTGTCATTATCTGATTATACAAAAATTATAAATTATCTATTATAAATTATTTTTTTAATTGTACTAGACGATTATCTAAAACTGTTATATATATGAAAATTCAGGCGCCTAGTCCAGAAGATTTTGAGACATGCAAATGCAATAGCTACCGCCTATGTACAGGCTTGGGAGCCCTGCACAAAGTGCTGAATTTTATGCACGCCGTTCGGACGAGCGTGTGGTAACAAGCGGAGTAATCTTTCATGATTTGTTTCTTTTTTTGCATAAATAATTGCACGAATAAAAAGACTAGCAAAAATATACTCCTCCTGCCAACAAGAACTTTAACAGATTGTATTTCTGCATTTTTTTTTTGTTTTTGTTCAGACCAACAATTTTCCACAAACTACGAGAACGTGAAATACAAAGCCCAGGCCCATGTCTGTTAGTGTGAACTTGTGGCAGATTTTAAGCCAGCTCAATCGGTCAGGCCCAATTTTCAACAGCCCGATTCGGCCAGCCCACAAGGCCTAAAGCCTGCAGGCACAAGGTAAGGTTCTTTTTTTTTGCCCTAATAATATTTACTTTAACTCATATCCATTGTTTCAATTTTGTCTTTTATTGTTACTGTATGCATTAAGAATTTTAAAGATGGCCTGGCTCGAGTTTTACAAAGACTACTTCAGCATTTTTAAAAAAGTGTGGCTCTACAATCTTGTAGACAATAATATTGTAACATTTTTAATATAAATGATGAAGAAAAATGTTGACCTAAGAACATCTTCAAGAGCCTTTCTAAATCTCACTCTCTAAATCATCATTTAGAGAGTCATTTGCATAAAAATTCCTTTATTTATCTTTTCACTCTCCAACAGTTTTTCTATATCTCGCGCGAACTCTAGAGAGCCATTCTTATCTTTTATTTTTTGCTAGCAAAAAATCCAGAATAGAAAATGACTATATGGATAACCATTTAGAGAAACTGCTAGATGATAGTTTTCACCAAAATCTTTATTCCTAGCATTTAGGAAGGATTTAGAGAATCTCTTGGAGTTGCTCTAAGACATATATGTTGACCTAAGATGAAATTAATTTTCGCAGCAAACATTCCTAAGAATTCCATGCACACTCCATTTTCACTGCATTTGGAATTCAGAATCATAAAGTTTCATGTTTCTACCTTTGACAACAAACTACCTCTACCTCATAGGCACAACTAGTGGCAAAACCAGTGGGGCTAGCAAGAGCCAATGCCCTCCCACCACGTAGTGCGAAATTTTATAATACCATAATATTGTGATTTTTTATCATAATGTTGTGTTTTTTCTTTACAAATACTAACTACATATATAAAAATATTTAAAAAGTTATTGAGTCATACACCTATGTATATATTTATCACACTTAGAGGTGTCATCATGTTTGCCTAGACCTTCTTAACCAAAACTGCTGGTTCCGCCACTGCAACTAAGGACAAAGATAAAAGCTATATCGAGAGTCCTCTCCATTAACGTTGGGCTATGACACATATTTGGGTCTCCCGGTGATGGTAGGGGTAGACCGAAGTGATTGCTTCCAATATCTAATTGATCGTGTATGTGCCAAGATGAAGGGTTGGAAGGAGAAATTGCTAAGTACAGGGAGAAAGGAAATTCTTATAAAGGCTATCGCTCAAGCCATACCCGTCTATGCGATGATGTTTTCAAAATTCCAAAAAAACATTTGTAAAGGGATATCAGACACTATCTCACAATTCTGGTGGGGCAATGAAGATGACCATAAAAGGATACATTGGAAGGCATGGTGGATCTCTGCATCTCGAAGATAAGAGGTGGGATAGGGTTCAGAGATTTGGAAAGTTTCAACCTTGCTTTGCTTGCTAAGCAGGTATGGAGATTGTTATTTGAGCCAAACTCTCTTTGGGCTAGAGTACTTAGAGCTAAATATTGCCCTGATGGAAAGTTATTAAATGCCAAACCGGCTCTTTTACTTGGCAAAGCATTCTCTCAGGGTTGGATTGTTTTAAACAAGGTCATATCTGGCATGTGGGCGATGGCTCTCAAATTAACATATGGGATGACTGTTGGATTCCAGCAAGTCATAATAGGAAAGTCATGACACCAAGAGGTCATAGTTTGGTTACTACTGTGGATGAGTTGATTAACTCGGTGATAGGAAGCTAGGATGTTGAGCTGATCAGAGACTTGTTCTGGTCTGTGGATGTGCATCGAATTTTACAGATACCACTGGTTGCCGGTAGAGAAGATTTTATTGCATGGCATTTTGATAGGAATGATTTCTTTTCTATCAAATTAGCTTATCATCTGCAATGGTCTCACAAATTCAGAGGTAACTTGGTGCAGGAGCAAGCAAGCGGTGTGGGGGACGTGGAAATTTGGAGAAATTTGTGGAATCTATAGGTTCCAAGCAAAATCAAAATATTTGGCTGGAGGGTGCTGCATGGGGCTATTCCATGTAAAGGGATCCTAGCAAATCGACATATTGAAAACTCAAGTAGTTGCCCAGCATGTCAAGATGGTTGTGAGGATAACAAATGTTAAGATACGTGTGTACTTTGTATTTTCATATTGCACAAGGGTGCTTCTGTATATTGTACATGTACATATGGTGACCTTTAGCCCCCCTTTCCGATGACTAAGCTCTATTCTAACATGGTATCTAGAGCCTAGGTTCTAGGGTTAAGGTTTACCACACTCCTCCTCGCGCGCTCATCTGTGCTCTTCTGCTGCTCCGCTGTCGTGCTTATTCGTCGTGGTCGCCGTGGCACTTGTCCCGTGCGACTATCATTGTGGCGACCTTGCTGCCGGGCGCAACTCTTCTGGCCGCTCCACCGTTGCATGCCCTGACACCGAGCGTAGCCCCACTGCCGCACGCCCTACCGCCGAGCGTGGCCCCGCTTCTGTGTGTCCCACCGCCGGATGCAGTCTCGCTGCTAGGTGCGGCCCTGCCGCAGGCGCGCCACCCGTCGCCAGGCACGGCCTTGTCGTCGGGTGCGGTCCCACCGTCGGCGCGTCCCTCCACCGGGCATGACCCTGTCTCGCAGCTACTGCTACTCCTACGGCTGCCCGTGTGCTACGTGTGCTTTGTTTCGTGCTCTGCTCTGCTATGCTGTGCTCTGCTCTATGCACGCGCGACCATCTCCTCTGCTTTCTCTCTTCTCTATTTTCATCCAAGCCCTGTCGAGCTGGTCAACGTCGGAACTCCCGGCGTACGTCGGGACTTCTGGTGGTCGAGACTCCCGACATACGTCGGGACTTCTGATGAGCACGCTGAAAGCCCAAGTTTGGTTTTGGTAATTAATGACACCAAGTTGCTAATGCCATGTGTTAAGTGTTTTGAGTTAGGCATAAGCAACACATGTGATGAAGGTGTACGTGGCAAGGAGTGGTGGCCATAAGATCACAAAGAGATGGTGCATGGACATGAAATGTTGATCATGATGGAAGGCACATAAAATGATGGACATGATGATCAAGTGGAGGAGAAGGATCTAAGAGCGCAAGGCAAAGGTATAACCATAGTTTTTTCCTTTTGTCGGTCTAAGATGAGTAGACAAGTGATTGACCGGATTTAGGATACATAGCCGACTATCAAGAGGGGCAATCACGGTTAGCTAATCAAGTGCCACTAGATCAATGTCTTGAGCATATGCATTAGGATCTAGTTGAGAGCTAACATAACGTCTTGGAAAATGTTTGTGAAATGCTATCAAATGGATGTCAAAAGTGCATTTCTCAATGGTTACATCAATGAAGAAGTTTATGTTGAGCAACCTCCCGGTTTTGAAGATGACAAGAAGCCCAACCATGTCTACAAGCTCAAGAAGGCATTGTATGGTTTGAAGCAAGCACCTAGAGCATGGTATGAGAGATTGAGGGACTTTCTTCTCTCTAAAGGGTTCAAGATGGGAAAGGTTGACACCACTCTCTTCACCAAGAAGCTTGGAAATGACTTGTTTGTGTTGCAAATCTATGTGGATGACATTATCTTTGGATCAACTAACCAAGATTTTTGTGAAGAATTTGGAAATATGATGGCAAAAGAGTTTGAGATGTCTATGATTGGAGAGCTTAGTTACTTTCTTAGACTTCAAATCAAGCAAATGAAGAATGACACTTTTGTAAGTCAAGGGAAGTACATCAAGGACATGATCAAGAAATTTAGATTACAAGATGCTAAGCCAATAAGTACACCAATGAGCACAAATGATCAATTGGGTGTTGATGCTAGTGGCAACATGGTAGATCAAAAGCAATACCGGTCTATGATTGGAAGTTTGCTCTATGTCACCGCTTCTAGGCCGGATGTGATGTTTAGTGTATGCAAGTGTGCAAGATATCAAGCTTCACCTAGAGAAAGTCACTTGAAAGCAACCAAGAGGATATTGAGATATCTTAAGGGCACTCATGATGTTGGATTATGGTATCCCAAGGGATCTAATTTTGAGTTGATTGGATATTCGGATTCCGACTATGGTGGATGTAAGATTGATAGAATGAGCACAAATGGCACTTGTCAATTGCTTGGAAGGTCTCTTATTTCATGGTCATCAAAGAAATAAAATAGTGTTACACTATCTACCGCCGAGGCCGAATACATAAGTGCCAGTAGTTGTTGTGCACAATTGCTTTGGATGAAAGCTACCTTGAATGACTTTGGAATTAAGTTCAAGAATGTACCTTTGTTTTGTGATAATGAGAGTGCTATCAAGATGACACAAAATCCGGTTCAACATTCAAGAACCAAGCACATTGATATTAGACATCACTTCATAAGAGACCATCAATAAAAGGGTGATATTGGCATTGAGAGCATTGGCACCGAAGATCAACTAGCCGACATATTCACAAAGCCACTTAATGAGAAGAGATTTTACAAGTTGAAGAATGAATTGAACATACTTGACTTCTCCAACTTGAGATGAGTGCACCCCCACATTCTTATATGACATGCCTCTCCTCCGACATAGCAAGGTAAAGTTGTTTGACATATCATCCATACTTTGCTAAGGACATGGTTAGAACATATAGACATATTTGTATGACAAATAGGCTCATTCATGAAAAACAAATAAGTTTCATGTATATATGGTACCACTATTGCTTCTATGTTTGTTTGATCTAGTGGTAGCATATGACATGTTTGTGAGCTTGCAAACCTAGTGTTGAATCTAGAAAATGAGCTCATGATGTGTAATTCAATATGGTCAAGATAACCCTTATACTTTATGAGGTGTGAAGAAGCTTGTTCTTGGATCAAACCGAATTACATATTCTAGGCAAGTAATCTAGATTGAACCATAATTTGGACTCCCTCATATTGATTGACTTAATTCTCACTAAAATTGGCACCTTTTTGGTGATTGTTGACAAAGGGGGAGAGAAAAGTCACAAAGATAGAAAAGTCACAAAGTTAAAAAGTTAAGTTGCAAAGGGGGAGAGAATGACATTAGAAAGGGATCAATTAAAATTGAGCACACAAGTAGGGGGAGCAAGCTCATGAACTGTTTGTTGCATTTTTATGTGCATTAACATGATGAATTGTTGCATTGCAAAGCTTAAATTCATATTCATGTTTGTATGGTGATTGCTAGAACTAGAACTTGAATGATGTTTTGTTAAGAGTAGCTTTACAAGTGGTATCTAGACACCCTTTGCTTTTAATGTTGATCTCACGGGGTACTTTAGTGTTTGTGATCTTTACAAGTGATGAATTACAAGTGGTGTCTAGCTACATCGATGCTAAGGATGGTATATAAAGGCAACTCCGATTGGTATCACGCTTCAAAGGTCTATTCTATATACCTTAGCATCAATTTGATAGTAGTAACTCTCCTAAAATTCAAATCCATACACATGTGCACAATTGAACCAAACTCATGGAAGCACATATGTAGGGGGAGCTAACACTATCGAAATTGAAAATTGATTTCATTTCATATCTTTGTGATGGTTGTCATCAATTACCAAAAAGGGAGAGATTGAAAGCCCAAGTTTGGTTTTGGTAATTAATGACACCAAGTTGCTAATGCCATGTGTTAAGTGTTTTGAGTTAGGCATAAGCAATACATGTGATGAAGGTGTACGTGGCAAGGAGTGGTGGCCACAAGATCACAAAGAGATGGTGCATGGACATAAAATGTTGATCATGATGGAAGGCACATAAAATGATGGACATGATGATCAAGTGGAGGAGAAGGATCTAAGAGCGCAAGGCACATAAAATGATAGACATGATGCACATTTGCGAAGGCGGTGGAGTTTGAGCGGTAGAGAGGGGCGGCGGGATTCGGCGCTTTTTAGGGAAGTGAAACGCCTATTTTCTACTGCGTCAGAAGTCAGAAAAGAAACAGAGGCGAACGGAGGTCATTGTGGTGACCGAACGCTGCACCGGACGCGGTCACGGTTTGACCGGACGCGTCCGGTCAGTTCAACGTGGCGCGGGCACTAGGGTTTGTGACCGGACGCTGGTCTGGCCTGACCAGCGCGTCCGGTCAGTTCACCTGTGCGTAGAAGGAGAGCGCGCGACCAGCACGTCCGGTCTCTCACAGAACCGGAGCGTCCGGTCAGGCGTCCAGAGAAGCAGAGTGCAGCGGAGTGCTGATCAGACGCGCGGCGCGTCCGGTCACGTGCGATCAGACGCGTCCGGTCTTGATGGGAGCTTACTGGAACGCGACCGGACGCTGACAATGTCGTGTCCGGTCAAACGGTTGAGTGCGTTCGGTCAGGGCAACAGCTAGTTCTGACGTGCACTGTTTTCGCTTGTCGTGTAGTGACCGGAGCGTCCGGTCAGCGCAATTTCAACTATGTCGTCCGTAACGGCTAGCTGTGTACCCCTTCGCTATAAATAGATGTTGTCCGGGGTTTGAGACAAACTCTTGCACATTTTTAGACTTAGAGAAATCATTTGAGCTAGAGAACAACCCCTTCACTCATCTCTTTGCTTGGTTGCACATCTTGAGTGAGATTGAGTGAGATTCAAGTGCATTGCTTGAGAGTTGCATTCTAGAGGCACTTGATCTTCGAGTTGCTGCGGATTTCTTATTACTCTTCCGTGTTTCCCGACACGGTAGACGGCTTAGAGCAGCGGAGGTGATTGAGCTCACGATTGGAGATTGTTGGAGCCCTCACCAAGTGTTGTAAGGGTTTCTTGATCCTTCCCCGTGGGAGTTCACAAATTGGATACTCTAGTGGAGCTCGTGGCTTGGAGGATCCCTATCTTATGTGCGGTTGTGCGGCGCCCGCCGAGGGCTCGACTCTTGATAGTCGATTAGCTCGCGAACCGACAAGTGGGTGTATCGCCACAACGAGGAGTAGCTTGCCAGGAAGCATGTGAACCTCGGTAAAAATCTTGTGTCATCTCTTTGCCGAGGATTTCTCTTGTGGTTGATCATTGTGATTGATTCTTCGAGTGCATTACTTCTCTACATTGTTGGTATAAGAATCAAGTCACTTGCTCTTTACTTTCTTATACTTACCCTAGTGTAGTTTACTTAGTGTAGCTCTTATCACATAGGAGTAAGTAGCTTAGTGACTTAGTCTTATTGGTGTGTATTAGAGATCATAGCCTTGCTTCACTAGAATTGTATAGGTGGCTTGCATAGTGTAGTTGAGCTAGTGCTAGATTAGCTTAGCCATCTTTTATACTAACGTGGTTGTTTAGTGAAGCTTGTAGAACTTTAAATAGGCTATTCACACCCCCTCTAGCCATTTGAACCTTACAAGTGGTATCGGAGCCGAGCCACCGTTTATTTGAGGCTTAACAACCTACGGTAAAGAAGAAATGGCTCAATTAAGTTTGCACATCAACAACACCAAGAAGGCACCTCACTTTGATGGGACAAATTATGCATATTGGAAGGTTAAGATGACCGCACACCTCAAGTCAATCAATAGAGAAGTGTGGAAGGTCACCGAAACAAAATTTGAAGTTGCTAATCCGGAAGCACCTACACCGGTGGAGGAGAAGAAGCTTCAATGCAATGATATTGCCATTAGTGCTCTTCATGAGGCATTAGATGACAAGACATTTGAGCAAGTAAAGAACATAGAAGTTGCACATGATGCTTGGGCCAAGCTAGAAGAAACATTTGAGGGCACCGAAGGCACAAAGACCGCTAAAGCATATATCTTGCAAGAAAAATTTTCAAGCTTTAAGATGCAAGATGATGAGAGTGTACCGGAGATGTTTCATAGATTGCAAATCATTGTCAATGAGCTCAAGGCACTTGGTGAGGAAGTCAAAGACAACCAATTCTCTATGAAGTTCTTGAGAAGCTTGCCCAAGAGGTTTGATACATTGATCACCGTGCTAGTGAGGACTAAATTGAAGGATTCAACTCCTCAACAAATATTTCAAGAAGTAATGACCGATGATTCATATAGAGAAGATGATGAGAAGGATGAGTTGATCAAGAAGAAGAAGAAGGAAAATGAGAAGAAGGATGATGAGAAGAAGAGGAGTGTGGCATTCAAAGCCACCACATCCAAGGGCAAATCCAAGATTGAATCATCAAGTGATGAAGACTCAAGCTCTTGCGATAGTGATGACATTGATGAGAAGATGGCTCTCTTTGTCAAGCAATTTGGCAAGTTCATGAAGAAGAAAGGCTTTCATGCAAGAAGAAGAAAGAACTCATCCAAGAAGAATGAGCATACCATGAGATGTTTTAGATGCCATAGCAAGGACCATCTCATTGCAAAGTGTCCTTATGATAGTGATGATGAAGATGCTATCAAGAAGGAAAGGAAAAAAGCAAAAGAAGAAGCAAGAAAAGAAGGAGAGCTCTCATAAGAAGAAGAATGATTCTCATGTTGCTACATGGGATAGTGATGATTCCTCAAGTGATGATAAGGATGACAACAAGAGCAAGAAGAAGGGACATGCTAGCATTGCTATTCAAGAGAAGGTCTCCCTCTTCGACACTCCATCGTGCTTTATGGCTAAGGCCGCTAAGGTATCATCCGATGATGAGAGTGATCATGATAGTGATAGTGATAGTGATAGTGATGAAGAAGAATTCACTAAAGATGAACTAATCACTATGCTAGAAGATTGCACTCAACATTTTAAAGAATCTAGAAAGGAGTGCAAGGGCTTGCTTAAGGAAAAGAAAAACCTTATGCAAGAACTTGATGAGCTTAGGGCATCTTATGAGAGTCTAAAGGTAGACCATAAGAAGCTTCAAAAGTCTCACACTAAGCTTGAAGAAGCTTATTCCTCTCTAGTTGAAAAATGTGAAAACATGCCAACTAATATTGAGAAAGCTAAAACTTGTAACATAGGCATATCTTGTGATATAATTGATGAAGCTTTTCATAAGCCTATTATTGTTGCTCCCACTAATCCTTCATGTAGCTCATCTACATCATCCTCATCTAGTAGTGATGGTTTCACTTGTGACTCCTCACTTATAGTTGAGAATGAGAATCTCAAGAAGGAAGTAAAAAAGCTCAATCACACATTAGCTAAGGCTTATGGTGGTGAGGACCGCTTGCTTATGTGCTTGGGTAGCCAAAGAGCTTCTCTCTATAAAGAGGGATTGGGCTATAACCCCAAGAAAGGCAAGACCGTTTTTGCTCCTCACAAGACTCGTTTTGTGAAGAATAATGGTAGCTATTACAAAAGTTGCAAGCAAGTTGGTCACATAGAGCAACATTGCATGAACTAGAAATCCAATGCAAATGTATCCTCAATTAAGTTTGATTCTTTCTATATACTTACCAAGGGTACAAATGGTGTTCATGCTAAGTTCATTGGTGCACCATGGATGGGCTCAAAGAAGAAAGTCATTTGGGTACCAAAGAGCTTGGTCACTAACCTTGGAGGACCCAAACAAGTTTAGGACCTAAAAAGAATTGATCTTATCTTGTAGGTCAATTACAAAGCTGGAGGAAGGCATTGGGTGCTTGATAGTGGGTGCACTCAACATATGATCGGGAATTCTTGTATGTTCAAATCTATTGATACAAGTCAAAATGGTGGTTTTGATGCTATCACTTTCGGTAACAACAAGAAAGGCAAGGTCAAGGGGCTTGGTAAAATTGCTATCTCAAATGACATGAGCATATCTAATGTATTGCTAGTTGAGAGCTTGGACTTCAATCTTTTATCGGTGGCACAACTTTGTGATCTTTGCTTCAAGTGCATATTTGGTAGTGATGATGTTGAAGTCATAAGTGTTGATGGATCAAATTTGATATTCAAAGGATTTAGACATGGTAGCTTGTACTTGGTTGACTTCAATGATAGTGAGACACAATTGACATCATGCTTGCTTAGCAAATCTAGTATGGGATGGTTGTGGCATAGAAGGCTTGGTCATGTTGGAATGAAACAATTGAACAAACTTTTGAGGCATGACTTAGTTAGAGGCTTGAAGGATGTCACCTTTGAGAAGGATAAACCTTGTAGTGCTTGTCAAGCCGGCAAACAAGTTGGAAATACACATCCTAGTAAGAGTGAAATGAGCACATCAAAGGCATTTGAGCTATTGCACATGAACTTGTTTGGACCAACAACATACACTAGCATTGGTGGCAATAAGTATGGTTTTGTGATTGTTGATGACTACACTAGATACACTTGGGTGTTCTTTCTCTATGACAAGAGTGATGTTTATGATCTATTCAAGTCTTTTGTCAAGAGAGCGCAAAATGAGTTTGAGACTACCATCAAGAAGATTAGAAGTGACAATGGTAGTGAGTTCAAGAACACAATAATTGAAGATTTGTGTGATGATCTTGGTATTAGACATCAATTCTCTCCAACATACACTCCTCAATCCAATGGTGTAGTTGAAAGAAAGAATAGAACTTTGATTGACATGGCTAGATCAATGCTTAGCGAATACAATGTTAGTCATTCATTTTGGAGTGAAGCCATCAACATGGCTTGCTATTGTAGCAACCATCTCTATTGCCATGGAAAGCTTGGGAAGACACCATATGAGCTATTGAATGAAAGAAAGCCCAACATTGCATACTTTCGAGTGTTTGGTTGCAAATGCTATATTCTCAAGAAAGGCACTAGATTGAGCAAGTTTGAAAAGAAATGTGATGAAGGGTTTCTACTTGGTTATTCTACCACAAGCAAAGCATATAGAGTTTAGAATCTCACAAATGGCACCTTGGAAGAAGTTCATGATGTTGAGTTTGATGAAACCCAAGGATCTCAAAATGAAGCTCAAAACCTTGATGATGTGAGAGGAGATCAATTGTCAAATGCAATGAAGAACATGGACATTGGTGATGTTAGGCCAAGGCAAGTTGATGATGATGATATTCATGTGATCAACCAAAGTGTGCAAATTGATACAAATCATGCAAGCTCTAGTGGTTCTCATGATGAAGCTCAAGATCAAGGTCAAGCTAGTGGAAGCAATCAACTCCTAATACTTCAACCTACTAGCATTGCAAGAGATCATCCATTGAATCAAATCATTGGTGGTATTCAAAGTGGTGTTCAAACTAGATCAAGATTGGCATCCTTTTGTGAGCACTACTCATTTATGTCACTTGAAGAACCTAAGAAAATAGATGATGCTTTGAAGGATTCCGATTGGGTAAATGCCATGCATGAAAAGCTAAACAACTTCACTAGAAATCAAGTTTGGGAACTTGTTGAAAGGATAAAGAACTACAATGTGATTGGTACTAAGTGAGTCTTTAGAAACAAGCAAGATCAAGATAGTGTAGTTGTAAGAAACAAAGCAAGATTGGTAGCACAAGGTTACACACAAGTTGAAGGTCTTGACTTTGGAGAGACATATGCACCGGTTGCAAGATTGGAGGCAAATAGAATCTTATTAGCATATGCTTGTGCACACAACATCAAGCTCTATCAAATGGATGTCAAAAGTGCATTTCTCAATGGTTACATCAATGAAGAAGTTTATGTTGAGCAACCTCCCGGTTTTGAAGATGACAAGAAGCTCAACCATGTCTACAAGCTCAAGAAGGCATTGTATGGTTTGAAGCAAGCACCTAGAGCATGGTATGAGAGATTGAGGGACTTTCTTCTCTCTAAAGGGTTCAAGATGGGAAAGGTTGACACCACTCTCTTCACCAAGAAGCTTGGAAATGACTTGTTTGTGTTGCAAATCTATGTGGATGACATTATCTTTGGATCAACTAACCAAGATTTTTGTGAAGAATTTGGAAATATGATGGCAAAAGAGTTTGAGATGTCTATGATTGGAGAGCTTAGTTACTTTCTTAGACTTCAAATCAAGCAAATAAAGAATGACACATTTGTAAGTCAAGGGAAGTACATCAAGGACATGATCAAGAAATTTGGATTGCAAGATGCTAAGCCAATGAGTACACCAATGAGCACAAATGATCAATTGGGTGTTGATGCTAGTGGCAACATGGTAGATCAAAAGCAATACCGGTCTATGATTGGAAGTTTGCTCTATGTCACCGCTTCTAGGCCGGATGTGATATTTAGTGTATGCAAGTGTGCAAGATATCAAGCTTCACCTAGAGAAAGTCACTTGAAAGCAACCAAGAGGATATTGAGATATCTTAAGGGCACTTATGATGTTGGATTATGGTATCCCAAGGGATCTAATTTTGAGTTGATTGGATATTCGGATTCCGACTATGGTGGATGTAAGATTGATAGAATGAGCACAAGTGGCACTTGTCAATTGCTTGGAATGTCTCTTGTTTCATGGTCATCAAAGAAACAAAATAGTGTTGCACTATCTACCGTCGAGGCCGAATACATAAGTGCCGGTAGTTGTTGTGCACAATTGCTTTGGATGAAAGCTACCTTGAATGACTTTAGAATTAAGTTCAAGAATGTACCTTTATTTTGTGATAATGAGAGTGCTATCAAGATGACACAAAATCCGGTTCAACATTCAAGAACCAAGCACATTGATATTAGGCATCACTTCATAAGAGACCATCAACAAAAGGGTGATATTAGCATTGAGAGCATTGGCACCGAAGATCAACTAGCCGACATATTCACAAAGCCACTTGATGAGAAGAGATTTTACAAGTTGAAGAATGAATTGAACATACTTGACTTCTCCAACTTGAGATGAGTGCACCCTCACATTCTTATATGACATGCCTCTCCTCCGACATAGCAAGTTAAAGTTGTTTGACATATCATCCATACTTTGCTAAGGACATGGTTAGAACATATAGACATATTTGTATGACAAATAGGCTCATTCATGAAAAACAAATAAGTTTAATGTATATATGGTACCACTATTGCTTCTATGTTTGTTTGATCTAGTGGTAGCATATGACATGTTTGTGAGCTTGCAAACCTAGTGTTGAATCTAGAAAATGAGATCATGATGTGTAATTCAACATGGTCAAGATAACCCTTATACTTTATGAGGTGTGAAGAAGCTTGTCCTTGGATCAAACCGAATTACATATTCTAGGCAAGTAATCTAGATTGAACCATAATTTGGACTCCCTCATATTGATTGACTTAATTCTCACTAAAATTGGCACCTTTTTGGTGATTGTTGACAAAGGGGGAGAGAAAAGTCACAAAGATAGAAAAGTCACAAAGTTAAAAAGTTAAGTTGCAAAGGGGGAGAGAATGACATTAGAAAGGGATCAATTAAAATTGAGCACACAAGTAGGGGGAGCAAGCTCATGAACTATTTGTTGCATTTTTATGTGCATTAACATGATGAATTGTTGCATTGCAAAGCTTAAATTCATATTCATGTTTGTATGGTGATTGCTAGAACTAGAACTTGAATGATGTTTTGTTAAGAGTAGCTTCACAAGTGGTATCTAGACATCCTTTGCTTTTAATGTTGATCTCACGGGGTACTTTAGTGTTTGTGATCTTTACAAGTGATGAATTATAAGTGGTGTCTAGCTACATCGATGCTAAGGATGGTATATAAAGGCAACTCCGATTGGTATCACGCTTCAAAGGTCTATTCTATATACCTTAGCATCAATTTGATAGTAGTAACTCTCCCAAAATTCAAATCCATACACATGTGCACAATTGAACCAAACTCATGGAAGCACATATGTAGGGGGAGCTAACACTATCGAAATTGAAAATTGATTTCATTTCATATCTTTGTGATGGTTGTCATCAATTACCAAAAAGGGGGAGATTGAAAGCCCAAGTTTGGTTTTGGTAATTAATGACACCAAGTTGCTAATGCCATGTGTTAAGTGTTTTGAGTTAGGCATAAGCAATACATGTGATGAAGGTGTACGTGGCAAGGAGTGGTGGCCACAAGATCACAAAGAGATGGTGCATGGACATGAAATGTTGATCATGATGGAAGGCACATAAAATGATGGACATGATGATCAAGTGGAGGAGAAGGATCTAAGAGCGCAAGGCACATAAAATGATGGACATGATGCACATTTGCGAAGGCGGTGGAGTTTGAGCGGTAGAGAGGGGCGGCGGGATTCGGTGCTTTTGGGGAAGTGAAACGCCTATTTTCTACTGCGCCGGAAGTCAGAAAAGAAACAGAGGCGAACGGCGGTCACTATGATGACCGAACGCTGCACCGGACGCGGTCACGGTTTGACCGGACACGTCCGGTCAGTTCAACGTGGTGCGGGCACTAGGGTTTGTGACCGGACGCTGGTCTGGCCTGACCAGCGCGTCCGGTCAGTTCACCTGTGCGCAGAAGGAGAGCGCACGACCGGCGCGTCCGGTCTCTCACAGAACCGGAGCGTCCGGTCAGGCGTCCAGAGGAGCAGAGTGCAGCAGAGTGCTGATCAGACGCGCGGCGCGTCCGGTCACGTGCGATCAGACGCGTCCGGTCTCGACGGGAGCTTACTGGAACGTGACCGGACGCTGACACTGTCGCGTCCGATCAAACGGTTGAGTGCGTCCGGTTAGGGCAACGGCTAGTTCTGACGTGCACTGTTTTTGTAAGGATCCCTGGTAAGCCTAGAGGGGGGTGAATAGGCGTATCTAAAAATTTCTACACAAAACTCAAAGTCACTTGTCAGCAACTGTCAGAAGTCCCGACAGTTTATGTCAGGACTCCCGACGTCGTCAGAAGTCCCGACGTCAGCTGTCAGCAGTTCCGACGCCTACGTGGAATGAAATACAAGTGCTCAAATGAACTTTGTGAAGCCAATAACTTACAACCCCACTTCCTAGTGGTAAGATGAAGTTGTCCAAGTGTTTCCTTGCCCTTGGAGCGCCACCAATTTGTAGATCGGGACCAAAACCTAAGAAATAGCTTGAGAGAGAGAGAGACAACAAAGACCAAATAATCTCAAGTAATCACAACAACAATAAGCACGCGGGACACAAGGATTTATCACGAGGTTCAACTCGCCACTAAGGCTTGTCTACGTCCTCGTTGTTGAGGTGACCACTAAGGTCGGAGTCTCTTTCACCTCCTTGCCTCTCTCAAGCAACCATAAAGGTAAACTTGAGTTCTTCACTAGAAAATCAAGGGTAATACAAACTTCCCAAGGTTCTCCCACAGATCGGGAGCTCTTGGGCGACGCCTAGCCGGCTAGGGTTTCAAGAACCCAAGAGTAACAAACGCAAATCCAATCGGCTTGACGAAGAAATCAAGTGCTCAAGCTTTGAATCAATGTTTCTCTCACCAAATCCCTTCTCTCAACTCAATCTCTTGGAAGATTTGAATCTAGGAGCAAAGAGGAGAAGAAAGGGGGAGCTTGAGAGCTAGAGAGCACTTTCACTGAAGGTTTGGTCGAGTGAAATGAGTTCGTAACGGTTAGAAGTGAAGAGATGGCTATTTATACTTGAAGTAGAAATCTAACCGTTTAGATCTACGTCGGGACTGCTGACATAGATCTCGGGACTTCTGACCTGTATAGAAAACACTGTTCATACAAGGTCAAAGTCACTGCGCGAAGGCCAACGTCGGGACTCCCAACATATGTCAGGACTGCTGACAGTCGGGACTGCTGACGTACGTCGGGACTGCTGACGTACGTCAGGATTGCTGACATACGTCGGGACTTCTGACGTATGTCGGGACTGCTGACGTACATCGGGACTTCTGACCGTCGGGACTCCCGACGTACGTCGGGACTTCCGATGCCAAAAGTCACGAAAATTATTCTGATTGCTCGTGAAGTGCTAGAGTGTCTCTCTTATGATTTAGTTTTAATACTTGAGCACTCTATCTTCCTCAAACCAACTAGATTAGCATCCCCCTTTATAGTGCGGCATAGCCTAAACTCAAGATCAAATATCAAAGAATTTAAACGCTTTTGAGTCCATTACCACGTCATTTTGTAACTCGGGCTCCACCAACTCATGTATTATCCTCATTCTTATTTTGCCTGCTTGTCATCTCGATAAATCTCATTAGTCCTCTAATTGTGTGGTCATTATCATCAAAACCCACAAATAGGGCTTGATTGCACTTACAATCTCCCCCTTTTTGGTGATTGATGACAACACAATTAGAGCTTACAACAATATTTGAAATGAAACTGAGATTTTCAAGCCATGGGTGTAGAGACTCCCCCTAAATATGTGAATAGAGAAATGAATTCTCAAATTGGCATAAGAGGTCAAAATTCACATATAGAGTTAAGTGATGGGGCTCCCCCTACATCCATGCTTCTGTGGGGTGATGCACATAGTGTCACAAGAATATACGTGATGCATATGACAAGTGTGCACATAAGCAACCAAGGCGATGAAAAAAATTGTACCCCCCTCTCATTCTCCCCCTTTGGCAACAAGCACCAAAAAGCGGAAAAAGAAGGAAGAGGGATACAACAAACTTGACAAATTATGGTCAATAACAGATAATCAAAAACAAGCAGTGACCATAAAGTGCAAGTTCTCTTTTGATAAAGCATTTTAAAACACATTATGAACTTTTTGCAAACCTTTTGCCTAGATGCTAGTTGATCAAACAAGGTGTGCAACATTTCAAACCACATTACGAGAGTCAAGTATATTTAGTTCACTACGCAAAGCACAAAACCTTGACTCGTCGAGAGGCTTAGTGAAGATATCGGCTAGTTGCTTTTCGGTGCTCACATGGCGAATTTCGATATCTCCTTTGGCTTCGTGGTCTCTCAAGACCTTGAATCGGATGTCTATGTGCTTAGTTCTTGAGTGGCTTACGGGATTGTTTGCAAGCTTTATGGCACTTTCATTGTCACACAATAATGGGATTTTGGTAAAGCGACATCCGAAATCACGAAGGGTTTGCCTCATCCAAAGTAGTTGAGCACAACATGCACCGGCTGCAACATACTTGGCCTCGGCGGTGGAAAGGGCTACACAATTTTGCTTTTTAGAACTCCAAGACACTAGGGACCGTCCAAGGAATTGACACGTCCCTGAAGTGCTTTTTCGATCTACTTTACAACCGGCGTAATCGGAATCCGAATACCTAAGTAGATCGAACTTAGAGCCCTTAGGATACCACAAGCCAAGGTTAGGAGTGTGTACTAAATATCTCAAGATTCTCTTAACGGCCACCAAGTGACACTCTTTCGGGTTAGCTTGAAATCTAGCACACATGCACACACTAAGCATAATATCGGGCCTAGATGCACACAAATAGAGTAGAGAGCCGATCATGGAGCGATATACCTTTTGGTCGATGGCTTTCCCTTCCTCATTGAGATTAAGATGTCCATTGGTTGGCATGGGAGTTTTGATGGGCTTTGCATTCGCCATGTCAAACTTCTTAAGCATATCATGACTGTACTTTGTTTGGCTAATAAAAGTCCCTTCCTTCAATTGCTTGATTTGAAAACCGAGGAAGAATTTCAATTCACCCATCATAGACATCTCAAATCTCTTGGTCATGATCCTACTAAACTCTTCACAAAATTTATGGTTAGTACTATCAAATATTATGTCATCGACATATATTTGGCACACAAATATATCTTTATTGACTTTACGAGTAAAGAGGGTAGGATCGGCTTTGCCTATTTCAAAGCCTTGCTTGAGCAAGAATTCCTTAAGGCATTCATACCATGCTCTTGGTGCTTGCTTAAGTCCATAGAGCGCCTTTTGGAGTTTGTAGACATGGTTGGGGAACTTGGGATCTTCAAAACCCGGTGGTTGCTCAACATAGACAAGTTCTTGTATAGGGCCATTGAGGAATGCACTCTTGACATCCATTTGATATAGCTTGAAGTCATGATGGGCAGCAAAGGCTAGAAGCATTCGGATTGCTTCAAGTCTTGCCACCGGTGCATATGTTTCTTCAAAGTCTAAGCCCTCCACTTGAGTGAAACCTTGAATGACCAATCTTGCCTTGTTCCTTGTCACCACGCCATTCTCATCTTGCTTGTTGCGGAAGACCCACTTGGTGCCAATCACGTTTGTCTCGGGTCTTTCCACCAATGTCCACACTTGGTTTCTCTCGAAGTTGTTCAATTCTTCTTGCATGGCCATCACCCAATCCTCATCCTCAAGTGCCTTTTCTACCTTGACTGGTTCCACAGGAGAGACAAAAGAGTAATATTGACAAAAATTTGCTAAATGTGAACGTGTTAATACCCCCTTTCGAAGACTCCCTAGAATATTGTCAGCGGGATGATCTCTTTGAATGGTTTGCTTGAGTCTTGGGTGCTCAATGGCCTCTTGATTATCTTCTGGATTTTCAACTTCTTCTTCTTCAAAGATTGGTTGCAGGTTCTGTCCTCGAATCGGAGTTGGACTTGCTGCTGCTCCTAGAGGGGGTGTGGCACTATCGCTCCTAGGTGCATCACTGCCGCCCTGCTGGACTGCAGTAGGGGTTTGCTCCCCCTCAGCATCAGGTACGTCAGCGGAAACTTCTTCATCAGCAGCTAGGGGAACCACCAAATCAGTGGCTTTATCTTCTTGTGGCCTTATATCGCCGATAGCTAATTGCTTGATTGCCTCACATGGTGGATCCTTCTTTCCTACAACACTTGCATCAACTTGCTCTACTTGAGAGCCATTAGATTCATCAAATGTCACATCTACCGCTATTTCAACTCTACCGGAGGTTTTGTTGAAAACACGATAGGCATGCTCATTTGATCCAAAACCAAGAAGAAAACCTTCATCAACATTAGGTGCAAACTTAGAGGTTTTGGGTCTCTTGTTAAGTATGAAACACTTGCACCCAAATACTTTAAAGTAAGACACCTTTGGTTTATTACCGGTTAGAAGCTCATATGAAGTTTTCTTCAACTTCTTATGTAGGTAGAGGCGATTGATGGCATGACAAGCGGTGTTGACGGCTTCACACCAAAATAAATCAGAAATCTTGTACTCATCTAGCATTGTCCTTGCCATATCAATGAGTGTCCGATTCTTCCTCTCTACTACACCATTTTGTTGAGGGGTGTATGGAGTTGAAAACTCATGCTTGATGCCCTCCTCATCAAGAAACTCCTCAACTTGAGTGTTCTTGAATTTGGTCCCATTGTCACTTCTCATTTTCTTGATGGGGAGACCAAACTCCTTTTGAGCTCTTCTAACAAATGTCTTCACCTTGTCCCTGACTTGACACTTATCAAACAAAAAAATACCCAAGTGAAACGGGAATAGTCATCAACAATAACAAGACCATATTTGTTACCCCCGATACTTAGGTAGGCGACCGGTCCAAAGAGGTCCATATGGATGAGCTCCAATGGTTGAGTGGTGGTCATGATGCTCTTTGGTGGATGAGGTACGCCAACTTACTTTCCGGCTTGACAAGCGCTACATATCCTATCTTTCTCAAAGTGAACATTTGTTAGTCCAAGGATGTGTTCGTCTTTTTGAAGTTTGGCCAAGTTCCTCATCCCAACATGAGCTAGCCGGCGATGCCATAGCCAACCCATGCTAGATTTTGCCACTAAACAAGTCTCAAGATTAGCTTTCCCTTTGTTGAAATCAACTAGGTAGAGCTTATTCTTTAATCGACCCGTAAAGACAATATAGGAATCCTCCCTTCTAAAGACTTCCACACCCTTATCCGTAAAGAGACAATTGTAGCCCATCTCACAAAGTTGAGAAACGGACAACAAATTGTAACTCAACGAATCAACATGTAAAACATTTGTAATTAAATGCTCAAGGGTTATAGCAACTTTACCGAGACCAAGCACACCCCCTAGAATTGTCTCCAAAGACAATATTTTCATTTGAGTCCAACTTTGGGGAATATGATTGAAACATACTTCTTTCTCCAGTCATATGATTTGTACATCCACTATCAAGCACCCAACTTGATCCACCGGAGGAGTATGCCTGCAAAACAAGTTTAGTTCCTTGATTTAGGTCCCCAAATGTTCTTGGGGCCTTGCATGTTAGTCACAAGAATCTTAGGAACCCAAATAGAAGTGTTAAGATAAACATTTCTATTATTGCCAACATATTTGGCAATGACTTCTCCCTTGCTGTTGTTCTTCAACACAAAGCAAGAACTCAAGCTTTGTCGAGGTGCATGAGCCTTCGGTTGATAAGCATACTTGTTAGGATTACCCCAAATCGATTTCTTTGGTCTCTGGGGCTCTTGCTTTGGTTGATACACCTTCTTTTTGGGCTTGACAAGAGCAAAGGAAGAAGAGGTAGCCTTCCCTTTTCTATGGGGGGTGGCACTGCCGCCCTTCACAGCAGCACTGCTGCCCTGGGCTGGCTATGCTGCTCGGGGCTGCTTTTGTGCCACCTTCTGTGCAGGCTGTTCTGTACCTACTTTTCCCTTGCTCATGAACTGGACACACTCATATCCATTAATGACTTTTCTTCCATTTGTTTTGGCTCCTGCAGTGTGCCCAAGCCCATGCTTGATTGAGGGGTGTCTCCCCTGCTTGAATTGAGGCACTCTTGAATCATTTGTTTTCTTGTCACTTACTTGAGCCTTACCACTCAAGCAGCCCTTGCTAATGATCTCATTGAGCCTAGCAATCTCCTTTCTCATTACCTCCATGTTTGCAAGGTTAGTGGAATAAGCATTTAAATCAAGATTATAACATTTTCCACAACATTGACTAGTGGAGGAAGTAGAGATGTCCTTTGCATTAGAGGGCTGTGGGGTGCTCTCCCAAAGAAGACTATATTGCTGCCCAAGTTCTTTGTGCTTTTCATCTAAGTCACAATACTTTTGGTTGAGAGCAATATTTACCTTCTTTGTGAGAGCATGGTCTTCTTGCTCTTTGGCCAAAGCCTTACGCAAGGAGGCCACCTCACTTCTCTCTAATGCAAGAGCTTCCTTGCTAGCAATATAAATATTTTCTTGTGCAATAAGATCATCATCTCTAGTTGCTAGCTCAGCTTGGACACTCTCTAAATCCTCCATTAGCTTAGAGATGAAGAGTTTGGTTTTAGGATCTAAATTTTTAATTACATTATCAATCTCTTCATCACTAGGTTCATCATCACTAGAGCTATCACTAAGTTCGCTACTAGAGATGTCACTAGGAGGTGAAGGAGATTTAGCCTTTGTTTTTACCTTCTCACCCTTTGCCATGAGACAAATATGAGGGGAGTAGTAGTCATCATCGGACATGTTGTTGAAGAGCCTTGGTGTGGAGGATGGCTTGTGAATGGCCACGGTTGCAATCTTCTTATCCTCCTCACTTGAGCTATCTTTTGTTGAGTCCCATTCATGTCCAATGTGAGCCTCTCCCATGTTCCTTTTGCTCTTTTTGTAGTCGGTCTTGCTCTCTTTCTTGTCTCTCTTGTAATTGTTGTCTTCGATTTCATGAGGGCAATGAGCAATGAGATGTTCGGTGCTTCCACAGTTGTAGCATAGCCTCTTCTTCTTGTTTGGGAACTTCCTCTTCACTACCTTATAGCCTTGCTTTTTGAGTCCCTTTTGATATCTCCTCAAAAAGAGAGCAACATCTTTCACTTTCTCATATTGTTCACTATCACTTTCATCTTCACTTAATGATGTTGTCTCTACTTCTTCTTTGACTTGCTTCGATGCCTTGGGCTTGCTAGTTGATGCTTGCTTGTTGGACTTGGACTTGCTTGTAGAGGGCTGCTTGGTTGACTTGTTGGCTTTGAGAGCTACATCATCGTTGATCTTGATGCCTTCTAGCTTTGCTTGCAACTCACCAAGCTTCTTTCTTTTATTTGCTTCTTCTCTTTGCATGTCAAATGTCAAGATCCTTCCAAATACATCATTTGGTGTGAAGTACTCAAACTTCTTCTTGTCTCTAATTAGAGTCACTACGGTCTCATTTCTTGGTGAGTAAGCTTCTAACATAATCTTGACAACCTTGTGATCATCTAGCTCATCACACCCATAGCCTCTAATCTTGTCCACCATGGTCATCAACCTATCAAACATCTCTTGTGGCCCTTCTCCATCTAAGATAACAAACCGGTTGAGCTTGGACATCATCAAATCAATTCTTGCCTTTCTCACTTTGTCAACCCCTTCATGTGCAAGATGCAAAGTATCCCAAATTTGCTTGGCAACATCCACACCAATCACTCTATTGTACTCATCACCATCCAAAGCACTAAGCAACACACTTGTGGCTTGACCATTTAGGTGAATGATTCTCATCTCTTCTAGTGTTAGATTCTTGGGATCAATCGGTGGCTCAAATCCATTACAAACAACCTCCCAAATGCCGGGGTGGAGACCTATAAGATAAGCTCTCATCAAGTGTTTCCACTTGGCAAAGTTAGTCCCATCGAAATGAGGTAACTTCCCCGCGGGCACATTGATGAAAGACTTGTGATCATGGTTAGTCATAGACATAGAAGAATAATTAAAGGATACGGTGGCATATTTGTTGTCGTCGTTCTTCTTGCCCTTTCCTTTCTTGTCCTTCTTGCTATGCACTTGATAGGACTCATCATCATCACCGTCTTCGGAGCTGCTAGAGAGCTCACTAGAAGATGTGTTGGAAGCTTTGGCTTCTTTTTCTTTCTTCCTTCTAGCTTCCCTTCTCTTTCTTCTTTCTTCTCTCTTAAGCCTTCTAGCTTCTTTTCTTGCTTTCTTTTCATCTAGCCGTTGCTGCTCCTTCTTCTTCTCTCGTGCTTCTCTTTTGAGCTTTCTTGTTTCTCTTCTCTTTTTCTTCTCTTCTTCATTAAGAACTCTTTCGACATCGATAGCCTCAAGATGTGGGAGCGTGGAGACACTTGCTATCGACACGCTTAGCTCGCTGCTATCGGTGTCATGCAGCTCAACTCGCTCCGGATCGACATCCACCGGCTTCACACCACTAGTTCCTCCTCCGGGCTTCATACCTCACGCGGTGAAGCGTATGCGAGGTAACCGGCTCTGATACCACTTGTAAGGATCCCTGGTAAGCCTAGAGGGGGGGGGTGAATAGGTGTATCTAAAAATTTCTACACAAAACTCAAAGTCACTTGTCAGCAACTGTCGGAAGTCCCGACAGTTTATGTCAGGACTCCCGATGTCGTTAGAAGTCCCGACGTCAGCTGTCAGCAGTTCCGACACCTACGTGGAATGAACTACAAGTGCTCAAATGAACTTTGTGAAGCCAATAACTTACAACCCCACTTCCTAGTGGTAAGATGAAGTTATCCAAGTGTTTCCTTGCCCTTGGAGCGCCACCAATTTGTAGATCAGGACCAAAACCTAAGAAATAGCTTGAGAGAGAGAGAGACAACAAAGACCAAATAATCTCAAGTAATCACAACAACAATAAGCACGCGGGACACAAGGATTTATCCTGAGGTTCAACTCGCCACTAAGGCTTGTCTACGTCCTCGTTGTTGAGGTGACCACTAAGGTCGGAGTCTCTTTCACCTCCTTGCCTCTCTCAAGCAACCACAAAGGTAAACTTGAGTTCTTCACTAGAAAATCAAGGGTAATACAAACTTCCCAAGGTTCTCCCACAGATCGGGAGCTATTGGGCGATGCCTAGCCGGCTAGGGTTTCAAGAACCCAAGAGTAACAAACGCAAATCCAATCGGCTTGACGAAGAAATCAAGTGCTCAAGCTTTGAATCAATGTTTCTCTCATCAAATCCCTTCTCTCAACTCAATCTCTTGGAAGATTTGAATCTAGGAGCAAAGAGGAGAAGAAAGGGGGAGCTTGAGAGCTAGAGAGCACTTTCATTGAAGGTTTGGTCGAGTGAAATGAGTTCGTAACGGTTAGAAGTGAAGAGATGTCTATTTATACTTGAAGTAGAAATCTAACCGTTTAGATCTACGTCGGGACTGCTGACATAGATCTCGGGACTTCTGACCTGTATAGAAAACACTGTTCATATAAGGTCAAAGTCACTGCGCGAAGGCCAACGTCGGGACTCCCGACATATGTCGAGACTGCTGACAGTCGGGACTGCTGACGTACGTCGGGACTGCTGATATACGTCGGGACTGCTGACGTACGTCGGGACTTCTGACCGTCGGGACTTCCGGCGCCAAAAGTCTTGAAAATTATTCTATGTGCTCGTGAAGTGCTAGAGTGTCTCTCTTATGATTTAGTTTTAATACTTGAGCACTCTATCTTCCTCAAACCAACTAGATTAGCATCCCCCTTTATAGTGCGGCATAGCCTAAACTCAAGATCAAATATCAAAGAATTTAAACGATTTTGAGTCCATTACCGCGTCATTTTGTAACTCGGGCTCCACCAACTCATGTATTATCCTCATTCTTATTTTGCCTGCTTGTCATCTCGATAAATCTCATTAGTCCTCTAATTGTGTGGTCATTATCATCAAAACCCACAAATAGGGCTTGATTGCACTTACAGTTTTCGCTTGTCGTGTAGTGACCGGACGCGTCTGGTCACCCTGACCGGAGCGTCCGGTCAGCGCAATTTCAACTGTGTCGTCCGTAATGGCTAGCTGCGTACCCCTTCGCTATAAATAGATGTTGTCCAGAGTTTGAGACAAACTCTTGCACATTTTTAGACTTAGAGAAATCATTTGAGCTAGAGAACAACCCCTCCACTCATCTCTTTGCTTGGTTGCACATCTTGAGTGAGATTGAGTGAGATTCAAGTGCATTGCTTGAGAGTTGCATTCTAGAGGCACTTGATCTTCGAGTTGCTGCGGATTTCTTGTTACTCTTCCGTGTTTCCCGACACGGTAGACGGCTTGGAGCAGCGGAGGTGATTGAGCTCACGATTGGAGATTATTGGAGCCCTCACCAAGTGTTGTAAGGGGTTATTGATCCTTCCCCGCGGGAGTTCGCAAATTGGATACTCTAGTGGAGCTCGTGGCTTAGAGGATCCCCATCTTGTGTGCGGTTGTGCGGCGCCCGCCGAGGGCTCGACTCTTGATAGTCGATTAGCTCGCGAACCGACAAGTGGGTGTATCGCCACAACAAGGAGTAGCTTGCCGGGAAGCAAGTGAACCTCGGTAAAAATCTTGTGTCATCTCTTTGCCGAGGATTTCTCTTGTGGTTGATCATTGTGATTGATTCTTCGAGTGCATTATTTCTCTACATTGTTGGTATAAGAATCAAGTCACTTGCTCTTTACTTTCTTGTACTTACCCTAGTGTAGTTTGCTTAGTGTAGCTCTTATCACATAGGAGTAAGTAGCTTAGTGACTTAGTCTTGTTGGTGTGTATTAGAGATCATAGCCTTGCTTCACTAGAATTGTATAGGTGGCTTGCATAGTGTAGTTGAGCTAGTGCTAGATTAGCTTAGCCATATTTTATACTAACGTGGTTGTTTAGTGAAGCTTGTAGAACTTTAAATAGGCTATTCACCCCCCCTCTAGCCATTTGGACCTTACACACGCCCACCTGCGCCGTGCTTGTGCCACCCTGCACTGCTGTGCTCTGCTTTGCTTTGCTCTGCGGCCGAGTGCTGCTCTGTTTTCTTGTGAGCTACTCTGTTTTTCTTCTCCATGGCATCTTGTTCCGTTCCTCCCTCTGGTGGTGCTCAAATCCCACATTGTCCAGTGATTTTTGATGGCACCAATTATCATGAGTGGGTCTCACATATGCGGTGGCATATGCGTGGTCTCCGGCTTTGGGAGTTTCTCAGTGGTGAGCTACCCTGTCCAGTCTTGCCTGATCATCCAGTGCAGCAGGTGATTCCTCCAGGAACATCAGAAGATGAACAAAAGAAGTTGCGTGAAGCTTATGACGATGATATGACCTATTATATGTCTCATTTTTGGGCCTATCGGACTTGGTTAGATGAAGATGCTCGTGCTGGGGCTATTCTTGTTGCTAGTATGGAAAAGCATCTGGCTAGAGAGGTTATTCGGCTTGATTATGCTACTCAGATGTGGGCCTTTCTTCGCCAGCACTATGAGCCCTCTGGTCAGTCCACTTATATTGTTGCCTTACGTCAAGAACAATTGTTCCAGCAGGGTGATAGTTCAGTTGAGGATTTCTTTCGACAGCTATCTGCAGTATGGCATGAACTTGACACTCTTAGTTCTCAGTTGTCTCCGAACACTTGTGATTCCTGCAGGAAGCAATAGAGCCACCTTGAGCTTCATCGCACCTATGACTTCCTGACTCGTCTACGTGTCGAGTTTGAGCCTCTTCATGCTCAGTTACTTGCTCGTGAGTCATGTGTGTCCTTGATGGAGGCTCTTGCTGTTGTTCATAATGAGGAGACTCGCCTTCGTTCCGCTGGTCTACTTCAGTTGACATCCTCCTCAGTTCTGGTAGCTCGGTCTAGAATTCTTGGTTCTTCTCCCAAAGTGCCTGTTTCAGCAGCCTCTGGTGGACCTAGGACTCACAATTCAAGTGGCCTTCATGGTAATCACTATAACAAAGATGGAATGATGAGGACCATTGTTGCAAGAAGAAGCGACAGGCTCAGTCTCGCCGAGGCAGGCATCCCTCACAGGCTTAGTCTCAGTATACTGATACACAGCAGGAGATCCTCATGTTACTTCGTCGTCTTGCTATCCCTGCACCTACTGGAGTTACAGGTTCTGTCACTACTAGAGCTGCAACTTCTGTCACTTCTTAGTCTCCTACCCTAGCAGTCTCTGCTGCTACTTCTCAGTCTTTTATCGAGAGCACCATTCACATCAGGTATCTTGCCATGGATTCTTGACTTTGGTGCTTCTTTTCATATGATGCCTGATCGTACCCGTCTTTCTTCTATTTGCTCTACTTCCATTCCTCTCACTGTTCAAACTGCTGATGGCTCACCTCTTTCAGTTGTTGGTCATGGTACTCTTTCATCTTCTTCATTTCATGTTCCCAATGTTTCTTATGTTCCTAACTTGACCATGCAACTTATTTCTATTGGCCAGCTCACCGATCATGGTTGTCGTGTTATTTTTGATCTGACTCTTGTTGTGTTTAGGATCTCAGCACGGGTCTCCTAGTTGGTACTGGCCCTCGCTGCCGTGATTCTCAGCGTCTTTGGGAGCTCGATTGGCTTCGTCTTCCTTCCGCTGCCTCTGTCAGTCTTGAGGGCTTTGCTTCTCCTGCATCAGATTTTTCCTCTTTTGCTTAGTGGCATCATCGCTTGGGATATCTATGTGGTTCCTAGTTGTCCACCCTTGTTCGTCGTGGTGTTCTAGGAAATGTCACTAGTGATGTTTCATTAGATCAGTGTCAGGGCTATAAGCTTGGCAAACAGATCCAGCTTCCATATCCCTCTAGTGGGTCTGTGTCACGGTGTCATTTTGACCTTGTTCATTCAGATGTATGGGGTCCTGCACGTTTTGTTTCAAAAGGAGGTCATCAATATTATGCCATATTTATCGATGACTTCTCTCGCTTCACATGGGTGTATTTCATGAAACATCGTAATGAGGTGTTATATATATAAGACATTTGCTTGGATGATTCACACTTATTTTGATGCTCCTATTCATGTTTTTCATGCTGACTCTGCTATGGAGTATCTTTTGGGTGCTCTTCGCCAATTTTTTCTGAGCAGGGGACACTTTCACAGTTTTCTTGTCCTGGTGCGCACGCTCAGAATGGTGTTGCTAAGCTCGTCACCTTCTTGAAACTGCCCGTGGTCTTATGATTGCTTCCTCAGTCCCACCTCATTTCTAGGCTGAAGCAATCTCCACTGCCACCTATTTAACTAACATTCAGCCCTCATCCGCTCTTAAAGGTAGCATCCCCTGTGAGCGCCTTCTTGAACATCCACCTGATTACTCCAGTCTTCATCTTTTTTGGATGTTTGTGCTATGTTCTTCTTGCTCCCTGTGAACACACTAAATTGACCCCTCAATCTGTAGATTGTGTGTTCTTAGGCTATAGTGCTAAGCATAAGGGCTATCATTGTTGGGATTCGGTTGCTCGTTGTATGCGGATCTCTCAGGACGTTACTTTTGATGAGTCTCGCTCCTTCTATCCTCGACCCTCCTCTGATGTTTCTCCTCAGGCTGTTGTTGAGCCTCTATCCTTCTTGACTTTTCCTGATACACCTATCTCCACTATACTTCTTCCTCCTCCACCATCTTCATCATCTTCACCTCCTTCACCATCTACCCCGCTGCCATCTGAGCCACCTTCACATGTTCCTAGGTCCATTTATGATTTCAAACCTCCTATGATTCACACCTACAGTCGTCGTCTCTAGGATGCCTTGCCTCCTGTTGAGTCATCTTCTGATATTTTATCTCCTATTAAAACATCTTCGATTGAGGATTCTTTCTCTCGACCCTCTTCACGTTATAATCTTCGCAATCGTGGCTCGCTGAAACCTATCGATTGGTATGGTTTTATTGGCACTGTCCTTTCTGAGCCGACCACCTACCATGATGCCCTTTGTCATCCAGAATGGCAACATGCCATGGCTGAGGAGATCGCTGCTCTCGAGCGCACTGGCACTTGGGACCTTGTTCCTCTCCCTTCTCATGCTTGTACTATCACATGCAAGTGGGTCTATAAGATCAAGACTCGCTCTGATGGCTCTCTCGAGCGTTACAAGGGCCGTCTTGTTGCTCGTGGTTTTCAGCAAGAGCATGGTCATGACTATGATGAGACCTTTGCTCCTGTGGCATACATGACCACTATCCTCACTCTCCTTGCTGTGGCCTCTGTTCATGCTTGGTCCATTTCTCAACTTTATGTCAAAAATGCCTTTCTTAATGGTGAACTCCATGAGGAGGTCTACATGCGACCACCTCCTGGATATCTTGTTCCTGATGGCATGGTTTGTCGTCTTCGTCGCTCTCTTTATGGTCTGAAACAAGCCCCTCATGCTTGGTTTCAGCGCTTTATCTCTGTGATCACCGTTGCTGGTTTTTCTCAGAGCAATCATAACCCCGCTGTAACATCCCGGATGTTAAAACAATTAAAAGCTTGATCACGAGCATCCTCAGAGCATAAGCATCAAACATCATGTCAAACAAGCACCACATGTTGCATGGTTACATGTAAATGTTGCACATGTTTCATGCATAGCATGGCAATGTTTTTATTATTGCTTATGTTTCAAGTAAAGTGCTGAAATGTTTTAGATGTTTCATTTAAATGTTTCACATGTTACTTAATAATGTTTCAATAGTAAATTGTTATGTTGCTTTTATTAATAAAATGCTTTATATGTGTTTATGCTATGTTTGTTTATCATCTGAAATGATGTTTTATTTGTGTTAAAGGATTAATCATGTTTTAGTTAAAAAGAATAATCGATAGAATTCAAAACCCTGATTTTCGAAAAACCTCATTTTACCCCTTTTTGTGTAATTCAAAATCTAAGCAAAATTTGGGAAAAAGTTCAAAACCAAGTTTGTAGATCTTTTTAAGGGCTACAAGTTTGTTGTTTTGAGTTTTCAAAGTTTTAGTGTAAAATGTGGAGCAATTTTGAAAAGAAGCAAATCCCAAATTTGACTCATTTTCATTTCCCTATTCTAATTTCAAAATGGAGGCATAATTTGAAAATGGCTTCAAAAGCAAAGTTGTAGGTATTACCTAGATGTACAACTTTGGTGTTTTGAGTTTTCAAAGTTTCAATGTAAAATTTTGAATAATATTGAAAAGATTCAAATCCCAAATTTGAATTTCAACTCAATTTTAAAAAGTAGGCATAATTGGGTGATGGCCCAATTATGAAAGTTGTAGATCTTCCAAAGATATACATTTTCTCTTTTTACAGATTTTCAAGTTATATTCAAAAATTTTAAGTAATTTTTAATTTATAGAAACCCTACTTTTGTCCCCTTTTGCCTTCAAATCCAAATTTTAAAAATTATTCAAAATATGAGTTTGGTCACAAAAGCAAAGTTGTAGAGTTCAAAATTTTGAGCAGCTTTTGTTTTTGGAGATTTTTGTGTTTCAATGCAAATTCAGAAGTAATTTTGAAATTTCAAAATTGTGTGTTGTTTTAAGCCTTCAAAATGTTTCTAAGTCTTTGAATAACAGTTGTTAAATTTAAAGTTTGAGATTTTATGTAATCAATTTTCATAAATAAAATTTATGCAACTATGCTTCTATGAATTGGTAGGAAGTTTGTATTTTGATAATGAATCATTGTTTGTGATGTTTGACTAGTGGTTGTACGCAATGTAATTGCTCAAAGTTTGAATCAGACTCTGTTTTGCTAACAGTTTGGAGAACTGTCCAGTTCTGTGATTTCACTGACATTGCAATGTTTGGCACTGTTTATCTCCTAATATAATTGACAAATGACCCTGGTCCTTTAACAAGAAGTGAAGAGTGAAGGGGGATAAAGATCTTTTGTACAGTGTCACGACCTGATTTTGCATGGAAGATGCTACACAAGGTGTTAAAGATGGGCACATGGCCACTGACCCTGCCTGGCACGTGGTCACCATGACCAATTTGGCCAT
The DNA here is from genome assembly GCA_038087645.1 of Saccharum hybrid cultivar R570. NCBI lineage: Eukaryota > Viridiplantae > Streptophyta > Magnoliopsida > Poales > Poaceae > Saccharum > Saccharum hybrid cultivar. Next base: position 1,017,205 of record JAQSUU010000044.1, on the reverse strand, counting down.
GGCGCCGTCTGAGCGCGCTGCGCTTGGCGCGTGGTCATCGCCCATACCGCAGGGTGGTCGCGTCCTTGCCTTTCCAGAGCGTGCGCCTACGCCCATTCCCTCGCTGCCCTGCTTTCGCTCGCTTGCACGCTCTGCTCGTCGCCGCCGTAGAGCACAGATGCCATGGCCGGCCCTAAGCTCGGCCATCGCCGCCATCACCGCTTCATCTCTCCTCGTACCCAACTGATGGCACAACCGCCTCCTCTTCTTTCCCCTAGGCACCTCGCGCTCGCGCTCACCACCTAATTCCGTGTAGGGAGCACTGCCGCCATCGGTCCACCCGCTTCCGGCCACCATGGCACCGTGGTCGAGCTTCTGCGAGTCATCCTAGGCTACGCTGCAAGCACCCCCGGTTGCACGCAGGCCCGTAGATGCTGCGCCACCCCTTTCCGCCGCAGGCGTCCGCCACCAGCTGCATCAAGCCCAGCGCTGCCGTCGTTGTGCCGCTATTATCGTGGCCCGGTGGCTACTGGCCGCCTTCCGCCACTCCTCGACCACCCATCGGTGCGGGCGGGCACGCTGGTGCTCTCGCGCTACTCTTCTCCGCCACCGCCGGCCACCCACCGGCCATCCCCGCGAGCCTCGATCACCTCCTTTGCTCTGTCTGTGATGGGAGAGAAGAAGAAGGATATCGCGCATGAATAGAAACAAGGTCAGGGGTCTTTTTGCAAAGTTACTGACTCAAGTGAATAGTGCATGCGTACTGCGGGTTGATTTATGATTAACAGAAGGGCCGTTTTGCTTAATTGCCGAGCCGCCTTCGCTGCTGGGCCAGCCTGCCGCGCTGCTGGGCCACGTGCATGCGTCCGCGCCTAGGCTAGCCTCCCCGCTGGACCAGGCCGAGTTGGGCCACTCCGGGCCCGAGGCTGTTTTTCCTTTTTCTGTGATTTGTTAATTTCCATAATTGCTGATATTTGTTATTTTCATAACTAATTATGGAAGCATGATAAAATTATGAAAATTGATGTGTAACTTGTTCATGATGTGCTCTATGTATAAAAAATATGAAATAGTCATTTTCAGTATTTTTGCTATGGTACAAAAATAGCTCAATTAATTAAGAAATGTATCTTCCATGATTTTTATAGATTAATGTATAAGTCTAAAAATCATGAAAATTCTTGAGTATGCTGAATTTGAAGTTGTGAATCCACCCAAAAAGTTTTGTACTATTTTGATAACTTTTATTTATATACTTTATTATATGCCTTTTTTATTATATAATAAATGCTTAATTGATGAGAATATATCATAATTTTGATTTGTGTGATTTTGAGATTGAGTGATGACCTTAGGACATTAATATATATAATGACCCTTAGCATTTTAATTAATTATTTAAGTTTATGATTAACTTGTTAATTAGGATTGTTAATGATAATTAATGTGTTTAACATAGATCATTAATAGTTAATGATTTCTTGTGTAAGTAATTAGTGGTCTTTTGATAGGCTTACCTGCTTATTAGATGAAACCTCTTGGGTAAAAAGTAAAGTTAAGTAGTTTTCTTAACAACGTCTTAAGGTGATTAAAGTTGTTTAATAATTCTGTTGAATTGCAACTGTACCGCGAAGGAAAGTTGTACTCAAGTAGATAACTAATGTTTATCCTTTCTAAATGTCTCTTGTGTGTTATGTCTTGTTCATCATAATGCATCATGGCATGCATTCCATCATATTAAACCTCCCATCATTTTATATCCGTGTAGTGCATACGAGAGTGTTTGGATCGTGTTGATCAAGCTTCGGAGAAAGTGATCCACCCGTGGTATTGGTGTCAAACTTGACTTCTATAAGAACTAACCACCGCTGCAACGCAGGCAAGCCCCGGACATATGACCACTCTTCTATTTTATAAATGCTTTATTACACTTAAAGTCTAGTGTAACGTGCATTAAGTTAATAGGAGTTGGGTGAAACCGTTGCTGCATGATTACCTTGATCTACATTTATATCCAGATGATATCCCACAAGTATATGTAGGTCGATCTCTTAGGCTTAGTAATGCTTAGACTTCGGTAGAAGTCGAATAATGTTTTCTTTGATCGCAAGAACAGGTTTATTCCTTGCTTCTCCTGACCTAATGACAGGTCATGAGAGCATGTGGAAATGAATATGAGAATGAACTTGAGACCGGATGGGGCATGAGAATCGTCTTTGGTGGTTGATCTCGTCTATGTCGGTTAAGGACCGTACATTGTTGGCCCTCGAGTCAGGGAGTTTTGGATAGTACTAGTCACATACCCAAAGAAGGGTAAGCCTTACTTCGGTTATTCCATCATGAGAACGTCTAACCTCGCACTGGGAGTGGAGAGATGGTGAGAGTAGCGTGTACCCACAGGGCTAGAATGGGGCCGGGTTCGAGGAGTACTATGCTCTCGGGTGGCGATGGACATGTTCTGGTTTTGGGTGACCCAAGTAAGAGTTGATATATGCAAGATTGGGTTCTACATATGTCGTGTGGTTAGGAAGCCCCAGTTGGGTAAATCAAGTGGTTTGAATCATCGTTACTCCATGAGAAAGGAGTCTTGACCTTGCACCAACATCTTAGCAACAACTGGAACATGATTACTGTTGGACTTGAGATGGAAAAGAAGAGAATAACAAGTGTGATGCTTATATTTATGATTGAGATAGATACAGGTGTAAAAGTTAGCTATAATTAGGCTATACTAAAACTGGAGCCAAAACTTAATTAAAAGTTTGAAACAAAGGATCCACTGGTAGTAAGTTTTCCTGCAAAACTTCTCTTTTCTAGCTTCACTACTTCCCTTAAGCCAACATATTCTTGGAGTTTTTTCTTTTCATCGGGTAAGTCTTGCGGAGTACAATTGAGTACTCAGGGTTTGTTAACCCCTGTTGTAGGTACTGATGGGTATTGTTAACCGAGGTCATGTCGGTGGGCTCGATATGATCTGGTTGTCCTCTTCTGACTTAGGTGCTCTACCTAAGTTATCTTTTGTAGTTCTACTCGACTTCCGTAATACAAGTTAAGTTTGTAAAAAGTTAACTTAATCATGATTTATAAATTCATTGTTGTTATTCTTCCGCACTCTGATGTAAAGTTTTGTAACAAATGTTGTAATATTGTAGTTACTCCTTTGTTGATCCTAGTATGAGTTGTCAAATATAGTTGAATCGGGGTCCTACGGGGGCACCCGACAGATCTTCTTAGGTTATCTAGTGTACATGCATGGCCGTCAGAGGTCTTAGGGACAATGACAGGTGCATGTGGACCATATAATTTAGGAGGTTCTGCTACACCCACCTTGTTTATTCACACCTCACCTCGTGGTCACACTCTTCTTCTTCTTTATGTTGATGACATGCTTATCACTGGCAATGATTCTGAGTATATTGCCTTTGTCAAGGCACATCTCAGTGAGCAATTCCTTATGTCCGATCTTGGTCCTCTTAGTTACTTTCTTAGGATTGAGGTTTCTTCCACCTCTGATGGCATTTATTTGTCCCAAGAAAAGTACATTCAAGATCTTCTGGCTCGCTCCTCCCTCACTGATCATCGCACTATCGAGACTCCCATGGAGCTCAATATTTAGCTTCGTGCTATTGATGGTGAACCTCTCCCTGATCCCACTGGTATCGTCATATTGTTGGGAGCCTTGTCTATTTGGGTGTGACCTGTCCTGACATTTCTTATGCTATTCAAATTCTTAGCCAATTTGTTACTGCTCCCACCCAAATTCACTATAGCCATCTTCTTCGGGTTTTGCGTTACCTTTGTGGGACCATTACTCGTCATCTGTTCTTCCCACGCTCTAGCTCTCTTCACCTCCAAGCCTACTCTGATGCTACTTGGGCTAGCGACCCCTTTGAACGTCACTCTCTCTCTCTGCCTACTGTATTTTCCTTGGTGGTTCTCTCATTGCTTGGAAGACTAAGAAGTAGACCACGATATCTCGTTCGAGTGCAGAGGCAGAGTTGCGAGCTATGGCTCTTGCTACAGTAGAGGTTACTTGGCTCCGATGGTTACTTGAGGATTTTGGTGTTTCAGTTTCTGTGCCCACTCCACTTTTGTCTGATAGTACCAGTGCCATCAACATAACTCGTGATCTGGTGAAGCATGAGCTCACCAAGCATATTGGAGTTGATACATATTACACTCGAGCTCAAGTACAAGATGATGTGATTGTTCTTCGCTATGTGCCCTCAGAGCTTCAGTTGGCGGATTTCCTTACCAAAGCACAAACAAGGGCTCAACATCGTTTCTTTCTCTCCAAACTCAGTTTTTCTGATCCACCCTGAGTTTGAGGGGGATGTTAAGATATGTGTGTACTTTGTATTTTCATATTGCACAAGGGTGCTTCTGCATATTGTACATGTACATATGGTGGCCTTTAGCCCCCCTTTCAAATGACTAAGCTCTATTCTAACAACAAACACCTATTGTTCACTTGTACTCGTGCAAAGGAAATTTGGCAACGTTTGGGCATTTGGAACAAGATAGAGAGGGTTATGAATACTGATAACTCAGGCTCAGTTCTATTGGCCGACCTGATCACATATCAAGACCAATGGAGAACCTAAATAGAGTTGGTCTATCAGAGCTGATACTAACGGGAGGCTGGTTCATCTAGTCGGAACGCAAAAAGTTTACCCATGGCGAACCCATTTAGCAGGCATCACAATCTGCTTTATCAATAGCTAGCCTAACGACAAATTATAAGAATGCAGCGTGGGAGACTGTCAGACAAAGAGAAAAATGGAAGAAACTGTCAGAAGGGAAGCTTCTGATGAATATTGATGGCAGCTTCAGAGATGTCCGAGGTATTGGTGGAACCAGAGTTATCATGAGAGATTCAAGCGGTTCATTTATAGCGGGATCATGCTCTTACTTGGAACATGTTATGGATGCTGCCACATCAGAGATTACGACGCTCAGGGAGGGGCTACTGCTAGCTCAACACATTGGATGCTCTAATCTCATCATTCAATCAAATAGTCTGGAGGTTGTGGAGACATGAGACTGGGGATTTCGTCGTCAATAGGTGCTCCTATCTATGATGAATGTTTTTCACTGTGGCAAGAGTTCGATGCTATATCCACTGTGATCGTGAAGCAAATTGTGTGGCGCATGAAATAGCTAAGGTAGCTTTATCCTTAAAAGAGAATTGTATTTGGGTCGATGAACCCCCTAACTCTATTTTTGAAACGTTGGTGAACGATGTAATTTTGCTTGATAACCAATAAAGTGTGCCACATGGCTTCCCTAAAAAACATTTGGCTATGAAAAACATATGTGTTGGAAACAACAGTTACTAGAATGAATACCAAGAAAAAGAGAGGATAGAGCGGAGCTAGACCAAATTGAATGATGTACACTTGCTTCATGGATGTATAGTGTATACCATAAAGGTACATATATGGCAAAAAAACATAATACTTTTTTTTGTGTTTTGGCATGGTGTTGATAGCTAAATTTGGAGAAAAGGAGTTGATCCAAGAATTTCCAGCATAAATCGGGTACCGGCTAAGCCGGTTTTGGTACTTTGTCAAAATGCATAATGGTACCGGCTAAGAAATCTTCTGAAAAGAAAAAATATGCTCTTAGAAGACTATTCATGTGTTCTTTGTAATGCTAATGTTGAGGAGAGCAGCTTTCATCTTTTCTTCCAGTGCCCCTTCAGTATATCCTGCTGGAATCTTCTTGCCATCTCCTGGAACCCTAATTTAGATCCTTTGGATACGATGTTACAAGCTAGAGCTGATTTTGGAAGCAGCATTTTCAGAGAACTGGTCATCACAGCCTGCTGGATAATCTAGAAATGTCGTAATGATACCATCTTTGACAGAAAAAGCTGCAATATTATGAGTTGGAAAGCTGCTTTAAAGAAGAACTTGGATTGGTTTGTATCAAATCCAAGCAGAGGATTAGGGATGCCCTTACTAGTTGGTGTGAGAATTTCCCTTAATGTACTCTTTTTTGCTTTTTGGCTCTAAGAGCCTTGTAAAGTGTATATATTGTATTCTTTTACACATTTAATGGAAAATACAAAAAAAATAGGTAGGGAGCTTCCTTGGTCACCATTGCAATCCTATTATTGAGACGGTCCAAAAACATATATAGAGTGCTCAATTTGGAGACCTGATGATGAAATTACGCTATCGGAAAGTTTTCACCTAGCAATTGGAGCAGACTGGATTGTATTTTAGTGCATTATGCAAGGGATCTCGACCTCTCACATGATAAGACCACTACTTATAAATATACGGAAATCACGACTGATTGAGGTATCCAACAACACAGTCAATCAAAAATCAGTCTATTACCTTCTTCAACATCAAGCTCTTCCAAGTTCCAACATCTTTGCTATTCTATACACCTCTCTACGGGATTTTTGGACTTCCTTGGTGGCCTTGTTGGCCCTAGGGCACTCTCGACATGAATCTTCCTAGAAGATGTTCAAGGGTTTATCAGGCGAAAAAGAGTTGGTCCCGCTATTTGGATCCTCCTTGGCTGCGTGTATAGGCGGTGTGCAGTCTAGGAAGTTTCGTTCTTATTAGTGTGTAACCTAAATTCGCGTCAATACATGGGTGTTCGCACCTTCTAGACTTTACATAGATCCACCCCTAAGAAATGCAACGTTAAGAATGTGATAAAAGGATATTATGGACTGCAATGGAGATTGAAACAAATAGAACCTCCAGAGCCACGAATAGTGCTTTTACAATGACTGATACTCCAATTAAGGTAAGGATTAGAGCATCTTCAATAGTATTTTTTTAACACACTCCTTAAATTATTACTCATTTGAATAAAAAATGTTCTCTATTTCTTTCTATCCTCCAATAGTTTCTTTATATCTCGAGCATACTCTAAAGAGCTAATCCTGCTATTTATTTTTAGCTAGGTTAAAATCTAAAATAGAGGAGGACAATATTTAGAGATCTAATTAAAGAAGATGTTACGAGAGAACTTTTACCAAAGTTTCTATTTCTATATCAGTAAAAAAGATGTAAAATATTAAAATTATATTTTTATTAATAAAGAAGGATATAAAAAATATTGGAGAGAATCTTCAGCTAGCCAAAGTCCCCACAATGAAGGAAAAGGAGGCTGGCTGGGGTAAGATCGGGACCATGGCAACACCGGAGCCGGAAGGGAAACGGCAGGGTTAGACTTTAGAGGGCAGTTTTTCTCGTTCTCGTCGCCATCAGAGGTAAGCAGAGAAGATCATCCCTAGCATTATATTACTATATAAGAGAAAAACGCAGGAATCCAGGATGTCTCACTCCTCTAGTGAGATCCGGAACCGTGACTAGTCTCGCCGGCCTAGTAAGCAATCTCTAAAGTCTCTGCTTGAGTTAATTTGGTCCACGCATGCTGGGGAATTAGGGGTGCAACATATCTGCGTTTTTTTATTCAAATGTCACCCAGACGACCAACATCGAACGGCGTACATGCGACCAGAAAGGCAGAAGCACAAACAGACTGAAACACAACCACGTTTCGTGTTCTTGGAACGTCTAAACGTTCCTGGTTCGGAAAATTTATGTTCTCATTTTATAAAATAACACTCTAAGTTCATGTTTTCGTTCCCTTTGGCAAAATGGCTGCTAAGAATTACTCCCTCAGTCCAGAAAAGAATGCAATTCTCGCTTCCCGAGGAGCCAATTAGTTTAAACTTTGACCAAAATTATAAAAAATACAAACGTTCATAATGCAAAATTAGTATTAATAGATTGGTCAGAGAATATATTTTCATAATAAATTTAGTTGGTGATATAAATATTAATAGTATTTACTATAAACTTGATAAAACTTGAGTTAACTTGATCGGCACGGATCCCATAATTGTATTTTTTTTTCTTGAGGGAGGGAGTAGACTTTAGCCGAGGGCAGTTCTTTTCTTAAGGGAGAGAGTAGACTTTAGCCGAGGACAGTTTTCTTTTCTCGTTCTCTGCCGCCGTCAAGAGAGGTGACTATTCCTAGCATTATAAGGGATAAACGCATGAATCCAGGATGTCTCACTCCTAGTGACTAGTGAGAGCAGGAACCGTGACTAGTCTCACTAAGCAATCTCTAGAGTCTCCTTTTGCCGTCATAGTACTAAGCAGTCTGTAAAGTCTCTGTTTTTTTATGCAAAAAAAAAAAACTAAAGTCTCTGGTTGAGTGATTTGAGTCAATTGATGGGGAATTAGGGGGTCAACATAACCGCGTTTTTTATTCAAGTGTTACCCAGACGAGCAACAGCGAACGGCATACTACATGCGACCAGAAAGGTGGAAACACGACGCCACAGCGGACAGACAAGACGCGACGCGACAGATGCGCATGCATCGGCGCGGCATCTCTTCGGAGGCACGCGAGGCCGGCGGCAGATGCGAGATGCCATGCCGCCCAACTATGTGATTGCTTGATCGGTTCTCTTTCTCCTCGCGGCTCCGCTCGACCGCTCGCTCAGACGGTGACCGAGAAGGGCTCCACCTGCGGCGCGTCGGCGGCCGCGGCGGTCCCCTTGGTGAGGAGCTCCGACACCCTCGCCGCGAGGCTCAGCTTCGCGGCCGGCGAGACGCCGTGCTCCCCGATGATGGACTCCAGCACGGCCTCGCACAGAGGCTTGTTCTCGATCGCCACGCCGCCGGCCGCCGGCACCGACGAGTCCTTGGAGAAGGCGACCTGGAACGGAACGGTTCGGGGGGATAGCATCAGCGCTGGTACGTGTCACCATCCCATTTCGCACGGAAATGAAATTAAAAAGAGAACAGCAGATTGATACGGGTGGGTACAGGGTACTCACGGTGAGGATTCCGGTGGGCGAGTGCGTGAAGAGGATGGAGGCGCCCGGCGGGAACGTCTCGGGCTTGAACACCTCCTTGAACTTCTCCACGGCGACGCCCTCGGCGTCCGTGTACAGGCCGACGGCCTTCCAGAACGCCACGCAGTTCTCCGTCACTTTCTCCGCGTACTGCTGGCCCGTGAGCGGACGGATCATGGTCACCCGCGTGAACTTCTCGAAGTCGCCTGAGACAAACACACACCGGAAAGCGGCAAGACGTACCATAAATCAATCACATCGGTCGGTCTGTCGGGCCGGTCGGTCGCGTGCGGCGGCGCCCACTCACGCAAGAACAAGGCACCCTTTTGATAAATAAAAAAAAACCTTTTTCATTTTTAGTAGTACCACTCACCCTTGACGACGTCGCGGAAGAAGGCGGCGTCGGACGCGAGCTCGTCGGCCGTCTTGCCGGCCCACTTGTTCGCCAGCGCGGACACGGCCGCGTCCTCCAGGTACACGCCGATGGCCGTGAACTTGATGAAGTTGCCTCCGATCTCGAGGCCTCGCACGCCTGCACGCGCGCGCGACAAGCCAAGAAGGGTCAACCGGAAGCTGACGTGCCATACTCTCCACCACCAACTAGAGACAGACTGGCACGGAGATGGAAAGGAACCTCAACGCACCTGCGCCGCCGAGGAAGTGCGAGCCGGCGGAGCCCGGCGGGCGGGCCACCGACGGGAAGACGACGCCTTCGACCACAACCTCCGGCACGGCCATTTTCGCACGGCGCGAGGGAACCGGACGCAACGTAACAGACGAACGAAGCCGGCTATGGTGGCTTTGTGTATGGGGCAGGGCGGGGTTGTTGCGATAAATATGGAGGGGACGGCGAGGGGCTAGCTGGGAAGCGGAGCGACACCTCAACAGTCGTCATAAAAAAAGAAAGAAATCTAGGGTGCCACAAGTTGTGGCTCAAATTTGCAGGCATGCCACCGTGTACCAGTATGCATTTCTGGAAAAGAAAAACAAGATATAAGGTTAAAAGGCAACCTTAAAATATATTAAGGTCATATGATTATATTAAATTCGATAAGCTTACAAGTAAACCATGGTTTAAACTTAAATTTTACTATCGAAACATCATATTTCACCGATTTACTTTCAAGCATAGACATATTACAAATTATATATGACCAACCGAATGAAGAAGACCAAGAAATAAATAAAATTGTTATGTGATGATTGAATGAATTCAGTCTACATATTGAGCGGTTTTATCAAACTACTTTATAATTTTACGCTCATCGTGTGATTCATTAACTTTACCTTTATAGCTTTACTCAAGTTGCCCAATGGATCGACCCGGCCACTCTCATCCCTACAAGAGGATCATCTGACTTCCGAACAATGTGAGGGTGCTTGACCTACAGGCTGCTGTTCATAGACGTACATAGGTGGATGCATAGCTCTCGGGTGACGTCATCGTGGTAACTTTGTAATATGCTTGTGCTTCCGAGGGCATAAGCAGTGGTAGTTGGCGGGATGCCATGACGTGGCGAATCGGTATCAAGTCCTGCGGGTAGGTGAAGCTACCATTCACTGTTCAGGGAACGGGACATGACTCCACCGAACCGAACTATAGAAGAAGCTTTCGCCGTCCAGCTTCCAAGAGAACGAGCTCCAAACCTCAGCCAACTTTTTTCTAGCATCTAGATCCGAAATTTTTAGTAAAATAGCACCGTAGCGTTTTTCGTTATTATTTGACAAATATTGTCCAATCATGGTCTAATTAGGCTTAAAAGATTTGCCTCGTCCATTTCATCTAAACTGTGTAATTAATTTTATTTTTTATCTATATTTAATGTTTCATGCATGTGTATAAAGATTCGATGTGACGGGGAATCTGAAAAATTTTGTAAAATTTTCTGGGAACTAAACAGGGCCTTAATCCTGAGCATGTTATGTTAGAGCATCTCGAAAAGTTCTCAAAATCCTGTGTCTCCAACAATTTCCAAAAAATTAACTCCTAAAGTATATAAAAAAGTTTCCAAAAAATTAACTCCTAAAATATCAAAAGAAAAAAAGTTAGACCACGGGAAAGCTTTCCTCGCGGCGCTCGCTGGTTCGACGAGAGCGGCGACGGCCGAACGCCCGCAAGGACAACTTCTTCCACGACATGACGGACGCGCTGACGTGACGAAGGTTACGGTGAAGTCGGTCCCTTCCGCGGCGGTGTCGCCCAAGTGCACGAAGCATCACGCTGTGTGGTGTTCTCTAATGCCGGCTACATGGACAACTTCTTCCACGACGCGCTGATTCCGCTGTTCCTGACCACGGCGCATGCACCTGGAGGGCGAGGTGCAGCTGCTGGACACCAACTACAAAGCCGTGGTGGGTGCTGCGGAAGCTGTCCCGCCATGATCAACTTCGACGGTGATGACGCCGAGGAGGTGCACGGCTTCCCGGCGGCGGCGCGTCCGGTGATCCGGTCGCGTGAGAGGCACCTGCCTGATCCTGTCGCCGCACCCGACCCACAACCCGCGCAACCTGACGACGGTGGACTTCGGGCTGTTCTTGCATGGCACGCTGGCGCTGCCGCGTTCTCGGCCCGCGGCCCCGGTTGCTGATCATCTCCGCCTCGTTCGGCTGGCTGGTGGCTGGTGGCTGAGGCTGATTTATTGTGAGAGAAAAATACTGCTGGCTGGCTGGTGACTGGTGGCTGGTGCTGAACTGGTGTGAGAGAAAAACACTGCTGGCTGGCTGGCAACCAGCCAGCCGAACAAGGCCCTCGCTCGCCGGCATGCGGCGGCTGCTGAACCTGGAGGAGGTGGCGGCGGCGGCTCATTCTATTCGGCGCAATGGGGAAACATGCCGCAGAAAAACCGGCGCCAGCGTATTCCAAGTCGCTAGTCTGCGCGCATTTATCCGCGTGATCGGGACTTTTTTTCTATTGGTAAGAGTGTCCGTGCGTCACAACGGATGATGGACAAAAATATATCATTACCATCAATTTCAAACTTTAATAACCAATAATGTAGCCTCGTTCATAAAGTTCGTCGCAGTATCTTGTATGGCGTTGTTGCGTGTATATCTAATTGTTTGGCACATGACAAATTTATATTTATGGTTGTGACTTTTTTTTTGTTTTTTGTTTTCTCTATTTCCCCCTTGCCTGACCAATATATGTTGCGCCATTGCTGGCCTCATGGCCTCTGGGCCATCATGTACAGGCCCGTGGTCTATGGGATATTATATTAGTAGAAAACAAAAAAGCTTATATTCTTCGTTGGCCCACCATCCATTTCTGCCTCACCTTGTACATTAGACCATCCCATCCGTTCTTGCTCGACTCCTCTCCGCTTATCCTGCGGCCGCCGGCGCCTACTACTTTGCCTCTATGCCCTAGAAGCCGAAACAACTCCGCTCTGCATCCGTGATTCAAGTGTTGCCCCGCGACTTCGCCTCGCCCCTGCTACTCTGCCCCAACAATGTCCGCATGGCTTGGCAACTGAGACGACTCCTGGCGTCTTGCCTTGCCCACACAGCCTTTGCTCCGGTCTGTCCGCATCCACCCCCAACGACTCTTGCGCTCGCATAGCATCCACTTCGGTTTATCTGCGTCAACAACTTTGCCTTGCTTCCACTGCTTTGTTGCAACAATTCTTGACGCCTCCGTCCTAGCAATATCTTTGACGAAAATATAAAAAGGTTTGTCAAATAGCATAAAAGCTCACGTATCATGCTGAGGAGGTGTACGAGGGGACATGCACCCAGGATTGCATGCATGAAAATTATATGCACGTGGATGCATTGAGGCTACGTACATCCTACATGGAATTCGTGTGGGACTCGATACGTGGGCAGCTGACCAGCTGGAGGAGTGCCTAGTTGGGCCCATGACGTGTCTGAGCGGGAAAGGAAAAAATAGAAAATTTGGGAGTTTGATTTAGACTATGTACTTCATGCTAGCCTCCATATATAAGTCCAGACAGAAGATGGTCTTCATTGTTCAGTAGTTAGAGGGAGACAAACTAAAAAAATAGCTAAAAATTTTGCCTCTTTATTATTACAGACGTGTGGGGGTCGTGAAGTCCGTTTAGGGTTGCATGTGTGCATATACGTTTTTCTGTCGTGTTGACGTGAGATTGAGTCTTACGTTAGATTGAGTAACGGACGGTTACATCTTACACGTAAGATCACATATGACGAAGGGCTCATAGTGGGGGAAAAAATGGCGGAAATTTTGTCTCTTTATTATTAGGTATAGATATATATTTCTATTCAGGTACTTCGAATGATCTATTTGGATTAGAGTTCCAACCATCCAAACCTTAACTAAATAAAGTGGAGCAAAATAAAGAACGCAACTCTTATCATTTTCTATTTGATTATTAAGAGTTTTATTTAGAGTACTCAGGATCTGAGAAATCTATTTAGGTTAGGATTCCTATTCTATATTGGTCTAGACGTGAGCCACTCTAACTAGTACGATCACGAGTTATATATAAGTCCGGACAAAAAAACTCTTCATTGTCCGGTAGTTAGAGAGAGACGGATAAAAAAATGGATGGACAAAAAAATGGACTGGAATTTTGCCTCTTTATTATTAGGTATAGATTTGCAAGTGCCAAAAAGATTGAGAGCTGTTGGAGATGTATTTTTTCAATCTTTTAAAAAACTCAGAATTGGGAGCTTCTTTTTGGAACTCTCGGAGACGGAGAACATCTCCAAAAGTTCCATAAATCCCTTCCTAATACTTGATTTTTAGAAAGATAAGAAAAAATCCCTCTCCAACAACTTCTAATACTTCATCCTAAAATTTATGCACTTAGAAAATCCACCCCCGCTCTGCATAACTTTGCGCGCCTCCTCCATCGCGCGGATAATGCTTTCCCGTTTGTATCGGTTTGGTCAATCTACAGGTGGAAGGACGTGGAAAAGAATAAGGAGTAGGAAAGGGTTCCTGATGCAAATATATGGGAGAGAGAATATATAAAAGTGGTTACGATAATTTAGAAATAATGTAAGATTACTGATGTAAAATTGTCTTCTATATTTTAGGAGTGGATTATTACAAACTCTTGGAGATAACCTTCTTTTTTTCTTCCAATATTTTTTAGGAGTTGCAAAACTACATGTTTTTAGGAGGAAAAATAGTACTGTCGAAGATGCTCTTACGTCGAGAGGTGACCCTCTCTCAACTAATTGGATGCCATGTATCTTGTTTGATACAACTTCTCTATCTTTAGTATAAACTAGGAGGATTCCTCGTGCGTTGCCGCGGGTACGAAGGAGGAATATAAATATGGCCTCACTGTAGTCTATCGAGTCATCTATATATAGCTTGATTATTAGTAGTCAGTTTTCGAAGAAGAAGAGAGGAAGTCACGTGAGAGAATAATGCTAGCAGTATGCGTGCATAGTCATGTATAGATTATTGCATTCACTACTGAAACCATTTGTGAGTGGACATTTGATTGCATGCGGCAGCAGAAGAAGTGGATGATGATGTGACTTGAGGAGGTGCTAGAGAATTAGGTTAGTGTGGTTTATGTTTATAGGAGATAGAGATAGAGCCATGGGAGAAGCATGCATACAATTCTATAGAGTAGCGTATCATTTGACTTTTTGATTTAACTTTTCTTTACCGCTTACATCCAAATTTAGTTTTCCTTCAATGGTGACTGAATGTGAACTACTCCCTCAATTTTCTAAATTAAGACGGGAGGGACCAGTTGGTACTGTATGCAAGTCTCTCAAGTGGACTCGTGTTTAGTGAGTACACGGCATACATGCCTAGACTGTAGGGTGAACTATTCCGTTTCCTTCTATACCAATTCAAAACGAGGGTAAGCAAGATCCTCTCTCCTCTGTTTATCTCTACTATAATTGACCACTTCGAATTATTTTAGATCCACAACAAAAACGTCCCCCGCTGAGTAGTCTAACCATTGTGTACCCAGAAAATTACACACATGAATTTACCTCCATTAAAATCAAGGGCTCACGAAAGAACTATGTCAAATCCCAGAGCCGAAAGACAAAGTTTGATGTTTGATGCGAGGCTTCTCACCTCCCTCACCCCCCGCTCTCCCTCTGCTACGAACAACGGCCAAGCCGCAGTTCGAATCCAGGAATCGCCAAAAAAAACACCGTACCTCGCAAAAAAAATGCCGTACGTATGTTGAAATTTGATCAGTTGATCAGCGCAGGGCTGCCGCCACGATCTCCGCGGCCCTGTTCGTCGACGCCGCCCGCCCCTGCCCCCGTTCGTGGACGCTGCCCATCCCCGCTCTGCGCGATCTCGACCAGGGCGATCTCGAGCACGGCCACAACGCTGCCCGTCCCCGCTCAGTGCGATCTCGACCAGGGCAATCTCGAGCACGGCCGCCGCCGAGTACCCGAACCCGGCGACCTTGATGTGCAGGTGCACGTCGCCGTGCCGCGTATCCTGATGACCACGTTGGACGGGTTCAGGTTGCCGTGTGGTAGATCTTCCTCGAGTGCAGGTGGAGGAGATCGAGACGCTGCGGAGGGAGCGAGTCGCGCTGCTGCGGGTGGAGATCAGCTCCGGCGGCCTGGGCCTGCACAAGATCGCCGTAGAGAGCCTACTGGCGGACGTGGAGTTCGTGAGCCTACTGGCGGACGTGGAGTTCGTGTTCAATGTACCGTGTCGTGTCTGATCTCTGAACAACCGCCATTAGCCTGCCGTCGACGGCGGCCGACCAGGGAGATCTCCAACACGATCGACTACATCCAGGTCTTGTTTATGAGCAGCCGGCCAGGGTTCGTTCATGTTGTTTCAGTCATTGTTTATCGATCTGCTAAATGCTTGCCAGCTGATGGCCCGGTGCTGCTGGTACCTGCTTGCCTGCTAATGGCGTGTTCAGTTCAGCATTATTAAGAATTTTTATCTTGCAATTCAGTCAACCTTCTCAGCTCAGCATTATGACTGGTGCTATTTTTAGTTTTAATGAGATGCTTGTTTTGTGTACATGTGTTCTGTGCAATGTTTTAAATAGCGGGCTAAGGTGTTTAGCGGTATATCTCTAAAACAGCTAATAGCGGAGCTATATCGGGCTATAGCGGGATATAGCGGCTAAATTGTACATGAACACAAATAGCGGCACCCTGCCTCAAAAGGCTATAGCGGGATATAGCGGCAGCTATAGCGGGAGATTTAAAACTATGGTTCTGTGTATTTGTTTTCTTGCTCTGCTCATCGCTGGCTGCATGGTACTGTGGTGCATGGCACTATGCTGCTGCTGCTACTACTACATGGCCGGCTGTTGATGGCTAGCTGCTACTACTACTTGAGAAGCAGTCAATTATTTTTTGTGCGTGTGTGCAATTCTAGAATTCTAGGTGGTGGGGTTTCAAATCGATTTCTGAATTGCACGCCGTCTGGAGTTGTAGCCATCTCTGTTTTCAAAATGATCAACTACTTACAATTGTCATCTTGCAGAACAAATCAGCAGCCACGGTCCTATTAAAAAATCGAAGGTCCTGCATGATCACCTATTTCATATAGTAACTCAATGTCTACGCCAAGAGATACACGCGATGCACTAAGTGATATCACCAACATTGCAGGTATGATTTCACACTGTATATATACCACTTTGGGGGTGTCTTATTGATTTCCTACACATGTCCAAACCCGCACTATATAGATGAGGCCCGGCGGGAGAGGGAAGAAAGGAACTTGCAGCAACGGATTCGTCGAGCTGAGATGTCCGACGAACAAAGGGAGGAGATGATGAGGAAACAACGTGAGTACCAACGTCAAACCAACATTAGTACAGCTAACCAAAAACATGCAGGTACTAATCACTCTGAGATGGACCAAAGCTCGCCAATTATATTGGACAAGGAAAATATCCAACCAAATGCACATGGAAATCATATCCATGTTGGCATTGGCACCGCAACCACAACAGGCAGTGCACTATCTATGGCCAGCGGTAAATATCATATACGAAACTTCATGTTTATTTGAAAAAGTCACTTTATTTTAATAATCTCTACTGTAATAATAATAATATAATGACTGGGCTCACAAACGAGACCCTGTAGATATTTCTAACGCTACGATGGACGCAAGGAACGCGCAACAGCGGAAAAGAAGAGCTGAGATGACCGACGAATAGAGAGAAGAGAGTAAAAGGAGACACTGTGAGTACCAACGTCAATATCGAGCACGGAAGAGGGCTGAATTGCAAAATAATAGCACCACAGTTGTTCTCAATCAAGACGATGCTGAAATAATAGTTTTGGCATCCTCGCTCGCAGGTGAAAAATATTTGAGCACTTATGCATTTCACCAACCGCCTGATATATCATCATGGACCTCAAATCATATTCATATAATATATGTGAAGGTGTAGATTTGGAAACTGGATTATCGACAATAGTGGAAACTGATGAGTCCGTAGAGCCCACGGTTTGGCTACACAAAAATGATAATTATGTTCCAATGCATAGAGGCCCACGTACGGTCCTTACTGGTCCATTGCCTACTTCCGGAGAGTCAGGTGAGCACAACAACCGCATGCTACTTTTTAGTTAAAAATAGGCATTTAGATGTATGCTACTGTACTTATTTTTTTTAAAAAAAATTTGCAGAAGTTCATATACCAGGCCGGCGCCACAACCATGTAGATGTCCAAACCAATGAAGATGAATTCGACCATGAACTATTCGAACCAACACATGATGGTTAGGACGGTGATGAGCATGCCATGGACGTTGACCTTGATGTGCACAACGAAAACTTATACGATGAGGATGGAGTCATTCAGCGACATGCACAAGGTACTACGACAACATCTATACGTCATGTTAGAAATCCAGCTTCAATAGAGCATATTTATATATTAAATTAAAGTGATTAATACAATGTCTACATAGGTCATGATTATGTGTCATATCGCGTGCTTCCAGAGGGTCCAGCTGCAAAATAGTGTGACAGATGATGATCCATATGACTTCATCTACCAGAACCTGCCACAACGACATAAATTGAGAAATGTCCCTGACTGCAGTTACTGTGGTGCGATGAGGTTTCAGTACGAGACACCCGGGTTTTGTTGTAAAAAAAAAGGAAAAGTACAAATACATATACCAGAGGTTCCAACAGAGTTGAAAAGGTTATTCACAAGTCAAGTGGATGATGATGGAAAATATTTTAGGAAACATATATGTTATATCAACTCGCATTTTGCCTTTGCAAGCCTAGGGGTTACCATTGACCGCAGATATAACAGTCCAGTAGGGACCGGTATTTATACATTTTGAGTTCATGGCAGGTTGTACCACCGTCTGGACCACCTGGTGCCAGGTGGTGACGACGTTCGACATCTGCAGCTCTACTTCTATGATACAGAAGATGAAGTCTTATCACATAGAGTCAAAAGGTCCCCTGATCTTGATATCAACTTCATCCGGAATACCCTTGCAATTTTGCAAGATAACCAAAGGAGCTTCACCGTGGTGGCATGTAACTTAGATGGTTATTAATACGAGAAATAACTTTACTATGTCTTCTTATATGCAAAAGTGTTCCCAAATTGTATATAGGCTACAATTGTGTAAAAGTTAAACTATGTAAAAACAAATTGGATGTTTTTATGAACATCCTCAAGATAAAGCCGTAGCGTTAGCACGGGCATTATACTAGTCGAGATTAATTCTCTTGTTCCTGTTGTGATTTCTCACGCCTCATGTTGTGATCTTACTGTTGGCAACGGAGGTTACAATGTTTGTTAGCTAGTATACTATATCAAAATTCAGAGAACGACTCAGAAACAGACCAAAAGGACATGCCGCTTATTCTTCCTTTCGAGAACAATACAAATACAAATACAAATGTCTGGGGACTAGAATTTGCCCTCATTTACAGACTTGAAAAGCTCACAGCCGACAAAACTCGACAGAAAAGACTTCTGTTCTTGCAAACCTCCCTTCACAGAGTACTTTTTTTTTCGAGGTAGAAAAGAATTTTCCTACAGAGATCCCTTAATCCAATAGAACTCACGTCTCTAATACCACCGGAAGCACGGCGACTAGACCAAAAAAAACCTGTCAACCACTGCTTTAATAACGAACCAAAAAAAAGAACACTGATCGTAGGGATAGGAAACAAAGGAACAATTACAACTGACTAAAAAAAACTAAATAAAAAACAAGGTATCTGTACTGCTATAATAAAACCTACTACGGCCGTGGAAACCTAACTGCAAAGAAACTCCAGGACCAGCTCTTCCAACAGATCATCTTTTATCATTCTCTCAATGTCCCTTCCTGCCCTGTCGATGCAGTCTGCTAAATCTGGCCACTTCGTGTCAAATCCTTTCTTCTCTGGCTTAGTCTCACTGGGTGCAAGTTGTTCCCGTCTCTGAACTAGCACCTGCAAGACTTTCTCCAAGAGACCCTCTGAGCCCCAAAGTGGAGCCAAGTTCCTAGTAGTATTGACCCAAGGTTGCATGTTCAAGCATGGGGCAAGGATTTGTGATAGTATTGTGTTGACCATATCGAATAAAAGCTTCCTGTCTGATCTTGACCACTGAACAACTTTTATGTACTTCTTTTCCAGCTTCTCAAGTACATCATCACCAGCAGGGTAGTCAAGAGACTGACACACCCTGTACATTTGATCCTCAGCAGTTCCATGAATTCCAGAAGCGATCAGTATATCCAGCAAGTAAGAGAAGTCCCTTTCCTCATCATCTTCAAATCCTTCAAGAATATCTTCAACCAGCTGTATGGGTTTCTCGTCGCTCAGCTCCACTTCAGAGGATAAACAGTCACTAGTTATGACAATGCTACTTGCCTCCGCAGCAGTCTCTGTTGGTGCAAATGTGCCAAGCTCAAGTCTCAGTTGGAGATCTAAACGAAGAAGGCCATAGAATTAAAACATAAAATAGAAAATATAAGAAGGCCAGAATACCATAGAGAAATGTACCAAGGCATAATTACTAACCATATGGATCTGCAGGCTCTCGCCTGATGTTTTCAGAATCAGAGCAATCTTCAGATAGAGGTTGAAGAATAGATATTGGGCTAGCCTGACCTAACTCCCTAGCATAGATGACAGATGTAGAGTCTAGGCATGCAGCATGAGGGTAGTATCCCTGTCAAAGATAGCATGAGCTCAACCTTCCTACCATGCAAGTCAAAGGAAAACAAACTAAATAAACATGTCCATCTGTTGTACTACAACAATAATTAAATTACGTTTGGTTAAGTTTGAAAGAAGAAAAGGCTTGATACCATGCTGATAAAGATCTAAACAATCTTTCTGATTCTACAAAATCAAGAAACCATACAGGCATCTTCAAATTGCAATATCAACTAAATTAGCAATCATAGATTCTAGTACATACCTTCTTGAAGGTCGCATTCCATTGATCACTAGCTATTACACCCAGAGATGATAAGTTGGAGCTCTCACTAGTGTCACTTGAAGACGATACTTGCAGATCATCAATGCTGTCACTGGAGGAAAAGCATAATATCTTCTCAGATTCACTGTAAGTAGAGCTCCATGTCTGTTCAGGTCCTTTTTGATTGAGTACATCTAAACAGCACAGTTGCTTTTCTCGAATCAATGCATTATTTAACAAAGCCTGTGAATGTCTTTCCAATGAGGAATTAAGGTGTTCATGAACCTTATCTTTATTTAGCAGGTCAGTTGCACCTATAGGACTCACGATTTTGTGTCTTCGATTCAAAGCACTGATACGGTTTTGGTTCTGATGATTATCACCATGCCATGGTTGACGTAGCAAAGACATTTTCCCAGAAAGGGAACAGTTTGTGCTGGTTAAACCCATCTTTCGAGAAGCTGACCTTTTAGCACTTCTGACCAGTTCATAACTGAAATCCCTGATCTCACTACAGCTCTTTACAGTCAGAGGATTCTTCAAATTGTTGTTGGCATTGCTGAGATAATATTTAGGTTGAATGGGCATTCCTGAAACAGTGTTGCTAGCATGACGCAGTCCTTTATCATTGGAGGCCTTATCTACTTGAACTCCCCTTGCAGCATCATGTTTGATTTCTGTTCCAAGTCTCTGCATGCTAGGAGCGCATGTAGACGTTCTGTGGGAGATCTTATGCTTGAATTCCCCAATATTCGAAGAAAGCTGTATCATTTTTTTTGTAAGAACGGTGAAATTTAAAAAAAACATTTTAGCAGAATAAAGATTTGAGTTGTAGAAGAATTAGCAGGAAAACAATTACAAACTCAAGGTCTAATAGAAATATAGATACATCAATAGTGAGGATATGAACAGCTTACATGATCTGTTGATCCACTGTTGCATCTGAAATCTGATAATACTCCATGAACACGCCGTTGCTTGTCCACATGAGCAAACCCTGAGTACAAGGTCCAGTTCGGCTGGTAGAATTTCAGCAGATTTCGGCTGGTTGAACAGTGTTATGTGGGAAAGAATAAGCTGAAACAAGCCGAAATCAGCCGAAACATGATCAGCCGAACAAGCCCCAAGTCAGAAGTAGAACAAGAACGGGTCAACTACAAATCATTAAGACTTTTACCTTAAAAATTGCACGACTACCATAATAATTAAAAGCAAACACGAAAATACACCTTTGCAGTTCTTGTCCCTAAAGGAAATAGATTAATTCATGAATCACATAGGAAGACCAATTATTCAGTCAAACTGTGTTATCCGATTTTATTTTTTTTTCTCCCGGGATGTTTTGCCCTGTTAGTATTTATCGGATATAGACATTAAAACATGTGTGCGGAAAATAAATGGCAAGAAGCTTCGTCGCACTTACTCTAGCATGATGTTCCCTAATTAACGTTTTCTCGAGGCAACAGACAAACAAACAAGAGTAACCCAACGATGCAAGCAAATTAGGCAACCTCCTCGCTTCCGCACATAGGACACGGCACCACTGCTGAGAGGAGGGGGAGGCGGAAGCAAGGAAGAAAGCAGTACCGACCGCTGCGAGGAGGGAGGCGAAGCAAGGAAGCAAGCAGCCCAGCAAGCGAAATCAAACCGGAAACAATCGCGCGGGATTCCCCAGCCGTTTGAAACGAATCACAGACACAGGCAGAAAAAAGCCGCAGAGATTCATTTCGGGGAAGAGCAGGCCGTTACCTTCGGTTACCCGCGGAGCCGTGGTCGCCGGCGCCGCGACCGTCCGCCTGACAACCCCACCGGTTCCTCCTCCTCCCGGTGTCCGGCAGGACCGCCGCGCCCACCTCCGCCGGCCGCTCACGCTGGTCCCGCTGCCGCCCATCCGCGCCCCAAGTCAACCCGACGAACCCTCCCTCGACGCCGCTGCACGGGCTCCGCTCGCGCGGATCGTGACCCCTCGCGGCCTATTTGAGGAGTGAGCGCCGAGCGGAGATAGGAAGGGCTGGATTCTCGGGGGAGAGTCGCGACGCGGGAGGGAGGAAGGGAGGCCGGCGGGGCGCGTTCGGTGGCGGCGCTCCCGCGGCAGCGGTTGGGTGGCGCCCCGCACCCGCCTTTTCAGGCCCCGTGGCCCCCCTGCCACAGTGGACTCGCCCCCTTTGCCCCGGCCCCGTGTAACCGCACGCACTTGCGGACTTGCTGTTAGGCCCAGGTCCCGTTGAGTTCCTAACAAATTTTGTAAAATTTTTCAGATTCTCTGTCACATCGAATCTTTAGACACATGCATGAAGCATTAAATATAGATAAAAAATAAAACTAATTACACAGTTTAGACGAAATGGACGAGACGAATCTTTTAAGTCTAATTAGACCATGATTAGACAATATTTACCAAATAACAACGAAAACGCTACAGTACCCATTTTGCAAAAAAAAATTCATCTAAACCGGGCCCTAGTTGAGATACCTAAATTCACCCTAAATTTCACTGTGTAAAAAAATTTTCGGTCACATCAAAATGTCGGCATATATATAGAGTACTAAATATAGATGAAATCAAAAACTAATTGCACAGTTTTATTGTACTTTACTAGACGAATATTTTAATCCTAATTAATCAATATTTAGATAATTATTAACAAATAAAAATAAAATTGCTACCGTGTAACGGAACACTTACTGTAGAAACTTTGCCTCCAAAGTTTGAAATCTAAACCAGGCCTTGTTGGTGGCCGTATGAAACTTTTTTGTCTTTCGTTTCGGAGAGCGGGACGGAACCGGAGACCCTCGTCGGCTGCTTGTTATTATGGTGTGATTTGACTGGCCAAAGCAGCCGACGCGGCGGTGCTTATTGTGGTGATGCGTGGTTAGGCGGCTAGCTAAACTAACTCGTGTGGGCCTGTGGTTAGGGTTAAGCTAAGCACTGTTGCTACAGTTCTGTTAAATTTTAATCCGATCCTTGTGCGATGTCGTACACGGTTTAGAGAGCGCGTGCGATTTGCAAACGTGGAGGGGTCAGGAGTAATCAAATCGAACCAAATGTTGGATCGATGCGGGTAGCTGATAGCAACCGCCCCGTCCACATGTGGTCCTTGGCGTAGCATCGGAGGAGCCAGAAAATTGTACCGTGTCGTTGCGGAAGAAGGCAGTAGGAACCCGTCAGTCTCACTCTCACGCTGCTCGATCTCCGGCTGTCTCTCGTGAAACGCCGTGATATTCCCGCGCGAAATGATACCGTGTGTTTGATATTCTTCTCAAATACGGGTTGGCTCCGTTCGTCAAAATCTGAGGGACGGAGCCGCTCCAGCCGGGTTGCTCCTTTAACGAACCGCCCAGCCCGCTCGATCTTTTTCCCTCCCGCCATCTCGCGCCATGATCTCGCAGCAGGGGGCGACTGTTACGGCCGACGGATTTT
The DNA here is from genome assembly GCA_038087645.1 of Saccharum hybrid cultivar R570. Classification (NCBI taxonomy): domain Eukaryota; kingdom Viridiplantae; phylum Streptophyta; class Magnoliopsida; order Poales; family Poaceae; genus Saccharum; species Saccharum hybrid cultivar. Next base: position 993,624 of record JAQSUU010000044.1, on the reverse strand, counting down.
GTGGGTGATGGCGAGAGAATGACTAGTTGGCCGGGTCGACTCGACAGTGGACAGGGCCCGTTCCGGTGGCCGGCTGTTGCTGGGCAGGGCAGGCCATCCATGACTACGCAACGAACTGCTTGCTCGTGGATCAGACGCACGAGATGAACGACTCCGTCGATATAAACAAATCATGAAGCTCGCACGATCGTCAGCTTCGGCTTCCGATACCAGATTTCACCTAAATTCCACTGTGCAAAAAGAAGATTTCACGTCACATTAAAATGCTGGTACATGCATAAAGTACTAAATGTAGATGAAATAAAAAACTAATTACACAGTTTTGTTGTACTTTACGAGACGAACATTTTGAGCCTAATTAATCAATGTTTGGACAAAAATTTATAAATACAAACGAAATACTACAGTAAAAAATCTTGCACTGTGCAAAATCTGCACCTTCCGATTCGGCTGAACTAAACACGGCCTTGATCGTTCGAATAATAATTTTAGTGCCTAGTTGCGGTGCTGTACTGCTGTACCCAGTGACACGACTAGACTTAATTAGCTTCCTCGTTTCATGGGGCCATGCATGGCCCGTGCAATTATGGCGAACTAAATCATCTATCATCACAACAGCTTTGCAGCCTCTAGTGAACTTGGACAGAAACCGGACCAAGCAACGGTCCGAAATTTCAACAATCCTGAACGAGACAGAGGAGTTAGCTTCGGCCTTCACTTCTTTTGAAATGATTCATGTAAGGCGGGAGACAAATTTCGCAGCACACTATTGTGCCCATTTTGCTTCTTCTTCTCTAGATACTCATGATTGGTTTTCCCCCCTAGTTTCCTGCAGCGTTGCTTGTAATGATTTCTCTTGAGTAATGAAGCTTATGTTCCAAAAAAAAACTTGGACAGAAAATGCATTTTCGAATTTTATTTGTCAGCACGTATGAACGTACGAGACTGATGAATTGTTGGTGACCCGCGCGCGCGGATAGGTAGCGCACGTCATTGGATTTTGAAATTTGGATTTCGAAATCGTGCAGGTGGAGCGCGAGAAATTTCTGGCGCCTTCGAGAGGATCATGACATATCTTATTACTTGATTGATGGCTGGCGCCTTCGAGACGATCATGACATATCTTATTACTTGATTGATGGCTAGTTTTGTGGACGAAGACATTGTGCTTACTTTTCACAAAAAAAAGAAGACATTGTGCTTACGCAATACTCCCTTCGTCCCTATATGTTCGTTCAGGAAGCGTGTTTGTGAGTGGAAACACGATTTTCTAGAGACAAACATTTAGAGACAGAGGGAGTAAGTGGGGTATTGGGCTATTGGCTAATGAGCAGGTCGGCTATGGATGCCGACTTTGCAGCTACTCTCTCGCGCCGCGAGTTTGAACGGGTTTTTGCCTTGAACCAGTGGACTTCGTTGACCGTATTTTACATGCAGCCACTTGACGACCACGAGCCAGGTAAGAAAAATCGTTTTATTTTAATTATAGGGATATTACCTAATTTTTTTAATTACACAACAAACACTCACAACACACGTATAGTCACCCCTATGAACGCACATGCACAGACACTACACCTATGAATAACTCGAAGTTTGTGACAGACACCTCACTGTTGATGGAAACGTTACCTACCACTAAAAACATAACATTATTAAATCCTTACAATATTTATTTGAAGTGATTATAAGAAACGTCACTGTTTGTAAATCTAAAAAAGAAACATCACTGTTAAAAAAAAGGTTTTAGACAACTTATTTTTATTAGAGAGGCGGTTCTTACAAAACTACTGTATCTAAAGTTTGCCAAGACCTCACAAGTAACACCAATCTCTATAAATATATTTGTAGGCACATAACAATAAGAGATGTAACACTCCGGTGTTATGCAAGCTTTTGCATGGCAATCATAAGCATGACATTTCATATCATCCATAATCATATGTGGTAATATCATAACTTGAATGAAATAAAAGCTCGGAAAATGGTATTCGTGATGTAATATATTAATATGCTAATTTTCTTTCATCAAAATTGTGCAACTACAAATTTTATATCACTTAGAATTATAGGTCAAATTTTTGGAGCAACTAAATTACTCAAAGTTTTGTCAAAAACTGGTTTCAAAAATGTTATCTGAAAATATTCAAAAATACTCCCTAATTAGCTTTTATTCTCCAATTCAAAATCTGTTGGGAATTTTGAGTTGGCCCCTTAATCAAAGTTGTAGAGAATTAAATTCTAAGCAACTTTTATTTTTAGGCCATTTTCAGAAAAGGTCCTTTTCTTGCTCAAGATGAGGTTTGAAAACTGTATTTGAAATTTATTTGAAAATAGAAATTAAAAAATCAAATTTTAAACTAAACAGGCCGCCGCCTCGTTTCCGGCCCACGGCTGGAAGCAGCCCATCTCCCTCCCGCGCGCCCGCGCTCGCGCACCGCCTCGGCCCGGCCCAGTCCGACCGTCTTCTTCCCTCCCCGCTCGCGCTGCTCCCGCGCTGGCGCGCCACGCACCCGCCCGCGGCAGGCTGCGCTCGCCGCGTGGCGGCCGCATGCCGGCGACGCCTCCCGCGTGGCCGCCCGTGGCCCCCGCGCACTCCGCCTCAAATCACCGCGTGCGCTCGGCCTCCTTTCCACTCGCCCACTCGCTCGCTCCCTTTCTCCTTCCTCCGGAAAACCCGAGCGGGCAAACTGCTCGCCGCAGCGAGCTCCGCCTCCGCCGCCGTGTTCCGGCGACGCCAGTCCACCGCAGCTCGATTGCTCGTGCACGGAGCTCCGCCACCCTCTTCCCTCCTCCGAACGAGCGCCACCATCCCCTTGCTCGCTCCGGTAGGGCACAATTTCTCCGCCCCCGCTGCGCCACCGCGAACGGAGCCGCCGCGCTCGCGCTCCGGCCACCGTCGCCTCCGTTCCTCCCCATCTCTCTCGAACTACGCGTTGGTGTTCACCGTGTCCCCGCGATGGTGTTGCGCGCCTCGCCTTGTTCGCTCGAGCCCGGAGACAGCCGATGGCCGTCGGCGGCCGTCGCACCGCCGCGGTGGCGAGCACCCGCGCGGCCGCGCGCGTTGCCCCGCTCGCCTGCGAATGCGGCGAGTGGCTGGGCCGGCTGGTCTCAACGGGACACGGCCCGTTTTCGTTACCCCCGCGCGCGCGTCTCTGGGCTGAGCAGGCCGGGCCGTCTGCCCCTTTTGATGTCGGCCCGTTTCAAAATAAAGATTCAGTTTTTATTTTCTCAATTGGAAATAAAGTGCTTAGCAATTATTTGGGTGATTAAATGTGCTCCAAAAAAATTGTGAAATAAACTTCTATAAACTCATTGGAACCAGATCTACAATATAAAAATATTGCATGTCAATATTTCATTACTTTTCTGTAGAGTTTTTATTTAATTATTGAAATGGCTGTTTTCTTGATAAATGCTTAATAAATCATAGAAAAATCAGAAAAATGTGATTCCAAGTTTGTTAATCTTTTTGTGCCATGTACTTGCTAGGAAAATTTTATATCATGCCTGTTCTGTAGAAAAATGTGTAGGTGTAGTTCAAATGCTTTCTATCACTAGTATTTGCTATTTTTTTTAATTAAATAAATGTGAATAAAACATGCAAGTAATAATTTTTCTACAGTGATTATTTACTGTGTAGAAAGTAGGAAAATTACTAAATCCGTTGTTTGATACTTTTCATAATGCAAAGTATTTTCATGCTCGTTTTTAGGCCTTAGCTTGTTATTTTTGTATAGACAGTTCTAATAATCCAAATGCAATGAAAATTTTGTGGCATGCTAGAATTGATGTTAGTAATCCCCTGTAATTTTCTAAGATTTTTTTGTGCTACCAAAATATGTGTTGCTGTTCAAGCCTAGGGCTAACTAGGGTTTACATTCAATCTTTGATGCAAGATTAGTTAGTAAACTATGCTTTGGTGTATCTTTGAAGCATCTTAAGTGTCAGTGTGCCTTTGCATGATAGATCATAGTGGTGGTAGTTTATGAGTACATGTTCTTGGATGACGTAAACTACCTTGTAGAAGAGTCGTAAGTTCCACATAATCCAAATAAAGTAACATGTTCATTTACATCTCATTCATCATCATCATCTCATGTCATTCCTGCAATGCACCTAGGCATAAGCACTTATAATTCTGCATCATACAGGATCGCAGGAAGTGACCCCGGTAGCAGTTCCCGAGGACCCAGAAGAGCAGTCCGAGGTGCAAGAACAGGAGGTGACCGAAGCCGAAGAGGAGGTCGGTGAAGATCTTCCAGAGTGCTCCGACCACCGTCCGAGCTCCTTTGAGAGAGGCAAGCCCCGGAGCATTTCTCTCCCGGTTTACAAATAATTTATTATTGACTTTACTTAATTTGATGCATTACGTTTAGGAGTTATTTGCAAACGTTGCTGCATTATACCTTGTTTCACCTTGCTTTACCCGATCCTTGTTACCTTGGTGTCCGCGGTCAATAATTGCTTAGTTTGCTTAGACCAGTAGAAGTTGGGTGATTGCCTATCATCCGCGAGCTCTAGGAGATTACTTGGATCTATGTGAAAGTATGTCATATGAAAATAACTAAGTGTCGAAATGAATTTGAGACCGGGCGGAAACTTGCAGGGTTTCGGACTGTAGTGTTTTCCGTCTGTGTCGATTAAGGACCGACCGTTGTTGGGCCTCGAGTCATGTTGAACGCATGCCTCACATTTAGCTGGCCGAATAATGTACATTTCGACCGCGAAGCTGGGAGATTATTCGGGCCGAGTGGATTGCCCGCAACGCACTGTACCGGAGCAGTAGTGGCAGGATACGGGGGCGCGATGATAAGGCCAAAGAGCAGTCGGGTGGCCCCCGGGTACATGTGGTTCCTGGCAAACTCGCGACTTTACCTGAATGGTTGACTCGGTGACCAATACCTCACTTTAGCGGGTGAGTGAGGTTTGTGTGAGGAATAAATTACCAGCTGGTTAATAATCGATTCGAATCGCCATCGTTCACTAGATAGTGAACACTTGACTTGAGCTACTTCATCGTAGTAATATTGATGAATCACTTGGATAGTTATGAGGAAGATGACATGGTAACTATTGTTAATGATCAATGGTAATCCCTACCTGCTTAATTACATGTTACTCTAGCACAGATGCAAATATAGTTGACAGGGTAATAATGATTAAATTACTGCATACTTTTAGAAAAGAATTGTTAAGTTGAAAATGCTTTTCTTGCAAATGAGTCAGCTACCCCCACCAGAAAGCCTATCATGATCCTTGGTGTCATTTTTATTTTGGTTCTGTCGGGTAAGTCTAGCTGAGTACCTTCTCGTACTCAGGGCTTTGTTCCCAATTGTTGCAGATGGGCAGATGTATTACAACTACTGTATCAACTGCCTCTATCCTGCGATGGGCGAAGCTTAGGACCATGGGCAATGGTCATTCGCTACTTCTCGTCTGATGCTTTTGCTGGAGATGATCATAAGCTGGCACTTATTTCAAACGCTGTGTGTGTGCGTGATTTGAACTACTGCTTTCGCTACTTTTATTCAAACCTGGTTTGTAATAACTATGTTTAAACTCCGATGTATTTTATGCCGCGAACTTTTATGTAACTTATGATGGTGACCGCTAAACTTAGTACGATCTTGGCTGTTATGTGAAATGGTTTGAAATCCGTCGAGATTTCACGGACTACCGGGTTATACGGGCTTAAGTTTGTTAAATTATCCTCCCGTTGGATGATTTTCCTACTTAATCTCATATAATTGGGCCGTTCTGTTACAGCTGGCATCGGAACATGGTTTAGCGTGATTACTGTTCATAAGTGTATTTAAAACAAAATTCTGTTTAAAAAGTGTGATTTTAAAACTAAAGGTGTGCCAGTGGTCATATCCTGTATGCCCAGTTAAGGACTCTAGGTGGCTATTTAAGTACTAACTTGGGGTTCTTGCACCATATTTCTCTTTTCGTTGCTCATACGACGTGCTATTGTATGAGTGTCACTTAATTGAGTGGTAATGTATGGATCAGTTACCTCTACGCTTTGGTAAGTGTGAGCTGTGAGAGCATGATCGGATACACCGCCGATCTAGGGAGAGTGCTTATATGATACTAGAATAATTACATGTTTTACACATGTTTTTATGAAAGTATCGCATGTGTGGATGTTCCGTCCGTTGAGGCGATGCCGTCAATAGGACGATATGTTTGGGTAGTTACTACCGTTGTACACGCATCTGGGGATTCGTGTAGAGCGTGTAGGTAGATTTACTGCTTTCATGCATTCATGGGGAATGGGCTGAAATGAATTTTCTGCAGGTACATAACAGTGTTTTCGTGTAGAACGAATTAGTTACGTATATGAGAGATTGTCTGTATGCCACCGAATTCATCGTTAGATGTCTTTATTTTCTAAGTTTGTGAGAACGTAAGACTCGTGCATGCATCATACTGCCTATGCATTTCATTCATAACATGCATTCCTCCCCTTATGAAAGGATTATCCCATTTTGATAAAAGTGACATCAATTTAAAATATGTTCTCACCGGGTAATTAAAACTTGTGCTACAGATGGCCCGCACGAAGCAGACTGCCCGTAAGTCCACTGGCGGAAGAGCACCCCGTCGCCAGATGGCCCCACGGGAGCGCCGCAGCACGGACACTTTTCTAAGCGAGTTTGACATGCCCACCTTGCTTTAGAGAGTGCTCCATGATGTGGGGTACCCAGAGGGTCAAGAGCCGGTGTACTCCTGGAGTGAGAGCCAGTTAGCTGAGGATGGACTTGCGGTAGTGGAAATCACCGTCCCTGCTCTTGGTGATGCGCCAGAATGGGATGGTTGACATTTGGAGTTTGAAGGATGCACTCCAGTTGAGGGTGCAGAGGGCGCAGCCTTTCGCGTCATCCGAGACATAATGAGCAGGTTTTCCAATGAGTTGGCAGCAGTTTTGGCCGGTACTTTTCCGAGAGATGTGAAAGCATCTAGGCCCCGAGAGTTGGTTTCGGCAATTGATGACAACGCTTTATTACCATGACTAATGTGTGTTTTGCAGAAACCTTGGTAAGTTAGGTCATGGAGGTAATAACTGCTTTGGGCACCATGGTATTCATGCCCCCTGATGGAAATCGTTTCGGTTTTCAAAGGAGTGACGTCAAGATTAAGGACGGTTAGTTCCGGATGTCAAGGTGTTGAGTTTCATTCGGAATAGTCGTTAGGATCTTCGTTTTCTCTTTTGGCCGTACTATTAAGGGGAGCATGAGCGGGTAGCTTGACCTAGGTGAGTCTTATATTTAGGTGTGGTGCACACTTGTTAAACTTAGCACTAGGCAGCTCTAGAAAAGCTCAAAGTTCAGTTGGAAGTAACTTGGTTCAAGTTGCGTCGCGTTTCGAAGTGTTTAGACAGTTTTTCCCTTGACCGGACGCGGTTCTCGGTCTAACCGGCGCGTCCGGTCAGTTCAATACTGCGACTGTGTCTCGGCGCTGACGACCGGACGCGGTCCTTGCGAGGACCGGACGCGGTGGTCAGACCGACACGTGTCACTTAAGGGAAACTATCTGTTCGGACGCGACCTGGGTGTGATCGACGCGTCCGGTCATGTTCCAGTAAGGTCCTATGACGACCGGACGCGTCCGGTCATCACCGATCGGACGCGGTCGTGCGTCCGATCTCGTTACAGTAAGCTCCCTGCACGATCGGACGCGTCCGATCACCCCTGACCGGCGCGTCCGGTCACTCAGCCGTGATTTCAGAATTTCGACCGTTACGAGCGATCAGCGCGTCCGGTCACTTCGAGCGGTGCATCCGGTCACTCAGTCGAATTTCCAGAATTCCGACCGTTACGTGCGACCGGCGCGTCCGGTCACTTCGATCGGCGCATCCGGTCACCCCGCGTTTTGCTGAGTTGGAAGGTAACAGTTCGTTTCGACTGTGGGGTGTATAAATATATCCCCACCACCTCTTTTAGAGGTCTCTTGCTCATTTGTTCAGCTGAGAAATACCTTTGGAGTGCAAGGGAGTGCAAGAGCCCTAGTGAGGACTGTGTTTTGAGAATCAAAGTTTGGGAGTTCCTCACTAGTGATTAGAGAGTAGCAAGTGTGCATCCTCCTTCTCATTAGGCTCGTTGTGGTCAAGTGAGAGTTCTAGCTTGTTACTCTTGGTGATCGCCATCACCTAGACGGTTTGGTGGTGATTGGGAGTTTGGTGATCATCCAGCGAAGCTTGTAGATGACCCAACTCATCTTGTGAGTGGTTTTAGGCGATTCACCGTGACGGAGTGTCGAAGAATCAGCCCGTAGAGAGCACTTGATCCTTGCGCGGATCAAGGGAGAGCTACACCCTTGCGCGGGTGCTCCAACGAGGACTAGTGGGGAGTGACGACTCTCCGATACCTCGGAAAAATATCGCCGTGTTCCTTGCCCTTACTTTCAAGCATTTACTTTCTCATATTTACTTTTATTGCTTGATTTACTTTCCTAGAATTGCCATGCTAGACTAGGATTGGAAACTAGGATGCAAAACTCTTTACCGGTAGAACATCTAGGAACACAAGTAGGCACTAGGGGTGAATTCTGGCTTGTAGGATTTAATTCTTGCAATTAATTTTTAGAGAAGCCCAATTCACCCCCCTCTTGGGCATCTTGATCCTTTCAATTGGTATCGGAGCCGAGTTGCTCCTAGTTTAGGCTTTACCGCCTAGAGCAAGATGTCTAACGGGGAAGGACCACCTCCCACCTTTGAGGGGGATGATTTTCTATATTGGAAAATCCGTATGGAGGCGTATCTCGAAGCTATAGATGTTGGGTGTCTTAGAGCCGCAACCCAAGGGCTTCCCGCCATTAGGGATCCCGCCAACCCAATTGGTGACGAGGAGAAGTACGATCGGTGGAATGTAAAAGCCAAAAATGCACTCTACCGGGGCTTAGGCAAGGATATCTTCAATCGTGTGCGTAATGCAAAGAACGCTCATGAATTGTTGGAAAACCTTTGTGCTCTTCATGAGGGAACTAAGAGTGAGCGTGAGGAACGCTATCATATTGCTTTAAAGAAAATTAATTCTTTTGAGATGCTTCCCAAAGAAAGTGTCAATGACATGTACACTCGTCTAAATGTTCTTGTAGAGGACCTCAATGCTCTTGGGCTCACTAAAATGAGCCAATCGGATGTTGCAAGGAAGATCTTGAGTGTTCTTCCCGTTGAGAAGTATGGTCACATTGTCACCGTGTTTCACCAAAGTGATCTCTCCACCGCAACACCGACACAAGTATTGGGGAAGATCAATGCTCATGAGATGTACATGCACATCACTCCGGAAGAGGGCTCATCATCTTCCAAGAAGAAAGACTTGGCCTTCAAAGTTAGCCATGACAAGAAAAAAAGAAGGGCCAAGCCATGATGGTGCAAGAAAGCTCAAGTGAAAGTGATGTTGATGATGAATCACTTGCACTCATGGTGAGGAAGACCACCAAAATGCTAAAGAAGCTAAACAAGAGTGGCATCAAGTTCGATGGCAAGAAAAAGAAATTCTTCATAAGTAGCAAAAGAAAGCCAATCTCGGAGATGGATTGCTACAATTGTGGTGAACTTGGCCACTTAGCTCATCAATGCCCTAGACCTCCAAAAGACAAGTATAAGAACAAGAACAAGGGCAAGAAAAATGATTCAAGCGATGAAGAAGAAGAGAGGAAGAAAAACAAGCCATACAAGAAGAAGGATGGCAAGAAAAAGGAGTTCTACAAGAAGAAGAAGGGAGGAAAAGCATACATTGTTGGTGATTGGCTCACCGATATTGAATCATCTTGTGAGTCCTCCGAAGATGAAAGCAATGATGAGAAAGAGAAGGTTGCCGCATTTGTAATGGGGCCATCATCTTCACCAACATCTTCATCACCACCTTCACCGCCTCCATCACCATCATCGTCCACTACTCACCTATGCCTTATGGCCAAGGGTGATCGAAAGGTACAAAACTATGATAGTGATGATGATGATGATAGTGATAGTGATGATGAATATGATGCACCCTCTTATGATGAACTTGTAAAATTGTTAAACAAATACACTAAAGTCATAAGAAGGACTAGAAAAGAAAATGATGAACTTCAAAATGAAAATGAATCACTCTCATCTAAGCTTGAAAGTGCTCAAAAGGCTAGTGGTGAGCTCAAAGATCAAAATAAAATTATGTCTTTCACTCTCAAGGAGCTCAAAACTACTAATAAAGAGCTTAGAGATCAACATGATAAACTTGAGAAGAAGCATGATGAGCTCTTCACTAGGCATAACTCTCTAAAAGATAAATATACAACATTGAAAATTGACTATGATAGTCTTTTGGTTGCTAATGAACTTGCTCTTGAGACACATGATGCTACTAACAAAGTTGTTAAGTGTGATATAGCTACATCATGTGATGACTTGATTATTGAAAGCATTGAGCAAGGTTCTAGTAGCAAAGGCAAGAGTGTGGTTGAGTCAAGCAATTATGATTATGCCAAGATCAAGAGTGAAAATGAGAAGCTTGCAAGTGAGAACAATAAGCTAAAAGGTTTGTTGGCTCTTGAGAAGCAAACAACAAATGAATCACTCATTGAAGAAAACAAAAAGCTCAAGCAAGAGAAAGAGCATCTCAAAACCGGCCTAAGCAAGTTCACAAGAGGTCAATATTTGCAAAGTGAGCTACTCATGAACACCGTAATGAAGATGGATAGAAGTGGTATTGGGTACTTGGCAAATCAAGAGAAGAAGGCAAAAGCTCAACAACAACAAAGCAAGTCAAAGCCCAAGCCAAAGAGATGTGTTGAGTGTGGACAAGAAGGTCACTTTGCACATGAGTGTAATACTCCACCACCAAAACCCTTGCCCAAGCATGCTAGACCCTTTGCCTTCAATGCTCATTACATGCTAAGAAAAGATTCAAATGGAAAGTTGAAAGTTATGTTGTTGGGTCCCCCAAACAAGAATAGGCCTAAGAAAATATGGGTTGCCAAGTCACTAGTTGAGAAAGTTAAGGGTCCCTCTCAAGTGTGGGTCCCTAAACAAAAAGCTTGATCTCTTGTGTATAGGTGAACTACAAGACCGGTGGATCTCATTGGGTTATTGATAGTGGTTGCACTCAACATATGACCGGTGATCCTCGTATGTTCACCTCCATTGAAGAGAATAGGATATGTCAAGAGAAGATCACATTTGGAGATAATTTAAAGAGCAAAGTCAAGGGTATAGGCAAGATTGCAATATCAAATGATCACTCACTCTCAAATGTGCTCTATGTTGCTTCTTTGAGTTTCAACTTATTATCCGTTGGGCAACTTTGTGACCTTGGCTTCCAATGCTTGTTCACACCAAATGAAGTGGTAGTTTCAAAGATAGATGACAAGCAAGTGATATTCAAAGGCTTTAGATACAATAATCTTTATCTTGTTGACTTCACCTCGAAGATGCAAACTTGATGACATGTTTATTCACCAAGACCTCACTTGGATGGCTTTGGCATAGGAGGCTTGCTCATATTGGAATGAACACTCTCAACAAGCTATTGAAGAAAGAATTAGTGAGAGGATTGAAGGATGTAAAGTTTGAAAAGGACAAACCTTGTAGTGCATGTCAAGCGGGCAAACAAGTTGCAAACACTCATCCAACCAAAGCTTTCATGTCAACTTCAAGAGTGCTAGAACTTCTACACATGGATTTGTTTGGGCCTGCAACCTACAAGAGCTTGGGTGGTAATCTCTATTGTCTTGTGATAGTGGATGACTACTCAAGGTACACATGGACCTTCTTTCTTCATGACAAATCCGAAGTGGCCAATTATTTCAAGAAGTTTGCAAAGAGAGCTCAAAATGAATTTGAAGTCAAGATAAAGAAGATTAGAAGTGACAATGGCAAAGAGTTTGATAACACCAACATTGAAGCTTATTGTGATGAAATTAGAATCAAGCATGAAGTTTCTTCAACCTACACTCCTCAACAAAATGGTGTAGTTGAGAGAAAGAACCAGACTTTGATCACTCTTGCAAGAACAATATTAGATGAGTACAATACTCCAGAGAAGTTGTGGGCCGAGGCAATCAACACCGCATGCTATGCTTCAAATCGCCTCTTCCTACAAAAGTTTCTTGGCAAGACCCCCTATGAGTTGCTTAATGGGAAGAAGCCAGACGTCTCATTCTTCCGGGTGTTTGGTTGCAAATGCTACATCTACAAGAAGCGTCAACACCTAGGGAAGTTTCAAAGACGTTGTGATATTGGTTTTCTTGTTGGTTACTCATCAAAGTCCAAAGCATATAGAGTATTTAACCATGCCACCGGTTTGGTTGAAGAAACATATGATGTAGAATTTGATGAATCTAATGGCTCCCAAGGAGCAATTGAGAATTGTGATAATGTAGGTGATGAACCCTTGAGGGAGGCAATGAAGAACATGCCGGTGGGAGACATCAAGCCAAAAGAGGATGAAGACGATGTATAAATTGTTGATCCACCATCTTCATCACATGTGCCTCAAGATGGTGACAAGAACATGAGAGTTGAAAATAAAGACACTTATGTCTCTCATGAACAAGCCGAGGCACAAGCACAAGATGTTGATGCTCCCCATCCACCTCCTCAAGTGGTTGATAGAAGAAACTCACCTCTACTTCAAGCTCATCCACAAGATCTCATCATAGGGAGTCCTTCTAAGGGAGTAATGACTCGATCTCAAAAGCTTGCCTCTTTTGTCGAACATCACTCTTTTATCTCTTGTGTTGAACCTAAGAATGTAGAAGAAGCTCTACAAGATCCGGATTGGGTGAATGCCATGCATGAAGAATTGAACAACTTCGCCCGAAATCAAGTATGGACACTTGAAGAGCATCCTAAAGGCGCAAGAGTCATTGGAACCAAGTGGATGTTCCGCAACAAGCAAGATGATCAAGGCGTAGTTGTGAGGAACAAGGCAAGACTAGTTGCAAAGAGGTTCTCTCAAGTTGAAGGTCTTGATTTTGGAGAGACCTTTGCACCCGTTGCAAGACTTGAAGCCATTCGTATCCTCCTTGCATATGCATCACATCATGATATGAAACTATATCAAATGGATGTGAAAAGTGCATTCTTAAATGGCTTCATAAATGAACTAGTCTATGTTAATCAACCTCCAGGGTTTGAAGACCCTAGATATCCTAATCATGTTTATAGGTTGTCCAAGGCGCTATATGGGCTCAAGCAAGCCCCTAGAGCGTGGTATGAGCGCCTCCGGGACTTCCTCATTGAGAAAGGCTTCACCATTGGGAAGGTCGACACCACACTTTTCACCAAGAAGCTTAATGGGGAGATCTTCATTTGTCAAGTGTATGTTGATGATATCATCTTCGGATCAACAAATGAAGAATATTGCAAGGAATTTGGTGAATTGATGTCGAAGGAGTTCGAGATGTCTATGATTGGTGAGCTCACATTCTTCCTTGGTTTTCAAGTCAAGCAAATGAGAGAAGGGATTTTCATCTCTCAAGAAAAGTATACCAAGGATCTTCTCAAAAGGTTCAAGATGGAAGAATGCAAACCAATCAAGACCCCAATGCCATCTAATGGACATCTCGACCTAGATGAGGGAGGTAAACCGGTTGATCAAACTCTCTACCATTCTATGATTGGTAGTTTGTTGTACCTTACGGCATCTAGGCCCGATATCATGTTTAGTGTGTGCATGTGTGCTCGCTTTCAAGCGTGCCCTAAAGAACCTCACTTAAGTGCCGTAAAAAGAATCTTAAGATATCTTAAGCACACCCCAAGCATTGGTCTTTGGTATCCCAAAGGAGCTAGATTCCAACTAGTTGGCTATTCCGATTCGGATTATGCCAGTTGCAAAATTGATAGAAAAAGCACATCCGGAGGGTGCCATTTGCTTGGAAGGTCTTTAGTATCTTGGTCATTTAAAAAGCAAAATAGTGTGGCTTTGTCCACCGCCGAGGCGGAATACATTGCCGCGGGGGCTTGTTGTGCACAAATCTTATACATGAAACAAACCCTCCTAGACTATGGAATTGTTCTTGAAAAGGTGCCACTTTTATGTGATAATGAAAGTGCCGTTAAAATTGCTAATAATCCGGTACAACACTCTCGCACCAAGCACATTGATATCCGCCACCACTTTCTAAGAGATCACGTTGCTAAAAATGATATATCACTAGAAGGTGTAAGAAGTGAAAATCAATTAGCGGATATCTTCACTAAACCTTTGGATGAAGCTACCTTTTGTAGGTTGAGAAGTGAACTCAATGTGCTTGACTCTAGTAACTTTAAAAAATGAGCTTGTGTTGTCCCTTGCATTGCATTGTATTTTATGTCATGTTTAATTACCCGCAATGCATCTAGGGCTTGGCTAACACGGTTACGATAACCCTCCTTTGGAGGAGTGAAGAAGCCTAATCGTGGATCAAACTTGACAAGCAATCTAGTTTTACTTACTTGTTTTGCATTGCATTTGCATGGTTGTTGCTTTGTCGTTTCTTTTAGGTTTGGCTTTGAGCAACCTCTGTGTTCGTCCATGGGTAGAGAGAGCATTTTGACGCTCCCAAGGGTTCAAAAACTCTATTGCATGGCCATACGTTGCTCCTCGGGTGTTTGTTGCCTATTTTCCTAAAAATAATATTAGTCTAAGGCAAACTATTTTGAGAAACTTGAGGGTTTGAGTGAGGTCACTCATATCATGTTCCAATTAGGTGTTTATTTGTGTCTCTTTGAATTGGAACTTGATTGGGAGAAGTCGCGTCGAGGTTCGGAATGAAGAAGGGTGAAAAACAGTGACCGAACGCTGGACCGGACGCTGCACCGGACGCAGTGATGCTTCACCACCGCGTTCGGTCCCGGCGACCACCAGCGCGTCCGGTCATCCAGAAGACCAACTCCTGACCCTATGACCGGACGCTGCACCAGACACACTGCTGTTGACCACCGCGTCCGGTCCCGGTAACCACCACCGCGTCCGGTCATACGCGATGACTTTCCCGGGTAACCCTCGACCGGACTCTGTCCGCGTCCGGTCAGTCCTAACCGGATGCGTCCGGTCGCTCCAGGAGCTTACATGAGTGTGACCGGACGCTGCACCATCGCGTCCGGTCATATCGACCACCGCGTCCGGTCATCGCGTGACGAGCGGATCTAATCCCCCATATAACATTTTCGTCTTCAATCGGTTTCTTTTCAATCCGCCCGCCACCGTGCCCTAATCGCCGACTCCCTGCCCTAACTCGTCGCCACCACCGCTCACTGCCGCGCCGTGCTCCTCCTCCTCCTCCGGCGAGCCGTGCAGCCGCCCCTGCCCGCGCTGCGCCGCCCGAGCCCGCGCTATCCGCGCCTCTTCGCCTCGCGCCGCCGCTGTGCCACGCCGCCGCCCACCGCCGCTGTACCGCGCCGCCGCCCACCGCCGCGCTGCCTTCACCTGCGCAGTCTCTGGCCCTTGCTTGCCTCGCCTCGCGCTTTGCCGAGCTACCCTAGCCTTTTCTTCATGGTTTGGCCGCGTCTCGGTTCTAGGGTTTGCCCTAACCCGAAGTTCGAAGGTGAAAAACTCGTTTCTTTTCGCTTTCCATTGTTCAAATCCTTCGCTAGGGCTTACTTGATTGTCACTTTCCATAGATTATCATCGTCACTTGACTCGGTCCTTTCAGTGCTCGTCCGGTGCTTCGGGAAGTCTCGCGAACTAGGTCATCTTACCTTTTCACCGTCTACTCGTCGATCCGAGGTAGCTATCGCGTGTCGATTCATATCTTACCCTATATGCTTGATATCTCTAGGGTTTCGTACCTTTTAGAATATATATGTTGCTTATAGTAGATCCATCTATTTTGTCTTTTCAGCGAGTTTGTCGGTGTGTTGGGGTGACAACAGTTCAGTGGTTTAATCCGAGGCCAAGCCTGTGGATACGGACTGAGGCCAAGCCTCTTGAGTGATAGTTCATCATCTTTCAGAGGTTCTCCGCAGTTTGTCAGTATGGTTCACTGCAAGAACGCCGGGGTGCTCCTAGTGACGGGGACGAGAGTCCTCCTCGTCTGTCTGAGGTTATGCGTGGCAAGCGCATAAAGATTATGGCTAGAAAGAAGAAGAAGACCCTCACAGATGCAGAGATAGCTCAGGCAGTTGCAGATGCAGCAGAGCAGGCAGAGAGGGGTGGCAGGAGCAGTGGTATACGCATTGGCGAGCGTCGCTTTCATCTTGAAGGTCGACAGCTTGGTACAGAGACTACTGAGGCTACTGAGGGCACAGAGGTGACAGAGGATGCAGATGCTATGTCAGTTGATCCACCTGCAGAGGCTCCAGAGGGGACAGAGGAGCAGCCAGCTCAGACTCCACCGTGTCGTCGCTCCACACGCACACGAGCTCAGGTGACTCCTAGGCCAGAGGGCCAGCGTCGTGGAGGACGTCCATCTCCAAGGGTTAGAGGTTCACCCCCTGTCGAGCACTTTGACTTGAGAGGTGCTACAGCACATCAGGTGCAAGGGTTGAGATTTGTTGAGGTCAACCGGTGGTTCCCACCTCAGAGGGACTCCAGAGCTTCAGAGGGTTTCTATACTCCTCTACAGGAGGATTTCTACAGAGCCTATGTTGACAGTGGCATTGCCTTTCAACCACAGAGGGTCTGTCGCATTGAGTCACTTGTTGAGGTAGTGAGTGAGCAGCTTCGTCCGCACCTGTCCTTTCTACCAGGCTTGTCAGATTTTCTTGGACGGACAGGTGCATACTGCGGTACTTGGGTTAGGGAGTTCTATACTTCACTATGGATTGATCCGGCCCATGAGTTCATACACTTTGCATTCCGAGGTCGCGATCGTAGACTATACAGCACAAGAGTGCGGGAGATTCTCAGACTCCTAGCTTCAGACACGAAGATCCATCAGCTCTGTTTCGGTCAGACAGCTCCACCTAGGCGCCCTCATGGTGGTACTGTGCCACCTACAGATCTGATCTGACCCTGCTTTTGTGAGCCTTTTGGCGAAGGGTCTCGTCGCACACCTGCCAGTTTGACACCGCTTGCCCGAGTTCTGGATGCTATTGTCAGGCGTACTCTTCTTCCCAGGCTTGGTTACAGAGAGGGATTGACCAGGATGCAGCTATGGGTTGTTCACCACCTCCTCTCATAGACACCTTTTGACATTTGGGATCTTATGCTCAGTGAGATGGAGGACACCCTGGCAGAGGGCTTCAAGGGACACCGTCAGCTGCCCTAGGCTCATTGGATTTGCTTCATCATCAGATCTGCCCTTGAGCTTCCTGCAGAGATTAGAGCTGAGATATCTGATACTACTACTGCTTTTCCTGAGTATGATATCCGTCAGCTATGTGCTTCAGTTACGAGAGAGCAGGCCCCTGTACCAGGACAGAGAGAGAGACTCAGGTGCCTGAGACAGCGGCTGAGCAGGACACGACCGTACAGGGTCTTGCTGAGGCATAGCTTGCAGATTTAGATGCTCAGCCCGCTGATATAGCTGAGGATGAGGCCTCTGACAGCACTGACGAGGATTATCAGCCCATCCCCAGGTATCGGTCTCCTCGGTCTCACGACCACGAGGCTAGTGGCTCTGGTTCAGCCTCCCACTCAGACCTAGCCATGGTGGCTATTCTTGAGAGGCTGACCCAGGCACAGGAGCGACAGGAGCTTCAGCTACATAGGCAGGCTCAGGACACTGCTGCAGCCTTTGCACAGATTCAGGCTCGACAGGATGAGTTCCAGAGACAGCAGCTTGAGATACAGCCCCAGCAAGTCGAGATGCAGCGTCTGCAATATGAGATGCAGCGACAGAGTGCAGCTAGCCAGCAGCAGTACTTGGATCTTCTGCGTCACCTAGTCACAGTTGGGGTTCCTCCACCTGCATCTGTCCTGACTCCAGCCTTATAGTCTAGTGGACCTTCGAGTCAGGGACAGCCGAGCTTTTAGTTCACCTCTCCACAGCTGCAGGTTCCTTAGTAGTTCCAGTCCCCGAGCTACACGCCTATTCAGACGGGATTTACTCCTTCAGACCAGCCTCGCCCTCACCTTTTGACTGGCACACCTTTCATTGATCTTAGTGCCACATATAGCGAGTTGACTGGTCATCCGACGCCCTCGCACACTACGTTTGCTACTTCATCAGGGTTGTCAGCTTCAGAGGCAACTATTCTTCCGGTGACAGGGACGGGCACTATAGAGACAGTTCCTTCGTCCGTTGCCTCGACAGATCCCCCAGCTATTGGCTCACTTCAGGCTCAGGTCACAGAGACTGCTCCACTTGTTGCTACTTCGTCAGTACCTGTTCCTATTGATCAGACCCAGACCGCTTCATAGCCGCGTACTTCTTTAGAGGGTTAGCCTGATAGCTCCGAGTCCGAGGGAGACACTTCTCAATTTGTGATCACTACGCGCTCCTCGGCACCCGACTCGACTCCGTCTGTTCCCCCATCAGATCCTTAGATTAGTTTTTGGCGGTTGATGCCAAAGGGGGAGAGAGAGTAGATTCAGGGGGAGTTTTGATAGAGGGTTTTTCGTTTTTTTATGTGTGCTACATTCATGCATCATGTTTACTTTGTTTACTTTACAGTAATTGCATTCTTGTGACATGTGGTCGTGTGAGTACTTTGAGTTTCTATGGTTTATCTAGTCCAGTTTTAAATCATGTCACTTGTTTGGTTATAGCTCATAAGGTTGTGCTTCCGTGCCTTACTCCGATCTCTTTTGAGCTATATCTTTTTGTGTACTAACGTTTCATGTCTTATCTTATAAGTATACTCTTTTGGCTTGGAACACATAAGCAATTCCTAACCTGTTGTGCTTATTGTTTTTCTGCTTATGTGAACCAAGCATGTTCGAAAACCTCAACTCCTATCTTTTGAATCTTAGTGTTGTCATCAATCACCAAAAAGGGGGAGATTGAAAGCATCTAGGCCCCGAGAGTTGGTATTGGCAATTGATGACAACGCTTTATTACCATGACTAACGTGTGTTTTGCAGAAACCTTGGTAAGTTAGGTCATGGAGGTAATAACTGCTTTGGGCACCATGGTATTCATGCCCCCTGATGGAAATTGTTTCAGTTTTCAAAGGAGTGATGTCAAGATTAAGGACGGTTAGTTCCGGATGTCAAGGCATTGAGTTTCATTCAGAATAGTCGTTAGGATCTTCGTTTTCTCTTTTGGCCGTACTATTAAGGGGAGCATGAGCGGGTAGCTTGAACTAGGTGAGTCTTATGTTTAGGTGTGGTGCACACTTGTTAAACTTAGCACTAGGCAGCTCTAGAAAAGCTCAAAGTTCAGTTGGAAGCAACTTGGTTCAAGTTGCATCACGTTTCAAAGTGTTTAGACAGTTTTTCCCTTGACCGGACGCGGTTCTCGGTCTAACCGGCGCGTCCGGTCAGTTCAATACCACGACTGTGTCTCGGCGCTGACGACCGGGCGCGGTCCTTGCGAGGACCGGATGCGGTGGTCAGACCGACACGTGTCACTTAAGGGAAACCATCTGTTCGGACGCGACCTAGGTGTGATCGGCGCGTCCGGTCACGTTCCAGTAAGGTCCTGTGACGACCAGACGCGTCCGGTCATCACCGATCAGACGCGGTCGTGCGTCCGATCTCGTTACAGTAAGCTCCCTGCACGATCGGACGCGTCCGATCACCCCTGACCGGTGCGTCCGGTCACTCAGCCGTGATTTCAGAATTTCGACCGTTACGAGCGACCAACGCGTCCGGTCACTTCGAGCGGCGCGTCCGGTCACTCAGTCAAATTTCCAGAATTCCGACCGTTATGTGCGACCGGCGCGTCCGGTCACTTCGATCGGCGCGTCCGGTCACCCCGCGTTTTGCTGAGTTGGAAGGTAACGGTTCGTTTCGACTGTGGGGTGTATAAATACATCCCCACCACCTCTTTTAGAGGTCTCTTGCTCATTTGTTCATCTGAGAAACATATTTGGAGTGCAAGGGAGTGCAAGAGCCCTAGTGAGGAGTGTGTTTTGAGAATCAAAGCTTGAGAGTTCCTCACTAGTGATTAGAGAGTAGCAAGTGTGCATCCTCGTTCTCATTAGGCTCGTTGTGGTCAAGTGAGAGTTCTAGCTTGTTACTCTTGGTGATCGCCATCACCTAGACGGCTTGGTGGTGATTGGGAGTTTGGTGATCATCCGGCGAAGCTTATGGATGACCCAACTCATCTTGTGAGCGGTTTTGGGCGATTCACCGTGACGGAGTGTCGAAGAATCAGCCCGTAGAGAGCACTTGATCCTTGCGCGGATCAAGGGGGAGCTACACCCTTGCACGGGTGCTCCAACGAGGACTAGTGGGGAGTGGCGACTCTCCGATACCTCGGAAAAATATCGCCGTGTTCCTTGCCCTTACTTTCAAGCATTTACTTTCTCGTATTTACTTTTATTGCTTGATTTACTTTTCTAGAATTGCCATGCTAGACTAGGATTGGAAACTAGGGTGCAAAACTCTTTACCGGTAGAACATCTAGGAACACAAGTAGGCACTAGGGGTGAATTCTAGCTTGTAGGATTTAATTCTTGCAATTAATTTTTAGAGAAGCCCAATTCACCCCCCCCTCTTGGGCATCTTGATCCTTTCAAGATGATCCTCGCGATGCCATTTGGGTGCAACCGCAAGGGAGTGCCCTAGTTAGAGGCCCAAGTGAAGGACGGGCTAGCGACAACCACGCCATGAGTGCCATGTATGCAGCCATCAAAGCATACCAGGGTCTTGAGAGTACCTATTGGACCTTGACTGGTCTGTGTGGTGATGACCGGCTTAAAGCAAGGAAGCAGAAGAAGAAGCAAGCACGTGCTATAGCTAGCTTGCAGGAGCAGTTGGCCGACATGAGCTTGCAGCGAGACCGGGCTCTCGAGAGAGGTGAGAGTGCCATGCAGCGGGTGCAGATGCTGACTCAGGCCAACAGAAATGCAGACCGCATGATGGGACAGCTAGTGCAGGAAAGGAATGAAGCCTAGAACGAGAGGGACCTTCTGAGGCAGAGGGTCGAGGAGCTAGAAGGGTATAATGCCAACTTGCATGAAGAGTTTCATGCCCTCTACAACGGGATGGGCCCGTATGCTCCTCCGGACGCCGCCCAGATGGACGTCGACGACGACGCTGCTACTGATGGTAGCAATGGTGACGCCTCCGACCTTGACGATAGCCCCGAAGAGTAGGATAGTGTCCCGCGTTAGTAGCTAGGTTCTGTCGCGATGTCCTTCTTTTGGTTTCCATGTATCGTGTTGTATCCTGTTCGATCTTGAGACTGGCGATCTTTCGGATCTTGGTTGTGTATGCGATGCTCGAACGCATAAAAGTTCAGTGTATGTATACTGGCAACGTGGTTGTATGGAACGCGATGTTGCATTCGAAGTAATTTGATTAGTGATGTTGTTTTAATTGGAATGTAATTATTGTGCCTCTGTTTTATTGTATGACTTGTTCTCTCCAATAAATTCAGTATGGCATGATTGTTCATTCGAATACAATTACTACAACTTCGCTCAATTATTACTTGTTGCTGAAATATGCAGATGGCAAACACTCGCCGTGCCACGTATGAGGCCGCTGAAACTGGTGGCAACGGTGCAGGGGCTGGTGGGAGTGGTGCAAACAACGTCAACCACCAGGAGCCACAGCCAGAGCCACAATTGCCCCCTCCTCCACCGCTCACTGCAGAGGTATTCTTCGCACAGTTCCTTGGAAGCCAGCGCAATGCCGAGCAATCACAGAGGAATATGGAAGATTTTCTGCGTACCATCGCTGAAAATGTTCAGAGAGGAAATAATCAAGGTGGTGGCCATGGGGTGAACCAGTACAACAATTTTAAGGATTTCATGGATACTAGGCCACCTATTTTTAAGGAAGCAGCAGAGCCACTTGACGCTGAAGAATGGATCAACACTATGGAAGATAAGTTCCGTGTGTTGAGGTTGACAGAAGTTCTGAAAACAGAATATGCTGCACATCAGCTACAGGGACCGGCAGGGATGTGGTGGAAGCATCACCGCACCACCTTTCCTCCCAATGCCCAGATTACTTGGAGAGAATTCACTGAAGCGTTTAGTGGAGTTTATATTCCCCCAGGGTTGGTTGAGATGAAGCTCGGAGAGTTCTTGGCCTTAAATCAGGGTACCAAGACTATGACACAGTATCTGCATGCCTTTAACAACTTGTGCCGTTATGCTCCAGACATGGTCGACACAGATGCAAAGAGAATTGCTAGTTTCAAGAGAGGGTTAAGTCCGAAGATGATGAAGCATGTGGGTACCAATACCCGCGCCAGATTCAATGACTTTGTCAGTGATTGTTTGAAACAAGAAAAGAACAACAACGCCTACACTGCATCCAAGAATCGCAAGAGGGTGTTTGAGTTAGGACCATCCCAGTCCAGAGTTGTCACTGCAAATCATCCTTCTTATCGTCCGTCCGCACCTGGTGCAAGGTTCAGGCCGCCACAGCATAAAACCCAGAACTACAAGGGACCACAGAAGCCGTATAAGATGGCCGTGCCGCCAGCAAAGATCACCGCAACTGCAGAACAGAGCAACTCTAAGGGAGCTATAGGATCTGCTGGTACAGTGAAGGGGCCCTGCTACAATTGTGGTCAGCCAGGCCACTTTTCAAAGTTCTGCCCTTATCCGCCTAAAAAGAAGCAACAGACTTGCACTGCCCGTGTACACCATACCACCGTTGATGAGATTCCTGAGGGAGAGCCTATAACTGCCGGTAAGTTTCTTGTTAACCATCACCCTGCAGTTGTTCTATTTGATTCTAGATCCTCGCATTCTTTTATGAGTCAAGCATTTGCACGGAAGCATGAACAACTATGCACAGATTTGAGTTATGGTTATCGCATAAGTTCAGCAGGGGCTGATGTGTTAACCAATCAGATGGTTAGAGGGGCAACCCTTGAGTTAGGTAGTCGAAAGTTTCGAGTAAACCTAGTAGTTATGCCTGGACTAGTTTTGGATGTAATAATAGGAATGAACTGGATGAAGAACTGGGGGGCAGTCATAGATACAAGCAGTCGAATGCTTACCCTTAAGGATCCCCAGGCGGAGGGTACTTTCCTAGTACCATTGCCTAGAAGAACAGACCTTGTGAGTGTGACCTGTGCTATGGAAGTTGTTCCTATCCACCAGATCTCGGTAGTGTGTGAGTTCCCGGATGTGTTTCCAGATGAGTTACCTGGTCTTCCTCCAGATAGAGATGTTGAGTTTGGAATTGAGTTAATCCTCGGGACAGTTCCTATTTCAAGGAGACCCTATCGGATGCCTCCGGATGAGTTAGCTGAGCTGAAGAAGCAACTGGAAGAATTATTAAAGAAGGGGTTTATCTGACCGAGTAAGTCTGAATGGGGATGTCCTGCCTTATTCGTGAAGAAAAAGAAAGAGGGTACTCTGAGAATGTATGTGGATTATCGACCTCTTAATGCGGTAACTATCAAGAATAAATATCCTTTGCCTCATATCGACGTTTTGTTTGATCAGTTGGCTAAAGCTAGAGTGTTCTCCAAGATAGACCTAAGATCAGGGTATCATCAGATAAAGATTAGGCCGCAAGATGTCCCGAAAACCGCCTTTTCTACCAGATACGGGTTGTACAAGTATCTTGTTATGTCTTTTGGCTTAACAAATGCTCCTGCATATTTCATGTATCTGATGAATATGGTTTTCATGCCAGAGTTGGATAAGTTTGTAGTTGTCTTCATTGATGACATTCTAGTATACTCTGAGAATGAGAAAGATCATGAAGAGCATCTGAGAATTGTCTTGAACAGACTGAGAGATCATAAGTTGTATGCTAAGTTCAGCAAATGTGAATTTTGGTTGAAGAAAGTTCCTTTCCTTGGTCATATTCTATCTGAGAATGGAGTTTCGGTAGATCCGAGCAAAGTGCAAGAGGTTATAGATTGGAAAACTCCAACCACAGTGTCAGAAGTCAGGAGTTTCCTAGGGTTAGCTGGTTACTATCGCCGCTTTATCCCAAACTTCTCGAAGATTGCCAAGCCGATGATGAGTCTGTTACAGAAATATCATAGTTTGTATGAACAGAGGAGTGTGAGACAGCTTTCCACACCTTGCGGAAACTGTTGACCACTGCTCCAGTTCTTGCACAGCCAGACATCGAGAAACCTTTTGATGTGTTCTGTGACGCATCAAAAATAGGATTAGGCTGTGTTCTGATGCAAGAAGGAAGAGTCATTGCTTATGCCTCCCGTCAGTTGAGAAAACATGAAATCAATTATCCGACACATGATCTTGAGCTTGCCGCCGTAGTGCATGCCTTAAAGAATTGGAGACACTATTTACTTGGTAATGTGTGCAATATTTTCACCGATCATAAGAGTCTCAAGTATATTTTCACCCAACCAGAATTGAACATGAGACAGCGAAGATGGTTAGAACTAATCAAAGATTACAACTTGAATGTACAATATCACCCTGGGAAAGCCAATGTGGTAGCCGATGCTTTGAGTAGAAAGTCGCATTGTTTGAATATGCAACCCTTACTCGAAGATAGTTTTAATCTAATGCACCTTGCCGTGTTACATAGTATTCAGATCAGTTGCACCTTGGAGAGTAAGATAATAGAAGGTCAGAAAGCAGACAAAGGGATATTCCACATCAAAAAGAAAATTAAAGAAGAACCCTCCAAACACTTCAGAGTGGACGAGCAGGATGTGTTGTGGTTCGACAACCGTCTTGTTGTTCCAAAGGATAGAGAGCTTAAGAATAAAATTATGGATAAAGCTCATCTCTCTAAGTTGTCCATTCATCCAGTAGTAAAATGTATCAAGAACTAAGACCTCGCTATTGGTGGACAAAGATGAAGAAGGAAATTACAGCTTATGTAGCCAGATGTGACACATGTTGTCGAGTGAAAGCTATTCACATGAAACCTACCGGATTATTGCAACCTTTGTCAGTACCTAGTTGGAAGTGGGATGATATAAGTATGGATTTCATCACGGGTTTGCCCACTACTCAGAAAGGCCATGATTCGATTTGGGTAATCGTGGATCGTCTTACCAAGACAGCCCACTTTTTGCCTGTCAAGACGGATTATAGACCACCTCAATATGCCGAGAAGTATATTGCGGAGATTGTGAGATTGCATGGCATACCGAAGACTATAGTGTCTGACAGAGGGTCACAGTTCACTGCTCACTTTTGGGAGCATTTGCACAAAGGTTTGGGGACTAGTCTGATTTGTAGCACTGCCTATCATCCTCAAACAGATGGTCAGACTGAAAGAGTTAATGTTATTTTAGAAGATATGTTAAGAGCTTGTGTGTTGTCTTCCAGAGGTTCATGGGAGTCGTGGTTACCTTTAGCAGAATTCGCGTATAATAATAGTTATCAAGAAAGTATCAAGATGGCACCTTTTGAGGCTCTGTATGGCCGAAAGTGTAGAACACCTTTAAATTGGATTGAGCCAGGGGAAAGAAGGTATTATGGTATTGACTTCGCGGAAGAAGCCGAAAAGAAAGTTCATATCATTCAGCAAAATATGAGAGCAGCTCAGTCACGTCAGAAAAGTTATGCGGATAAGAGAAGGAGACCGCTTGTGTTCGAAGTTGGTGACTATGTTTATCTAAAAGTCACGCCAATGAAGAAGCGGTTTGGAATACGCAGAAAGCTTGCCGCCAGATTTGTAGGACCCTATAAAATCTTGGAAAGAAAGGGTCCAGTGGCTTACAAATTGGAATTACCAGAAGCAATGGGTGCTATATTCCCAGTTTTTCACGTATCACATCTCAAGAAATGTTTGCGCGTTCCAGAGGAAATAATTGAACCTCGAGGCATAAAACTTAAGTCAGATCTGGTGTATCGTGAGCAGCTAATTCGAGTTTTGGATTCTAAAGAAAGGGCTACTCGAAACAGTACGGTGAAAACGTATAAGATACAATGGAGTCATCATGATGAAGGGGATGCATCTTGGAAAACGGGTGAATACCTACAAAAAACATACGAAGATTTTTATAATAAATGGTTCGTAACCCAAATCTCGGGACAAGATTTTTATAAGGGGGGATGGCTGTAACACTCCGGTGTTACGCAAGCTTTTGCATGGCAATCATAAGCATGACATTTCATATCATCCATAATCATATGTGGTAATATCATAACTTGAATGAAATAAAAGCTCGGAAAATGGTATTCGTGATGTAATATATTAATATGCTAATTTCCTTTCATCAAAATTATGCAACTACAAATTTTATATCACTTAGAATTATAGGTCAAATTTTTGGAGCAACTAAATTACTCAAAGTTTTGTCAAAAACTGGTTTCAAAAATGTTATCTGAAAATATTCAAAAATACTCCCTAATTAGCTTTTATTCTCCAATTCAAAATATGTTGGGAATTTTGAGTTGGCCCCTTAATCAAAGTTGTAGAGAATTAAATTCTAAACAACTTTTATTTTTGGGCCATTTTCAGAAAAGGTCCTTTTCTTGCTCAAAATA
Organism: Saccharum hybrid cultivar R570; assembly: GCA_038087645.1. Lineage (NCBI taxonomy): Eukaryota > Viridiplantae > Streptophyta > Magnoliopsida > Poales > Poaceae > Saccharum > Saccharum hybrid cultivar. The sequence continues at coordinate 967,205 of JAQSUU010000044.1, read as the reverse complement.
AGGTTTGAAAACTGTATTTGAAATTTGTTTAAAAATAGAAATTGAAAAATCAAATTTTAAACTAAACAGGCCGCCGCCTCGTTTCTGGCCCGCGGCTGGAAGCGGCCCATCTCCCTCCCGCGCGCCCGCGCTCGCGCACCGCCTCGGCCCGGCCCAGTCCGGCCGTCTTCTTCCCTCCCCGCTCGCGCTGCTCCCGCGCTGGCGCGCCACGCACCCGCCCGCGGCAGGCTGCGCTCGCCGCGTGGCTGCCGCATGCCGGCGACGCCCCCCGCGTGGCTGCCCGTGGCCCCCGCGCACTCCGCCTCAAATCACAGCGTGCGCTCCGCCTCCTTTCCACTCGCCCACTCGCTCGCTCCCTTTCTCCTTCCTCCGGAAAACCCGAGCGGGCAAACTGCTCGCCACAGCGAGCTCCGCCTCCGCCGCCGTGTTCCGACGACGCCAGTCCACCGCAGCTCGATTGCTCGTGCACGGAGCTCCGCCACCCTCTTTCCTCCTCCGAATGAGCGCCACCATCCCCTTGCTCGCTCCGGTAGGGCACAATTTCTCCGCCCCCGCTGCGCCACCGCGAACGGAGCCGCCGCGCTCGCGCTCCGGCCACCGTCGCCTCCGTTCCTCCCCATCTCTCTCGAACTACGCGTTGGTGTTCACCATGTCCCCGCGATGGTGTTGCACGCCTTGCCTTGTTCGCTCGAGCCCGGAGACAGCCGATGGCCGTCAGCGGCCGTCGCACCGCCGCGGTGGCGAGCACCCGCGCGGCCGCGCGCACTGCCCCGCTCGCCTGCGAGTGCGGCGAGTGGCTGGGCCGGCCGGTCTCAACGGGACACGGCCCGTTTTCGTTACCCCCGCGCACGCGCGTCTCTGGGCTGAGCAGGCCGGGCCGTCTGCCCCTTTTGATGTCGGCCCGTTTCAAAATAAAGATTCAGTTTTTATTTTCTCAATTGGAAATAAAGTGCTTAGCAATTATTTGGTGATTAAATGTGCTCCAAAAAAATTGTGAAATAAACTTCTATAAACTCATTGGAACCAGATCTACAATATAAAAATATTGCATGTCAATATTTCATTACTTTTCTGTAGAGTTTTTATTTAATTATTGAAATGGCTGTTTTCTTGATAAATGCTTAATAAATCATAGAAAAATCAGAAAAATGTGATTCCAAGTTTGTTAATCTTTTTGTGCCATGTACTTGCTAGCAAAATTTTATATCATGCCTGTTCTATAGAAAAATGTGTAGGTGTAGTTCAAATGCTTTCTATCACTAGTATTTGCTATTTTTGTTAATTAAATAAATGTGAATAAAACATGCAAGCAATAATTTTTCTACAGTGATTATTTACTGTGTAGAAAGTAGGAAAATTACTAAATCTGTTGTTTGATACTTTTCATAATGCAAAGTATTTTCATGCTCGTTTTTAGGCCTTAGCTTGTTATTTTTGTATAGACAGTTCTAATAATCTAAATGCAATGAAAATTTTGTGCCATGCTAGAATTGATGTTAGTAATCCACTGTAATTTTCTAAGATTTTTCTGTGCTACCAAAATATGTGTTGTTGTTCAAGCATAGGGCTAACTAGGGTTTACATTCAATCTTTGATGCAAGATTAGTTAGTAAACTATGCTTTGGTGTATCTTTGAAGCATCTTAAGTGTCAGTGTGCCTTTGCATGATAGATCATAGTGGTGGTAGTTTATGAGTACATGTTCTTGGATGACGTAGACTACCTTGTAGAAGAGTCGTAAGTTCCACATAATCCAAATAAAGTAACATGTTCATTTACATCTCATTCATCATCATCATCTCATGACATTCCTGCAATGCACCTAGGCATAAGCACTTATAATTCTGCATCATACAGGATCGCAGGAAGTGACCCCGGTAGCAGTTCCCGAGGACCCGGAAGAGCAGTCCGAGGTGCAAGAGAGGAGGCGACCGAAGCCGAAGAGGAGGTCGGTGAAGATCTTCCAGAGTGCCCCGACCACCGTTCGAGCTCCTTTGAGAGAGGCAAGCCCCGGAGCATTTCTCTCCCGGTTTGCAAATAATTTATTATTAACTTTACTTAATTTGATGCATTACGTTTAGGAGTTGTTTGCAAACGTTGCTGCATTATACCTTGTTTCACCTTGCTTTACCCGATCCTTGTTACCTTGGTGTCCGCGGTCAATAATTGTTTAGTTTGCTTAGACCGGTAGAAGTCGGGTGATTGCCTGTCATCCGCGAGCTCTAGGAGATTACTTGGATCTATGTGAAAGTATGTCATATGAAAATAACTAAGTGTCGAAATGAATTTGAGACCGGGCGGAAACTTGCAGGGTTTCGGACTGTAGTGTTTTCCGTCTGTGTTGATTAAGGACCGACCGTTGTTGGGCCTCGAGTCATGTTGAACACATGCCTCACATTTAGCTAGCCGAATAATGTACATTTCGACCGTGAAGCTGGGAGATTATTCGGACCGAGTGGATTGCCCGCAACGCACTGTACCGGAGCAGTAGTGGCAGGATACGGGAGCGCGATGATAAGGCCAAAGAGCAGTCGGGCGGCCCCCGGATACATGTGGTTCCTGGCAAACTCGCGACTTTACCTGAATGGTTGACTCGGTGACCAATACCTCACTTTAGCGGGTGGGTGAGATTTATGTGAGGAATAAATTACCAACTGGTTAATAATCGATTTGAATCGCCATCGTTCACTGGATAGTGAACACTTGACTTGAGCTACTTCATCGTAGTAATATTGATGAATCACTTGGATAGTTATGAGGAAGATGACATGGTAACTATTGTTAATGATCAATGGTAATCCCTACCTGCTTAATTACATGTTACTCTAGCACAGATGCAAACATAGTTGACAGGGTAATAATGATTAAATTACTGCATACTTTTAGAAAAGAATTGTTAAGTTAAAAATGCTTTTCTTGCAAATCAGTCAGCTACCCCCACCAGAAAGCCTATCATGATCCTTGGTGTCATTTTTATTTTGGTTCTGTCGGGTAAGTCTAGCTGAGTACCTTCTCGTACTCAGGGCTTTGTTCCCACTTGTTACAGATGGGCAGATGTATTACGGCAACTGTATCAACTGCCTCTATCCTGCGATGGACGAAGCTTAGGACCATGGGCAATGGTCATTCGCTACTTCTTGTCTGATGCTTTTGCTGGAGATGATCATAAGCTGGCACTTATTTCAAACGCTGTGTGTGTGCGTGATTTGAACTACTGCTTCCGCTACTTTTATTCAAACCTGGTTTGTAATAACTATGTTTAAACTCCGATGTATTTTATGCCACGAATTTTTATGTAACTTATGATGGTGACCGCTAAACTTAGTACGATCTTGGCTGTTATGTGAAATGGTTTGAAATCCGTCGAGATTTCACGGACTACCGGGTTATACGGGCTTAAGTTTGTTAAATTGTCCTCCCGTTGGATGATTTTCCTACTTAATCTCGTATAATTGGGCGGTTCTGTTACAAGAGACATATATGAATAGACCAGTTTTAAAGACGGATGTTTTTAACCCTTTTGTCCATAAAAATATGGTTAGCCCAAGTAGAGCCAAAACCCTAGCATCACCGATCCCTTCCTGATGTGAACTAGGGTTCCCGATCTTCCGAAAGGTTCTGATAACTCTCGATTTGGTGGAGTCACGACACAATTCGATCCAGCTTCCGAACAACTCGGCTCTAAACCCCGCAATCGCAGTACCACGACCCCTCTGGTTATCGACCGGCGTTGCACGGTCGACCTCGCCAAGAAGGCTAAGTCCTTGCCTGCGAATCGAGAACACACGCAAGAACACAAAGAAAATGCAATCAAATTACAGATGAATGATTAATCTCACAAAGCTGGGGTCTCACAAACCGACGGCGGCGGCGAAACTGTTGTCAACAGAATAATCTAAGAAAAACCCAACCCTAATGTAGGCGGCGACTACTTATTATATAGCCTAAGGGACGTTCAAAGACCCCTATTCGCGTCCCTAGGGAGTGCCGACACGTTACAAGGCCTAAACGGCCCAAAAGACGGCGACACAGCGCCCTGACAGATTCTGGACGGTGACTTGTTTCGACGATTCCCGTCGATTCCGAACAGCTTTTGATGTGGGACCACTTGGGTTGGCTTCCTTATCAAATAAGCTTTCCATCCATATATAGATCATCGAAAACGGAGTCCGGACGCGTCCTGGGTGACCAGTTCAAGGCAGACTGGTCCTGAACTGCGAGGCAGACTCGAACTCAACTTGGTTTGGTCCTCCATCTTTATCCGGGCGCCCTCGCTGGTCCTCCACGCCTCCAAGCCCTCCTCCATGTGTCTCCTGGACCTCTCCTTCATGCCTAAGCACAATATAATCATTAGGTAGCAATATATTCTCAAAATCATATAAAGAGTTACTTAGGAACGAGCTCACCTCTAAATTTAATTGACGCGCGCGAGCTCTAGTGATTGGACCTTGAATGTCCAGCAGTGGATCATTGTGTGTATGTGAAGGAGTGATGTCCTCGTCACTTCCTATCACCAGCCACAACATCCCACTTTCCCTTCCTCTCTCATCACTTATTCTATCTCACCATACATAGCACTCATTTCCTCTCCCTCCACTCTCCTCATAGCTCTACACCGGACCCCTTCCCTATTCAAAGAAGCTCAACAGCTCGCCGAGTTGTCCAAGCACGGCCCCTAGAGAAGGAATTTGTCCATGACACTCCAGATCGTAACCTGCTCACTGCAGCTATGTGTTGGCACCGGTTTTGGCTTATGTCAAAAATGTATGAAAATATGTATATAACACGGAGTGGAACTGGATGGCCCTAAATTAGGAATGCCGTTTTTGGTATCGGTGAATTTCATATCTTATATGGATGAGGGTATGATTATAAAACCATGGCCATGAGTCTAACCGGATCGGTGTTTGTAGCAATATTGCCCCCGTTCGGCTGTGCTGATAAGCCGGCTGAAAAATACTGTTGGCTGATTTGTTGTGAGAGAAAAACACTATTTCGGCTAAAAAAACAAGCTGAAAAGTACGGATTATAAGTCGGATGAAGAGGGTCATTGTGGCAAAGTGCGGATATAAAACTTTACCATGCGCCTATGTATCGAGCACTCAAAAAAATGCACTTTTCTTGTGTCCTTTGTGTGTGTTTGTTTTCAATGGTGGTATATTTAACTCTTTGTTTTATACTAGTCGTGTGCACCGTGAAGATGTTATGATCATTGAACTACGATTAATCAACTCATGTCATGTAATCGTGTTCATAAGTTCATGTCTTACGCATGAGCTATGATCTGTGAAATCTGCGAGATTTTGCTATACTTTTGTCATTTCCTATTGCTTGTATTTAGATGGAAAAGTAGGTGTAAAACTGTTACTCCATGAGATTGTAGACCAGTGGTTATTGCAAACACCGGGTTACGGGTGGGTCTCTACCTACAGGAGGATTTTTATATTTTAATATTTTCTTATTCAATATTTCAAAAATAATCTCACTTAAAAAAATATTTTCAGATTTGACTTTTTTAGTCACACCAGTGGCGCTGGCGCGACCAAATAACACTGTCGCGCCACATGCATTGGCGCAGTAAAATCCGTCACATTAGACAGCATTTCCGACGTGGAAAACGTTGTCACGCCACTTCCGGTGGCGCGAAAGACAAAACGTTTGACTCCTTCATACGATGTCGGATGAAGATAAACTTTATATGAAAATTGTAGTCTTCGATGAGATCTAGAACTTTATAGTTTTGAGTTTTTTCATTTAAGAACGTTAAGATGCTCAAAAAATTAATAATAAATTTTAGGACCATAATAACTGCGTACAAGTGCTCGTCACATTAGAAAAATACTAGCATTTTTGTATGGCATTAAATAAAGATACTTTCTACATAAAAATTGTAGCTCTCAATGAAATCTACGACTTTGTAGTTTTGAATTTTTGCATTTGAAATAGTTAAAATGCACCAAAAAATAATATAAAATTTCAGCAGTATAATAATTGTGTATTACCGTTTGTCGCATTAGAAAAATGATATCGTTTTTATATGATGTCAAATAAAAATATATTTTATATCAAAATTGTAGCCCTTAGAGAGGTCTACTGGTTAAGATGCGAATAAAATCTAAAATTTCAGCAACATATTATGCTGCTAGAACTTTATATTACCTTTTTGAGCATTTTAACGACCTTAAATATGAAAACTCAAAAGTATAAAGCTGTAACTCTCACTAGGGGATACAACTTTAATATAAAATATATTTTTATTTGACATCATATAGAACCAATATCATTTTTTAATGTGACAAACGCTAATAAACGGTTATTATACTGCTGAAATTTTAAAATATTTTTTCGTGCATTTTAGCTATCTCAAATACAAAAACTCAAAACTACAAAATTATAGATCTCATTGAGAGGTACAACTTTCATGTAGAAAATATCATTATTTGACGCCATACAAAAACACTATTATTTTGCTAATGCGACAAACACTTGTACGCGGTTATTATGGTCCTAAAATTTTATTATTAACCTTTCAAGCACCTTAACGTTCTCAAATGAAAAAACTCAAAACTACAAAGTTGTAGATCTCATCGAGGGCTACAATTTTTATATAAAGTTCATCCTCATCTAACATCATATGAAGGAGTTATGATTTTTCGAACGTTTTGTCTTATTACGCCAGCGGGAGTAGCGTGACATCGTTTTTCACGTCGGAAACGCTGTTTAACGTGGCGGATTTTGCCGCGCCAATACATGTGGCGCGACCAAAAAGGTTAGATCTGAAAATAATTTTTAGGTAAAATTATTTTTGAAATATTGAATAAAAATCCTACTATAAAAGAGCGAGTTTTTCTTGAGAGGATCTCTGCGTAATAACCGTTGGATCTGAACTTTGTACTATATATGAGCCCTCCATCATACGTGATCTTACATATTATAAGATATAACCGTCTGGAACTCGATCCCTCGAATACGCCCGGTGCATCTATCCTTAACTACACCATCTTTTTTTTCTTGGACTCTTGAGTCCCGAAGGCACCTTAAAACATCGGCACCACACGTCTACGCCTAGAATCGCGCGCGTCTCCTGCCAGCATCGCAGGCTTGCCATATCCTCCCCCGTGCATAGTCTGGCCCTTCCCTTTTTCTGTTTTGGAGCTTAAAAATTTCCTTAGATCGTCTCCTTATTTTCTCCGTTAGATCTGGACTTCATACTATATGAGCCCTCCGTCATACGTGATCTTACTTATAAGATGTAACCGTCCGGAACTCAATCTCTCAAATACGTCCGGTGCTACTATATGAGTCCTTCGTCATACGTGATCCGTCCGGAACTCAATCTCTCAAATACGTCCGGTGTATCTATCCTTAACTACACCATCTTTTTTTTTCTTGGACTATTGAGTACTGAAGGCACCTTAAAACATCGTCACCACGCGTCTCCTGCCAGCATCGCAGGCTTGCCATATCCTCCCGTGCATAGTCTGGCCCTTCCCTTTTTCTGTTTTCCCTTTTTCTGTTTTGGAGTCTGAAAATTTCCTTAGATCGTCTCCTTATTTCCTCCGTTTTGGCGCACGAAAATTGCCATGATATCTCCGTTTTCCCACTCAGTCCGCCCAGACAAAAAAATATCAACTTCATTGAGTCCTCATGGTGGTCTCCATACAAGCGATGAAACAACACAAGGAGCATCAAACTGGAGCCTTCATGTTTCACTTGTCAGATTGAAACTTGTCAGCATCTGCACGTACTGTGCACCTCATCAATGGCGTCATGGCGATCCATCGGTACGGCAACAGCAGCTCTGCATGGCACCAGCGCCTCAGCACGGTAGGACAAACGACACTGGAGTACTACGGCGGCACGACAGCGTTGTGGAGCGAGTACTAGGGTGGCACGGCGGCGTGGTGGAGCGAGGCGGCAGCACGACGCAGAATACTTGTAGATCGATCGGTAACGTATGAATACGAAACCGAGGATAACGGGACGGCGGTGTCACTTTCATTAAGCTGTGCATACGAGGTGTGGTCCGTGTGGAAGAGCGAGAGAAAAACGGAAAGATCACTTGAAACCATGCCGATTCTTAGAAAATTGAAGTTTGCTCAAACTATCCCGATCTATGGACAGAGTGAGTAATCAATAAATTATGTGCATTACATAAGCTTAAAGTCTAGCCCCGTGTATTATTACATTGTTTATGGGCTAAAAGAAAAGCATAAAGCTATGTTTAGACCTGCTAAATAAATTATTACTACTTTATTTATGTCATAATTATTTTGCATCGACATGTGCTTGTTTATTTATACGGACGATAATAAATAAATTACGTGCATCACATAAGCTTAAAGTCCAGCCCTGTGTATTACGTTGTTTATGGGGCTAAAAAGAAAAGAGCATAAAGTTATGTTTAGACAGACCTGCTAAATAAATTACTACTACTTTATTTAAGTCATAATTATTTTGCATCTACATGTGCTTGTTTATTTATACCAACTATTTGAACCTTGTTCCACACGACACGATCAAATCGATCAATACCTTTATTGTATATCGATAGTTCAATTAACATTTTCATTCCATTTGAAATAGTTTTTAGAAACACGTGCGTGTCGCACGTGCATATTTGCTAGTAAATTAAAAGGCGCAACCAAAAAGGTTAGATCTGAAAATAATTTTTAGGTAAGATTATTTTTGAAATATTGAATAAAAAAAGATTAAAATACGGCGTACCCAGCCCATTGCCAATGCGTGGGCTTGATTTCCCATAAATTTAGGCCGACTGAACGGCCACTGTACTTCTGTACCTAAAGCCGAACTGAAGTTACCAAACGGCCACTGTACCTAACAAGTAACTGGGCCATCATGGGCCGGAGCACGACCCAACAGTACGCTGGTGGACGCCTGTAATTTTCCCCAAAAAGGTCCAAAGGCCAAAGCAGACCAATTCCACCACCACCCCACGGGAGCGCGTCCATCCCCTTCCTCCGATCGAGCCAGGGCCAGGCAACCTGGTGCTCCGCCCCGTCTCCGTTACCGCGACGCGCGACGCCTCGGCCTCCCGCTCCACCGCCTGCCTGCCTGCCTGCCTCCGCGGCCCTGTGACCGTGAGGCGACACGACGTCGAGAGGTCACCAGCCCCCCGCCCCGAGGCCACCCCGCTTGGTTCGGCTCGCCATTCCGCCCCGTGTTACTGTCGGTTTGCGTTCCCGATCTGATCTGGTTCCGTGGTGGTGCTAGGGATTGGGAGGTAAAGCGTGATGGCAGCGCCGCCGGCGAGGGCTCGAGCCGACTACGACTACCTCATCAAACTCCTCCTCATCGGAGACAGCGGTGAGTTCATTGGTCCTCTCAGCCTCTCTATCTCCTCTCTCTCGATCTACGCGAGATTTGGTGGCGTCGGGGTCATCCTTTCCTATTTTGCGTAATTTGGAGTCTCAATTGGGATCTGGTTCCTAATTCAATCTCTGTTGATGTTACTGCAAAATGTGATTGGGTGGATGAATCTAAAGTATCTAACCACTTGAGGGCACTTGGTTTGTCGATTGTGTAACTGTAACATACTTTTTGGAGTGATCGTGTTTCTACTTGCGCTGCGCAATATACACTTAATATTGTTACACTTTGAAAATAGGTGCAGAGATTTAATTGTCGGTGTAGCTAGATTGGTTACCTGTATCCAGAATTCAGGAACAATCTCTTGGCTTTTCAGGATGTTCATTCCGCAAGCACTGTCGAAGCTTCTTTATTATTCTCAGCAATTACACCCACAGCTAGTATGTGCAGTGGAGCGTAGATCTTTGCAAGTTTGCATCTCCCTGACTTTCTCTGCTTGTACATTTGTTGGTCAGTGGGTGCATCTCTCTATTGTTTAGGTTGGGTGGCTTTGGTAGACTTTTAGTTCAGGGTGTTACTATTTATATCTGTCAAATTAATAGATGCAATCGAATAAGCACACCAAGATAGGGCATCGAGTTAATCAAGCAATCCATACCAAGGGCTCTGTTTGCTTGAGATTAAGGAGTTGTTGTGCTGCAGATGCATGTCATGTCATTAAATACTTGCAAAATATCTCTCTAGTGATTGTGCTCCTACTTGCACTGCGCAATATACACTTAATATTGTTACACTTCGAAAATAGGTGTGGAGATTTAATTGTTGGTGTAGCTATATTGATCACTATGCATCCAGAATTCAGGAATAATCTCTTGGGCTTTTGGAGACTTTCATTCCTCAAGCACTGTCAAAGCTTCTTGTTCTCAGCAATTGCACACGCCACTAGTATGTGCAAGTGGAACATAAATCTTTGAAATTCGCTGACTTCCTCTGCTTGTTACGTTTGGTGATCAGTGGGCATATCTCTATGGTTCAGCCTGGGTGGCTTTGATAGTTGACATTATTTTTGATCCGATGTCAAACTGACAATTTAACTGCTGCAACATAATAAGCATATCAAGATAGGGCATCGAGTTATTCCAGTAATCCATATAAAGGGCTTGAGAGTCAAGATTAGGGCGTTGTTGGGCTTCACATGCGTAGCCTCAGTCACTAAATACTTACAAATATATAAACTTGAAATACCTCAAGTTGGAAGTTGAAATTAACTAATTGTACAGCATAAAAGTTAATCAGAAGTTTTTTCCTTAATAGAAAAAGATGAATTAAAGGCTTGGCACTATTTGGCCTTGTTTTGCATTTCCAATATATGAGTATGTTGATGTTCTCCTTACCAGAGAAAATGTTTCCCCATTGACAGAAGTCTACAAGTAGGGGCACATATAATTTTCCTCTGACCAGTATTTTTTTTGTGGTGCTGTATGCTCTTAATTTAAACTGAGACATGAAGCTATATGTAGCTTTGCTTGTCACTAATCTTGCTCTATGTACCTACCAAAGCCCCAATCTCGTATCGGCACTGTTTCTTCAGTTGCCTAAATTAGAGTCATTGAGTATTTCCAACCGATGTATTTGGGAAGTATACCCAGCTGGTATTTCTATTACAATTTTTTTGTACTTATGTAGGCGTTGGAAAAAGTTGTCTCCTGTTACGGTTTTCAGATGGATCATTCACCACTAGCTTCATTACCACTATTGGGTATGTAGAGGAATTATTATGTACTGAGGAATTATCAAGTTACATGCAAAAGTTTGTATGGACTTATTAATACCCATTGGATTTTGAAAACAGTATTGACTTCAAGATAAGGACTGTCGAGTTGGATGGCAAACGGATTAAGTTGCAGATCTGGGATACTGCAGGCCAAGAACGTTTCCGCACTATTACAACTGGTATGCTTGTTTTCCTTTTAGCAAATATGATTCGTTTCCAAACACTGTATGGCTGAAGTTTGTGTTTTTTTTTATAACGATGAAGTTTGTGATTGTACAATTCTTCTTTGCAGCCTACTACAGGGGAGCAATGGGCATTTTACTTGTATATGATGTCACAGACGAATCATCTTTCAATAGTACTGACCCTTGTACTTAAATGTTTTTTCATAATTCAGTTCAGATTTGATTTCTGAATTCTAATACTGTCATCGGTGCTGACTTGCAGACATAAGAAATTGGATCAGAAACATTGAGCAACATGCTTCGGATAATGTGAACAAAGTTCTGGTGGGGAATAAAGCTGATATGGATGAAAGTAAACGGGTACACAATTTATCTATTTTGTACTCTTATTTGATCTCTTAAACTTTATACTTATAATAACGTTTATTTCTTACATGCTCATTTTTCTTTCGTAAAGGCTGTGCCCACTTCAAAGGGGCAAGCTCTCGCTGACGAATATGGGATAAAGTTCTTTGAAACGGTTAGTGAAAATGACAACTTCTGCCTATGGAATTCCTTTCTTGTGCTATAACTAATGCATAATTTGTTTTTTATTATTTGCTGCAGAGTGCAAAGACAAACCTGAATGTCGAGCAGGTTTTCTTTTCGATAGCAAGGGATATCAAACAGAGACTTTCGGAGACTGATTCCAAGCCTGAGGTGCAACCCTTTTCATAACTTTGTCCTTTGACACGTCTGCTTTCTCTTCCACAGTTCCTTAGCTTGCGTGTTTGCAGGATCGAACTATTAAGATCAAGGCTGAAGGGGAAGCTGATGCAGCAGCGGCACAGAAATCAGCTTGCTGCGGCTCCTGAACAGTTGTCACGGCAAGAAGTGGCGTTTTCGCGCATGTAATTTTCATCATTTTATTCTTTGGCAGCTACTCTCTCCTTCTTGAGTTATTGCAATTGTTGTGATTTGGACAAATGGGTGTTAAGTCAGAACAATTACTTGCTATATTGTGGAAACTCTGCTCTTGATAACCACGAGCGTGGATACAACTGAGTGGTTGGTTTGATCTCGTGGACGCTACAACTCCATATATTCTGTTTCGGTTATATGGTTCTCCCTATCCACAAAAGATGCAATTCTTATTGATAGATGCAACTCAAGATATTCTGTTTCGGTCAAACGATTTGAAGTTTGATCAAACTTATATAAAAAAGTGCTAACATTTACTATAGATTAATTATGCAATATATTTTTCATAATAAATTTGGTTGGAGAGTAAAGTTTATTTATATATTTACTATAGATTTGGTCAAAGTAAAGCTAGTTTGACTTGCACAAATTCTATAATTATGGCGTGTGAGTCGACTGCATCTTCTCTTGCTCCTTGGCATCTCGTCCTGCCGCCCTCCCTCGCCATTGTCGATTCGCCATCACCATTGTCGACGCTATTGTTAAACTCAAGCTATCTTCTCTTGTCCAACAGTTAGCCTCTCTCACTTTTTCGCCGCCATCCCAACCGTCACCGCCTCTAATTTGATGGTCTTCCTATAAACCTCATTTTGTGTTCGACAGCCATAGAAACCCTCTAAACGCTGAGCTCTAACTTAGGAAGCCCTAAATCGTCACTGCCTCTAATTTGATGGACTTGTAGAAACTCCATTTTATGTTCGATAGCCATGGAAAACCCCTAAATATTGAGCTCTAGCCTTGGAAGCCCTTAATCATGCCGGTGAGCTCTTTGCCTAGGTGCGTCATCCTAGGATGCGGTGAGTTTTTTTCCCGTCAATGTGCACATACACACTGAGTTGTAGTGTCTTGTACTATGATTTTGTTATTTGACTACAAAATTACAGTACATAACAAAAATTACATTACATAGGCTGTGTTTAGTTCACTAAATTTGGAGTGCCAAGATACACTATAGTGATACTGTAGTATTTCATTTATATTTGGTAATAATTGTCCAACCGTTGACTAATTAGGCTCAAAACGTTCGTCTTGCAAAGTACAATCAAACTGTGCAATTAGTTTTTAATTTCATCTATATTTAGTACTCCATGCATGTATCACAGGTTTGATGTGACAGAAAATCTTCTTTTTGTATAGTGCATTTTTGGAGGAACTAAACACAGCCATAGTTACTTTTTTACAGATCAATCTTTTTTTTCAATCGAGGGAATACAAAGTAAATCAATCATGTCGTTGTCGTACTGTGATTTTGTACAAAAGAACGCCGGAATTGCAAAACCAGAACAAAAAAACGAATTGAACACGAAATCCCAAAATGCTTCATCATGACGGGGAAATGTTGAGGTCCAAGCCAAGCAGGCCTCTCGCTTCCTTCGGCTTCGCCTCGGCGTCGTCCAGGTCCAGCCCGTGGGCGCTAGCGGCGCCGCCGCTCTCTTCGCCGTCGGTCACGGCGCGGTGGCGCCTCATGTGGCCTCCCAGCGCCTGCCCGAGCGCGAATTCGACGCCGCACACCGCGCAGCCGTGCGCGCGGGCCTTGGCCGGCGCGGCCTCGGCCGCCCGCGGCCGCTTGTGGCTCGCGCGGTGCCCGCCCAGCGCCTGGAACGACGGGAACCGGCGGCTGCACGTCTTGCACTCGAACACGCGCGGCGACGCCGACGGCTCGCCGCCGCTGCGCGCGAGCAGCAGCATGACCCCCTGGGCCACGCTGATGACGCCCGGCTCCGGATCCTGCTGTCCGAACGTGAGCCTCTTCATCGGCAGGGAATGCTCGATGGGCTGCCGGCTGCTGTGAGATGATGATACGCTACAGTGAAAGAGGTTTGTATGCTATTTATAGGATGCATGGTCACGAAGTCAACGGACGGGGATTACTTGTTTGAGCTTGCATGCGCAAGGGACGTTTGACTTTAGTTCTAGAAGTTGACTTGCGGCTTCTTCGTGGCATTAAAAATCAAACATGATAGAGTAGACTTGAGATGCATGATCGACTCTTGAACCCACGCGTGGATCGATAGCGATGACTGTATTTAGTAGGATAAGTATAATCCTGTTCAGTTCAGGTCATGTTCTCACGCGCATGGACAATAAGAACGAGCAGTAAGTAAACTGCCGTCCCTCTTGTATCATTCCTTTGTCTGATGCTGAGAAGATTAGTAGAATAACGGTGTTAACATATCCAAATGTCGTTATAGTCCCTTGCATGATTGTACTGGCTAGTATTGTACTTAACAGGTGCTGAATTTTGTAAGAGGCGACTTTGTTCCCCGAACTCATTCTGAACGAGGTGGCCGTCGTATCGCATCTGTCCGGCCTCTGACTCGCAAATTTCCGATTTGACAATCTTATCTGACTCTGAACGGACATAATAATTCATTTGCTTATTGCTTATTTACGTATAATCAAGCGCGGACCTCCAATATCAACGAGCCACATGGCCTCTGCAGACCTAGGTCCCCCCAACTTGATGAAAAATAATGAAAAAACGAAGCGGAAAGCAGCACGCTAGTGGAGTACTAGTGCACAATGTAAGAAAAAAGTAATACATGATTCCTACAAGAAACCATTAGACCTACTTTATTCCTTGCTGCTCCTTCACTGGCAGCAATCAGGACAGAGCTCCATCATTAGTATGTTGTTATTCTGCCTGCAGTGCATATCTGAACAACACCGATGCTGAGCAATTGGCTGTCTGCCTGTCTGAGTGAGTGTCTGGCACAACGCATCTTCCCTGCTTCTTTAACGACGACGACTACTATACTAACCAACCTCCCTATAGTGACGTACGAGTACATCACATAACCTTGGTCTTGAACATGAAGCATCTTTTTTTAGTTTTTAATAATCCTGAAGTCATCATGGTGCAAGCAATTTCGCTCCAAATAAATCTCCTAAAATTTCCACTTGCTTACTCTGGGCCAGGGCCATCTCTAGCCAAACTGGGCCTCTCAGATAGTACGCTCTACTGGGCCGATACATCCATCTGTTTCGCGCCATATTCTGGTCCGGTACCTTATTGGGCTGGCCCAGCTTCGCGGAGAAGCTGTAGTACTACCTCGTTCCGCTCCGCCGCTTTATTCCTCGCCGGAGTGTAGCGGGCGAAGCGATCTGAACTCCGAAAACCCCAGGCCACAGGGAGAGCAGAGACCGCAGCGGCCTCCCCTCCGCCCCGCCCCGCCCCGTCCCGCAGCCATGGCCGCCGCCGGCGTGGTCGCCGAGCCCAAGACCAAGTACGATCGCCAGCTCAGGTAACCCTTCGACGCGCATCTAAGCTCTCCCTCCCGCCTCCACTTCCTCCCAGTCTCCGCGTGGTCGATGTGTAGATTCCGAGCGCTTGGCTTTGGTTGATTCTAGGGTTTAGGGTCGTGCAGCGATGTAATTCTGCTTATTTGATTCGGTTCGAGATCGATCTGGATGTACTGTGCTGCGGCGACTAGGGTTTAGGCTCCTTTGGTTTTTGGCTCTCGAGCGCTACGGTGTTAGTCCAACCGTGAAGGCTTGCATTAGAGCTGGGGTTGCTTGCTTCCACATTGGTGGGTACCGATTTATTTATTGTTAGGTTCATCTGTTACGCACAAGGAATTTGCTACAACTTTTTAGGTAGTGTATGACATTCTGATGGCAAGATGCAATCTAATAGTGATTTACTTTATTGGTTCTAGATGACCAACTGAATTAGCGGGTGCTTTTATTGCCTAAGCTACGAAGTTACTATTTGTCTTTTGCCTTTGTAATTACGCGAGACAGCACTTTGGTCGGTACAAATATCAAACCTGACTGTAAACCTTAAATGCCTAGAAGTGTCGTCAATTAAATGATCTCTGCCTAGGTTGGTGATTTCTGGTTGCCATCACAGGTCACAGCCAGTTGCTCTAGTCTGCCCCTATTTTAATCTGCTTGGTTTGACTCTTAGACTGGTCTTGTGTTGTGTTATGCATGTACATGGCAGTATGATCAGTGACTTAGCGATACTTTGAAATTAAGCTATTTGCATCCAGCAATTCAGTATTACCTACTGGCCGTATTCATTAGTTGTTGAGACAACGGCAAATAACCCTAGTTTTCTGTTGTGAATTCTTATGGGCTGGTAATGGTGTATTTGAATTTGTTAATCCATGACGCAAGCATTGTTTATTAAAACTAATGAAATCCATTCTGTCATTTAACCTGTAGTTTGTTAAGTACAATGTTTATTATTTTTCCAGATTATTCTACTGTCTACTTGATCAGATAGCATGCCCAGATATTGAAAGACACCTGTTTTTTGTTAACTGCAAAGCGCAGGATATGGGGTGATCAAGGCCAGGCTGCACTGGAGAAGGCTAGCATATGCTTGCTTAACTGTGGTCCTACTGGAACAGAAGCGTTGAAGAATCTAGTGCTCGGAGGAATAGGAAGTGTGACTGTTGTTGATGGCTCCAAAGTTGAAGCATCTGATCTGGGGAACAATTTTCTGTGTAATTTCTTTGCTATGTGATATCCACCTGCTCTTGTGAATTTATCCCCACGAAATTGATGGAACTCATATTCTGGTACCTTAAATTTGCACACAGTGGATGAAGGATGTTTGGGGCAACCAAGAGCTAAATCTATATGTTCTTTCCTACAAGAGCTTAATGATGCTGTTAAAGCCAAGTTTGTTGAGGAGTTTCCAGCGCATTTGATAGACTCTAATCCGTCATTCTTTTCCCAGTTTACTGTTGTCATTGCTACTCAGGTGTGTTCTTCAGTCTACTTTTTAAGATAAATTGCAAGAGCATGATTAGTTTGCTGGTGCTAGCCAGAACTTTGGGGTTTATGAAACTAGTAAGAAGAATATTAGAAGATTTCATCTCTCAATAGCCATAAATGTCATAGCTCAATTTATGTTCTAATAAAGTTTATACTTTGTGAAAGAAGTTTATATGAACGAATGATTCTTATTAACACACTTTGGAGGTTATGTCCCTCCTATGTACCAGATAGCTTTTAAATTATTGTTATGCCAGAGGCAGAGCAGTGCATTGATTCGGTGCATTAGGCAACCATTATACCTTGTGCATCAGTTATAACCCAGTTTCTGTAGACATATGGTGCTTTGACAGTAATATGGCATTGGACCAGGCCACTCACTGTTCTGTCAAATGCATACACAATAGCTAATGCATAGCTGCCCTATTGGCATTGGTGACCGTGACGGCAAAACCTTGTACTAAGGGCTTGTTGGATGAGACCCTGGAGTATTTTTCCTGGATAGGTCTTTGCCTGTGCTCCGTTTTGATGACCCTGATATGCTTCCTGAACCAGGCGAGTGCATGCTTGGCCAGCCAACCAAAATTGAGCTCCTGGATCAATGTTGCCTGTTCTAATGATAGTGATTAGTTGCTTAATGACAGGAAAATAACGGATAATGATGGAACACGACTTAATCAATATTATTTATTTGAAAAAACTAATTAAATATGTTAGGTTTTATTATTATACACATACAAGATTAACTATAGTTACTTTTTATTAGAATAATTTTTTAGTTAGCCTAGAAAAATAACATTAATCTAATCATCTAGTTTTTTAATCAAACTATATAAGTATATGTTAATCTCACACCATGTATATTTAAAAGCGCATTGATGTTATGCATACTCTCTCATTAGCATTCTTAGGCATAGGCCTCCAACCAAACAGGCCCTAAATTAGTACTTGTTTGATATGTCCCATGATTGGCTAGTTGTTAAATTTGTAGTTGAAAATATAGTTTACCCGTTGCTTATTTGGTCATGGCCATAAGTGGATTCATCGCCAGAAGCATATTTTGACAATACTAGTTTCTGTAGTTCGCCTTTTTTTTATAACATAATAATATACTATTGTTTTGGTCTGTAGCACTACAGTTTGATTATTCCTAGGTTTTATTGATACTGGTCCTAGTAGAGTTCCTTAATCTTTGTTTTATAGTATTGCTGGCAAAACATTTATATGCAGTATAACTCAAAAAAAAATTAATGCGCTGTTTTTTCTTCTACGTTGCAGCTTCCAGAGAGTTCTTTACTGAAGCTAGATGATATCTGCAGGAAAGCAGATATCGTTTTGGTTGCTGCACGTTCATATGGTCTAACCGGTTTGGTCAGGGTTAGCGTCAAGGTACTTCGATATATTTATGTCCAAAACTAGTCTCTTTAGTATGAAAACATAATTAATTATCGTGACATCGCAGTTGCAGATAGCGAAACCTTGTGATTTTGAACGCTCATACATTCATAGTTGCGTATGAATACAAGGCCTTGCTATCTGGGTCACGTTGTATGTGACTTTTCCCCCTTTTTGGGAGTTATGTCTCTGCTGCCTGTTGCGGGGGAGGGGGGGGTGTTTCATAACAAAAGCATTTTGGGAAGATTCACAGATTTATCTATTATATATTGTCCAGGAGCACTGTGTCATAGAATCAAAACCTGACCACTTCTTGGATGATTTGCGACTTCATAATCCATGGACTGAACTAAAGCAGTAAGAATATATTCATACCTTCATTTTGTACATAACAGTGTGTAATAGTTTTGTCATTTTTACACTAGTTCACTGTTATTGTTGACACTCATGTTTCGCAGATTTGCAAAATCAATTGACATAAATGATAAAGATCCTGTTGTCCACAAGCATACTCCATACATCGTTATCCTTGTGAGACTAGCAGAAAAATGGGCAGATGCACATGATGGTAACATGCCTTCAACTAGGCAAGAGAAAAAGGAATTTAAGGTACATTCTTTTAGTACTGTTGAGTCATCAAGTAAACGAACTGTTAATGTGTTTTTTAAGACTGTCAAGGTACTGACTAATTGTTACTTTTATCAGGACCTAATTCGAGCCCATATGCTTAATGTAGATGAAGAAAATTATAAAGAAGCTGTGGACTCGTCATATAAAGTCTCAGTCACTCCAGGAATCAGTAAGTTGACCAAAAGATCTAGTTCCTATTATGATTTGGCACGTTCACGTATTTTCTGCATTTGTGTCAGACATGTCCTTTTTCTGAATCTTATTATCTTATAATACGAAAAATATTGTCAAGCCTAGCACTTTCAATAGATAGCTTATCCACCTCCATTTTCTATCAAATGCTCAGCTGAACTTTTTAGATCTACATACAATTTTACCTAGATCAGATTTCAAGCATTCCATCCAGACTTCATTATTGTTGGATGTTTGATGTCACATGTGAGTGGTCTTATTGCCTGATGGACGGTATCAGATTGCTGCAATGAACATCGGTTGCAATATCTCTACCAGTTTGTACCTTGTTGTGTGTATTCCCTTTCTGAATTTTCTAGGTACTTGATCACGAATTACAACGCTGATCCGTGGCTGTGCGCTTATATATTGTTCTAACACTAACATTCCACTCATTTTTGCTGCAAACATATGACAAGATATTCACAATTACAGAGCTCTTTTTGTGAACTGTATAATGTATAATGATTATCCCATTTGAGATTTGATGCTTTCTTATCTGTTTAGGTAGATTTAGGTGTAGATGTTGGGATTAGGAGGGTGTGGATTCATTACTTGGGTTCTAACCCTCCGTCTTTTCCATGTCCCATATCCCAATCTCATTTCCCTGAATCCAAACATCCCCTGCTAAATGTGTATTGAAGCGATGAACTCAGCTAGCATTTGAATGTTGTGTACTGATATATGCTAGTTACATAGAACGCTTGCACACTAGTAGATCGCATAAAGAAAGCAGTGGCTATGGGTTGTCTGCAATGACTTCATTTTAATTAAAATTTGTTGAAGC
The DNA here is from genome assembly GCA_038087645.1 of Saccharum hybrid cultivar R570. Lineage (NCBI taxonomy): Eukaryota > Viridiplantae > Streptophyta > Magnoliopsida > Poales > Poaceae > Saccharum > Saccharum hybrid cultivar. Next base: position 947,186 of record JAQSUU010000044.1, on the reverse strand, counting down.
TATTTCTGAGTACATTATTTGGACAATAGTAACATACATTTTTGTAATCATGCCCTTATTGCTTATGATGCATAAGTTCATGCATAGAGTGACTCATACAAATGGTGCACACAACTATAAAACATGCAGGTTCTGACTCATGATTAATTTTTGCCAGGTAATGAGATCCGTCAGATAATTGATGATGACTCTGCTGAAGTCAATTCATCATCATCAGATTTCTGGATTTTAGTGGCTGCTTTAAAGGTATCTATCATTATTGTGATTCAAATGTACTTGATGTCGACTTATGGTATTGCTATGGGCCATTGAGTAAAAGCTAGCAAACCATGGTTAAAAGTTTATTGGCCTCCTTTTGACTGAATGCTGATTCATTTGTCACTGGTCTATTATGTGGCCTCCCTTGCTCTTGTTAAAAGCAGATCAGGAAGTTTATTTTCTTGGTATCTTAATTGTATCTTACTGCTATAGTTCATGCCAAAATCTCAGACCATAAATGTTGATAAGCTGTCTAAAATGTGTGCAATGAAACTGCTTGGACAAAGAGCATGTGCATGCTCCATTTGTGCTAAAATCTCAGGCTGCTGATATAACTGAGATGTCTTATACAATATGCAGTTGGACTTGCTTGGCCCAGTTCTAGATGTGCTTTAAGCGCACAAACTAAAACTTTGCTTTAGTCAGGGTGAAAGATCAAATTCATCCTTCTAGAGCTAGAACCCTGTTACAAACATGAATTTAGAGCCATCTTCTTATTTTGAAGGCTTCTAAGCTGAACCTATTCTTTTCATTTGTCGAAGAAGTCCAACTTAGAAAAAATAGAAACCCTGGGGATGTTTAATACATGGAAGCTGCTTTCATATTGAACATAAGCTATACATAGTCCACATATAAGCATTTTTTACCATGGTGTCTATGTCTCAAAACTTGTGTTGTTTCTCCTGTCTGTTGAAGGAGTTTATTGCAAAGGAGGGCAATGGTGAGCTACCTCTGGAGGGAACAATACCTGATATGACTTCCCTTACTGAGTAAGTGCCCAGTTGCCATCTCTAGTTTTAAGTTCTGCTACCATTTCGTGTGAACATTGTAATGTTTCCTTGTGTCATCTTACAGGTATTATGTAAGCCTACAAAAGATTTACCAAGCTAAGGGGGAATTTGACTGTCTTGCCCTGGAGCATCATGTAAAGGAAATCTTGAAACGGATTGGTAGAGATCCGGATTCTATTTCAAGAGCATATATCAAAACATTTTGTAAAAATTCTAGGAAACTAAGGGTAAGCTGCTTTCTTTAGATGGCATGTTTTCACAACCTGACATCTTATTGCCTCATGTGGTCATTGTGACAATTAATATGTTGTAATGATGACTTTAATGTCTGGTTATCCATGCCAGAATGACAAATTGGATAAAGGCGATTTTATTGGCACGATGAGATAGCTGCTTGCTCTAGAAGAATAGTATAATGATTAGTGCAGGCACCAAATTCGTTTTTCATTCATTTAGGGACACTCTATTTGGTGTTGCACCTATCAGTGGTTTCTGGTTTAATTTCAAATTTGTATATTCATAATCGATTATAATAGTGTAAATAAGTACAGCAAAATGTCATTTTTACCAGTTTGTCATCTATGCTGAATAATTTCCATTGTTTAGGTTTGTAGATATCGTAGTTTCGATGAAGAATTTAGCTCTCCATTTGTCTCTGAGATTCAGAGGTATTTCACCGATGAAGACTACAGGTCAGCATCCATTACTCTGATTTTGCTTTTCCACCTTTATTTATTTCGTGTAACTTTAGTTGATATAAAAGGAAGTGCTTTACATGTTCTGGATCTCTTGTTATCATAATTCTGTTACAATTTTCTGCAATGATTATATAGTAACATGCCACCCGAAAACTAGGTAATTCTAGGATACTGCAGTGTTACTCCCTCCGTTCCAAATTATAAGACGTTTTGTTTTTTTCTAGATATATTGCTTTTACTTTGTATCTAGACATAATATATATCTAAGCGCATAGTAAAGTCTACGTATCTAGAAAAGCCAAAACATTTTTATAATTTGGAATGGAGGGAGTAGCGTTTTTTTTAAAGAAAATAAAGAGAGTTCTTAATACTACATACAATCGTAACGTGAATGCTTTGATTATCATGGTCCTGATTCTGAGCTTGAGCATTTAGCCTGGACGTCATATGTTTATCATCCCATAAATACTTCTGATATTCTGTATGATCTCCTTTTTAGTTGAAATAGCTGTCCCTTTTGTTTTAAATGTCTTTTCTAATGACTATCAAATGTGTCACTGCAGTTACGCAATGAACTTCTACATTCTACTACGGGCTGTTGATCGATTGGCTGCCAATTATAGCAGATTGCCTGGAATCTTCGATAGGTACTAAAGAGAAATGTTCATTTGCTATTGGTGAACATTATTATCCCACATGTAGAAAAATGATCTGCTTTTTTATAATACTGATTATACACTGGATTCGGTAGTGAGATTGATGAGGATATCCCTAGGCTGAAGACAGTTGCGGCTTCAGTGCTAAGTGAGATGGGTTTGAACGGAGCATCCTTATCCGAAGACCTGATAACCGAAATGTGCCGGTTCGGGGGTGCGGAGATCCATCCGGTGGCTGCTTTTGTTGGTGGAGTCGCTTCCCAAGAAGTAATTAAGGTATGTGGGCCCCTTATACAGCATTCCCCGCAATCCTGAATAGATACATAATTCCAGGATTTCACACAATATTGGAGAAAATGGGGGGGGGGGGGGGGGGGGGGGGGGGGGGGGGGGATGTGATTTGAATTCATAGAATGGTATATACTTGGACACTAGTGGGAATGTTCATGCATTTGGGATGGAAAAATTTCTATTACTTATGGGTGTTCGTTTTCCCTCTTATCTTTCAGCTGGTCACCAAGCAGTTTGTGCCGTTGCGGGGAACATTCATATTTAATGGAATCGACCTCAAATCTCAAGTTTTGGTGCTATAACATGGATGTGGAGCGTTGTCTTAGTGACTGAATTTGAGTTGGCCCAGGTTTTGTGCCAGGGCACCACGCTGCAATGGAATCTGTTTGCCCAACGAGTAGCCTAATATATATTGTTGCATCTACCTTTGTGGCACGGAAAATGAGCCGGAGAAACGTGGTTCATTGAGAATGCCCAGTCTGCTGTAATTCATCAATACTTGCGTCGTATGATTTATGCAAGTGCCTAGCAAATTCCTATCTAACGCGGCTGTTATGCGTAGACCAAAAGAACAGTCACTTCCCAAATCGAGCTGGTGCTGTTAGGCGGTATGCCTGTAAACTTTATACCTCATCCCATCAAATGTTTGAAGATATACACGGAACATTAAATATAGATAAAAAAATTAATTGCACAGTTTGTATGTATTTTGCTAGACTTATAAGTCTAATTAGTCTATAATTAAACATTAATTGCTATAGTTATATATGTGCTATAATATCCTGAAAACTTTACGCCTCTCAACTAAACACGCCCTTAGTAGACGAAGTAATATGTCTCGGTGTTGCAAGTGGTGCCGATAACTCCGTCTATGTTGACTGGAAGACTTTCTTGAGTCGTCTCAACATAGCCGGTCCCAAGCCCAGATAAAGGAGGAGGGTGTGTTAAGGTCTGGCGAACCAACAGTAAAAAAACAGTCACTCTCATGGATTTAAAACCCACAAGAGATTCGTTGGGGTGTAACCCTCTTAGCGATGCGCTACATCAGAATCTGGGTGTGGTGTTAAATGGGTAAGGGCCGGGTCCTCATCTCCTTAGTGGCGTGTCGTATCGTGATCCGGGTACGATAAAAAATGAGTAAGGGTCGGGCCGTCGCAACCTTAGTGGTGCGCTACATCTATGCCCGGGTGTAGTGAAAAATGAGCAAGGGTCTTCGCACTTCCCTCGACGGGTGTGAAGGGTAAGGAAGCTAGCCGAACCAACTAGGATTCGTCTAGGTAGCTGGAACGTAGGGTCCCTAACGGGTAAGCTAAGAGAGCTAGTCGATGCAGCAATTAGGAGGCGTGTAAATATTCTATGCGTTCAGCAGACTAAATGGAAGGGCCAGAAGGTGAAGGAGGTGGAGGATACTGGCTTCAAACTGTGGTACACGGGGATAACATCGGGTAGGAATGGTGTAGGCATCTTGATCGATAGGAGCCTTAAGGATGGAGTCGTTGATGTTAGGAGGCAAGGCGACCGGATTATCCTGGTCAGGCTGGTAGTTGGAGATTCGGCTTTGAATATGATCAGTGCCTATGCCCCTCAGGTAGGTCTTAGAGAGGGCACTAAGAGGCAATTTTGGAAAGATCTTGATAGTATGATTAGTACCGTGCCTATGAGCGAGAAACTCTTCGTAGGATAAGACCTCGATGGCCATGTGGGCGGATAAGTATGAGCCAGGTTCGATGGACGGGGCTGGAAGCCTGGAACTTGGCTAACGACTTGCATGTGCGCAAGCTGACGAGCAGTCGAGCACGACGACTACTAGAGCGAGTTGAGCTTGTCGGCTGAGCTATCGACACTTTCATCATTCATGGAGATGATGGAGAGCACGTAGGCACCGACATCACTGTGCGTATGATCTCAGGTGTCCATCGACAGACCAAATCTTCCCCCGGCCAGTAGCCTGCTGCTAAATGGCAAATGGCCGGCAGGTGTTCCTTGACGACGCGGTTGCCGTCATACGAAGGCAATGACGTGTGACAGCGAAATGTCAAATGTGGCTGCTACATGCTAGCAGCGCACATAGCACACTTTATCTTCCAGGTTGTGTTCATCAGTTCATGTTTGCTTCAGAAGTAGAAGAACACATCGGTCTTGAGTATTTCAAGAGTATGTACGTACTATTTCTTTAAAAAAAAAGCAATGACGCGTTTCCTGTTTTAGTTTACTTCATGCTACTGGCGCCAGTGGTCGTTGATCGGCAACGTAGCAGGAGCTAGCTGTCGTCGGCAATCCAGGCTCATGATCTTGCAAGTTGCAACAGCCGACGTAGGTTCATTCACAACGATACTCTGCATTAGTTCATTCGGATAGAGTAATTCCTCTCCTATAAAAAATACGAGTCCATATCCATTTACATTTGCCCAAAATTCACATACTTTTCAAACTTTGACTAACAATTTCTATAATAGTATTTATATATTTAAAGGTTTAGACATCATTAATCAAAGCTCGATAACTGGACTTGGAACGCTCAAAGAATTCATAACCGGATTCGTACTGAGAATACTTTTTCCTTCCAAAAAAGAATGTAATTGTAGGTTTGAGACAAGTCAAACCTTATGATGTTTGATCAAGTTTACAAAAATTAAAATATTTTATGTTTTTAAATAAATTTTATTATAAAAACAATTTTGCATTTAATCCAATGATACTTATTTGACATTATAAACTTTAGCATTTTTAATACTTTAGATCAAATTTGGATTTTTTTTAACTGCCAGAGAAGTGGAATGTTTCTGGATGGAGGCGGTACTTCGGAGAGAAGGAACATCCATCTATCTTGCACATTGTGGCAACCATGTGGTTTAGGGGGTGTTTGGTTGGAGGAGTTAAAGTTTAACAGACACTGTAGCACTTTCGTCTTATTTGATAAAAAGTTTTCAATCTTGGACTAATTAGACTTAATAGATTCATCTCGTAAATTACTCCTAATCTGTGCCGATATGCATGCAATTAGTCTACATTTAGTACTCCATGCATTTGAGGGAATATTGATGTGATGGGAGTTAAACTTTAACTCCCGGAAACCAAACAGGCCCTTACATGACATTCGCATTCCCAAAAACAATTAGGATACACCCGGAAGGAAGAAAGTAGTGGAGCGTTTGGTTTGAGTAATCAAATCATTCTAGATGAGATTGTGCTCATGAGTTTACTCATTAAATTGGTTTTCGAAAAAGTTTACTCATTAAATTTGGTGGAATGAATTTATTTTTCGTACAAGTAGTAATTATTAGCTTGTGAGAAATGAGATAACAATGGATTCATTTCATTCTATGAATAAACCAAGTTAAAAAAAGTAAAGAGTGAAATAAACCAAGTTAAAAAAAAAAGAGTAAAGAGTGAGAAGATAGACTAATTTATTCCTCAAACCAAACGGAAGATAAGCTACCGTACCAGCATGTGGGCCTGGAGTAGCGAGGGACACTTACTCTTTGACCATGTAAGGACATGGCGTATTGCCATGCCCATGCGTATATACGGTATGTTGCTTAGGCAAAGCGCGCGACCGCGATCCGCGAACCGTGTCGATGGTACCTCCATATCTGTGTTTGTCTCCGTCCACAGTCCACACGCAGGTTACCTAGACGTGCAACTTGTCCGGCAGCTAAGTAATGCGCGTGCTTATCGCATTTCACAACACAAGTAGGATTAAACGAAGGCAGAGCACTATCAGGTCGACCCACCGTGACGTCAATCATTGCATCACCTATCGCGCTCTCCGGTCTCCATGATGTGCCGGCGGCCGCACTGGGTCTCCGTACGTACAGTACTAGTTAGTGATCGGTTCCGGCCTTTGTTGAATACCAGTAGTACTAACCAATCTGAAAGTGTGTGGCTGCTTGTTGCAGAAGAGGTACGCCTCCAGTTGGCTTTGGATAGTCAAAACAAATTGGGCAGCCGTGATGGATGTCATCACAGCTTACTTAAATACTTGCCCCTGTTTTTTTTTGGCTTATAAACCGGCTGTGGCTGATTTGCTGTGAGAGAAAAATAATGTTCCACGGTCGATAAGGCGTGCTGATAAGCTCAGCCGAACAGAGGTACTGCTCAGCAGAGTACCAGAAAGGGAAAGTCTTAGCTACCGAGGGATATAATAAACTAAGTAAAGTCGTAGCTGGCTAATATTAGTACAAAGCAAAGTCGTGTGTGGCACGTCGTCGATGAAATGGATATGGAACCTAATCTGTACTGTATAATCTCCGGCGTACGGCTTCTGGGCAAGTGCCGAACCCAGTCAGCACTCAGCACCTACACCCCGCCTGATTTGTCTAGCGCCCCCGCTCTGTTCCGTGGGCACCACGGCAGCAAGCCTGTCGCGGGCGCCGCAGCCGCGAGGCAAACGGGAGCGCACGGGCACACTGGCTCCCTCCGACTGGCACGGACTAGTCTGAAATCGATTTAACCGCATGGTATGGTGTGCGACGTGCTTACCCTTTTCGCACGGTCGGCCGCCCAGCCACGCGACCCCGCCCGCCGCCGGAGCGCTGGGACTCACTCCGCTCCCGTACGTAGCTTCCCGCGTGTGTCCGTCCCTGCTAGGCATGTCAACGTCAGATTAGCAGAGCGCTAAAATATCTTCCGTTTCTGCACTTTTACAAGCCACGCTTTATTACCGAACGTTAGAGTACTCAGCTTCTAAATTCACTGTATTTGGTAATAATTATCTAATCATTGACTAATTACACAGTTTGATAGAAAATCACGAGACGAATCTTTTGAGCCTAATTAGTCTATGATTATACACTAATTAACAAATATAAACGAAAATAATACAGTAACCAAAGTTAAAAAATTTCGTGAACTAAACACACCTTTAGACTCTTCTCACCCTGTAAGACAGGCCGTGTCTGGGACTGCAGTCCTCGAGAAGAGCTCCGGCTCCTTTAAAGAAGTGCCTTCTTTGAATGAGCAGGGTTATAGTAAAATAGCTCCTCATGTTACCTTTTAACGTATGGAAGATGTTAAATATCTCTAGTGCCCCTACCTATTATAATATTACTTGACTTGATTGTATATATAATAGCAGTTCATATATAGTAAATTTCATAGTAATTGATCATCTTGCACCAATTAAGTCATAATATTGGCCATGATTAAAGTAAATCATATCTGAAGATTTTTTTTTGAAGGAAGAAATGAGGTAAAATCACCAACGCATTTGTTCTCCCACGCTGCCGCTCTGCCCGCGCAGCTCAGGTGCCCGCGTCGCCACCCACATGCTTCGGTGAAATACCACGCCAGTGTCACCTTTGCCTAATCGAGCGAGGGGACGAGGGCACCAACGTATTTATTTCCATGGCCGTCAGGCGGAGTTGCGAGAAGCCTCGAATCGTGGCTCCTTCTCACTAGTGCAAAAGGGTTCCGGCTCTATCGCCGACTCCTCCGGCGAAGCAGTTATTGGCAGTGGCGTTTGGTAGGGCTCCTTCAGGAGCCGGAGCCGGAGCCCCTCCGAGAGCCCTGCCATACAGGCAATTGGTTTGGCTACTGGGGGCTCCGGCTCCTTCGCGTAGCCACTGTGCAACATAGATTCCTGTAGCAGCAAAAAAACGGCTCCATCTCTGGTACAAATGAACATGAAAAAAGGAGGAAGAGCCGGAGCCGTGTTTTTGACTTTTTGTTGCTCCGCCGACTCCGCCACAGGACATGTACAGTCACGGAGCTGGACCTGCGCGAGTTGCACCAAATGCGCTCTTAGTAAGCAAGACTGCAAGATTGACGGCTACTACGATTAATCCGGCATATTCACGAATGATCCACGGTTGTAATACGCTAAGCGCTAGCTTATTCATTGGACTATGGGAACGTCTAGCGCCCGGATGTCTAGACGGGGCTAGTGTCCGTACGCCCACACCTTTTGCGCCTGCTTCACATGGGGTACCGCGCCACTCCATGTCGTGCACCCGCGCCGCTTCGTGTCCCGCGCATGCACCGTGGCGCCCCTCTACATCCACGTGCATGCAGGCGGGCCCAGTAGCTACAGCAGGTGATTGTTGCAAATGGGTCCCACTGCAACATGTGCAACACCAAGATCTACTTTGTAACATCTAGATGAAGCACTTACAACAGACGTCCGAAACAATTGAAACATTTGCAACATATGTTTCAAACATCAGGAAAACACGTTTGTAGTCATTGCAAAACATATGCAACATCTAGATAAAACACTTTTAACATACATATAAAACACCTAAAATACTTGAAACACTTGAAATATATACTTGCAACATGCATGTATATGCAACATCCAGTTCTACTTTTGCAACATCCAGATGAAACACTTGCAACATACGTCTGAAGTAAATTAAATATTGAGGACATACACTTGAAAATACAATTGCAACATATGCAACATCCTGATATGCTTTTGCAACATTGATACAAAACACTTTTGCAACATACCTCTGAAATATTTGAAACACTTGAATGGATCCTCGTCGGCGTGTGGAGTTCTATCCTGGTCGTCGTGGGCTGCAGGCGAGCGAGTTCCGCCCCGGCTACAACGAATTGGGTAGGCGGACGTGAGATGTGCATGGGCGGGCTCCGCTTGGGCTGCCATGAGCTGCACGCGAGCAAGCTCCACACCTGGCCGCTGCGAGCTAGGTAGGCGGAGGTTGTTGTCGGGTACCAGCAAAACAGGGTACCCCATTTTCACCGCAAAACCACCCACCAAGACAAATATTACGGCCCACGGCCCATCACAGCCGGCCTAGGCCTTACTCCACTCAAAACCAAAGCCAAAAGACAAGCGTCCGAGCCCCCCAGCGCTCCTCTGCTTCGTCCGACCCCTCTTCGTCTCGTCCGACCCCCGTGACGTCATCTAGGCACCCGAGCCCTATAACGTCATCAAGGCGCTCGACCCCTTTGCACAGCTACTGCTTCGCTCGACCCCCTACTATAACACACTGCCACAGGCACGCACGGGCCCCTACCTTTTTCTCCTAAGGAACAGGAGCTCACCGCGTCGTGCAGGATTGCCTGGGAAATTGTAACACCTGATTCATATTCCGGTCAAGGCTTCCACGGTTCTTTCTCGCCCCCCATGGCAGTAACTGGGAGAAGCTACGCTACGCCGCACCCTACCATGTCCACCTCAATGGGACGGGGAGCAACGGCGGTCCAGGCCCTTCACCTTTTCGCCGGCGCAGCTTCAGGGCCATGAAATCTTCTTCATCATGACTCCGTGTCAGGGTATGGCCTTGCCGCGTCAACTATGATACATCTACAACCACGACATGCCACCACCACCACCACGACTGTGTGAATGCACGAACTGAGAGGAAAGATAGGAATATGAAGTACCTTAGTGCTTTTTCTTTCTATTTTTGTACATCCAGATACTGTAACCCGACCCCTCTCTTTGTATACTATAAAACGAGAGGGAGGGACCCTCGACAAAACACGGTAGGACAACGCCCAACAACGGCAATGTACTAAGCACACGCTCAAACACTCGAACACACCCACACCCACAAAGACCTAGGAGCTATCCCTCTCTCGACCAGCTTGTATCCCCCTACTACAAGCACTTCGGTGCAAAAGCAACACGAGCAGCAGCGAGCACTGGAAGTAGGGACGTTCAGCCCGAACCAGTATACATCTTGTGTCTGCCTTGCACACCATCGAAGGCTTCGACGTGCAACATCATTCACTTGTCCCGTCTCTAGACACCCCCGTTCTAGAACACCGACAGTTGTCTTGGCCGTCAACCAGGCGTCCGGTCCCGTGGTGGAGGTGACAGCGGTCTCCTCACCACGAGTGGGCGGCGCAGCACGACCAGTGGAGCTCGTGCGTACGCGGCTAGTGGGGGCGCTCGACAATCATGTGTATGCGGACGGCGGCGGCACTTGTGCAGATGTGGGCGCTAACAGAGCTCGTGTGTACGCGATCGAAGGGTGGGTGGTGTGGCGGAGCCGATGCGAATAGAAAAGATAAGATGTCTCTCTTTTTTTTTTCTTTTAAATTTTTTTTTGGAGAAATCATGTATGTTGATGAGGAAAGCAGGCTTGTGGCCTAGTCTATAGCCTAGCTAGCCGCGTCTGGGCTAATCGACGCAAAATGGACGCTGTGGGTAGAGCATTAGCATCTTTTCAGAGAAATTATGTATGCCGGTAAGGAGAGCAGCTAGCCGTGTCCGAACTAACGGACGTGGAATGGACGTCCGTGGTGAAGCATTAGTGTTGGACTGTAGGAGTCACGTATGATTCTGGTGAGAACATTAGCGTTGAACTATAGGAGACGCATGATTGTAGAAGTACATCTTCTGGAATTTGGAACTGGATGGAACCGGAACGAACGAACGAACTTGGAACAGGGATTAGTTAACCATGCGTGCGTCATTCAAATCTCACAAATCTGGCAGGCCAGCCCCTTCCAGCAGCCGCTGCAGATCGTGTGCAGTCAGCAAGTCCATCTCCACACGCCGCCCATCCCGCACGGCCCCACCACCCGTCCCGAATAATTAATTACTGTAATTATTAATAATCGCTTTCATCACTCCTCCGCCGAACCCGCGGGCGGCGTTGCTCCCGCGGCTAAGCAAGAGCAGCAGTCGCGGACTCGCGGGGGGCACCTGGCTGGCGTGCCAGGCTGCGTCACTGCCTGCGCCCCGCGGTCCGCATCACCACATCCACACGCCGTCACGACCGGTGCGTGCAGCCGGCCAGCCGCCCAAGCATGCATATCCCGCGCCCCCCCGCGCGATGGACGCCCATCCGCCCACGTCGCGACGCGGCGCCGCGCGTTCCGGATTGGTCTGGCCACGCCACCTCGCCGCCCCCACCAACTTGGCGCACACGTAAGCCACCACCGCCTCTCTCTCTCTCTCTCTCTCTGCCCAGTCTTGGACGGGGACACAACCTATAAAAGGGCGCGCACCCCTCCTCTCCCCAAGCACAAAAACATCACCACATCTTTTCCTTCCTTCCAGACCGACACGACACCGACCCAGCCAAGCCAACCGACCGAGACCGCCGCGAGGAGGACACCGCCCAGATCATGAAGCGCCCGAGGACGGAGCAGGAGCCGGCGGGCGAGGTGTCGCTGGCGCTGGCGCTGTCGCTGAGCACTACGTACGGACTCGTCCACGACGTCGGACTCCACGGGGACCCCGTCGTCGTCGGGGGCGAAGCGGGCGCGGCGGAGGGGCGCCGTGGTGGCCACGTCGGGGGAGGGGGAGTTCGTCTGCAAGACCTGCATTCCAGGCGCTCGGCGTCGGCGCCAGGGCGCTCAAGCAGCACAAGCAGGCGGCCGCCAGTGGAGGAGACAAACAGCCGCACCAGCAGCACGAGTGCCACATCTGCGGGCTCGGCTTCGAGATGGGGCAGGCGCTGGGCGGCCACATGAGGAGGCACCGCGAGGAGATGGGCGCCGCCGACGCCTGGGTCTGGCGCACCGAGGCCCCGCGCGCCGCCGCCATCGATCCGCCCGTCTTGCTCGAGCTCTTCGCTTAGATTGATCAGGCCGGCTGATTTCTCCATGTTTAGGGGCTAACTCATCAGCGTCATTTACTAGAATCCAGGACATGTAAAAATCATAGTAGTTGCTAGCTGCATGCAGCTGGTTGCTTTTGTACGTAATTACGCTAGCTAGTAGTTTTTGTGTTGGATTAGCAGTTCCATTTCGTTCGGATGTCAGAAAAAACCGATTCATACATATATGGTAGTATAACAGGATCGATGATTCTTTGGTTCAGATGCGTGTCCCGTTATTGCATTCGTCAGAAATCGCGCACGAATCACTCATCAAGCATTTTTGGATGTCCCGCTGGTTAATTTCATCATCCTCATGTTTATGAGGAAGATAATACAATGGTCTCGTTCATTTAATCCATCCCTGGTTTTCCCAAACGTAACGCGGCGTGCGTTGTTATGATTTCGGAACGTAACTTTACCCATCATCAAATCGATCAATCGATTGTTCTTCCGGTTCTTGGACCGTACATGGTTTTGGGACGAATAACCGAGAACAGAACAATAAAAAAGAAAGAAAGAAAGAAAGTGAACGAAGCAGGGCATGACTTTGTGATTGTGCAACTACTTGTAGGTTGCATTGCATCTCAGGGCCTGTTTAGATACCAAAATGAGCCAAAAAATTTTGCATAGTAACTGTCACATCGAATCTTTAGACGTATGCATGGAGCATTAAATGTAGGTAAAAAAAATAACTAATTGCACAGTTTGTCTGTAAATGTCGAGATGAATCTTTTGAGCCTAGTTAGTCCATGGTTAGAAAAATTTTGCCAAATAACAACGAAAAGTGCTACAGGAACTTTTCCCCAAAAATTTTCGCATCTAAACACGCCCTCAGTAGGAATTTGAGGCTTTTCTCCGCGCCTAGGAAAGGCAAACGTGGGCTGCACGTACGCCCGTGGAAAATAAATAAAATTACTACTATTCTTGTGCTCCCTATTCGCTCCTGCAAGTCACCTCGATCCTGTCCCGGGCCCAGCGGAGCACCGTGAATCTTGCCCATTGGCCCGGCTAGTTTCATGCATGATGCTCTGATGGATGAGGATGACGCGATAACAGCTGGTGCTGGCTATGACTCCTCCGTATCTCCTAAATCCTAATCTCGTTTGACCCGTAGGTGTGCCATCCTAGGTTGGAACCTACACTAGGTACGTACGTACTATCTACGTCCAATAATTTTTTTTTCAAGTTTTCTCACCTAATAATCTATCTGAACTTTGAATAAATATATAGAAAGATAATATTAACTATTATATTATCTCTGTTCCAAATTATATGTGCTTTGACTTTCTTAAGTACATCAAATTTGCTATGGATCTAGACATACACTACATAACAAATTAGATGTATCAACAAAGTCAAAGCGATTTATAACAGAGGTAGTACAAGATAATATTTATTATGGATTTTTATTTTTATAGCATATCTATTTGAAGCCATATATAAATGTCATTAGTATTTTCTATAAATTTACTCTCCCCAAGTAGTCAAATGATATAAATTTATCGGAAAATAGTATATATCAATATTTATATATTCAAACATATTTATCATGACGTGATAATTATTATACATCATAATTATCAGCATCTTTTTCTATATATATTAGGTGAAACTTTGATTTGTTTGACTTTTCAAGAGATGAGTATTCTTCTTAAGATGGAGTAGCTAAACTTATTAATGAAGTCTGACTTGATCCAATCTACTGATGAGGTGGTGCGTCATCGTCGTGCTCCCGATTAGTACCTCGGGAGTACATCGTAACGGTAATCAGATATAATAATCTCTTGCATGTGTGGCGGTGCAATGCACACGACAAATGGGAAGCGCGCGGTGGACTACCGTGTGCCCATTAAACTCGACACGTGGCGGTATGGTGCTAGCATCTGGAGCACATGCGCGCGCATACACTGGCAGTGAAAGTGAAGGATCGAGCGACGAACAGTAGCATTGCTTTTGCATTACTACTACCGTCGTCTACCAGGTACGTACAGCGAAACCGACTCCCGTTCACACACGTGCGCGGTGCGTGTGGTGAGCAGCTTCTCGGGAAACTTTTCCCTATGGTGCAGGATGTTTCTCGTACGAGTTCTTAGGTCTGTATTCGTTTCCAAACATTTCTGTCTCCACCTATTATATCGAATATTTAGACATATGTATGGAGTACTAAACGTAGACAGAAAAAAACTAATTGTACAGTTCTCGGAAAAATTGCGAGACGAATGTTTTAAGTCTAATTAGCCCATCAAAAGGCTTAAGTGCTACAGTAACCAACTTGTGCTAATAATGGATTAATTAGTATCATTAGATTCGTCTCGCAGTTTCCTAACGGGTTCTGTAATTTGTTTTTTATTAGTATCCGAAAACCTCTCCCGACATCTTGACACCTAAAAAATTTCTTTTCGCGAATTAAAGCACACGCACACGAGCAGTTGAAAGGAAACTGCAAGGAGAGCGAGAGCTCTAGCGACGAACAGTAAACATAATTGTACCAGCGAAACCTACTGGATCCCGTCCACACGTGGGAGGTGCGTGTGGTGCTCAGCTTCACACGAAACTTTTCCCTCAAGCATGAGGGTGCGGTGGCTACGTCGTTTCTCGAACGAGACTACTAGTAGTACTTGTTAGCTTAGCTAACACTAGCAGCCTATCCCTGCTCATTCTTCGCGGCCAAGATTTGTTTGACCAGTCAGGCAGTCACCCAGGCAACGGCGCGCGGCGTCAAACGAGACCGAGCGAGCCAGCGGGTGCGCTCTCCCCTGCCCGCGGCCCCAGGCTAACGACGACCCGTCCGTGTCCCCAACGCCTTTTTGCTAACGCCGTCAGCTCCGTTTCGCGGACCCTTCCGCGCTCCCCGTCCCGCGGACCCGCACACACGCCACGCCATAGGCCGAGCGCGTTAAGACAGATCACAGAAGGTTCCCGTCCCTTTCGGCCCCGTTCCACCGTTCAGACCTTTCTAGACAGGCAACGAACGCGCTCACGTCCACCCTTTCGTTCTCTCGTCTGCCCCGACGTAGAGTGCACGTGAGCAGACAGCAGAGGGCGCGTCTTCCTTGTCCGCTAGAGGGTGTGTTCACTTTACGAACAGTAGGTGAAAAGTTACTGTAGCATTTTTTTTTATTGTTATTTGACAAAATTTGTCTAATCATGGACTAACTAGGCTTAAAAGATTCGTCCCGACATTTACAGACAAACTATGCAATTAGTTACCTTTTTTACCTACATTTAGTGCTCCATGCATCCGTCGAAAGATTTGA
The DNA here is from genome assembly GCA_038087645.1 of Saccharum hybrid cultivar R570. NCBI lineage: Eukaryota > Viridiplantae > Streptophyta > Magnoliopsida > Poales > Poaceae > Saccharum > Saccharum hybrid cultivar. The sequence goes on along the minus strand of JAQSUU010000044.1, from coordinate 931,714 downwards.
TGTGATGGGTGGAAGAGGAAATATTTTAAGTTGGGACGGGGAAGTGAACAAGGCCAGAGTATATAAAAGGCCAGCATGCACTCGCCAGAGCCAAACACCAACACAACCAGCTGCGGCCTGCTCCTCCGAGTCCGAAGCTCGCCCGTTCACCTCTCTCTCTCTCTCTCTCTCTCTCCCAGCCCTTAGTTCCATCCCCAGCCGACCGTTTGGTACATACATGGCGAAGCACCCGAGAGACTCTGCCGCCGGCGCCGTGCCGCTCTCCCTCGCGCTGTCTCTCGGCGGCGGCGTGGCCGCCGAGCACGGCAGCAGCAAGAGGCACCGCCGCGCGGCGGCGGGCGGCGGGGACGGCGGCGGCGAGTTCGTCTGCAAGACGTGCAGCCGCGCCTTCGGGTCGTTCCAGGCGCTGGGCGGGCACCGGACCAGCCACCTGCGGGGCCGCCACGGCCTCGCGCTCGGGATGCCCGCGCCGGCGCCGGCGAAGGACGCCAAGGAGACAGCGACGAAGCAGGCGGCGCCCGCGAGCCACCTGTGCCACGTCTGCGGGCTCGGCTTCGAGATGGGCCAGGCGCTCGGCGGCCACATGCGGCGCCACCGCGAGGAGGCCGCCGCCGCCACCGCGCAGGCGCCGCCCGTCCTCCTCCAGCTCTTCGTGTAGAGTTTTATTTGCCCGTACACGGAGAAGGGAGAACCCATGCATCGGGGGCTTTCTAGTTTGCACTTTGCACTAGAGGATTCTTTGCGTTTCAGTTGTCAGTCTGCACATTGTAGATTCACAGTATACATTGTTGGCATATTGGCCAATTGATTGATTCATTCAGTTACATGTAAATAACTGATTATTATTGCTTCTTAATTCTTTTCTGTATCTGGCACTCTGGCTGTCTCGCTGTGTTTGTAAGAACAATTCTCAAACCGCAATAATCAAGGTTGCTAAACAGATTAACATGAAAGGCGTTCAGAAAAAAAGCTGTGCAATTTGAGAATTGTGGTGTATGCGTATAGATTGGGGGGGGGTGTCAACATTTTTTTAGAAAGGCGGCAAGAGATTTGCCGTAATTGTATTAGACGAGGAAAAAAAAGAAAGAAACGAGTTACAAAGAATACAACTTGGCTACTGAAAAGCCTCGACTCTGACTTACAACTACCATGACCAAGAACAGCGCTAGGGAGGTAAAAAGGGAAAAAGAGGCCTTCCATCCTACTCTTCTTGATATCATCTTTACAGAGCATAGCTACTTGACTTGCTTACATGGATCGTTGTTGGAATGTTCTTCTATTCTTTTCTTTCTAAATGTTCCACCAAAAATAGATCATGACTCCGTCGAAATTTCTCCTGTGGTTCTTATCAAACTTGGCTTGGCACCTTCGTCAGAATCCATGAATTGTTCCTGTCATCGTTACTGCATCAAGCACTGACAGGTTCAGCCAATGCTTTAGGTCTGACCATACCTGCTTAGCAAATGGGCAGTTCAAGCAGAGATGGTTTGGTGTCTCCGGTTCATTTCCACATAATTTGCAGGTCGGATCATTGGGACACTTACGCTTGATCAGATTATTGGCGGTCAGTATTTTTTTGTGTAGCAGCGTCCATGCGAAGAACCTGCATTTGGCCTCTGCTTTGGCTTTCCAAATTGGCGCCAATCTCAGCTTGCTGTAACTCCCTTCAAATTGGAAGCGATATGCACTCTGGGTTGTATATTCACCGTCATTTGTCCATCTCCACCTTATAGTGTCCTCACTGTTCTCGGTCAGCTGAATGTCACTTATCTGCTCCCAAAGCGTTACATACTCTTAAATCTCTTGTGCTGTTTGAAGAGGCAGAATATGCATTATCCATTTGTTATCTTGCAGGGCTTTATGTACCGATACTTTCTTCCTTCTTGTCTTTCTGAAAAAGGTTGGGGGCTAGATTTTTCGGTGTTCTTCCTTGCAGCCATGACGACGTCCAAAAACTCACGGTCTTCCCATTGCCAATTGACACCACCGTAGAGGCAGCAAACAGATCACGATCACGTGCGTCACAGGGTAGGTCCAGCTCATTCCAAGCGTGTTCTTTATGTTTCCATTGAAACCAAAGCCATCTCAACCTCAACACCCTGGCAAAACGTTCGAGGTCTAAAATCCCCAGTCCCCCTTTTATTTTTGGACGGCATGTTGTTGGCCAATTCACCCATGAGTGACTACCATAAACCTCGTCTGGTGTTTCCCCTCTCCAAAGAAAACTACGTTTTATCCTATCAATCTTTCTTATCAACCATTTTTGCTTAGGGAATGCCGTCATGTGATAGATCAGTTGTGAGGATAGCACGGTTTTGACTAGTGTTTCTCTGCCCGCCGTTGATAAAAATTTGCCCTTCCATCCTGGCAATCTTGCTCCAATCTTATCTATCAGAGGTTGTACTTCTATCCTTCGAAGCTTTCTGATATGAAGTGGGAGTCCCAAGTATTTGCCGGGAAATTTACAGACCTTGCCCGGGAAGTTTTGTAGGAGTTGGGCTACTGCCTGTTCTTGAAGGCGAATGGGGAAAATTTTGGTCTTTGATATATTTACCTTGAGGCCTGAGCATTCCCCAAAGAATGTCAGGATCTTGTATAGGTGTTCCAGCTCCATTGTTGATGGGTCGGCGAAAATTGTCACATCGTCCGCATATAATGAGCATCTTAGCTGAGCTGTCTTCGGCAAGATAGGCTTAAGTACCCCTTTATGTGCCGCCATTTCAATAATGTGTTGTAATGGATCTATGGCCAAAATGAAGAGGAGAGGCGAGAGTGGGTTACCTTGTCTTAGGGCTCTTGCATGTTTAATCCCCTGTGTCGGTTGTCCATTTACTAGCACTCTGGAGGAGGCGGTGCCTAGCAAGGCCACCACCTAGTCTCTCCACTTGGTACTAAAACCAAGCGCCTGCATGACTTCCAACAGGAACGTCCAGCCAGTTGTAAGGTCCAAATGGCTAGAGGGGGGGTGAATAGCCTATTTAAAAATCTACAAGCTTCACTTAAACAACTACGTTAGTATAAAAGAAGGCCAAGCTAATTCTAGTACTAGCTCAACTACACTATGAAAGCCACCTATACAATTCTAGTGAAGCAAGGCTATGATCTCTAATACACACCAACAAGACTAAGTCACTAAGCTACTTACTCCTATGTGATAAAAGCTACACTAAGCAAACTACACTAGGACTAGTACAAGAAAGTAAAGAGCAAGTGACTTGATTCTTATACCAACGATGTAGAGAAGTAATGCACTCGAAGAATCAATCACAATGAACAACCACAAGAGAAATTCTCGGCAAAGAGATGACACAAGATTTTTACCGAGGTTCACTTGCTTCCCGACAAACTACTCCTCGTTGTGGCGATGCACCCACTTATCGGTTCGTGAGCTAATCGACTATTAAGAGTCGAGCCCTCGGCGGGCGCCGCACAACCGCACACAAGATGGGAATCCTCCAAGCCACGAACTCCACTAGAGTATCCAATTTGCGAACTCCCGCGGGGAAGGATCAAGAACCCCTTATAACACTTGGTGAGAGCTCCAACAATCTTCAATTGTGAGCTCAATCACCTCTGCTGCTCTAAGCCGTCTACCGTGTCGGGAAACACGGAAGAGTAACAAGAAATCCGCAGCAACTCGAAGATCAAGTGCCTCTAGAATGCAACTCTCAAGCAATGCACTTGAATCTCACTCAAGATGTGCAACTAAGCAAAGAGATGAGTGGAGGAGTTGTTCTCTAGCTCAAAGGATGTCTCTAGATCTGAAAATATGCAAGAGTTGCCCCAAACCCCGGCCAACACCTATTTATAGCGAAGGGGTACGTAGCTAGCCGTTATCGGACGACGCAGTGAAAAACGTACTGACCAGACGCGTCCGGTCACTACAGAACAAGCATGAACAGTGCGCGTCAGAAGTTACCGTTGCCGTGACTGGACGCGCTCCAACGCTTGACTGGACGCGCTGCACCTGGCGTCCGGTCGGAGTCCAGTAAGCTCCCACCGCGACCGGACGCGTCCGATCGCACGTGACCGGACGCGCCGCGCGTCCGGTCGGCTCTACGACCAGCACTGCCCCTCTAGGTGCCTGACCGGACGCTCCGGTTCCGTGAGGGACCGGACGCACCGGTTACAAACCCTAACACCCGCGCGCTTGACTGCTGCGAAGAACTGACCGGACGCGTCCGGTCAAACTGAGACCACGTCCGGTGCAGCGTCTGATCGCCCTTGTGACCCCCGTTCGCCTCTGTTTCTTTTCCGACTTCCGGCGTAGTGGAAAATAGTCGTTTCAACTCCTCGAAAAGCGCCGAATCCCGCCTCGCAGGCTCGGCGGGAGGGAGAGAGGACCCCAAACCCCCTCTCTATCACTCAAACTTCACCACCTTCGTAAATGTGCTAACACCACCAAGTGTACACCAACATGTGTATGTGTGTTAGCATTTTCACAATTATTTTCTAGGCGTTATGTTAGCTCTCTACTAGATCCTAATGCATATGCTCAAGACAATGATCTAGTGGCACTTGATTCCCGAGCTAACCGTGATTGCCCCTCTTGATAGTCGGCTATGTATCCTAAACCCGGTCAATCACTTCTCTACTCATCTTAGACCGACAAAAGGAAAACCCTATGGTTATATCTTTGCCTTGCGCTCTTAGATCCTTCTTCTCCACTTGATCATCATGTCCATCATTTTATGTGCATCACCACCATGATCGTCATTTCATGTCCATGCACTATCTCTTTGTGATCTTGTGACCACCACTCCTTGCCACATACACCTTCATCACATGTGTTGCTTATGCCTAACTCAAAACACTTAACACATGGCATTAGCAACTTGGTGTCATTAATTACCAAAACCAAACTTGGGCTTTCACCAGTGGAATCGAAGGCCTTAGATATGTCCAATTTGATGAAAAGTGTAGGTCTTCACTTCTGATGTAGAATCTGTATGACCCTTTGTGAATATATGAAGTTATCATGTATGCACCTTTTTTTATGAAGGCGCTTTGGGCAGTTGATATGAGTTCGTTCATATGTGATGCCAATCGATTTGCTAGTAGCTTAGTGATTATCTTTGCCACACTATTAATTAGGCTGATTGGTCTGTATTCCGAAATTGTGGCCGCCACTTGATTCTTGGGGAGCAACACAATGTTGGCCTCGTTTATCAAATTCAATCTTGCTGTTCGATGCGAGTAGAAACTCTAGATCGCCTGAGAAAGGTCTTCTTTTATGATAGTCCAACACTTCTTGTAGAACAAGCCGATGAAACCATCGGGGCATGGTGCCTTTTCGGATGGCATTTCTTTTATAACCGATGCGATCTCGTCTTGTGTGAATGGGGTGTCCAGATCATCCAAATTATGTTGTGCGTAGCCTAGCTCTTGCCAATTGATGGCCTTTGTTCTTGCATTCGGCTTCCTCATGACCTGTGAGAAGTGTGTATGTATCATTTTTTATTTTTCCTCTTGTGAAACCACGGTCCCTGTTTGGCCACTCAGGGATGGGATGAAAGTCTTCTTCCTTCTTGCATTTGCATGTAGCTGAAAAAATCTGGTATTTGTATCACCTTTCCGGATCCATGTTAAGCATGAGTGTTGTCTTGCTCTTGCCTTTTGCATAGCAGCCAAGCCCAACGACCTTGTCTTCAAATACCGTTTAAAATCCAGCTCCTCATTTGACAGTTGCCGTGATTCTTGTGCTTTCTCCAAGTTGGCTAGTGTGAAGTTGAGGATTGCCCAGCATAATTTCCGGTCTGCGAAGTTTTTCCTTCTCCAAAGCTTCAGTGCTTTCGCCGTTCTTGTTGGCTTGACGTGAATGCACAGTATTGCATCTTGTGTGTTAACTGGTTTGTCCCAGACTTCTTTGACGGTCTCTAAGAAACCCGGCCAATTCACCCAATGGAATTCAAACCTGAAACCCTTATAGAAGTCAAACACCATGTCTCCTTGCATGAGAAGCGGACAGTGGTCGGAGCCTAGCGAAGCAAGTGCTTGCAAATATGTTCTCGGGAAGGTGTTTAGCCAATCCGGTGAAGCGAAAAGATGATCAATCTTCGTCATCGTCGGTGACCGCTGATCATTGCACCAGGTAAATTTCTTACCCCTAAGCTCAATTGGCGCCAACAGGAGATTATCTATTGTGGCTTTGAAACTATTTAGTAGTGATAGATTGAGCCTTCCATTGCTTTTATCTTGTGTCCGGTAGATTAAATTAAAATCTCCTAATATAAGCCAGGCTGGTAGCATATACGCTGAATGCACCTGCGGTGTGGACCTGTAAATGCGCGTTTGAAGAGCTGTGATAAAAAAAGGTGATCCAACCTCGAACTAGGTGGTTTTTCATTAATCATTAATCATTAAGAAGAGAAAATAGGCACTCATATTTAATCGAAGATGAGACTTGAACCTGAGTGGTTAGGTATATTGCCACACCTCTCACCCAACCAGTTAAGCTAGGCTCACTTCCTTGAAGAGCTGTTACATTTCGGTTAGTCTTACGCGGTAAGCAAATGAAATTGATCAGAACCCGAAATACGGAACATTCACGCAAACAGAGAAGTACTGGTAGTGAAGCCAAGGTCGGCCTAGAGAATCACATTGGCCATTGTTAGGCAATTGTCAGTGTATTCATTTCATAATTTTCAAAAATACCATGTCAACTTTACTGATTTGGATTGATTTTTTTTGATGAAATACTGATTTGGATTGATGAATGAAACCGTCCTTTCATCGCACAGTTTCATAAAGTTGTGATCAAATTTGCATACGAATTACGCGTAGTCTTTCGTAAACAGCGGTAGGCTACACTCGTCAAGGAAAAAACAAAACCAACAAAGGAGAAACTAGGTGATATTTTATTAAAAAGAAAATAGACACTTAAATTCGTCTCGGTGAGGATTTAATCCTAGGTGGTTTGGATAATCCACAACCTCGACCATAGCTCAGCTTCCTTGCTCACGAAGGAACAACATTTAGCAACTACAAGCATATTTTCACCGGCAACAATTAAGCGAACTAAAACTAAGCCTGAAGTTGCCTATAACCAGCTGCAATTTCAGGAAGCAATGCTTGAAGTTGATGGTCGTAGTACTAGAAAAGAACAACATTTTACAGCAATATTCCAAAAATGATTCAGCACTTGCTGATGCAGAAGGCAAATTTGAAAGGACGAAAAATTTGATCAAACTGGTATGCAGGTATGCAGAAGGCAAATTTGATCGAAAGGTTCATGTTCATATGATCGAAAGTTGCAATATCTCTAATTAAACAGGTATGCAGAAGGCAAATTTGAGCAAACAGTGCTGAGAATACATCCTGCACGCTTGAAGATGAAGGACGAAAAATAGATTCATGTAACTGACAAATGTAAATATGCAGAAATCGGAAGAACAAGAAACGTTGGTGGGTATGATTAGCACCGCGTAGATGAAGCGTCTTCAAATAAAAGAAAGAGTGATGTTCAATTCAGCACTCATGGCACTTAACATGTAGCAGTTCCATCGCGCAATCCGGCCTCGCATGTAGATGCAGCCCTGTCCAAGACGGACGGCGAGACAAGACGGCCCAAACAACGCTCGGGACTCTCGATCAACCGCGTAACTCACGCCGACAGAAACACATGTTGGATGTGGATGCTGCCCAATTATTAAATAGCAATCGCTTAATCAGGATGGGTAGGCACGGTCTGGCGGTCTGGCCGGTGTTTAGCTGTAAGTACCAAACCAATCACAGTAGGCCGCGGCGACAGACACGCTCGCGCCCTGTGCCGACCGCCGAGTGCCACGTACAGGCGTCTACAACAGATTAGGCTCCGCCCTCTGCGGTGCTCACACGTGTACAGTACACCTCTTCTTCCTCTCTGATTACTTCCTCGACGGTGACATCTTCGACACGGCCATTGATCCGGCAAACTTGCGAGCTATTAAAGTAGACAGATGACTTGCGCACGGGCACGGCCATATTGACACTGCAACACTACTACGGCTACTTGCAAAGCTACAAGGTTGTATGCTGTGGTCGTCTTTGAATTGACTTGAATCTTTCAGCCCTTGTTTAGATCCGGATTCGGGTGAATGCGCACTGCAGCAATTCATTTGTATTTGGTAAAAATTGTCTAAACTTTGACTAATTAGGTTCAAAATGTTCGTCTCGCAAAATACAATAAAACTGTGCAATTAGTTTTAAATTCCATCTATATGCATGTACCGGTATTTTGATGTGATGGGAATCTTCTTTTTGCACAGTGTAATTTGGGGTTGAAATTAGGGAGTTCCCTTCTCCAGTCATCCACGCCGGCCGGCGGGCTCCGACGCGACTAGACACAATGGTACGTGCTCTCTGGCCGCTAGATTCCCAACCTGGACTCTGCAGGAGCACGTTTTCATTTCAGCGACTGGATGGGGTTGCATTGCATTGCATTGCATTGCAGGCGAACGCGGCGTCCGGCGTGGCGGTGGCGGAGGAGTGCGTGTCACGGTTCCAGGAGCTTCGTGGTGTTCAAGGTCGACGACGCGCTGCAGCGGGTGGTGGTGGACAAGGTGGGCGCCCGGTGAAAGTCCCTAGTTTGGTTTTGGCTAATTGATGAAATCTAGGACTAACCTTTGTATCTAAGTGGATGATTTAGATAAAGGTGGTCATTGCATATGAGACATGACATTGACTCATATGACCAAGATGGTGAAGACCAAGATGAGGCTTGGCTCGATGGACCGGTTGTGAAGGTGAAGGGCAAGTCGAGGCTTTGAAGCGAAGGACCATGCGATGGTGAAGCTTGAGCAAGACTTAGCGCCGACGGACCGATGCAACGGTGAAGAGCAAGTGAAGTCAAGGTCGATGGATCGAGACGGTCATGTGATGATATGAAGTGGATCATATCATTTGGAGAAACAAAATGGGCTCAAGGCAAAGGTATAACCACAGGTCCATTTTATTTTACACTCAAGACACCATAGAGGGTGTGAGTGGTTTAGGATCGATAGCCGAACTATTAAGAGGGGAAGTCTTATCGGTTATTCGATGCACGGGTGCCACTAGGTGAATTCATGAAGTGCATTGCATGTAGGGCCTAGTGAGCTAATTGGAAAACCTTTGAAAATGATTGAGAAAAAGCTAACACACAAGCACATGGAGATGTACACTTGATGGTGTTGGCACATTTGCAAAGGTGGCGTTGGTCGCGCTGTGGTTTGCGGGTAGAGAGAGGTTTGGGTTCCTCTCTCCCTCCCGCCGAGCGTGTGAGCGCGGGATTCAGGCGATTTCGGGGAAATGAAATGCCTATCTTTCACTACGCCGAAAGTCAGAAAACAAACGGAGGCGAAAGGGGTCACTGAGGTGACCGGACGCTGCACCGGACGCGGTCTCGGTATGACCGGACGCGTCCGGTCAGTACAGCGCGGTTTCGGGCGCGCGGGCTAGGGTTTGCAACCGGCGCGTCCGGTCACTCGCGGGACCGGCGCGTCCGGTCAAGTGCCCAGAAGGAACTGCGGTTCGCAAGGACGATCGGACGCGGGGCGCGTCCGGTCACACGCGATCGGACGCGTCCGGTCGTCGAGGGAGCTTACTGGACTCCGACCGGACGCTGGCACTGTCGCGTCCGGTCGTTGCGAGGAGCGCGTCCGGTCGTTGCGTCGTGGGCGCGTGGGTCAGTGCGATCGGCGCGTCCGGTCGTTCGACAGGCGCGTCCGGTCATCGGGACCGGCGCGCCCGGTCGGTTGAGCAGCGCGTCCGGTCATAGCGTTTGACCGTTGGCGCGCAGTGACCGTTGGAGGATCTAACGGTCGCATTCGAAATTTGAGGGACACGTGGACGTCGCAGGGCGACCGGACGCGGTTGAGCGCGTCCGGTCAGTTTCGACCGGCGCGTCCGGTCGTCCCGAAAAAAACGGTCTGTGGAGTGGCAACGGCTCTATTTGTTTGGGGTGCTTATAAATACTCGTTGGCCGGCCCTTGGGGAGGTCTCTTGGCATTTCTAACACTCTTGTGCATCCTTTGAGCTAGAGCTACTCCTCCCACTCATCTCTCTTGCTTGATTGCAAATCAAAAGTGAGATTGAGTGATCCCAAAGTGCATTGCATAGCTTGAGGGCATCTAGTGGCACTTGTGGGTGGTTTAGCCGGTGGATTTCTTGTTACTCTTGGAGAGTACCGCTCCTAGCCGGCTTGGAGATTGTTGGAGGCGTTGGCAAGAGAAGGTGATTGTTCTTGGCCACCTCCGGTTGTTTGTAAGAGGTTCTTGTGCTTTCCTCGGCGGGACGCCAAAAGCAACTCTATTGGATTGCGCGTGTCATTGAGTTACCTCACTTGAGAGTGGTGTCTTGCGGTGCCTTGCGGGGCGTGCCTTGAGGGGCAAGTGACTTGAGGGTCACACCGAGGAACCATCTAAGTGTTGGTCGACACAACCGGTGACGTAGCTTGTCGGTGCACAAGTGAACACCGGGTGAACAAAAATATTGTGTCTCTTGTCTCCCGGTGATTGGTCTACATATTGTGTTGTTGTCAATATTAATTGATTGTATATCATCTTGGTGATTGGCAACATCTTCACTCCACCGTCGGTATAAGATTCACAATCCTTTCTCTCGTATTTACCTTTACTAGATTATCTTGTGTAGCTCTAGTGGTAGCCTTTTCTAGTAGTTGTTAGCTTGCTCACTAGTGTAAGTTAGTGACTTAGCACTTGTGTGAACTAGAGATCATAATCTACTAGACTTGTGGATAGGAGGCTTGCATCACAACCTTTGGCTAAGCAAAACTCGTTTTACGCCGTTTGTTATTCTAACAAGTTTGCTTAGTGGTGCTTGTAGAATTTTTATAGGCTATTCACCCCCCTCTAGCCATCTAGGACCTTACAAGTGGTATCGGAGCCGTGGTCACCGTTTTAATCAAGGCTTAACATCCTTCGGTGTGAAAAATGGCTCAAATTGTGTTCAATCATGTTGGGGGCAAGCCACCGTTCTTTGATGGTGTTAGTTCTTTTGCTCATTGGAAGAGAAAGATGACAATGTACCTTGGTTCTATTCATGAGAGAGTATTGCAAGTCACCGAGAATGATTTTGCTATCATTGATCCCAATCATCTCACCGATGAAGATAGAGCAAATAGAACATGCAATAGAATGGCTCTCAATACACTCTACAATGGTATTGACACAAAAGTGTTTGAGGGCATCAAAGATTTGGAATTGGCTAGTGAAGTATGGACAAGGTTGAGTGAGACATATGAAGGCACTAAGGTTGTGAAGAGTGCCAAGCTATATGGGCTCAAGAGTGAGTTTGAGAACTTTAAGAAAAAGGATGATGAAACAATCATTGAAATGTTTCATAGATTGCAAGTGATAGTCAATGATCTCAAGAGCTTAGGGCACAAAACTCAAGATCAAGATTTTTGTCACAAGTTCTTATTGAGCTTACCTAGAAGATTCAAGATGTTGATCATGATGTTGCAAAGAGATGGGCTTGAAACAATGAAGCCTAATGATTTGCTTGGTGAAGTATTGACCTATGACAAATATGATCAAGATGTTGATGACAAGGAAAAGGTGAAAGATGAGAAGAAGAAGACCGTGGCATTCAAGGCCACCTCCTCCAAGGGCAAAGCTACCATCATTGAAGAAGAAGAAGACAACAATGAAGATGGGGAATTTGAAATTGATGATGAGGCACTTGCTCTTGTAGTCAAGAATATGGGTCACATGTTCATCAAGAGAAGAGGCTTTAAGAAAAGAAATGAGCAACAAAGAAAGTGCTTCAATTGTGATAGCACCGAGCACCTTCAAGCGGAATGTCCTTATGATAAGAAGAAGAACAAAAAGGACAAGTTTGAAAAGAAGAAGAGAGAGGCCAAGATGACATTCAAGAAAGGCAAAAATGGTGCCTATGTGATCACTTGGGAAAGTGATGATAATGAAGAAGAAGAAGAATCATCCAACAAGGCTTTTGCTTCCATTGCTATCAACAAGAAGCCATCACTATTTGATTCATCCTCTTCATGCTTCATGGCTAAAGAAGCTAAGGTATTATATGATGAGAGTGATGATGAAAGTGAAATGGAATATGCACATGATAGTGATAATGATAATAATAATGAAAATAATGATGATGAACCAACTAAAGAACAACTATATGACTTGATGCAACAAACTAGAGACATAGCTATTGCCAAGGACAAAGAGTGTAAGAAGCTTTCAATGAAAGTAGCAATACTTGAGAAAGTTCTTAGTGAGCTTAAGACCACTCATGAGAGTCTAGTGGAAGACCATGAGGATCTTGGTAAGGCTCATTTCAAGCTTGAAAAGGCTCACTCATTGCTACTTGAGCAACAAGAAAAGAAGGAGGTTGTTGTATCATGTGATATAGGTGTTACATGTGATATAATTGATGAATCCTTTAATGAACCTATCATCATGTCAAATGCTAACCCTTCTTGTAGCTCTTCATCCACCACCACCAACTCTACCTCTACTACTAGTGATAGTTTCACTTGTGATGCCTCACTAATGGTTGAAAATGAGACTCTCAAGAGAGAGGTGGATGAGCTCACTCACGCCCTAGGCAAGGCCTATGGTGGTGAGGCCCGCTTGCTTAAGTGCTTGGGTAGCCAAAGGTTCTCTCTTAACAAAGAGGGATTGGGCTACACCCCCAAGAAAGGCAAGTCGGCCTTTGCAACTTCAAAGCCTAGCTTTGTGAAGGGCAATGGTCGGTTTTGCAATAGATGCAAGCAAGTTGGGCACCTAGAGCATAATTGCAATAAAAAGAACCAAAGCAAGAACTTTGTTAATGCTATACCTTTTGATTCTTGCTATGTGCTTACCAAGGGTGTGAAGGGTGTGCAAGCTAAGTTTGTTGGTACACCAATTGTGGGCCCAAAGAAGAAGGCTATTTGGGTACCAAAGAGCTTAGTTACTAACCTACAAGGACCTAAGCAAAAATGGGTACCTAAGCTTCATTGATTTGCTTGTAGGTCAATTACAAAGCCGGAGGAAGGCATTGGATTATTGATAGTGGGTGCACTCAACACATGACCGGTACATCAAGAATGTTTGATTCATTCAATGACAATGATAGTGGTGTTGATTCTATCACATTTGGCAATAACAAGAAAGGCAAGGTTATTGGCTTGGGCAAGATTGCAATATCAAATGATATGAGTATCTCCAATGTGTTGCTAGTTGAAAGTTTAGATTTCAACCTTCTATCCGTGGCACAAATATGTGATCTAGGCTACAAATGCATCTTTGGGGTTGATGATGTGGAAGTTATTAGTGTGGATGGTTCAAATGTGGCATTCAAGGGCTTTAGATATGAGAATCTCTACCTAGTTGACTTCAATGCTAGAGAAACTTCTTTGACAACTTGCTTAGTCTCCAAATCAAGCATGGGTTGGCTTTGGCATAGAAGGCTTGGTCATGTTGGCATGAAACAATTGAAGAAGCTTACAACTCACAATCTTGTCAATGGTTTGAAAGATGTTGAATTTGAGAAGAATAAGCTTTGTAGTGCATGTCAAGCCGGAAAGCAAGTTGGAAGCTCACATCCAAAGAAGAGTACAATGAGCACATGCAAAGCATTTGAGTTGATGCACATGGATCTATTTGGACCAACAACATATACAAGCATAGGCGGCAACAAGTATGGCTTTGTCATAGTGGATGACTTCACAAGATTCACATGGGTATTCTTTCTTAGTGACAAAAGTGAAGTGTTTGACACCTTCAAGACATTTCTCACTAGAGTTCACAATGAGTTTGAGATTAGAATCAAGAAAGTGAGAAGTGACAATGGAAGTGAGTTCAAGAATACAAGAATTGAAGAACTTTGTGATCATTATGGTATTGGACATCAATTCTCGGCCAAGTACACTCCACAATCAAATGGCCTAGTTGAGAGGAAGAATAGAACATTGCTTGATATGGCTAGATCAATGCTTCATGAGTACAATGTGAGTCAATCATTTTGGGATGAAGCAATCAATACCGCTTGCTACTACATCAATAGACTATATTGTCATCCATTGCTAGAGAAGACCCCATATGAGTTACTTCATGGAAGAAAGCCCAATATTTCTTACTTTATGGTGTTTGGTTGCAAATGCTATATCTTGAAGAAGGGCACTAGATTGGGAAAGTTTGACAAGAGATGTGATGAGGGGTTCCTACTTGGTTATTCAACTACAAGCAAAGCTTATAGAGTTTGGAACAACTCAAGTGGCATTCTAGAAGAAGTCCATGATGTGCAATTTGATGAAACCAATGGGTCACAAGATGAAGAAGAGAATCTAGATGATGTTGGTGGAACTCAATTGGTGGAAGCAATGAAGAACATGGACATTGGGGACATTAGAGCAAAGCAAGTAATTGATATTCAAGATGATGATAAAGATCAAGTGCTCAATTCACCAAACAAGCTAGTTAGTGACTCTCAAGTGCAAAGTTATGGTGCTAGTTCTTCTCATCGAGATACATCAAGTGATCAACCAAACTCAAGCAATCAAGTGCAAGTACTCCAACCACAACATGTTGCAAGAGATCACCCCATTGATAGTATTATTGGTGATATTAGAAGTGGTGTGCAAACAAGATCAAGATTGACTATGTTTTGTGAGCATGCATCATTTGTGTCAACCATAGAACCAAAAAAGATAGAAGAAGCTTTAAGGGATGCCGATTGGATTATGGCTATGCAAGAAGAACTAAATAATTTCACAAGAAATGACGTTTGGGAATTGGTAGAAAGGCCAAATGACTACAATGTGATTGGAACCAAGTGGGTGTTTAAAAACAAGCAAGATCAAGATGGCATTGTAGTGAGAAACAAAGCAAGACTAGTTGCTCAAGGTTACACTCAAGTTGAAGGTCTTGACTATGATGAGACATATGCTCCCGTGGCAAGATTGGAGGCAATAAGGATTCTATTGGCTTATGCTTGTGCACACAATATCATACTATATCAAATGGATGTCAAAAGTGCATTTCTCAATGGGATCATCAATGAGTTAGTATTTGTTGAGCAACCACCCGGATTTGAAGATGACAACAAACCCAACCATGTCTACAAGTTGAAGAAGGCTTTATATGGCTTAAAGCAAGCACCTAGAGCATGGTATGAGAGGCTAAGGGATTTTCTTCTCTCTAAGGGATTCAAAATGTGCAAGGTTGATACTACTCTATTCACCAAGAAGATTGGAAATGATCTATTCATAGTGCAAATATATGTTGATGACATCATCTTTGGATCAACCGATCAAGCTTATTGTGAAGAATTTGGTGCTATGATGGCCAAAGAGTTTGAAATGTCTATGATTGGTGAACTTAGCTACTTCCTTGGTCTCCAAGTCAAGCAATTGAAGAATGGGACATTTGTGAGTCAAGGGAAATACATAAGGGACATGTTGAAGAAGTTTGGAATGCAAGATACAAAGCCAATTTCAACTCCAATGGTCACAAATGGCAATTTGGATAGTGATCTTGATGGCAAAATGGTGAATCAAAAGGAATATCGGTCTTTGATTGGAAGTCTACTCTATGTCACCGCATCAAGGCCGGATGTCATATTTAGTGTTTGCATGTGTGCAAGATATCAAGCCTCACCTAGAGAAAGTCATCTCACGGCGGCAAAAAGAATATTGAGGTACTTGAAGCAAACAAGAAATGTTGGACTATGGTATCCCAAGGGGTCAAAGTTTGAATTGATTGGATATTCGGACTCCGACTATGGGGGTTGCAAGATCAATAGGAAAAGCACAAGTGGCACATGTCAATTACTTGGAAGATCACTTGTGTCATGGTCCTCAAAGAAACAAAATAGTGTGGCAATCTCTACCGCTGAAGCCGAATATGTGAGTGCGGGGAGTTGTTGTGCACAATTGCTATGGATGAAATCAACTTTGAAGGATTATGGCCTCAACTTCAAGAATGTGCCGTTGCTATGTGATAATGAGAGTGCAATCAAGATGATACAAAACCCGGTTCAACATGGAAGAACAAAGCATATTGACATAAGACATCATTTCATTAGAGATCATCAACAAAAGGGAGATATTGCCATTGAAAGTGTTGGCACCGATGATCAACTTGCCGATATTCTCACTAAGCCACTTGATGAAAAGAGGTTTTGCAAGCTAAGGAATGAATTGAACATTCTTGATTTCTCAAACATGAGTTGAATGCACCCCACCCACTTATTGACATGCCTCTCCTTCGACATTGCAAGGTAAAATTGATTGACATGTCTTTCATCCTATGCTAAGGACTTGATAGAGCATATAGACATAATAAGTGGTACGCATAAGCATTCATGATAAATCAAATGAATTTGATGGATATATGTTATCACTATTGCTTCTATGCTTATTTTGATCTAGTGGTGGCATATGACATGTTTGTGAGCTTGTAAACCTAGTGTTGAATCTAGAAGATTTGCTATAAGTGTTTAATTCAACATAGGCAAGATAACCCTTATTTTGAGGAGTGAAGAAGCTTGTCTTTGGTTCAAATCGAATTAAATATCTTTGGCAAGTATTCTAGGTTAAACCAAATTTGATAAATTTTTTAACCTTACATGTGGTATCAAATTAATTTCAATCTACTCCATCAAACACTTTTCCTTCTCTCCATAATTTGATCCCCTTTTTGGGTAAATTGTTGACAAAGGGGGAGAGAAAATGATGATTCAACTTGATAAAGGGGTAAATAAAATTTATGATGAGAAAAAGATGATTCAACTTGATAAAGGGGTAAATAAAATTTGTTGATGCACACAAGTAGGGGGAGCAAGCTCATAAACAAAATTGTTACATTTGTTTGTGCATTCTCATATGACTTGCTCATTGCACATGTATTCAAATTCAATATACATGCTTGTGTGGTGCAATGCTAGTATAGAAATTGGATGATGAAATGATCTACTAGCATGCATAGGAATAGTTTACATGTGGTATCTAGACTTGCCTAAAACTTTACAAGTGGTTAGCTTTACAAGTGGTCCAAGAACCTTTACATATAATGTTGATCTCACGGGGTTCTTGAGTTTTGATGGATGTCTAGTTACTTCATGATGCTAAGGATGGTGTAAAAGGCAACTCCGATTGGTATCACGCTTCAAAGGTCCATTTCTTACACCATAGCATTATTTTGGTAGAATTACTCTGCCAACATTTCTATCCATGCATATGTGCAAAGCTTTCAATCCAAACTCTATGCACATATGTAGGGGGAGCTAATGCTACCAAAACCGAGCTTGTGATAATTGTCCAAACTTTACTTATGAGCAAAATGATTGGACAAGTATGACAAGTTTAAAACTTTTATTATCAAGATCATCTTTGTGAGGGTTGTCATCAATTACCAAAAAGGGGGAGATTGAAAGTCCCTAGTTTGGTTTTGGCTAATTGATGAAACCTAGGACTAACCTTTGTATCTAAGTGGATGATTTAGATAAAGGTGGTCATTGCATATGAGACATGACATTGACTCATATGACCAAGATGGTGAAGACCAAGATGAGGCTTGGCTCGATGGACCGGTTGTGAAGGTGAAGGGCAAGTCGAGGCTTTGAAGCGAAGGACCATGCGATGGTGAAGCTTGAGCAAGACTTAGCGCCGACGGACCGATGCAACGGTGAAGAGCAAGTGAAGTCAAGGTCGATGGATCGAGACGGTCATGTGATGATATGAAATGGATTATATCATTTGGAGAAACAAAATAGGCTCAAGGCAAAGGTATAACCACAGGGCCATTTTGTTTTACACTCAAGACACCATAGAGGGTGTGAGTGGTTTAGGATCGATAGCCGAACTATTAAGAGAGGAAGTCTTATCGGTTATTCGATGCACGGGTGCCACTAGGTGAATTCATGAAGTGCATTGCATGTAGGGCCTAGTGAGCTAATTGGAAAACCTTTGAAAATAATTGAGAAAAAGCTAACACACAAGCACATGGAGATGTACACTTGATGGTGTTGGCACATTTGCAAAGGTGGCGTTGGTCGCGCTGTGGTTTGCGGGTAGAGAGAGGTTTGGGTTCCTCTCTCCCTCCCGCCGAGCGTGTGAGCGCGGGATTCAGGCGATTTCGGGGAAATGAAATGCCTATCTTTCACTACGCCGAAAGTCGGAAAAGAAACGGAGGCGAAAGGGGTCACTGAGGTGACCGGACGCTGCACCGGACGCGGTCTCGGTATGACCGGACGCGTCCGGTCAGTACAGCGCGGTTTCGGGCGCACGGGCTAGGGTTTGCAACCGGCGCGTTCGGTCACTCGCGGGACCGGCGCGTCCGGTCAAGTGCCCAGAAGGAACTGCGGTTCGCAAGGACGATCGGACGCGGGACGCGTCCGGTCACACGCGATCGGACGCGTCCGGTCGTCGAGGGAGCTTACTGGACTCCGACCGGACGCTGGCACTGTCGCGTCCGGTCGTTGCGAGGAGCGCGTCCGGTCGTTGCGTCGTGGGCGCGTGGGTCAGTGCGATCGGCGCGTCCGGTCGTTCGACAGGCGCGTCCGGTCATCGGGACCGGCGCGCCCGGTCGGTTGAGCAGCGCGTCCGGTCATAGCGTTTGACCGTTGGCGCGCAGTGACCGTTGGAGGATCTAACGGTCGCATTCGAAATTTGAGGGACACGTGGACGTCGCAGGGCGACCGGACGCGGTTGAGCGCGTCCGGTCAGTTTCGACCGGCGCGTCCGGTCGTCCCGAAAAAAAACGGTCTGTGGAGTGGCAACGGCTCTATTTGTTTGGGGTGCTTATAAATACTCGTTGGCCGGCCCTTGGGGAGGTCTCTTGGCATTTCTAACACTCTTGTGCATCCTTTGAGCTAGAGCTACTCCTCCCACTCATCTCTCTTGCTTGATTGCAAATCAAAAGTGAGATTGAGTGATCCCAAAGTGCATTGCATAGCTTGAGGGCATCTAGTGGCACTTGTGGGTGGTTTAGCCGGTGGATTTCTTGTTACTCTTGGAGAGTACCACTCCTAGCCGGCTTGGAGATTGTTGGAGGCGTTGGCAAGAGAAGGTGATTGTTCTTGGCCACCTCCGGTTGTTTGTAAGAGGTTCTTGTGCTTTCCTCGGCGGGACGCCAAAAGCAACTCTATTGGATTGCGCGTGTCATTGAGTTACCTCACTTGAGAGTGGTGTCTTGCGGTGCCTTGCGGGGCGTGCCTTGAGGGGCAAGTGACTTGAGGGTCACACCGAGGAACCATCTAAGTGTTGGTCGACACAACCGGTGACGTAGCTTGTCGGTGCACAAGTGAACACCGGGTGAACAAAAATATTGTGTCTCTTGTCTCCCGGTGATTGGTCTACATATTGTGTTGTTGTCAATATTAATTGATTGTATATCATCTTGGTGATTGGCAACATCTTCACTCCACCGTCGGTATAAGATTCACAATCCTTTCTCTCGCATTTACCTTTACTAGATTATCTTGTGTAGCTCTAGTGGTAGCCTTTTCTAGTAGTTGTTAGCTTGCTCACTAGTGTAAGTTAGTGACTTAGCACTTGTGTGAACTAGAGATCATAATCTACTAGACTTGTGGATAGGAGGCTTGCATCACAACCTTTGGCTAAGCAAAACTCGCTTTACGCCGTTTGTTATTCTAACAAGTTTGCTTAGTGGTGCTTGTAGAATTTTTATAAGCTATTCACCCCCCTCTAGCCATCTAGGACCTTACACCCGGGCCGCCGGCTTCGGCGACCTCACCGCCAGCCTCCCCGGCGACGACTGCCGCTACGCCGTGTACGACCACGACTTCACCGTCGAGGACGCCACCGCCACCGGGGAGGCGCCGCGCAGCAAGATCTTCTTCGTGGCCTGGTCCCCCGAGGCGGCGGGCGTGAGGAGCAAGATGGTGTACGCCAGCTCCTGCGAGGGGTTCCGGAAGGAGCTGGACGGCGTGCAGGTGGACCTCCAGGCCACCGAGCTCGACGTCCTCAACGACCACGCCTCCTGATGAATGATGACGATGAGCGCTTGCATTGTCGCTCCGTGTATGGACACCGTATGCGTGCGTACGGCGTGCAAGGGGTACCGTGTACGGAACTACGGGGGTGCTTTGCAGCATTGATGTGTAATTAATATATGGTGATATATACCGAGTCGTTCTTGTCGTGCTTGGATCGTTTCCTTCCTTCCTTCCTGTAACGTTGCTGCTACGTATACTACACGAATAAAACTGATGAATTGGTCGCTCTTTTCACTGAAATAAGAGAGGATCATCATACATGTAAAAGTACGACGGTTTCGTTTCTCTGTGCGTGCACGTGGTGTCCAGGCTATTGAACACCGATGTTTTGCAACCATTATGTCCTGCTTCTACTTCTAATGTTCTGCTCACAGATCAGCGTGCATGATTACTACTTCAAGGACGACCTGACAGACATCTCACAAGACACGACGACACGCTAGCAAAGCAGCCGAAAGAAAAGTATAATAGTAATAATAATTTAATAAGGAAAAAGGATAAGGGCGGTGCCACGGCCCATGGCCCGCGGTCGGTGTCCATCGCCGCTGCCGCTGCTTTTCTGTGGTTTTGATTCCCCGGATATTTTCCGCGTCCACTCTTTCTCCCAGAATCCTTTATTTATTTATCTATTTATTATTGTTTTCCCACGATGCTCATTCCGAAATCTCTTTCGCGAAAAACGAACGAAACACTATGAGAAAAAGCTCACGGGAATAAAAAAGCAAAAAAGAGAATAAATGCACTGCGCAATTGAACTGTGCTGTTGCAGTGCACTCGTGCTAAGATTAAGTGTCACCAATCGCGGCCGTCCATCTCGCCATCCGACGACTGCGGAAGCTCGCAGCGGCCGCTCCGTTCCGTCGCGGGGCAGCCACCCACCCCCACCCTCGCACCGCACGGGGCTACGCGGTGGAAAACCCGGCGACCACATCAAAACACGAGGCGTCCCCGCAGGGCTGCTCACTCGGCACGCAGGCAGCACAGCAGCAGCAGCAGCAGCCAGCGCCCCTCCTCGCTTCGCTTCCTCGGCGGATTCCTCCTCCTCGCCCCCTTCCGCCGCGCGAGCTCGCCAGAGATGGTAAGGCCCCTGCTCCCCTCCGCTGCCCCCCCCCCCCCCCCCCCCCCCCCCCCCCCGCGCGCTCTGGTTGCCCCCCAGATCGGCGCGGGCCCGTGCTGGTTCCGCGCCTGATTTCGGGCTTTTTGTTCTCGCGCGGCGGTAGCGTAGCGCTTCGGATCTAGTTGGATTCAGTGGGGATCGCGGCTGCTCGGCTCGCTCATGGGCTGATTCGTGGTTTCCTTTGGAGGGAATTCTGATCGGATCGTGGGGGTGTTCATGGTTCCGTGTGCGGTGGGGACTGTGGGAGACGCTTGGGAGCCAGAAACTTGGTCCGCGTGGCCGAGATTCCGCGATCTGTGATTTGGATTTCTGGTGCTTTGTCTAGTGCTAGCTGCAGGCCGTGCGCGTGGTGCGCGGCCGCTTGGATCCGTGCTTGTTTGCACTGTGGCGTGTGAAATCGAGCTGTTTAGATCTAAATTCTGCGAGATGCCGTGGCGGTGGAATCTCGATTGATCTGTGTGTCTCAGCGCCCGTGTAGCTCGTGTGACTGCAATACATCTGCTAATTTGGCTCTCGACGTCTTAGGGTTGCAGCAGCTGCTCCGTAATCCTGTTGGTTCTCGTGTGGATCTGTTGACTGTAGGTTGCAGACTTGCAGTAGCACACTGGCACTGCCATTGACCAGGAGCTGCGCAGCTATGTTGGAATCTCTAGTGGTAGCTACTACTTGCTAGGCGTCTCGAGCGAAATGCCTTCCGTGTTTAGGGACTTGGTGCACTCGTGTTAGAGTCAAGACTACTAGTGATTTGCGCGCGCCCATGCGCGCGAGTAATCGCCGTAGTCTATCTGGCAAATGGAATATCGCATGTTATAGAAAGCATGCAAAAAACAGTGGATTTTTTCCTTTTTCACAAACACAGAGATAAGGCATCTTTCATGGGAAATAAAATACTCGTAGCTGTAGTCTGAAGAACAGACTTGCATAGTTCAGAACACAGAAAGATAGCAGTTGCGGACACACGTACATAGTTGCTAGGCCTGCAGCCATATCTCTAAGGGAATAGTAACAAAAGAGAAGAAAAATACATAGCTGGCTACAGAATGGCAACGGTAGATGAGCAACACTATTGAACAGTCGTTGGGGCATCTGTTCTCTGGGCCGAAGTCTGCTTTTGTCTGAGAAGCATGGTGCTGTCCAAGACTGGATGTTCAAGAAGAGACAACAACTCACCATGGAGGTTTACCAAGGATTGCGATAGCAGAATCGATGCAGCATCTGGCTTGCTGGCAACAGAAGTGATTTTCTGACATGCTTTTCAGCGACAGTAAGCAGTGGAAGGGTGGTTGAACTTTTCTGACAGACCGAATCAAAGAAGGTCAGGAAGCCACAGGGTGTTGCATCTTTTGCCTTGATGCTGTTCTTCAGTATATTGACAATCTTGAGACATGGTATGCACCTCGTCCAAAGAAGTTCACACCTGCAATACACAATTTGGTCAACAACCGAGGAAAGCGCTGCAACAATGGCTTGGTCAAGGGAATTTGCTACAAGAAGCCAATGTTTGAACTCCATTGTGATGCAATGCTACCATGGAAGGGGGCACTCAAATTTAATACCAAGAAGTTGCCATAAAAATACAACAGTTGATGTCCCACTGAGGCAACAGTTATAGACACAAATAAATTGCAGGACATGGAAGCAAAGTTCATGATTATAAATCTGTCATTGGTGTTGCCCAAGGGGTGTGGGTGGGGGTGGGGGTGGGGGGGGAGGGGTAGGGGAGGAAGAATGCAGATCTGATCAAGTATAAGGCGAGCAATGGCACCTAATGCCCCGCTGATTTTCACTAATCTGCTCAAATACAGGTAACTGCAAATGGAGACTTATTATCAAACAAGCAGCAGTGGCAGAAAAAGCTAGCTACACCACATACTGATAATTACTCTTGAAGCTCAGAGAAGATACCAAACATGTCAGGCTACATAAAGAAAATAAAACAACTGATAAACCTTCATATGGAATGCAGGTCCTCTATACACAATAAACCAGAAGATGCAGCTAATCTAGGAGTAAGCTAACAATGGCACAAACAATAGTATAAAATAAATATTATAGAAGGCATCAAGTCACATACCAAGCCTAGACGCCCTTGGGGAACTGAAACATCAAAGCTGTCATCATTGGGCTTTCAGTAGGAAGTAGCCATAGATCCGAAGCATTCTACTATGCAACAACTTTGCTAAAGCAACATGGCTGGGGAATCAATCTCATAGGTCAAGAAACAAAGGATTACATCATATGTACATTTCAGATCTTTTTCACCATTATGTCTCACTACTTATATCAAAGAGCAGCATATTATTAGTAAATGATGAGGACTGTCAAACAAATTATATGAGAAAACTATGAAACAACAAATCTTGCAGAAAAAAAGAGAACTTATCAAAATAATCAAAACCCATGTCTCCAGGTCTATGCTGGTTAGAATCATCTCAGAATATGCACTAATCAGGAAGCCAATAACTAACAATGACAATCTTATCTGCAAATAGGTATAGCGACATAATTATTCGAAACTACTGCTAAGACCAAATCTGATCAGGTGGAAATAGAAGCAACAGCATAGCCAGCTCCATTCCGAAATAGAAAGCAAGCTCGATTCATTGAAATTTCATAGTAATCATACCCAGAAACATCATAGAGTGATAAATGGATGATCGAACAGGGCAGACTTAGTGGTCAGAGCCGACAGTGTAAATTTTGTGAAGGTAATTGCAAACCCGGACAGGACAGTATACAGTCACATCATATTTCCTACAGGAGTTCACCAATACAGTTCACAAATCTCTAGAGTTACCTGGTTTCTCGGCTTGAAGCCACCGATTCAATACAGCAGTCAGCGATTCAGTGTCCAAATACGTGAAAAGAAACTGGATCTGCACATGTATAGAGGTTGGGACGTTGTACCTATGACCTTATCACTGTTATAAAAGAGAGGTTACTTTTTGTTACCTTTGAGCTTGTGAACTCATCTGCTATGACCAAGCACATTTGAGATTTGTTTTAGGGAGTAATAAATGGTAAGTGCTTCAATACAACGATTGTTTGGCAAGTCCATATCCTAGCAATTATAGATTTTTTTTATCACATAGTGGACGTCCTTCGATTAGCAGAGCAATTCTCCAAAGCAATGAGGTTGTAATTCCTAAACCAGAATGAGCAATGAGGTTCACCATATATAGGTGAAGAGTAAAGAGTGATATTTAAAGTCTGATATAGCTGCCATGAATCTGATTTTATTCTGTTTGGTTAGATAGAGATAAATAGAGGTAGAGAACTAACCTTGATTGCTTGTGTCTGGAATTGAGGAAGCTTCAAGTCAGGGTTCTCTGTGCCTCAGCTTGCAACACCCATGTATTGGCAGCCTCAATCAATTTGAGTTTTCCGATAAGTAGTTCACTGGTAAAAAAAGGTAAAAAACATTACACAAGGTTATCTCTACTCTGTAGACATCATGAAGAAGAAATAATATAGATATGATGATGGAGAATAAAAGAAATTACTCAACCTAAGAGAGTAGGAGAAGAAATTTGTCAGGCTAGAAATGCCAATATTTCTGCTAGTTCTACTATTTATTCCGGTTCTCATGCAATTTACCAAAATAGGGTGGACACATTTAATAAGATGCCTAAAATATCCAATCACACAAACTTGACTGTAATAGGAAACCGTCACACTGCAGGCCTAGGACAGAACACAAGCAATAATTCGACCTGACTCTGCGATTCACAAAAAAAAAATTAACAGGAAGTGAGGAATGGAACTTGCCAAGATACTTATGCTATGAAGCAAATGGTACAAGCAAAAAGATGCAGACAATCAATTTAGGAAGAAAAGCATAACACATATAGACTCACACATCTACCATTTAATCAAATGGTACGAAGCAGCTCATCGGCAGGGCATCAACCTCTGGCAAAGCACTAAGACCTTTAATCAAATAGGTTGCGTGAGTATACATGTTACAGAAACAACAGGGATGGAAACCAGAGCAGAGAGGGGAAATATACCTGTTGGCAGCAGTGGTAAGCTTGTAAAGCTTCGGTCCTTGCTATGTGCCGCAGATGCGAGGACAGTATCGCCAGCGGACCGCCGGACCGTGAGGGATGGCCGCTGGGTCGGTGCCGTCGGCACACCGGGGGCCACCCTCACCGGGGCCGCCGCGCCAAGGGTCTCCCTCGCCGGGGCTGCTGTGCTGTACACAACCAGATAAGAAATCAAGAAATCCCAAAGCAAAAGCAAAAGCAACAGATCCATGAATATCCGACCCAAAATCACCAGAGGAAGAAGAAACCACGCTGGGGTGTTGCTGCGCCACCACACCACGCCGGGGAGCGTCATCACCTCGCACCCGCGCTAGGACCTCCGAGAGAGGAGAGAGCTGGAGAGCCGGGCGCGCTCGCCCGCGCCTGCGTCCACCGCCGGGGCGTGCCTGCGGCTGTGGCTGCCGCCACACGGGGCGCCGCCGCGCCGGGTTGCGGCTGCACCTGGGGGCCGTGCCGCCGCCGCGAGAAAGGAGGGAGAGGGAGGAGGCGCGGATGCGGACACAAGGGAGAGCTAGGGTTTGAAGCCGGTATATATTGGGCTCGGGAGTGGCTCCGAAGGCGACAACAGCACCGTTCATCAGCAATCCAACGACCGAAAATAATTTTACTACCGTGGCCACCCCCTGCGCGCGTTGTCTCCAAACGCTCTCTTGTCTTTAGATGAGCTGAAATATCTAATATTAGCAGTTTCTGTACTGGTTCAATGCAGCCTCATTTAGAATGCTGGGGACAGTTGGCTCTGCCATGCAAAATAAAATGTGTGAAATCAACTGTCGGAGTACTTTGAAGGGAAACTCAACGTTGTATTTCCAGTTAGCCATGATTTAACTTGTGATTGCAGGCAAATGCAAGATCGGGTGTCGCTGTGAATGACGAGTGCATGCTGAAGTTCGGCGAGCTGCAGTCGAAGAGGCTGCACCGCTTCATAACTTACAAGATGGACGACAAGTTCAAGGAGATAGTTGTGGACCAGGTTGGGGATCGCGCTACCAGCTACGAGGACTTCACAAACAGCCTCCCTGAGAATGACTGTCGATACGCAATCTATGATTTTGACTTTGTGACTGCAGAGGATGTCCAGAAGAGCAGGATCTTCTATATCCTATGGTATTGCTTTTTGCCCTCGTGTTTGCATCCCTTGTTGCTGTTTGCTGTGAAGCTGCTCACTCATGAGATGTTTTGCTTCTGAATTCCAAGGTCCCCAGACTCTGCCAAGGTGAAGAGCAAGATGCTTTACGCAAGTTCAAACCAGAAGTTCAAGAGTGGGCTCAATGGCATTCAGGTGGAGCTCCAGGCGACAGATGCAAGTGAAATAAGCATTGATCAGATCAAGGATCGGGCACGCTAGGTGCACTGCACTGCCATCACGTGTTTCATGATCATGCATCATGGACTCGTCTACTACTGTGGATTTGTACGCCATTATAGACTTGGTGCTGTGAAAGACTGCTTGATGATTTGCAGGTTTGTTGCTGTGTAAAAAAGGTCCTCATGGCTTCCAGAAGACCATGAAGGTTTGGATCTATCATGTAATTCCTTGTTATCTGCCAATTATGTATGGACTATGGACATGTGTTGCGCTGTTCAACTTACTACAAATAAGTAATCGATATGTTCCCTACTCATGATTCGGTGACAATTGTCTTGGAGGCTTAATCTGAGTTTCAGAAAAATTTCTTGCCACAGTGAAGTAGTGTGACGCAAACTCCTAGATTCTTGCAACATTTTCAGCGTTGAGGATGCTGAGTTCTGTGACACGATGTTGAAAAGAGTGGAATAAAGCCATGATCCGGTGACAATTGTCTGGACAAGATTATGTTGAGTTCATCAATTTTTGAAATGTTTGTGTGGCCACGAGCTCGAAGCTTAAGCTTAGAGTGTTTATCTGGCCAGTGTAGTGTTGTGTCTGATGCAAATCCCTCGACTGTTTAGCAAAAATTCCAGAGTTGCATGATGCAAATTCTGTACTTCTGTGACACGAGATGGAGGGGGGAAAAAGTGGCGTCGCCCGGATGCAAATTCTGTTCTTCTGTGACACGAGATAGGGAAAAAAAAGTGGCGTCGCCCGGATGCAAATTCTGTACTTTTGTGGCACGACTACACGAGATGGAAAAAAAAAGTGGTGTGACACGAGATGGAGGTGGGGGGGGGGGGGGGGGGGGTGCGCGCGAGGGGTGGAACTACACGAGATGGGAAAAATGCAAATTCTGTATTTTTGTGACACGACTACACGACATGGGAAAAAAAAGTGGTGTGACACGACGAGATGGAGTGGCGTCGCCCGGACTCGAACCGGAGACCTTCAGTGTGTTAGACTGACGTGATAACCAACTACACCACGACACCATGATAGCATCACTAAGGTTAATCACCATGAGAATCTATGCTTTCACACAATGAGGCTTAGTGCCCTCTACTGATGTTTTCGCTCGTAGCTTCTGCGTGGTTTGAGTTTTCACTTCACGAAATTATGTTCTTATGAGTATGAATGGCCGGAAGTGCAAGTGATCAACCCCTGCTCGATTGCTCACTTGCCATCTCAACCGTGTGCTTATGCAGCCATTTCCCGGCTCAAGGGCACCATGGTCTCGTTTGACCTCATCTGCTACCCTACTTCTCAGATATTCCGATGGTCAGGTGCCAAGTGTCAATCTGTCAAGCATCACTTTGTCCAGATCAAACTGCCGATGTCACCATACAAATTTCACAGTTCTACATGACGTCACAGTACAGTGCTAATGTATAACAGAGTATGGAAAACAAGGACTGAAAAAGAGACAGCAGAGAATGTGCACAAGAGTTAAACATAACCTGACAATTTTCACATGAGCCGTTACAGCACTGTTTGAGCCCACAAAGGGCTATATATCCTGATTAAAAGGGAAAAAGGAGTTTCACCCGCAACACATCCTACAGAATCGTCCCTCAACTGATTAAAAGGGAAAAGGGAGTCTCACCCGCAACACATCCTACAGAATCGTCCCTCAACGACCATGGCAGAAGGAAAACTGTTCCAATATTGTCAGAAACAAATGAAACATCCTGGGTCCAGGCGAAACTCAACCATCGTAACAAAGCGGAGCCCGTCGGCAAAAAGCTCTCAGAACCTGCGGAGCCCGCGATTGAATATCCTGGCCGACGGGCACTCATAAGACATGTGCCCCCTCCCACCGCATGTGTCACAGATGATGGTTGCAATGCAGTTGCGGCTGATGTGCCCTGGCTGACCACAGATGCGGCAAAGGATATCACGGAATGGGCCACCCTGTATCTCTGAAGCCAGAGTCGTCTTTGGACAGACGCGCGCGACATGGCCAGAGACATTGCACAGGTTGCAGACCGGGTCGTTCTTGCACTCCCGAGCTATGTGCCCTGGCTGACGGCAGTTGTTGCAGGCCCGTTCATTGGTGCAGTCAACAGCGATGTGGCCTGGTTTAAAACATTTGTTGCATAGCTTAACGTTAGCCCCTGAAGTAGGGCAATCACGTGCCAAATGACCTGTCTTGTTGCAGGTGTGGCACAGGGCCTCATTTTTGCACTCACTGGCAATGTGCCCAGACTCTTTGCAGTTCCAGCAAACAGTTTGCGAGGTGCATTCTGCTGCAAAGTGGCTGTAGAAAAAAAAAAGAACAGAGTTATGGTCCACTACAAACAAACATCTGAAGAATGAAATATGGCATCTAGCGGGAATTATTAAAATAATACTCTGTGCAACAATAGGTCATAAATGCGTGTTCGAGGAAAAAAAAGTCATAAATGCATTTGATTCCAACAAAAAATGGAATGAATGCAGCTATATTAAGAGTGTTGCTGGTTTATTTTACCCTGGAAGGTTACAGTTATTGCACGTAGGCGCAGATGGGCACTCCTTAGCGAAGTGCCCAGGTCTCCGACAGTTCTTGCATACAAGATCCCTGCAAAATCATTCGTTTTAAAAACGTTTCATTTTCCATGAGCCTGGAATATATGTCACATAAAAAAATATTAAACATTGGCATAGCTATGTATGAAGAGCAAAGCAATATTTCCATTTCCATAAGATAAAGCTTATCTTGGTAAAAGATAAGAACAATGTGTGAGTGCTGAGTGCCGCTATTTCAGTGGTAAACCATGGTGTGTGCCTAAAGATATTCCGCACCAGCTGTAGGTCTTATGAGGTGCTAGGCTGCTAGCATGAACCCTAGCAGTGCAATTTCTCCCAGGGTTCACATAGAAGAAAAAGAAATACACAACATTGTGCATTCCTTAAAAGAACACGGTGAAGTGAAATGTCTTGTTAGGTGATGAGAATAATTAGAACCCAGTTAGGTGATGAGAAGGTATTTTGGTAAGCCCACAAATATTACACCTATTTTCATGAAGGTGTTTCAACCTAGCACAATCTCCCCTCCCCACTCTCCTACACACACATACACTCAGATGTTATGACAGGTGCCAAATTCATTAACTTGATTAACAGAAACACAGTTCAAAACATCTCTTCCTAGATACCAGACATCAGTTGACTCTGATGTTAATGAACGTGCCTCTACAGAAGTACAATTCACATGCCAAAATGGTTTTGATTTAGTGTCTGATGAAATAACCCTATGAACAGTCTATTCTTTTTTTCTTTACACAAATAAGCTACTGACCCTGTTTACTAAACATTGCCTCATGCTGAGCAATCATTCATGTACTTGACCAATTACAAGAGTGGAAAAAGGAACAGATCATGGAAGCAGACCAAACATTGCTATTTCAAAACAGAACTGACCTCCACATAACTTGTGGAATTAAAAAAAAACATGGAGACGAGGGCAAATTGTGACATAAATCGGCTGTGAAGCAGCCATTGATTCGTTACTTTATTTATGGAAGAACCATCAGGGATAGTGCAGCATTGAATGATCATTTTAATTTAAGCAATGGAGCGAGCTTGGACATGTACATAAGCAAACTATAGTGTAAAAGGGTGGGCATTTGATAAACTACTGGAGATAAAGAGGGGGAAACTTATCGCTCCAAGTCAGTGCTGATATTAGCATTACAGTGAATCACTCATGTAACATATATATACAAAAAATAGATCTATTGTCAGCATAAGATCAATTGAAAGCAAGTCATTGAATAAAGACATAACTCAGAAGCATACCTGTAGCCACGCCGTTCTCTGCGACGGTATGGGCTGCGGCTCCTGCTGCGACTGCGACTGCGACTGCGGCGGGGTGCACGTTCACTGCGCAACCTATCTCTTCGGCGAGGACTGCGGCTCCTGCTCCTGCTGCGACTGTGGCTCCTACTTCTGCTCCTGCTGTTGCTTCTTGATGAAGTCATAAAAAACGAATCCTAATGTAACGAACTCCAAAAGGAACTTTCAGCAGCTCAGGCTCAGAGTATCTGCAGAAGAAAATGGCTAAATATCACAACTGCTAAATGGAAATAGAAACCGAAATGTCCGTCCCCTCACCCGATGTTTTTTGCAAAACAATCGAATTTAGTAGTCATAATACATGCAGATACACTTGCAATTAGATCAGATCCGAATACAAATAGTAGGTTAGGGTTTGGGTGCTCGGTTTCGCACAGCAGGAAGGCGAGACAAGGGGTGGGCGTACCTGGTGGTGCTTGTCGCCGGCTAAGGGCCCGAAGAAGACCTCGGCAACTGGCGTAGGGCGGCAGCAACGGCCGCCCAATCGTCGCCACGGGGCGCGGTGGGAGGCGGGGGGCGGGGGGCGGTGGAGGGAGAGTGCGCACGCTGGGGGTTAATGGAAGAAGAAAAGGCAGGGTTGCAGCGTATAGACAGACCGCGGTCAGGGCTTGTTTGGGTGTCCCTAACCTCGGAGAGATCCCGGCCAATTCCACGGGACTGATACGGCCCGGTGATTTGATCCTCCGCCAAACCTCTTCTGCTGGTTTTTTTTTTCCATAACTGTGCCTAATCATGTTTTTATAAAGTTATAAGAGAAAAAGGAGAATTATAATGTATGAGCTCATTAAGTCAAGATTTATCAAAACCAACACGATCCATACAAGCAAACAAACGGATGGCTCAGTGGTGGGACTTGCTCAGTGGAACTGGAGCACTCACGGCCTGGGTTCAAGCCCAGCTCAACATAAGTTTCACATCAGGATTTTTCCTCATTTTTTTAGCCTCAATTGTGGATAAGTTCAAATACTACAACTTGTACTTTAAGTATTGAAGCATAAAAGAAACATGATCCTACAAGACTAATCTCACATGGGTTAAACAAAATACATGATTAAGCAATTACATATAAATAATTCATAACCGAATGACTATCGACCACTCTAAGAGCATCAGTGACCATAGAGACACAACAAACACATAATTTGTATCTATTTAAGAACTAAAAGTGATTCTCACATGGATCAACAAACACGTAATTTGTATCTATTTAAGAACTAAAAACGATTCTCATAGGGTTGTTTAGCTGTTTGGACATCTGGATATTTAATTTATTGCATTTCTATCAAATTATGCACAGTCAAAAGTTATCCTATCAAATATTCTTGCAAAGTTGCCATCGAGGAATTTTTTTTTTGCAATATTACCAATTATGTCTACTTTTGCGTATGTGTCGCGAGATTTCAACGTACCATCATGAAGGACCCATGCGAAAAGACAGGAATGTCCCTCCTCCATCCCTTTCCCTCACTTCCTCATCCCTCTTGCACGTCTCCTCCCAACCAAATTTTCACTTATGACTTCTCCTCCAGCTCCCCCTCTCCTTGGCGATGCCACCCTATACACACCTCTGCCACTAAGGACACCCTTCATGCTCCCATCATCGCCCCTCCCCTTTGCCTCTCCCCTCGCCATAAAGCTTGATGTCGGTGGTAGGCTCGCCATTGTTGACGCCCTCCATGCTTCCGCAGCTCTTCCTAGCCCATGACTTGAACATAAGACTAGTGCTTCACCGCATCTCGCTAGAGTAGGATCCACTCTTCACCTTTCGCTTGCTTTCCATGGATTTCAGCGCTGTAGGAGTGGAAAAGGCAAGGAAAGGCGGTGGTAAGCTGGGAGTGGAAAAGGAAGGGAAAGGTGAAAGCGAAGCAACAGCCCTACACTTGCAGCACGGAAGGACAGGGCAACTATGGTTTTGGACGAGGTTGGCGAGGGAGGTGAAGAAGTCGGTCTAGCCTCTAGAACTCTAGATGGGGAGGGGGCCGGCGCAGCACTTCGCTCTCTTGAGAAAAATGCTAGTCGGTGCACCCTACGCAAAGGATTATCATAGCGCAACATATGAATGAACTATATAAAGAGCTAAAACCATTCAAGTCAGTGTGTTGTGGCTTTGTGGTTGACAACTTTGACCAAAACTAACGAGAAATCACATTGCCCTACTACAGCAAACCCGTTAAGAAAGGCATCGAAGGGCTCAAATTGAACTGTGAACCAACATTTGCCACGCACAGGATATTATTCATCTGCGCTCATATTGAGACAAAGCGCTATCATGGCGGTCTGACGACAACCGAGAAGAAGTTGCCAAGGAAAACAACACCCTAGCATCCTAGCAGCAACACATGTATGTATATACTCTATTACTCAACTGACAATCTAAGATCTACAGGAGAGTAGGCGATTCCATAGCTCTCAGGCACTGGGCGGAACGGATGAAGGGTCGTTCATCCCAGCCAGAAATGTGATGAAGATGCACACCATCAGCAGGCCGATAATTGCAGCCCTGATGGCGTTCTCGCAGCTATAAGCTGATGGGATCTCTTCTTCATCGAAGTCGAAGTCTGTGACAGGCGATCCGTCATCAACGCTGACCAAGCGAGGCTGGTTCTTGCTCCCTTCCCCTGCCTGTATCACTGAACTAACACGAGGCTTCTCACATTGTGGGCAGCTGCATTTACCGCCCAGAAACGCTGGCACAACCTGCAAGAACTCTGCCAATGTCTTCTTGTACGAATCTCCCTCAAAACGTAACTTCTGCTTTGTAGATGGTTTCAAAACCTGTATAGAATTAAGCTATAAGTACCATGTGATGTTGCGATCTACCAGTGAAAAGTTATTAAGTTAAACTGATCATTTCTACAGATTATTTTAACTTGTAGTGAACCTTGGTTGGATTGTATCCTGATTAGATTACAAACTTTGGTCAACAAACGATTGTTGCAGGAAACTTTTGGCATCAGACAAAAGTTGAAGTGGATAAATAGTATTGAGTTTCAAAATTTTAAACAGACATGCTCATGAAGGAATCAGGTACCAGTCCCACTAACCATCACTGACCAAACTAGATCATGAAAAACTTATTATTATGACTATTTATCTTATCTATACAACACCACATGATATCTATATATACAAGATGGACCCAGTTAATAACAGGTAGATAAAAATACAAAGTGCTATCTTTACAAATATTGGCATCCCCTCATTATACACAGCATCCATTAGGGTTTGGGATTAAGACAAGATTATGATGTTCATCACCATTCCAAGTTACCATATGAGAGTGAAGATTTCATGTGGCCACTAGATTTTGTATATCGCTGACAAAGTATATCTACACGAACTGACATGCATGTTTAGAACAAAGATATTGTGTTGTCAGGAAAACTACAGGTCTTACAATGAATTGATGGTGTATCATCAATAATGCACTTCTAGACATATTAAAAGAACATCAGTTGTAGTTAAAAACTTGAAATATTCTGTCACCTTGTAACATAATAGACATAACTAAAGCAGGTCGTTCTAAAAATATTCATCGCCCAAATAAAATAGGCGAAGTGGATACACAATACGAAACCAGCAGCATGAGATGCAAGTAGGGAGTAATAATTATCTTACTTGAAGAAATGTCTGTGCAATAACTCTGACAACTGGAGGAAGGCGGACAACAAACAATACCCCAAGACGATTTGGGTAGTTTTCTTGAACTACAGTGATAAATGACCTCATCATTTGCATTGGAAATCTGAATGGAGAAATCCCATGGCAATCCAACAAAACGGTAATTCTTGAATCTTCTTCATTGGTCAAATTTATAACACCATGGTCAATTTGAGAAACTGAATTGAAAGACATCAGTGAGATAGTAGCCACTTTTCTTGCAAACAATCAGAGGAAGCAAAAGGTGAAAACAAATCATAATACCTTCTCCGTAGTAAGTAAACCAAGGGAGAGGCAGGGAGCACAACAAAGGCCATATGCTAGTGCGGTAGCGCCCATTTTGTTATACTATGTCTACTGAGTTACAGGGATCTTTATCGATTTGAGTTTTGACGGTTACAGTAAGACTTCGATTCAAAGAAATGTTTTCAACTAATTCCAATAGGCCTATACCAAAATAAGAAACAAAGAGAAGGATATGTTTTTGAGAATCACTATAATGCTAAACTGAGCCTAAGAGTTCCACTGATAGAAGGTATGTTGCTAGCAGAAAAGATCTATTGAAAGAAGCAGATTACTGCAAGCAGGAAAAACATTGCCCACCCTACATGTGAGTTTGACTTCCCAGCAGTAAACTTTGAGGCCATAGTGACATTATCACGTAGAGAACGATAATCATCAAGAACATAAATAAATTTACAGACAGAACAGTTTGGGAAATTACCTACTGCTTGCCCGAAACGGGGTCTATCACGAGGTGGTATGCTGGAGCATGCAAGTCCGAGACGAATTACTAAACAAGGCCGAAGCATCGTGTCAAATCCATGCCAAAAGACTAAGTGAGACCATTTATCAAGTTCTTGCAATGTAAGTATGTGAAACGTTTCCCTCCAACGAATTGTCTTCTTAACCGAAGTGAGTAAACTTGAAAAATCACCATTTGCAGCGACATAAAATCTGCGCAACTCATCTTCAGTAAACCTGAAACATCCATCTAAACTCAGTTGTGTGGAACTAGGATGCTCATTTCAGACATGTGCTACCTTCCTAATAAAGGCAGCTTGATTAAAAGACTACTGTTTACTGTGGCAATAGCATTCATAAACGAAATGATATTATATATCTTCTTTATTTGTAGATAATAGCATTGCAAGCAAGATCAAAAGATTACCAACATAATATAACAACTAATGTGTAGAATTCATTAAATTGAGAACTTAGAAGCTGTGTCTATCCTCACACAGATAACATAGACAGTAACATATTTCTGCACTTCTATCAAAGTTGTCTTCTTAAGGATAAACTGATGTCCCCATATTCAGAAGTACAGTAAAAAA
This sequence comes from Saccharum hybrid cultivar R570, assembly GCA_038087645.1. Lineage (NCBI taxonomy): Eukaryota > Viridiplantae > Streptophyta > Magnoliopsida > Poales > Poaceae > Saccharum > Saccharum hybrid cultivar. Next base: position 896,419 of record JAQSUU010000044.1, on the reverse strand, counting down.
GCGCTGCAAAATGTACAATGAACTTGTTTGCCTGCTGCATAGTGTTTCAGATCCTAACTCAAGGACAAATACTCCAATAGTTCCAAATATGATGCGCATGAATAGCAAAGAATATAGCAGAAAGTTACCTCTCAGGCAAAGTGATTCCTTGCTTCTCAAGCTCCCTGAAAAGTAACACAAGCCAGTTCTCTTGCACGATTTCCTTTGTGCCGTCAGCAGCATCGCTAAAACAAGTCAAACCCACTGTGTTATTAAACAAGGCAGGCTTCTTTTTGTTAAGAGTATATTTGGTAGTTAGGATTGTAAATGAGGTATTGACATAAGTATCCAGGGAGGTGTCTTGCCCCCCAAGTCTATGTACTCTCTATATACTGCCCGAGAGGGCCAATGCAATACATCCACGCATTATTCGCAATCCTTCCGGCTTCACTTTTCATACCACTATCTAATTGCTGTGATAGGATACCAAAAGAACTAGAATAGTATGATATCATAATTCAGCGACAACAAACCAGCAAACCACTGTATAAACTAAGAGATATTTATTGGCTTATTTCTCAAGTTTTAACCAACCTTGTGCCGGAAGTTGATGCCACTTCATTTGTTTCAGAAGGTGTCTCAGAATGTTCTGTATTGTTATCTGGTTCATCGTCATGCTTGGAAGACAGCTCACTTACTGTTGTTGTGACTGACAGAAACAACAGTGGCATGGATAATTTCTGCGGTAGAGAACAAATCATCAGTTACTTGGAACTCTTTTTTTTGGGGGGAAATAAAATGCTGTTTTGGAATGTGTTATGCAACCCATTCAAGTATCCAACAATGTATTGAAGGGAAAAGATACAAATGATATTTGATTGACATCTACAGCGCATTCATCACATGAATTTACTTGGGATGTTCCACAGTAAGTACAGGATATCTTGTGAAGTGCTGCAATGTACATTAAATAAGACATGTCCATTTTTTGTCACTGTCATAAAAGTTAGCTGCATAGCCCTCTTAATGGCGATTATGAGCTAGGTGCCACCTCGCCTAGCGCTTACCACATTTTAGGAAAATGTTTTTGATTTCATAATCTGTCTAGAAGGCCAGATGATGTTGCAAGGAGCCCATTGTGCAAAACACCCAATGCCCCAAACCAAACTCCTAGTCTTATGCCAGCTATAAGCTAAGTAGAATTCTTCATTCTTCATATATTAAACAAGAGTGTGAGTCAGAACATTTCACTACAGATTAACTCTGGTCTCTGGACCAGTCATGGTTTGACTTGGCATGGGCTCAAAGGACGGATAAAATGTTTGTCAAGGCTACAAAAAGTAAAACATGCAATTGAGCAAATGCCTAAAACAGTGCTCTTGTTGCTGTAGTGTTGAAACTAAAAAAGGCTGCTAAAAAATATGCCAGAATGGAAAGAAAATTTGAGCATCCTAAGAACCTATTGACAAGATAATGCTACTGGATCTATGTTAATTTCTAGAGAAAATTGTTCCAGGTCACCATGTTTGAAACAAAAATAAACTATATAACTTACATCAGAACCGAACATGTTAGTAAGATTGTGAATAAATGAGACAATGTTGATGTACTACAGTACTACGATCAACTCAGTAGAAAGAAGGTAGTAATGTATAATAAAATAGCATTCCCTCTCCCTAATCTATCTTTCATCTACGTCAACGAATAATACAGTATCTAAGCACGTGGTATTTGCTAAAGCACTAACTAATTTTGAAAATAAAGAGTATCCATTTTGGAGAGCTGAGGAATCAAATAACCTGAATTCCCTGCACAAGAAATTTGAGTGGTGCCCATCTTTGGATCCAACTAAATGGAGGATACACAAGAATTTGCAAAGCTTGAACAGTATTCCATATGAAAGGGCATCTTGCTTTAGAAACTCTTCTGACTGCCTCAAGAGCAACGACCTTGATTAGAAATGATGCCACATGGCCTATTGAATCCCCACCCAAGATCAGTTGCTTTGATGGCACAATGCGGTTCACACACTTAGGTGAAATGACCTTTGCTGGAGAAGCGACCAACGTGCCCTGGTACTTGGTATCATTGCCTGCTTTGCTTGAAGGCTGCAAGTGTTTGCTCGCATTCGCCATTGCTTAGAAGCAAAAGCAGAGACAGAAGACAGGCCCTGCTATTCACATGTACCACCAGCTTCAGCAAAAAAAATAAACCAGGTGCCTCTAGCCACTGCAGAAATATTATGACCAGAAAATTTATGTTAACATAAGAAATGAGTAGTGGTAAGCAGACGCAATGCATATCCACAACTGAACTGTTAACCCAGGAAGAACATACTGAATACGCCTAACTATGATGACCAAAAGAAACAAGTAACAGAAGGGGTCAATCAATTTCAGGCATAACCGAGCAATGTCAATGACCTAGTATAAGAAGAGCGGTTGACAAGACCCGGACATCGCTCCCTACTCCCTCAGCACACGGAAAGGGCGGACTTAACGAGGGGAATGGGGTTTCAGTTAGTTGAGCCTCAATTTATTTGGAAAAAAAAAAACATCTATTATTACAAAGCCACCAGCCACCATCCATCAAACAAATGCTTAGCAAACCGCATGGACGGAGGGATTGGAGTATCCATTCCAGCAAGACTGATCTAGATTCGATCGCTGATTAGTCACTGCGTATACATACTAAGATCCTATGGAGCCAAAAAAAACACTCGTAGGTAGAACAATCCACCATCCGAGCGATCCAGCCGTGCTTCCTTACCCACAAACAAAGAGATCAATCCAAACACAGCTGGACTTCAAAGTGACTCCGGCCTCCGCGCCGCGCCGCGAGAGGAGGCGAGGAGGAAGACGGCTCCAGGATAAATTCCCTCCAGGTGGTCCGCGTCGGCGGAAGGAGGCCTGCTCACCGGCCGCTTTAGGGCTGGAATGCCCCCTCGCGGCGCGAGGCGCGTGGATCGGGAAACGGGCGCGGATCTGAGGGAGTGCCGGGGAAGGAAGCGGGAGGAGTGAGGAACACGAACACTCCCGCGGCCGCGGGTGAAGAGGGGAAGAAGAGAGAGAGATCCGTGGGTGGTGGGGGCACAAGAACAGACAGAGACAGGTCGCGGCTGAGACTATCCGCACTCGTCGTACTCTAAATTCATCCTCTAAAAGAAATATTCCGTCCTAGTCATCGAGATTTCATCCTCTATATCAATTTCTCCCGCACCCATTCATACTCTATATCGTACTCTATCCACTGTGAGACCCACTTGTCAGATTTTTTTCTTTTTTCCATTTTTCTCTTTCCTTTTCTTTTCTTTTTTCTCCTCTCCTCCTTTATCCGTTCGACCGCACACCCTCCCTCCCCATTCTCTCCCTCTCCGCTCTCTCTCTCGGTCAGCTCCTCCCCAGGCGGCGAGCGGCTCCGACGGCGGCCGGCGGCGGAGCTCGCCCGCGTGGCCCGACAGCGGGGCTCGCCTCCTCGCGCGGCGCCGGCGAGCACGCATCCAGTCGCGAGCGCGCCCCCTCGCGCGGCGGGGCTCTCCTCCTCGCGCGGCGCCGACGCGAGCGCGCGGTGGACCGGCACGGTGGCCCGGGCTCTCCCTCCCCGCGCCGGCGAGCCCCGCCCCCCGCCTCTCCATCCTCGCGGCCATGGAGCTCGCGGGCTCCCTCCCCGTCCATCCGGCGTGCCTCGGCGAGCGCCCGGCGGCCTCCCTCCCTCCCCGCGCCGGCCATGGAGCTTGCGGCCTCCCTCCCTCCCTTCTCTCTCCCCGTCGGCAGCTCGGCCCCGTCCTTCTCTCTCCTCGAGCGGGCCCCGCGTTGTCCTTTACCGTTCCCTCCGTACGCACGCGACGTTCCCCGGATGGGAGCTCATACGCGATGGTAGCGTGCGGCTTACCGTATCCCGCTGCAAGCGTTTTCACGGTAAAATGGCACTCCAGGGTAGCGTAGCGGGGCACATCCAGTACCCAGTGCGGATGGTCTGAGAGGAAAACTGTTGACAAGCGTGCGCTCGTGTCCTTTGCCTTGTTAGACTACCCGCACACCTCTGTATTCATCCTCTATACGTCCTAGTCAGCAAGATTCTCTTCTCTATACTCAATTCTTCTGTACTCATCCATCCTCTATATCATCCTCTATCCACTCTATCCACTGTGGGACCTACTTGTCACTTTATCTAAATATATCCATGTGTGATCTAGTTTTGAAGGATTTATTGAGACGAATTTAATGGTGCAATCGAAATTTAATTTTGTTTTTTTGTTTGTGAATTATAACATTTTTTCCCTTTGTTTAGCTAGTGAGGCCCGCCACTATAGAGTATAGAGTAAGCAATGTACTACTCTAAATATAGAGTGAGAGAAAGGATAGAATATCGTTTTAGAGTACCTAGTGCAACAATTTTTACTCTATATTCATACTCTAAAGCTTTAGAGTATCGTTTTAGAGTACCCACTGCGGGTAGTCTCAGATACCTAAATTCACCTCAAATTCCACTATAAAAAAGAAGATTCCCTATCACATCAAAATGTCGACACATATATGGAATACTAAATGTAAATGAAATCAAAAACTAATTGCACAGTTTTGTTGTACTTTGCGAGACGAATATTTTAAGCCAAATTAATCAATATTTGGACAATTATTACTAAATAAAAATAAAATTACTACAGTGTAACAGAACACTTACTATGTAAACTTTGCCTCCAAAATTTGGAATCTGAACAAGGCCCTTATCGTGTTACGCGTGGGCGTGGTGGTTCGTCCGTGGCCGCTGCGGCGTGGGCCCAGAGGACTATACCAGACGTCAGACGAGATGACCACTGGAGTCAAGTGGCTTGCGGCGGAGCCCGTAGGTACTGGACGCTGGGAAGCTGGAGCGGAGCTGGATTCGTCGTGACGTGCGCACAGCCCAATTCATCGTCGGCAACGGTCACAGCATCTCCAGTAGCCTTTCAAGACTGGGAAAGACTACCGCCAGGATGCCCACCTCTGCTGTCTGCTCACGCTTTTAAGGCTATTCGAACCTCTATATTCATCCTCTATGGCTCTGTTTATCTGGCTTATAATCCGTTTTATTCGGTTTGTTTTTTTTTCAGTCGAAATAATATTTTTCTCTCACAAAAAATCAGCCAACAGATTTCATCAATTAGCCAAAATCAAACTAGGACTTTCACATACTTTCCAACTTTTTTATACCTTGCGTGCAGTCTAGACAACCATCCTTGTTCTCCATCTTTGGCCAGCGAGAAATCCTCAGAACAGAGAATATTTATATTTGGATATCTAGTTGGAGAAGCTGTTGAAGGGTGTTTTTTCACCAAAAATTATGAATTAGAAAAGATATAGAGTCTTAGAGATGCTCTTAGACTGTCTCCAACGGGATAGCCATCACGGCACCCAAACCCAAATATAGGTCGTGCACGTTGCTTTCGGTGAAAAAACGACGCTCCAACCGAGTACCAAAACCAAAGACACAATTTGCGTCGGAGTCGAGTGGGTACGCAAAAATGGCTGTCTCTCTCTCCTCGACCCAATTCTCCGCTGCGCGTAGCGGCCTTGGACGGCGTCAACGAGGAAGCGGCCTTGGACGGCTCCGACGCGGAAGCGGCGACGGCGGCGGCCTCCGCCTCGGCGAGCGGCAGTTCTCGCCCTTGCGCGCCGCTGACCGGAAGGGGAGAGGCTCGCGGATCCGGTCCGCCCCCAGCAGGGGCCGCCGCCACCGGTGAGCGCGCTCGGCCAGCCGCAGGCTGCCGCTGCAGACCCAACGGCGCGAACGCGCGGGCGCCTCCGGCCCCGCCGTCGCTGCTGCTGGCCGTCGCAGCAAGCGGCGCGCACACGGGCTGCCCTCCTGGTTGTCCGATGCCGCTGCCCAGTCCCCTGGCGCGGGCGCGCGGGCGCCCTTGGCCCCGCCGCAGCTCCCTGGCCGCCGACGAGCACGTGAAGAGCGGTGCAGGCATGGGCCCTGTAGGCCGTGGCTACCCGCCGCTTTCCTCTTCGTTTTCCTGCTGTGCGTTCCTACAGAAACGAACACGGGAGGAAGAAAGAGTGTTGTACCGTAGATGACGGGGGGTGATTTGGGTCCTCTGTTGGAGAACGTAAATTTTGGGTTGGGATCTTTTTTAGCGTGCATGACCCAAATCAGAGAATGGGTGCTGTGTTTGGGTTGTCATGGTTGGAGATAGTCTTATACCTTAGAAATTTTTTAGGCCAGGTTTGGCCAAAAAAATCTTATCTACGACAGTCTTACGGATAAATGGGGGCTAGTTTTTCCTAGACTCGGGCTTGGTAGGCCGCCACGCATATTTCATAGAGTAGATGAATAAAAGAAATATTTCTCGACCTTGATATGGGTGTTTATATTTTTTTAAATTTATATTTTAAAATTTAACGATGAAATTCTTTTAATTGTACACTACATGTCCGTTGACAGTGAGTTGCTCGTGGCCTATTTAATCTCGAGATCTGCTGGGCGTCGGTGATGGCTTATTAATTTTGAGACCTATCAGCTCAATCTTTTAAATATGCTCATAAAGGTAGGATATGTGTGCGCGCTCGTAGAAGGTGACGAGTGTACAAGTATGTGCATATCTGCATCTGTATAGTGATTTAAAACAAAAACTCTAAAACTCATAATAAATGCCATGTTTAATAAATAGATTAATGGCACATGAGAAATTGATTTAAGATTGCATCAATTAAATAGATGGCTATTTGTGTGCATCGTGTTATGAGGTTAAGAAAGTTTGCAAGTTTTCAAATTATAATTGATGCCGTGTCAAAAGATGATACAGTCTACAATTGTGAAAAAGCACTTTTAGTATTAGGTATCCAGATTTATTTTTTTCTCTCGAACTTTTCTAACTTTGGTCAAATTGGAAATACAACAATACCAAAGTATTTTTACTAAATTCGCCACAAAATATATAATGATTTTGCATTTATTTAAACTAGTAAAATTTAGTCTAAATTGAACAGGTTTGACTTGGAGCAAGATTAAAATGGTATATAATTTGATTTGACTTAGAGCAAAGTTAAAGTGAACTTCCTATATTCCAAATTATAAACATTTTGGCTCTTGAAGACACATTGTTTTAATACGTATCTATACATACATAGCGTATATCTAAGTATATGGCAAAAACTATGTATCTAATAAGCCAAAATATTTTATAATTTTAGAATGAAGGGAGTATATATAGGAGCCATTCGGCTGGAATTATAAGCCGGCTGAAAAACACTGTTGGCTGATTTTTTGTGAGAGAAAAATACGGTTCCGGCTGAAAAAACAAGCTGAATAAGACAGATTATAAGCCAGATGAACAGGGCCATAGTATAAAAGACAGGGTACGATTGGATATGTGGTGTTAAAATAAATAAAGACTCTTGTCTTAATGTCACCTTTTACTTATGACAATATTAAACGCTCATGTACAAACATGCACACTTACCGTTTATACATATACATACATGCTACTTCATGAGCACTTATGTGAGACTGGATCGTGAGGTTTCGAGATTGGCAAGTCACACTTCCTCTATCGATGGCACACACTTCCTGCTCCTATAAGAATTTATGAAATATTGAGCTAACAGAAGTCCAGATACACCTCACTGTTCTGAAGTTAAAGCAAATTAGAGGATGGCGCGTTTGCCTTGTGGATGTATGGATATATGCCACAAAAGATGCATATATGATGAAATTTTAGATATAGTCACTATTTCTATAAAAGGTACATATACACTCTCTAATTTCTGTGTAGCTTCGGTCAGTATAAATAGGGCTGGGCGTTCGGGTTACTCAAAAAATTCGGGTCGGTTAATTTGGGTATTAAAAATTACTACCCAATTCTGGTCCCGAAAAAACATTACCCGATAAATCGGGTTCGGGTTCAGATTCAGGTTTTACCCGATATACCCAAAATTGACAAAACCAATCATTTTGGAAGAATTCAAATATCATTTTAAAGCGATAAACAATAGTCCTTTAAATCACATCATGTCTTCATATTAATTACCAACAAATCAATTATCAATTTAGCATAAATCTACATTAATTCATACCAAATAATATATTTATATGGCATTGAACTACTTCACGTCTTCATATTACGAATAGAAGAACAAATATTTGAGATATTTCGGGTAATTCGGGTAGTTCAGGTACCAGGAAACATTACCCGAATTACCCAAACTAATTTCGGGTTTTTACTGTCACTATCCGAAATTGTCATCGGGTATTTCGGGTCCGGGTTTGGGTAATTCGGGTTCGGGAATTGGGTATCGGGTATTTTGCCCATCCTTAAGCATAAACATCTTTGATAAAACTGCTGAGTCCATAGGTATCAATATTTACACTCCCCTTGTCCTTGAGCTTGGAGATTTCAATTTACCAAGATAAAATTGACCATTCGTTAAATAAAAAAAAATGAAAACACACACACACACAGAGTCCAAAGAGACAAGTGGCGTACGACGTACCCGCCTACTCGCGTGCGCTGTTTGTGAGACTGACTCTGTCTCTAGCGGCGGCGCCGCCGGCCTACCAGGTGCCCACTGCCAGGCCTTCATCTTCGGGGCCTTCGCCGGCGACAAGCATCACCAGGTACGCCCACCCCTTCTCTCCCGTTCCTTCTGTACGAACCCTAGCCTAAGCTGTTTGTATTAGGATCTTATCTGATCTGATCCATTCACAAGTGTATATGCCTACAATTCGATCTGATCTGATCCAATCACAAGTGTAATATACACATGTTATGCCTACAATTCGATTCTGTGTTTTTTAACAAAAATTATCGGGTGTACGCCCACCGTCCTGGAATACAGGACATCATGACTTATAAAACTTGTACTGAAATATAAGACATTCTACGTGGTGCCTATATGCTCGGATTTGTCAAAGTTTGTTAAAAAGGAAACCATAATTTGACGAAAAACAATTTAGGCCACATTCGGTTGAAGGGGAACGACTCTCTGGAAATATTGCAGGCTGGATTCGTTATCTAATTTAAATAAGCTTCAGTCAACCGGAATCAATCCTGGCCTAGATTCAGCTGAAACGAACGAGCCCTTAGTTGGACTAAATCCATGAGTAGGCCATTTGATTAGTCCCTGTTTTTTAGACCAAAGACATTCACCCAGTTTTATTAGAAAGTGTATCGAACACCCATAGGTCCGGATACTGGAATTACCAAGCATAGAAAAAGAGAGGTTTTAACAAAACTCGACTTTCTCTCAAACTCGACTACCCTGCGGACTAAACGCCCAAAAGGCACTTACAAAGTACCATCACTCCAGAGCTCACACCTCACATAGTTCCACCTCTCCTTGAAGCAAACGAAAAAGAAGAAAACTATGATAACAGCAGACTAGTGCACGCCAGTCGATATCAGGTTGATCAATTCTTCCGCAGTTGGTTCCAGCTTCGTCTTGAGCAGAATTTGATTAGTCCCTTAAGCTGTCTTACATTTTTGGAATCCCGTGCCCTTGTTTGATTTGCAGGTGCGTATGTTATGGCCGGCCTGATCAGGTTGCGTGCCAGTCCGAGGAGTTTGCCGTCGGTTCCTCGGTTGTCGTTCGCTCGGACACTTCCGGCTTTACAAGTGGCGGCTCGGTTTCCAAACCCGCTATTTCATTCTGCTAACATTCGTGAGAGCCGTGCTTTACTGGTAGCAGCATTGGATGTATCCAAGAATGGGTCCTCGGCGGTTCTGGCGAATAGCTAGCCTCCCAAAGGTTCTTTAATTTTCTTATTGGTAGCCTTCTAGAGGCTGTTTAGGTCAGTCTACCATGCGGCTGATCAATGTCCTTGTCAGAGTCCTTGACTGCGCTTTAAGTTGGCCAGTTGGGAGTAACTTGCACATTGCTTGCCTGCATGTTTACAGGGATTATTGAGACATTGCGCAATGTTGATGCAGTATGTTTCGACGTCGATAGCACCGTCATCCTGGATGAGGGTATTGACGAGCTTGCTGATTTCTGTGGGGCAGGGAAAGCTGTTGCTGAATGGACAGCAAAGTAAATGCTCCGTTGTGTAGATTGATTCATCTGGACTGTGGATTTTGCGGGAAGAACTAACCATGGCTTAATATTCTTAGAGCCATGACTGGGACTGTTCCATTTGAGGAGGCGCTGTCAGCCAGTCTGTCTTTAATCAAGCCATCCGTCTCCCAGGTGGAGGAGTGCCTGAAAAAGAGGCCACCAAGGTAATCTCGCCTTATTCTAAGCTTCATGTTAGTCTATATGGTAGCTGGTATTTTGATGTCCTTTGGTTTCCATCCTTTTTTTTAACTATTTGGATTCAGCACCACTGCTATTTACCTTTTGGAAATAATGGGTATAGGTGTTTATCCCTTGTCTGCTCCCCCCTTATACGTAACTCTGTATAGAACAGAAAGTACTTAGTAACAATAATTGATTGACTGAATTTCTCTTTTCACAGCAAGACAACAAATGTGTAAAAAGGGCAGACCCAGTGCCAGAGGCTCCCACACGAGTGGGGTCTGGGGAAGGGAATAACCGAAGCAAAGTCTTAACCCCGCGGAAATTTTGCAGAGAGATGGCTTCGAACCCAGAACCTGATGACTCGGCGAGCTAGCACTCACCAACTGCACCAGTCTGTACAGACAACCATAACATTATCGTTTTGGCCGGTTTGCCCTATGCCTTTTGCAGCAGTGCTCTAAGATTTCTTTGAATACAGTATGAAACAAAGAGAGAATTCACTCAACAACGTTGTTCATTTTCTTGGTCCATTTAAAGGATTATCAATAGCACTGCTTTTCTGTTTGCAGGATTTCTCCTGGAATGTCTGATTTGGTTAAGAAGCTAAAAGTTAATAATATTGATGTATTCCTTGTGTCAGGAGGCTTCCGACAAATGATCAAGGTAGGTCCTGTAATATCATACCATGGTTCATTTCGGCTGTCTCGTACTCAAATTTGTATGCTTGTTATATTCCAATTGTTGGAGTGAACTTTACTTTACACTGTCTCTTGCAATAATAAACAGGAATGTAAGAAAATCTAAAAGGTGCAATTTATTTTAACTACACTTTAGTTCAGTTGTAAATTTCCTGAATATATACAGTACAAAAATGATTGCTCACATATATATATAATGGTTATCATTTAATGGCTCAAAATCATCACTTAAATGTTTTCCTTGTTCCCAGCCTGTGGCATTTGAGCTTGGTATTCCTCCTGAAAACATCATTGCAAACCATCTGCTCTTTGGCACTTTGGGGGAGTACGCTGGATTTGATCCAACAGAGCCCACTTCACGCAGCGGGGGTAAAGCAAAAGCAGTGCTGCAAATAAAAAAGGTCTAGTAAAACTGCATATCTTTTGGTTGCACTTTTTACTTCTGACCATTGTGCTGACCTTTCTTTGTGTTCAGGACCATGGCTACAAGGCAGTCGTTATGATTGGTGATGGCGCAACTGATCTTGAGGTATATGACTGGATAACGTCTTTGAAACTTCTATCCTGAATTCCTGACAATAGATATGCACAAGGATGATATGTCTAATTGGGTGTAAAGGGCAGTTATCGATACTGACTTGATTTTTGTAATGATATGGTCATGCTTCCTGGCTGATTTGATTGTTGAGGCATGCAAACCTTTCTCACTGTTTGTGTTCCACTCAAATCTTGTTATTTTGTTTCTCTTGCTCATGTAGCATGAGATAGAAATAATAGGTGACGGAACTTCTGCAAAAATTTAATTTAGCATGATGTAACAAAGAGTGGGTGAAAGAGTTTGTTTTGCTTAAGGCCTGTTGAAAGAAATCGGTTTTAAGGCTATTGACATCTTGCAGCTATTCTTTAGTTTGAATATTTCAGAGAAAGATATAACTAACTAGCTTAACGGTACCAGACTTTTTTGATATATCAGTGTATAGCAATTTAACAATAATGCTGTACCACAATAAAATGTTATACAGCTAGATTAATTAGCCCATGTCTTTGCAGGCTCGGCCACCTGGTGGGGCAGACTTGTTCATCTGTTATGCGGGTGTTCAAATGAGGGAGCCAGTTGTAGTAGAAGCCGACTGGGTGGTTTTTGATTTCCAAGAGCTGATCACCAAGTTGTCAGAATGATTACTTACTGCAATCTCTGAATCTTGCATTGCACATTTGAAGCTGAAGATTTAACTAGCAATTCTTGGACTTCGGTGAATTATCTGGTTGTAAAGTATTTCTTTTTATTTTTTCCACTTTATTTTCATGGTGATCCTGATCCACAAATTTTGGAGGGGGTGTTCTAAGCAGTTGTTGAGTATGAGTAATGAATTCCATCACAGTTAAGTGTTGAATCGCACCTTTGTTTTTGCAAGCATTGTGGACTGTATGTCAAAATAGTGCACAGCTTAAAATAAAACCAACGATTCTGACATTCTGTTGAAGCAAATTATAGACTTTTGAAACTAATTCCTTCTGGACAGCAACTACTTACAAACAAGATGTAAGCTTTTGTGCAGCCGTTTCGGCTGATGGTTTATGTGGTTGATAAACCAGCTGAAGCTGATTTGTTGTGAAAGAAAAACACTGATCCATGGCTGATAAGTTCAAGCGAATAGCCCTGTTCAGTGTCGTCTTGAACTGCTGACAGTATTGGTTAAATTTCCATGAAGACTTGTTCCTGTGTATCTCTATAATTTCATTGGAACAGTGTCTTCACTCTTCAGTATCCTTGTGTGAGCAGCGAATACTTGACTCTACTTATAAATTTGTTGGACTCTTAATTGACCGCTGTTGGGTAAGAAAAATTACTCAAGCATCAATGTTTGAACACAAGACAGAGTTGTATTCATTTCTTGATCGTCATATTTTATATAAAATGACCATTTTACCCCTAACTCAAATAATTACAACCCTTTTCAACTATGAGGGCGAAGTGGTCTTTTTTCCCCTTTTGAGCCTTTATTTTCCAACTTTTGGTCACCAATCTTCTCGATGTCTTCGTCTTTTGGACTAGGGCAATTTTTGGTCCGTCTCTTTCTACCTTCAAAATTTTAGGCGAAGCCAAATCCTTGTCTTCGTCTAATCTTGCTTTCTTCTTTTCTCTAGCGAAGGCGAAATCTCTTTAGCGAAGACAGAATCTTTTGAGCGAAGTCATATTTCCATCTTCGCTTTGTTTCTTTCTCTTGCAAGTAAACTTTGTTATAGAAATCTTACAATTTCAACTCTGAAGTTTCAGGGGCTGAGTTTTCTCGGCGAAGTTAAATACCCAACAGCAGCCCCTCGCGGCAAAGGATTACTCCAAAGGTCTGAATCCCATGAAGTTTGGATTTAAACCGAAGACAGAAAAACGCCATCCCAAACTTTGGAGTTGGTTTTTTATAGCCGTTTAGACCGTGAACAGTTGGTTTTTGAATTGCAACGGTCGTATTTGACCCGCGAAAGCTGAACCGTCAGGTTTGACCCGAAGCCGCCTATATATACTTCGGTCCCTCCCCTGTTTTTGCTACTTTATCGAAGATGGGGAGGTGTTGCTGAAATTTTCTTTGAAGCGAAGTCAAAAATTTTTAGCGAAGCCAAACTTTCTTCCGAAGGCTATTTCTTTCGAGAGGTGAACGTTTGATTGACTAAGGTTAGTTTTTTTCCACACCGGTAAAACCGAATTTCATTACGCAACAACGAAATTACAAAAGTTTTAGTTCATGTGCCACATAACGATAAAGGCCACAAAAAATAACCGCATTGAGACACGCGATCACCAAGGAAACACATTGAAAGGATCAAGATGCCCAAGAGGGGGGGTGAATCGAGCTTTTCTAAAAATTAATTGCAAGAATTAAATCCTACAAGCCAAAGTTCACCCTTAGTGCCTATTTGTGTTCCTTGTGATTCTAACAGTAAAAGTTTTACACCATAAGTTCTAATGCTAGTCTAGCATGGCAATTCTAGGAAAGTAAACCAAGCAATGAAAGTAATACGAGAAAGTAAATACTTGAAAGTAAGGCCAAGGAACACGGCGATGTTTTTCCGAGGTATCGGAGAGTCGCCACTCCCCACTAGTCCTTGTTGGAGCACCGGCGCAAGGGTGTAGCTCTCCCTTGATCCGCGCAAGGATCAAGTGCTCTCTACGGGCTGATTCTTCGACACTCCATCGCGGTGAATCGCCCAAAACCGCTCACAAGATGAGTTGGGTCATCCACAAGCTCCGCCGGATGATCACCAAACTCCCAATCACCACCAAGCCGTCTAGGTGATGACGATCACCAAGAGTAACAAGCTAGAACTCTCACTTGACCACAACGAGCCTAATGAGAAGATGGATACACACTTGCTACTCCCTAGTCACTAGCGAGGGACTCTTAAACTTTGATTCTCAAATCACTACCCTCACTAGAGCTCTTGCACTCCCTTGCACTTCAAAGGTGTTTCTTAGCTGAACAAATGAGCAAGAGACCTCTAAAAGAGGTGGAGGGGATGTATTTATACACCCCACAGTCAAATCCAACCATTACCTGCCAACTCAGCAAAACACACGATGACCGGACGCGTCGGTCGATCGTAACGGTCGAAAAACTGAAACTCTAGCTAAGTGACCGGACGCACCGATCAAGGGTGACCGGACGCGTCCGGTCGTGCAGGGAGCTTACTGTACTTTGACCTGACACGCGACCACGTCCGATCAGTGATGACCGGACATGTCCGATCGTCAGAGTACCTTACTGGAATGTGACCGGACGTGTCGATCACTTCCCGGTCGCGTCCGATTAGGTGAATTCCCCTCTGTGACACGTGTCAGCCTAAACACCGCGTCCGGTCCTCGCAAGGACCACGTCCGGTCAATAGCGCTGAATCATGGTAACTGTTTAGTACTGACCGGACGCGTCTGGTCAAGCCAGAGACCGTGTCCGATCAAGGGAAAACAACTCTAAAAACTCTGAAACGCGACGCAACTTGAACCAAGTTGCTTCCAACTGAACTTTGAGCTATTCTTGAGCTACCTAGTGCTAAGTTTGACAAGTGTGCACCACACCTAAACAAAAGACTCACCTAGGTCAAGCTACTCGCTCGTGCCCCCTTTATAGTACAGCCAAAGGAAAAAGCGAAGATCCTAACGACTATTCCGAATGTAACTCAATACCTTAACATCCGGAACTAACCGTCCTTAATCTTGACGTCAATCCTTTGAAAACCGAAACGATTTCTATCAAGGGGCATGAATACCATAGTGCCCAAAGCAGTTATCAACCCCATGACCTAACTTACCAAAGTTTCTACAAAACACACGTTAGTCATGGTAATAATGCGTTGTCATCAATTGCCGAAACCAACTCTCGGGGCCTAGATGCTTTCAATCTCCCCCTTTTTGGTGATTGATGACAACACTTAGATTCAGAAGATAAGAGTTGAGGTTTTCGAACATGCTTGGTTCACATAAGCAAAAATCAATAAGCACAAGGGGTTAGGAATTGCTTATGTGCCCCAAGCCAACAGGGTGTACTCATAAGATAAAACATGAAGCGTTAGTACACATAAAACATAGCTCATATAAAATCGGAGTAAGGCACGGAAGCACAACCTTATGAGCTAGAACCAATTAAGTGACCTGATATAAAAAGGTGACTAGATAGACCACATAGACTCAAAGTATCTCACAGGCACACATGTCACAAAATGCAAGTACGGGAATGTAAACATGATGCATGAGTGTAGCACACAAATAAAAACGAAACCCCTCTATCAAAAACTCCCCTTGAATCTACTCTCTCTCTCCCCCTTTGGCATAAATCGCCAAAAACTAATCTAAGGATCCGACGGGGGAACAGAAGCAGTCGTGTCAGGTGCCGAGGAGCGTGGAGTGATCATGAACTGGGAAGTATCCTCCTCAGACTCTGAGCTGTCAGGCTGACCCTCTGAAGAAGCCCGTGGCTGTGAAGCGGTATAGGTCTGAACAACAAGAGCAGGTACTAATGAAGATGTAGCAATAATCGGAGCAGTCTCTGTCACCTGAGCCTGAAGCAAGCCAACTGCTGGAGGATCTGTCGAAGCTACGAACGAGGGCACAGTCTTTGTGGTGCCAGTCCTAGTCACTAGAGGAGCCACTGTCGCTGAAGCTGATAACCCTGAAGAAGTCACAAGAGTGGTGTGCGAGGGCATCGACTGACTAGTCAACTCGCTGTAGGAGGCACTCAAGTCAGCAAACGGAGTGCCTGTCAGAAGGTGAGGGCGAGGCTGGTCTGAAGGAGTGAACCCCATCTGAATAGGCATGTAGCTTAAGGACTGGAAAGTCTAGGGAACCTGCTGCTGTGGAGAGGTAAACTGGAAGCTCGGTTGTCCCTGACTTTGAGGTCCACTGGACTGTAGTGCTAGAGTCAGGACAGATGCAGGAGGAGGAACCCCAACTGTAACCAAGTGACGTAGGAGCTCAAGGTACTGCTGCTGGTTTGCTGCCTGCTGTCGCTGCATCTCAAACTGTTGTCGTTGTAGCTCAAGCTGCTGTCTCTGAAACTCATCCTGACGAGCATGTATCTGAGCAAATGCAACGGCTGTGTCCTGAGCCTGACGCTGCATCTGTATCTCCTACCTCTCCTGGGCCTGGGTCAGCCTCTCAAGTATAGCCACCATGGCTGGGTCTGAGCGGGAGGCTAAACCTGAACCACCGGCCTCATGGTCGTGAGACCGAGGAGAGCGGTACCGGAGGATGGGCTGGTAGTCCTCATCAGTGCTGTCAGAGGCCTCATCCTCAACTAGATCAGCAGGCTGAGCATCTAAATCAGCAAGCTCTGCCTCAGCAAGACCCTGAACGGTCGCGTCCTGCTCAGCTGCTGTCTCGGGCACCTCTGGTCTCTCCCGCTGTCCTGGCACGGGTGCCTAATCTCTGGTAACAGAAGCCCACAGCTGACGGATATCATACTCTGGAAAAGCAGTGATGGTATCTGATATCTCAGCTCTAATATCAGGAGGCAGCTCACATGCAGATCTGATGATAAAGCATATCCAATGTGCATAGGACAGCTGACGGTGACCCTTGAAACCCTCTGCCAAGGTATCCTCCATCTCACATAGCATAAGATCCCAGATGTCAAACGGTGTCTGTGAGAGAAGGTGACCTATAACTGCATACGGGTCAATCCCTCTCTGTACCCTAGCCTCGGAAGAAGTGTGCGTCTGACAATAGCATCCAAGACTCTGGCGAGGGGTGTCAAGCTAGCTGGTGTACGTCTGGACCCTTCGCCAAAAGGCTCACGAAAGCAGGGTCAGATCATATCAGTAGGGGGCACTGTACCGCCGTGAGGGCGTCTCGGTGGAGCAGTCTGACCAAAACACAGCTGGTGTATCTTCGTATCTGAAGCTGGAAGTCTGAGAATCTCCCATACCCTGGTGCTGTAGAGTCTGTGGTCACGGCCTCAGAATGCAAAGTGAATGAACTCATGTGCCAGGTCAATCCAAAGTGAAGAATAGAACTCCTTGACCCAAGTGCCGCAGTATGCTCCTGTCCGTCCAAGAAAATCTGACAGGCCCGGAAGAAAAGATAGGTGCGGACGAAGCTGCTCACCAACCACCTCAACTAGAGCCTCAAGACGACAGACCCTCTGAGGTCTAAAAGCAATCTCACTGTCGACGTACGCTCTGTAGAAATCCTCGTGCAGAGGTGTGTAGAAGCCCTCTGACGCTCGGGGGTCCCGCTGAGGTGGGAACCATCGGCTAACCTCAACAAATCTCAGGGCCTGCACCTGACGTGCTGTAACTCCCCTCAAGTCAAAGTGCTCAACTAGGGGGTGTCCTCGAGCCCTAGAAGGTGGACGTCCTCCACGACGCTGGCCCTCTGGCCTAGGAGTCACCTGAGCTCACGTACGTCCTGAGCGACGACGCGGTGGAGTCTGAACTAGCTGCTCCTCTGTCTCCTCTGGATCCTCTGTGGGTGGATCAACAGACATATCCTCTGTCCCCGCGGTGGCCTTAGTACCGAGCTGTCGACCTTCAAGATGAAAGCGACGCTCGCCAATGTGAATCCCACTACTCCTGCCTTCCCTCTCTGCTAGCTCTGCTACGTCTGCAACTGCCTGAGCAATCTCTGCATCTGTAAGTGTTTTCTTCTTCTTCCTGGCCATAGTCTTCTTGCGCTTGCCACGCGTAACCTCTGTCAGTCTGGGAGGACTCTCGTCCCCGTCACTAGGTGCACCCCAGCGTTCTTGCAGCGAACCATACTGACCAACTGCTGAGAAACCCTGAAAGATGATGAACTGTCACTCAAGAGG
Source organism: Saccharum hybrid cultivar R570 (assembly GCA_038087645.1). NCBI lineage: Eukaryota > Viridiplantae > Streptophyta > Magnoliopsida > Poales > Poaceae > Saccharum > Saccharum hybrid cultivar. The sequence continues at coordinate 878,230 of JAQSUU010000044.1, read as the reverse complement.
CTTGGCCTCAATCCGTATCCGCAGGCTTGGCCTCGGATTCAAATCTGATCAACTATCACCCAACACACCGACATAACTCGCTGAAAAAGATAGAATAGGTGGATCTACTATAAGAAACATATAATATCTAATAGATGAGAGATCCTAAAGGTAGCAAGCATATGAGATAAGACATGAAAAGAAGCGATGGCTACCTCCGATCGGCAAGAACCCGGTGAAGGAATGAGATGACCTTGACTCGCGAGAGTTCCCTGAAAGCGCCGGATGAGCGCTGAAATTGCTGAGACAAGTAAAGATGATGAGAATTTGAACGAGGCATCACGGCAAACCCTAAACGAAAGGATCAAAGGATTGAAAATGAGATTTTGATTTCACCTTTGTGGAAGGAGGAAAACTAGAGTCTAGGGTTAGGGTTAGGGCAAGCTTCGATGGTAGTCTCGGTGGTCGACTGAAGCAGTGAAAGAGGGGGTCACAGTAGCGTGAGATGGAGGAGGATTTGGTAGCTGGCGCAGTGGAGAGGAACTCGACGGTGGCGCGGGCACAGGCGGCGCGGCAGCGAGGCACGGTGGCACGGCGAGCAGCGTGCGGAGCACGGCGGTGACGCAGGCGAGGGCGGCGCGGCAGCGTGGCTCGGTGGCACGAGCGAGGGAGGCAAAGGCGGCACGCGCACGGCGGAGCGAGGGCAACATGCGGCGGAGGAAGAGGCGCAGGCGGCGGTGCGGCGAGTTAGGGTTCAAGTCAGCGTGACAAACGACGGTGGATAGAATAAACAGATCAAAAACGGAGAAGTTATATGAGGACTCAGATCCGCTCGCAACACACTAACCGAACGTGGTGGTCGCATGACCGGATGCGGTGGGGCAGCGTCCGGTCACAGTCTAGTAAGCTCCTGGAGCGACTGGACGCGTCCAGTTAGGGCTGACCGGACGCGGACAGAGTCCGGACGAAGGTCATCTGGGAAACTCATCGCGCATGACCGAACGCGGTGTTGGATACCGGGACCGGACGCGGTGGTCAACAACGACGCGTCCGATCGAGCGTTCGGTCACAGGTCCAAGAGAAAGTCTTCGGGATGACCGGACACGTTGGTGGTCGCCGGGACCGGACGCAGTGGTGGAGCAGCACCACGTCCGGTCCAGCGTCCAGTCACTATTTAACGTCTTTCTTCAAACGATCTTCGACACGACTTCTCCCAATCAAGTTCCAATTCAAAGAGACTCAAATAAACACCAATTGGAACTTGATATGAGTGACCTCACTCAAACCCTCAAGTTTTTCAAAATAATTTGCCTTAGGCTAGTATTGTTTTTAGGAAAATAAGCAATAAACACCCGAGGAGCAACGTATGGCCATGCAATAGAGTTTATGAACTCTTAGGAGCGTCAAATGCTCTCTCTATTCATGGACGAACATAGAGGTCGCTCAAAGCCAAACTGAAAAGAAACGACAAAGCAACAACCATGCATATGCAATGCAAAACAAGTAAGTAAGACTAGGTTGCTTGTCAAGTTTGATCCGCGGTTAGGCTTCTTCACTCCTCTGAAGGAGGGTTATCGTAACCGTGTTAGGCAAGTCCTAGATGCATTGCGGGAAATTAAACATAACATATAATACAATGCAATGCAAGGAACAACACAAGCTCATTTTTTAAAGTTACTAGAGTCAAGCACATTAAGTTCACTTCTCAATCTACAAAAGGTAGCCTCATCCAAAGGTTTAGTGAAGATATCCGCTAATTGATTTTCACTTCTTACACCTTCTATTGATATATCATTTTTAGCAACATGATCTCTTAGAAAGTGGTGGCGGGTATCAATGTGCTTGGTGCATGAGTGTTGTACCGGATTATTAGCAATTTTAACGGCACTTTCATTGTCACATAAAAGTGGCACCTTTTCAAGAACAACTCCATAGTCTAGGAGGGTTTGTTTCATGTATAAGATTTGTGCACAACAAGCCCCCGCGGCAATATATTCCGCCTTGGTGGTGGATAAAGCCACACTATTTTGCTTCTTAGATGACCAAGATACTAAAGACCTCCCAAGCAAATGGCACCCGTCGAATGTGCTTTTTCTATCAATTTTGCAACCGGCATAATCCGAATCAGAATATCCAACTAGTTGGAATCTAGCTCCTTTGGGATACCAAAGACCAATGCTTGGGGTGTGCTTAAGATATCTTAAAATTCTTTTTATGGCACTTAAGTGAGGTTCTTTAGGGCACGCTTGAAAGCGAGCACACATGCACACACTAAACATGATATTAGGCCTTGATGCGGTAAGGTACAATAAGCTACCAATCATAGAATGGTAGAGAGTTTGATCAACCGATTTATCTCCCTCATCTAGATCGAGATGTCCATTAGATGGCATTGGGGTCTTGATTGGCTTACATTCTTCTATCTTGAATCTCTTGAGAAGATCGTTGGTATACTTTTCTTGAGAGATGAAAATCCCTTCTCTCATTTGCTTGACTTGAAAACCAAGGAAGAATGTGAGCTCACCAATCATAGACATTTCGAACTCCTTTGACATCAATTCACCAAATTCCTTGCAATAATCTTCATTTGTTGATCCAAAGATGATATCATCAACATAGACTTGACAAATAAAGATCTCCCCATTAAGCTTCTTGGTGAATAGTATGGTGTCGACCTTCCCAATGGTGAAGCCCTTCTCAATGAGAAAGTTCCAGAGGCGCTCATACCACGCTCTAGGGGCTTGCTTGAGCCCATATAGCGCCTTGGACAACCTATAAACATGATTAGGATATCTAGGGTCTTCAAACCCGGGAGGTTGATCAACATAGACTAGTTCATTTATGAAGCTATTTAAGAATGCACTTTTCACATCCATTTGATATAGTTTCATATCATGATGTGATGCATATGCAAGAAGGATACGAATAGATTCAAGTCTTGCAACAGGTGCAAAGGTCTCTCCAAAATCAAGACCTTCAAATTGAGAGAATCCCTTTGCAACTAGTCTTGCCTTGTTCCTCACTACTATGCCTTGGTCATCTTGCTTGTTGCGGAACACCCACTTGGTTCCAATGACTCTTGCACCTTTTGGATGCTCTTCAAGTGTCCACACTTGATTGTGGGTGAAGTTGTTCAATTCTTCATGCATAGCATTCACCCAATCCGGATCTTGAAGAGCTTCTTCTACATTCTTAGGTTCAACACAAGAGACAAAAGAGTGATGTTCAACAAAAGAATCAAGCTTTTGAGATCGAGTCATTACTCCCTTTGTAGGACTCCCTATGATGAGATCTTGTGGATGTGCTTGAAGTAGAGACGAGTTTCTTCTATCAACCACTTGAAGAGAGGGTTGGGGAGCATCAACGTCTTGAGCTTGTGCCTCGACTTGTTCATGAGAGACATGAGTGTCTTCATTTTCAACTCTCTTATTCTTGTCATCATCTTGAGGCACATTTGATGAAGATAGTGGATCGACAATTTGTACATCATCTTCATCATCTTTTGGCTTGATGTCTCCCACCGGCATGTTCTTCATTGCCTCCATCAATGGTTTATCACCTACATCATCACAATTCTCAATTGCTCCTTGGGAGCCGTTAGATTCATCAAATTCCACATCATATGTTTCTTCAACCAAACCGGTGGCATGGTTAAATACTCTATATGCTTTGGACTTTGATGAGTAACCAACAAGAAAACCAATATCACAACGTCTTTGAAACTTTCCTAAGTGTTGACGCTTCTTGTAGATGTAGCATTTGCAACCAAACACTCGGAAGAATGAGACGTCTGGCTTCTTCCCATTTAGCAACTCATAGGGGGTCTTGCTAAGAAACTTTTGTAGAAAGAGGCGATTTGAAGCATAGCATGCGGTGTTGATTGCCTCAGCCCACAATTTTTCCAGAGTGTTGTACTCATCTAACATTGTTCTTGCAAGGGTGATCAAAGTCCGGTTCTTTCTCTCAACTACACCATTTTGTTGAGGAGTGTAGGTTGATGAAACTTTATGCTTGATTCCAATCTCATCACAATAAACTTTAATGTTTGTGTTGTCAAACTCTTTCCCATTGTCACTTTTAATCTTCTTTATCTTGACTTCAAATTCATTTTGAGCTCTCTTTGCAAACTTCTTGAACCAATTGGCCACTTCGGATTTGTCATGAAGGAAGAAAGTCCAAGTGTATCTTGAGTAGTCATCCACTATCACAAGACAATAGAGATTTCCACCCAAGCTCTTGTAAGTTATAGGACCAAACAAATCCATGTGTAGAAGTTCTAGCACTCTTGAAGTTGACATGTAAGTTTTGGTTGGATGAGTGTTTGCAACTTGTTTGCCGGCTTGACATGCACTACAAGGTTTGTCCTTTTCAAACTTTACATCCTTCAAGCCTCTCACTAATTCTTTCTTCAATAGCATGTTGAGAGTGTTCATTCCAACATGAGCAAGCCTCCTATGCCAAAGCCATCCAAGTGAGGTCTTGGTGAACAAACATCTCATCAAGTTTGCATCTTCGGAGGTGAAGTCAACAAGATAAAGATTATTGTATCTAAAGCATTTGAATATCATTTGCTTGTCATCTATCTTTGAAACTACCACTTCATTTGGTGTGAACAAGCATTGGTAGCCAAGGTCACAAAGTTGCCCAACGGATAGCAAGTTAAAACTCAATGAAGCAACATAGAGCACATTTGAGAGAGAGTGATCATTTGATATTGCAATCTTGCCTATACCATTGACTTTGCTCTTTGAATTATCTCCAAATGTGATCTTCTCTTGACATACCCCATTCTCTTCAAGTGAGGTGAACATACGAGGATCACCGGTCATATGTTGAGTGAAACCACTATCAATAACCCAATAAGATCCACCGGTCTTGTAGTTCACCTACACATAAGAGATCAAGCTTTTTGTTTAGGGACCCAAACTTGAGAGGGACCCTTGACTTTCTCTACTAGTGACTTGGCAACCCATATTTTCTTAGGCCTATTCTTGTTTGGGGGACCCAAGAATATGACTTTCATCTTTCCACTTGAATCTTTTCTAAGCATGTAATGAACATTGAAGGCAAATGGTCTAGCATGCTTGGACAAGGGTTGTGGTGGTGGAGTTTTGCACTCATGAGCAAAATAGCCTTCTTGTCCACACTCAACACATCTCTTTGGCTTGGGCTTTGACTTGCTTTGTTGTTGTTGAGCTTTAGCCTTCTTCTCTTGATTTGCCAAGTAACCAATGCCACTCCTATCCAACTTCATAACAGTGTTCATGAGTAGCTCACTTTGCAAATATTGGCCTCTAGTGAACTTGTTTAGGCCGGTCTTGAGATGCTCTTTCTCTTGCTTGAGCTTTTTATTCTCTTCAATAAGTAACTCATTTGAAGTTTACTTCTCAAGAGCCATCAACCCTTTTAGCTTCTTGTTCTCAATTGCAAGCATCTCATTCTCACTCTTGATCTTGGCATAATCATCATAGTTGTTGGCCTCAACCACACTCTTGCCTTTGCCACCGGAGTCTTGCTCAATGCTTTCAATGATCAAATCATCACATGATGTAGCTATATCAATCTTAACAACTTGGTTAGTAGCATCATGTGTCTCAAGAGAAAGCTCATTAGCAACAACAAGACTATCATAGTCAATTTTTAATGTAGTATATTTATCTTTTAGAGAATTGTGCCTAGTGTTGAGCTCATCATGCTTCTTCTCAAGTTTATCATATTGATCTCTAAGCTCTTTGTTAGAAGTTTTGAGCTCCTTGAGAGTAGAAGACATAATTTTATTTTGATCTTTGAGCTCATCATTAGCCTTTTGTGCACTTTCAAACTTAGATGAGAGTGATTCATTTTCATTTTGGAGCTCATCATTTTCATTTCTAGTTTTTCTTATGACTTTAGAGTATTTGTTCAATAATTTTACAAGTTCATCATAAGAAGGTGCATCATATTCATCATCACTATCACTATCATCATCATCGCTATCATGGTTTTGTACCTTTCGTTCACCCTTGGCCATAAGGCATAGGTGAGTTGTGGACGATGATGGTGAAGGTGGCAGTGAAGGTGGTGATGAAGATGTCGATGAAGATGATGGCCCAATCATAAATACGGCAACCTTCTCTTTCTCATCATCGCTCTCATCACCAGAGGACTCATATGATGATTCAATGTCGGTGAGCCAATCACCGACAATGTATGCTTTACCTCCCTTCTTTTTCTTGTAGAACTCTTTTCTCTTGCCATCCTTCTTCTTATATGGCTTGTTCTTCTTCTTCTCATCTTCTTCATCACTTGAGTCATTTTTCTTGCCCTTGTTCTTGTTCTTATACTTGTCTTTTGGAGGCCTAGGGCATTGATGAGCTAGGTGGTCAAGTTCTCTACAATTGTAGCAATCCATCTCGGATATTGGCTTCCTTTTGCTACTTGTGAAGAATTTCTTCTTCTTGCCATCGAACTTGATGCCACTCTTGTTGAGCTTCTTTAGCATCTTGGTGGTCTTCCTCACCATGAGTGCAAGTGATGCATCATCAATATCACTTTCACTTGAGCTTTCTTGCACCATCATGGCTTGGCCCTTCTTCTTCTTATCATGACTAGCTTTGAAGGCCAAGTCCTTCTTCTTAGAAGATGATGAGCCCTCTTCCGGAGTGATGTGCATGTACATCTCATGTGCATTGATCTTTCCCAATACTTGTGTCGGTGTTGCGGTGGAGAGATCACTTTGATGAAGCACGGTGACAATGTGACCATACTTCTCAACGGGAAGAACGCTCAAGATCCTCCTTGCAACATCCGATTGACTCATTTGAGTGAGCCCAAGAGCATTGAGATCTTCTATAAGAACATTCAATCGAGTGTACATGTCATTAGCACTTTCTTTAGGAAGCATCTCAAAATAATTAATCTTCTTTAAAGCAATATGATAGCGTTCCTCATGCTCACTCTTAGTTCCCTCATGGAGAGCACAAAGGTTTTCCCACATTTCATGAGCGTTTTTGCATTACACACACGATTGAAGATATCCTTGCCTAAGCCCGGTAGAGTGTATTTTTGGCCTTTGCATTCCATCGGTCGTACTTCTCCTCGTCACCACTTGGGTCGGCGGGGTTCTTGATAGCGGGAAGCCCTTGGGTGGCGGCTCTAAGACACCCCACATCTATGGCTTCGAGGTACGCCTCCATGCGGATTTTCCAATATGAAAAATCATCCCCCTCAAAGGTAGGAGGTGGTCCTTCCCCGTTAGACATCTTGCTCTAGGCGGTGAAGCCTAAATTAGGAGCAACTCGGCTCTGATACCAATTGAAAGGATCAAGATGCCCAAGAGGGGGGGTGAATTGGGCTTTTCTAAAAATTAATTGCAAGAATTAAATCCTACAAGCCAAAGTTCACCCCTAGTGCCTATTTGTGTTCCTTGTGATTCTACCGGTAAAAGTTTTGCACCCTAAGTTCTAATCCTAGTCTAGCATGGCAATTCTAGGAAAGTAAACCAAGCAATGAAAGTAATACGAGAAAGTAAATGCTTGAAAGTAAGGGCAAGGAACACGGTGATGTTTTCCCGAGGTATCGGAGAGTCACCACTCCCCACTAGTCCTCGTTGGAGCACCCGCGCAAGGGTGTAGCTCCCCCTTGATCCGCGCAAGGATCAAGTGCTCTCTACGGGCTGATTCTTCGACACTCCGTCGCGGTGAATCGCCCAAAACCGCTCACAAGATGAGTTGGGTCATCCACAAGCTCCGCCGGATGATCACCAAACTCCCAATCACCACCAAGCCGTCTAGGTGATGACGATCACCAAGAGTAACAAGCTAGAACTCTCACTTGACAACAATGAGCCTAATGAGAAGATGGATGCATACTTGCTACTCCCTAGTCACTAGTGAGGGACTCTCAAACTTTGATTCTCAAATCACTACCCTCAATAGAGCTCTTGCACTCCCTTGCACTTCAAAGGTGTTTCTTAGCTGAACAAATGAGCAAGAGACCTCTAAAAGAAGTGGAGAGGATGTATTTATACACCCCACAGTCAAATCCAACCGTTACCTGCCAACTCAGCAAAACACGCGATGACCGGACATGCCGGTCGACGTGACCGGACACGCCGGTCGATCGTAATGGTCGAAAAAATAAAACACTGGCTGAGTGACTAGACGCACCGATCAAGGGTGACCAGACGCGTCCGGTCGTGCAGGGAGCTTACTTTACTTTGACCTGACGCGCGACCACGTCCGATCAGTGATGACCGGACGCGTCCGATCGTCAGAGTACCTTACTAAAACATGACCGGACACGCCGATCACTTCCCAGTCGCGTCCGATTAGGTGAATTCCCCTCTGTGACACATGTCAGCCTGAACACCGCGTGTGGTCCTCACAAGGACCGCGTCCGGTCAATAGCGCTGAATCACGGTAACTGTTTAGTACTGATCGGACGCGTCCGGTCAAGCCAGAGACCGCGCCCGGTCAAGGGAAAACGACTCTAAAAACTCCGAAACGCGACACAACTTGAAACAAGTTGCTTTCAACTGAACTTTGAGCTATTCTTGAGCTACCTAGTGCTAAGTTTGACAAGTGTGCACCACACCTAAACAAAAGACTCACCTAGGTCAAGCTACTCGCTCATGCCCCCTTTATAGTACGGCCAAAGGAAAAAGCGAAGATCCTAACGACTATTCCGAATGTAACTCAACACCTTAACATCCGGAACTAACCATCCTTAATCTTGACGTCAATCCTTTGAAAACCGAAATGATTTCCATCAAGGGGGCATGAATACCATAGTGCCCAAAGCAGTTATCAACCCCATGACCTAACTTACCAAAGTTTCTGCAAAACACACGTTAGTCATGGTAATAATGTGTTGTCATTAATTGCCAAAACCAACTCTCAGGGCCTAGATGCTTTCACACATGCCTGAACACCCCACCACTACTACCAGAAAACTAAGCGCCTGCGAACCACCAAAGTTCCACTCAGAATCAACACACTAATAAGGCGATACATGTGCTAAATAATCAGTACTCAGGAGCTACGACTTCGCGCTTTCTCTGTGGATCACCCGACATATGGCACCAGTTGGTGTTCCTCCCTTGCACAGGCTCGCTGACTTTGTTTGTGGAAGAAAAGAGCCGCCGTCTTCACTGCATCAGCGCCCTGGATCATCTGGTCCTTCAGGCCTTCCTTGAGTAAACCTTTCCAATACGTCAGAAACGAACATATCATACAAATAATCTCAGTAGGAGATTTAATTCTCTTCCCTTCAAAGCACACAGAGTTTCTAGCTCTCCAGATTGCCCAACAAACAGCTGCCAGCTTAACGGCATGCATTTGTGGGCTCTAGGGTAAGAACTTGTTTACCCACACCCAGTACTGCTCCATATTACTCGGTCTACAGTCAGCGCCCAGCGAGTAGGCCAAAAGGCACCAAATATATTTTTTAGTAAAGCATTCAAAGAAGATGTGCTGACCACTTTCTTCCTCTGTGCAAAAGGCACAAGATTTTTCTCCTTTCCATTTACGCTTGATTAAGCTGTCTTTGGTCAGAATTGCATTATGTGATAGCAACCACATAATTTTTTTTGATTTTTAAGGGAAGTTTCACTTTCCAAATTCCCTTGAAGTTAGGGCCATATTCATACTTGCACAAATATTTGTAAGTTGATTTAATAGAGAAAACACCTGATTTCTCCCAATCCCAAATTGCTCTGTACTTGTTATTATTTGTACAGTAATGATGCACAATATCTTGCAATCTACCCAATTGAGTTTGCAGATCTTCATGGAGCCAACATTTGAACTTCAGTTTCCATCTTCTTTGTTTCATGGTTTCAAAAGAACATTCCCGATCTTCACTTATCTCATATAAGTCTGGAAACTTGTCTACCAAGGAGACAAGTCCACACCAGCGATCATGCCAGAAGCTGGTGTTTTTACCATCACCTACCCTCATGGATCTGCCCTTTAGATAGATGTGTTTAACTTTTAACAAATCATTCCCCACATGGGAATTTTTGTAACTTTTGTTCAACAAGTACAAGCTCTCCTTTTGGAAATATTTCTTCCTGATAATATCATGCCAGATGCCTTCTCCATTTTTTAGCTTTCCACCACCATTTGCATAAGAGACTAATGTTCATTTTCCTTAAATTTTTGATACCAAGACCCCTTTATCTTTTGGTTTTGTAATTCTAATCCACCTGACAAGGTGATATTTCTTCTTCAAGCCTCCCCCTTGCCAGAAGAATCTTTTTCTGATGGTTTCCATTTTATCAAGGGTTGAAATAGACAACCAGTACATAGACATGGTGTATATAGGCAAATTACTCAAGTAGGCGTTAATAAGGGTTAATCTTTCCCCTAAACTTAGAGCACTACCCTTCCTCCCATCCAATCTTTTTATCAGTTTTTCAATAATGGGTAACCAATCTGCTACATGAAGCCTGGAGCCAGCCACAGGAACTCCTAAATACTTAATAGGCCATTTGCCAATAGCACAACTGAACATGTTAGATAATTCAATACTCTTTGAGTCATCCTGACTTATCATAACCACTTCACTCTTGTTAAAATTGATCTTAAGGCCAGACATTGATTCATAAATGTAAAGCAAAAGTTTAAGATTGGCAGCCTGCTCTCTATCATCCTGAAGACACAGATTTATGTCATCTGCATATTGCAGAACAACAACCCCATTTTCAGTGTACTCAGGTACAAGACCTTGAATCAAGTTATTCTTCTGTGCAAGAGAAATCATTTTTGCTAAAGAATCAGCAGCAATGTTAAAGAGGAAGGGCGACAAAGGATCACCTTGTCTAACCTCTCTATCAGATTTAAAGTAACCCCCTTAGTATTGTTGATTTTAACACTTACAGTACCAGTCATCAGACCAATTAGTCACTTGTTATGCATTTTATAGTTACACAAAACAGAGCTCTTTTTATCATTGCTAGTAGTTCTCATGGTACTCTTGTATATGGCTCTCGAGGACCTATTATGACTGCATTTGCACATTGATATGGTGTGTGAAGACAAATTTGTCTTTATATTGTGGCAAATTGTATAAATGTCGGTTTCGTTGCATGATTGTGGGGTCTAGTTTGCATTGTTTAAATAGGCCAATACTTTGCTTGCCTGACCCAGTGCTTTTTGAAGCAGTTCTAGCACCTAGGTTGCAGACAAATTATTTTGGAATTATTTGCTGTGAACATAGCTGTTGTAGTTGGAGTTATTTCTATATTTTTTATGCATTTGGTGTGAACATAGCTGTAGGGTCCTAGCATAGATTTGTAGCTACCTTTTCTATCTATACTATATATATAAGATGCAGATCCTCCTTTTGAAGTTAGTAGGCCTATTTCTACAAGACTTTGATGATCAATTACTCTTTTTCAATATGCCATTTATGTGATACAAAATCATAAGTATTTTTCAATGTGGACATCAATTTTATGTTATAAAACCATGTATTGATATATAAATTGTTGGTCAAAGGCTTAATGCACCATTTTAAATCGGAGGGGGTACCAAATTAACTTTGATTATTGGCTTTTTTATGCTTTATTAAGCTGTTCTGAATTATATACTTTGTATCGTTTTGTTATGTTTACTGTAAAAATGGTCATGTTGGTTGAAGTTGTCAGTTTAAGTATGAATTGACATGGACATCTGGTACTTAAATTACGTATCTATCTTTGATGCTAAATAATAAAAATTATATTTCACATGTACCCCTAGGCCTTGTTAGATTCATTATTTAGGTACAGATCACAAAAGATGTTATTGTTCATGCATGCTTTTTAGGTTTGCATATACACATCACGCAAGGTGTTAAAATAGTTAATGATAATATACATTTGAACTGTTTTGGGTTGTATTTTGAGATCTTGTTTATCTATTATTATAACTGCCCATTGCTTCAGAAACTTAATCCAGTAAAAGGGCATATTCTGATGGTATTTTTTTTTGAACCGACACTTCATTTTCGTTTGACGTTCTAACTCGTGCATTTCTTGTTTCTTTAATAATATCTATGGGCAAGACTTTAGATATTTATTATAATCAGAGATACTGAACGTAACGTCCAAATTATGATTCTAATGGTGCTTCTTTTTATTAAATTATGCAAATGCTAAGCATCTTTGTAACACCCTAGGTGTTTGGCTTTCACAAAATTGCATTCATTTCATAAACATGTGCATCATCTATCTCATCATGCCATTGTTACTGAAACATGTATATGTGACATTCTCAATTATGTTTGTTTCATACTTGATTGCTGGTGAATGGTAGTCAGTGCAACATGTGAATGCAACATGAGTTTCTCATACCTTGAAACATGGCAACATGGTAGTGTGACATGACAAGTTTAAAATTGCAACAAAGTCATGAAACATGTGAAACATGGATTTGCAACAATAGGGAATTTGATTGTTTTGTTGTTTCATCACATGTGATACTTGGAAGTTGGTGTAGCACTTGTGTAGGGTGGTTAATTATAGTCTAATACACCTTAACTACACTTAGGGTAATTGATGGAACATTTTTCATGTGGACCAAAATGACTAAATTGCCCTCTAGGTGGAGGTTTGACTTTAGGATGACCTATAGAGTGACTCTGTTTGAGTAATTTAAAAGTCTAACCTAGAGACCTTGCATGGATGTGCACACTTTACCAAAGTTGTAGCCAATTTATCAAGGAACAAAAGTCTCAATATGACCATTTCATGAAAATGGCTAGAACATGCTCAAACAGGGCTCACAAGTCAGGTTTCCATGCTGATTTCATACTTAGAAAATTTTTTCAGTCAAGTCCTGACTTACAGTTTCATGAGCCCCTCTTTGAGACCTTGTATCTCCCAATCTAGACTGAATTAGTCTAAGCTCTAATTGACAATATTGTTGTACACCTATAGCTCTACCTTTTTTCTAACTATGGCTCTCATCGAATCGACCTAGATTACGAGCTGTGAGGCGATGAAATCACGCTATCAGTCGTCGTGCATAACCGTCGGGCGTGGCCAACCGCACACAGGGCCGGGACGCCGTGTGGCCGTGATGCTCTAGTTCTGCCCCCACTCGTGAGCGCGTTGGTGAGTTCAAGCTGCCAGTATGCTACTGCTGCCCTCCACTCCCTCCATTCTCTCGCCTCACCCTGCCTTCTCCTGCCCACCAGCAAGGCGAGCACACCGTCATTGCGCCGCCGAGAGCTCCACCACGCACAACTCCGTCACCACCGCATCATTTCCAAATTGGCTTGGCCAAAATCTCCACCACTACCTCCTCTACACGCTGCACGTCTTAGCTGAGCCAGCCGGGTCACAGGTAGAGCGAAAGGGGTCGTTCCTTCTCCACTGTCATGCTCGGAGCTCCACTCATGTTGCAGTCCACCGTGGCCAGAGCAATGTCATGCTTCTCTATGCTCCGCGTGGGTTGTTTCATGTCACTTGAGTCAGGTAGAACTGTAGGAGCTGCCATTTTAGTTGCTATCGTACCGGGCTCGCCGGAACGAGCCACCGCACTAGGCGCGGTGCCATGGCTACCACCGCGTCAAGCTCCGTGTTTGCTGCACTTGCTTGCTCAACAGTCGATTGGAGTCATGTCCCGCGCGTCGTAGTGGTAGACCTAGCTGTGCGGAAGACGCTACTGGGTGAAATCGACCCAATGGCGTGGAATGTCGCCGCGTCTGAGGTTGGGGTCGCCACCATGCCGCCATGCATGGTGGCCAGACCTCGTCGGTGCTTCGGGTGACCCAACCGTGAGTTCATTCGACTCGTCGTGAGGTAAGGAGAGTCACCGAGTCGCTTGTTCATGTTGTGATGTCTGATTTTGCGACCATCGACGCGAGCCGCCCGCCGCCGTCCGCCATGAACGACGGCGAGGTAGCTCTGGTGCAGTAGAGTTAGGGGAAAAGGAGTGCCTAGGTGCGGGGTGACACGGAGATCACGATGGCGAGGTCGGTTTCGCAGGAAAGCACATCGTCGGCGAGCTAGCGCCGCCCGACCATCGCCTTTGCCTTGGTGCCGTTGACAGGTGGGGCCGGCCTGTCAGCACGGGCTCCTATGTTTGTGTAGCTGGGCCGAATCAGCAGCAACCGAGCAGGCCCAGTTGGGCTTTAGGCGTGTTAGGGTTTCCAAATTGTTTTGTTTTATTCTTTTTCACAATTTTCTGTATAGATTCAAAAATGCATATCTCTTAATTAATAGATCCAAATGATGTGGTTTCAATTTTGTTGAGTTCCTGGTAATGTCTAGTTTATATTAAAAATATAATATGTGCCATGTTCTGTTATGAAAAATAGGGTTACTAATTATCTCTTTTATTCATGTGGGAAATAGGGGTAATTATATCTTTCTCTGTGTAGCTCCAAATGACATGAAATTTTTATGGTGGACTGATCATATCATGAATAGCTTGCAGTTAAATTTTCATACATTTTGGACACTATTTGTGGGAGTTATGTATTTCTCTTATTTGTATGGATGGATCTTGTGTGAATTTTCATAATTTTTCTATAGATCCAGTAAAGGTAAAATTTGGTGAGTGTTGTTCTTATGCTAGAATGATACTAGGAAAAATATGAAATCTATTGTTTGACACTTTTCATTAGAGTTTCCTATTTATGCTAGAAATAGAGATGCTATCTGTTATTTTGTGATGCAGCAAGTTTTGCTTGTCCAATTTCTTTGAAATTTTTAGGGTGGTCTATTTGAAGCATGAGATAGCTACTGTAATTTTTGCAGATGTTTCTGTACCATTTTACTATATATTGCTTTAATCACCTAATTAACTAAATAAATTAGAAAAGGGCATTAAATAAATTATTTAGAAGTTGGCACTATACTTTCTGATGTTCCTCTAGTATGCACTACCAGTTGGTATACTTGGTTTGGTCCAATTATGCTTTTGTATCATCACTAAATATTTAATTTGGTAAATCTGCCACTTCTGGATAGATTCTGTGGTTACTTGAATTCGGCTTGGTTAATGTAAGAATCATGCTTTGCTGTTTATAAATGAATTATAGAGAATTTCATAAGTTTTTCAGAATATCCTCTTGCAAGTCATTTGAATTTGTAGAACTCATGTTGTGATTGAATTAAGGAACTGCTCTTTTGCATATGAAACATGAACTTTTGATTTAAGTATGCTTTTACTCTTTCTAAGCATGTGGTAATGTTCCTAGGTGTTAGGCCTTTAACTAAAGATGAGCATATTTATCTTAGGTTATGCAAGTTAGGTAAGTTGATTTTGTTCTTCGAGTTAAGTTAGATATATGTTTTAAAGTGATTTGAATAGAGCTATTCTTAATCAGTAAACGAGTGTTCAGTGATGTTTTCATTAAATACTTATTGTTATCCATTCATCATGAGCATCATGTCATTCCTTATGTATCCATGATATTTATCTTGTGCATATGCATGCAATAGGTGTACCAGAAGGGATGACATTGCTGGAATTCAAGAAACCGAGCGGGGAGCAGTAGCAGCCAACACCGGAGGTTCATGAGGTGCAGCCCTCAGGAGAAGTGCCAGACGAGGTCGCCGTTGAGTGCTCGGAGCATCGTCTGTGCAACTTTGTGAAAGGCAAGCCCCGGAGCATATTAAGCCTCCTACTTTCTGAAATGCAATTAAAGTATTATTGTGACATGTATATTGTTGCATTAAGTTTAGGTGTTGGATGAAAACACTTGCTGCATTGGTTATCCAATCCTTGTCCAGATATTGATACCCTGAATCTTATGTAGCTCAGGTTCGTGTAGTGCTTAGCCCTGCTTAAATGCGGTAGAAGTCAGGTGATTTTCTGTCACCTGCGAGCTATAGGGGTATACATATGGCATGGTTGACTATATTTGCTATCGTGGGAAAGAACCTGTCTTAATTTGAATTGAAGACCGGGCGGAGGCTTGCCAGTTGGTAGTGACTCCGTCTGTGTCGCTTAAGGACTGATTCTTGGAGCCTTTCCTGTTCATGTTGAACGCATGCCTCTCTCTTAGTTGGCCGGATCTGGAGACCGATCACGAAGCCAAGTAGCTCAACTCAGGCCGGGAGTCGATAAGCATAAAGTACGCTGTTGACGGTAATTAACCATCAACTTTATAAGTTAATAAGAATCAAAAGAAGGGTTAAAATGAGTTTCACCCTAGACTTAGGGGTTTTAAACTAATAATTTTCATGAGTTTTGGTGAATGTCTATTTCTGCAAGGGGTTATCAGGAAAAAACCAAAGGAGATCCACATGTTAGATTTACATAGAGAGAAATTAACCCTACTATGAAAAAGAATAATCTAGAAGACTTGAGAAGGCACCCCCTCGAAGGGGAGGGCCAAATGGGCTGACAGGTGGGGCGGCCGCCCCTGGCCCTAGGCGCCCACCCCACTCAGGTGTCCAATCAGGTGCAACCTCGGGGATCCTGCCTCCACCGCCTTTGAGGATGAATAAAAACCGTAGATCAAGGTCGGTTTGATCCGAGGGCTGTGGTGCTTCCTAGAGGGCTATATAAGCAAGGCCCCTCACCCCAGGAAAAACCCTAATTCATTAGCAATACATTAGCAGAGGGAGCCATCAACAGAGCTAGGGTTTAGAGAGTTTCTCTCCACTAGAGAATTAGAATAGCTACTCCAATTCTTCAACTTCTACATAGGTTTAGACTGGATAGAGGAAGAGTCGGGCGACTTATGCTCGGAATTCGGATCTTCGTCATCAAAGTATTGGTACTATTTTGTATCTTTGCTCTATGACTTTATTCTAATATAATTATGTTTCTATTTATTATGTTCCTAGTTTGCTCTAGTAGTACATTTGATATGGTTATGATTGATAATGAGTTTATGTATAAGTTTGTAAAGCGCTTAGCTCTCTTCGCGGGGAGGTTAAGTGGTAGATCACATGTAAACGTGGTGCTTAGATGCTATTTACCTGCAAATGTATCCTATTGGGCGGGTTGTGTGGTAGTTCGTGGAAGTGACAGTTCTATTGAGTCTTATATAGTCCATCCTCCGTTGATAGGACAGACATAAACAACGTTACGTAGGAAGTCATGCTATGTTCTAGCTTTCTTCAGTAATATTCCTTATACATAGATGAAGAGTCTTTTATGCTATATATGATGGTGTGTTTGCTAGAGTAGATGAAAGACTTAGTAGATTAGAACCTACCTAGAATTCAATCTCTTGAACTAATCAGACGTCAACCTACCTTTATGATGAGTAGTCTATCTCTAATCTCTGCGTGATTTATTCCCTATGCTTTACAATTCAATTATACTTATTTATCATGATTTATCCCCCCTGCCAAAGTAAGTGACTGTGTGATTGATTTCTCATAAGTAGTCATATTTTACAAATCCATCCCTTTAGGTTTAAGTCCTTAGTTCTTTTCCTTGAGCTAAATATAAATTAACGATACCTGGAATATTTTCTGGTGAAGTGCTACGATAGTATTTTATCTGTACGCTTGCGGATCCCATTTTTACTCTAAGAGGAGTAGTTCTATACCAACACTTTTGGCACCATGTTAGGGATGACAACTTAGCTTAAGTGGTGTTAGAAGTGTCAACATACGCCTCGGAAGGGAGCCGTAGGCGTGAGTTCAAGGGCAGGTGATTTAAAAGTCCTGATCGTCCTGGCAGAAGGGTAATCCCTAAGAGTGCGGGCGCTGATCGAACCCGTGAATTTGGTTCCTGAGTTGTACCAAAGGTGACCCACGGCTACCCTTACAAACTATGCCAGGGTGAGAGTTAGGAATACCTCCTCAACTGAGTTGTAATTCGATTCGAGTCGCCGTCTCTCACCGGTTAGTGAGAACTTGACGGGCTTATCTCCAAAGTAGATACACTAAATAACATGATGGTTCAGGAATGATGATATGATGATGACAACCTTATTATACCTACTATGGTTAATATTGTTTGCTCCTAATAAGTGAGTGCTCTAGTACTTGTGCTAATCTAGTGGACAGGTAAATGATGATAAACTTGATGCTAAGTTTAAATTGGTCACTATATCCATAAGCTCTTTTATGCAACTGTGTCAAGCTAACCCGCCTCATAAGCCTTACATGATCCTCGGTGTCCTTTATTTTTGGTTTTAACGGGTAAGTCTAGCTGAGTACCTTCTCGTACTGAGGGTTTATTTTCCCACCTGTTGCAGATGACCAGTTCTACTTTGGTTGCTGTAAGTATTGCCTTCTCCCGACTGGGGATGAAGACTAGACCGTTGGGCGCGGTCTCTCCTAGTTCTCGTACTTAAAGATGCTTTTGGTAGGACATGACTAAGTTCTGGCAATGTATTTGAAACTATGAAGTTATGTACTAGACTATGATGCTTCCGCGAATTTGAACTTGGTTTGTAATACTTTATTTGAACTCCGATGGATGTAATCTGGATACCACTTGTGAAATGTTGTAACGAATGATGTGTTGTGTTGAATCACTACGGCCTTGGTTTGTATGTCGAATGTTGTTTGAAATCCTTCGAGATTTCCGGACTACCGGGATTATGAGAGCTTAAGTACAGAAATTTAATCACTGTGGTGATTATTTTTGTACTTACGTTCTTATAATTTGGTCGGTTCTGTTATAGCCTTATTGGAAGACGGTTCTCTGATGCCTCTGTTCAGAGTGATATTAAGATGTGGCCATACAAGGTTATTTCTGGCCCAGCAGATAAGCCTATGATTGTAGTGCAGTACAAGGGTGAGGAGAAGCAGTTCTCAGCTGAGGAAATTTCTTCCATGGTTCTTATCAAAATGCGTGAGATTGCTGAAGCTTACCTTGGATCAACTGTGAAGAATGCTGTGGTCACTGTTCCTGCTTACTTCAATGATTCCCAGAGGCAGGCAACTAAGGATGCTTGTGTTATTGCCGGTCTCAATGTCATGCGTATCATCAATGAGCCAACTGCTGCTGCAATTGCCTATGGTCTTGACAAGAAAGCTACTAGCGTTGGTGAGAAGAATGTCCTTATTTTCGACCTTGGAGGTGGCACTTTTGATGTCTCACTCCTCACTATTGAGGAGGGTATATTTGAGGTGAAGGCTACAGCTGGTGACACTCACCTTGGTGGTGAGGATTTTGACAACCGCTTGGTGAACCACTTTGTCCAGGAGTTTAAGCGGAAACACAAGAAGGATATCACTGGGAACCCCAGGGCTTTGAGAAGGCTTAGGACTTCATGTGAGAGGGCTAAGAGGACACTTTCTTCCACAGCGCAGACTACAATTGAAATTGATTCTCTCTATGAGGGCATTGATTTCTATTCCACCATCACCAGAGCCAGGTTTGAGGAACTTAACATGGACCTCTTCAGGAAGTGCATGGAGCCTGTGGAGAAGTGCCTGAGGGATGCCAAGATGGACAAGAGCACCATCCATGATGTTGTACTTGTTGGTGGTTCGACTAGGATCCCCAAAGTTCAGCAGCTGCTGCAGGATTTCTTCAATGGAAAAGAACTCTGCAAGAGCATCAATCCGGACGAGGCCGTTGCATATGGTGGTGCTGTCCAGGCTGCTATACTTAGTGGCGAGGGCAATGAGAAGGTGCAGGACCTTCTCCTTCTTGATGTGACCCCACTGTCTCTTGGTCTTGAGACTGCCGGAGGAGTTATGACTGTGCTTATTCCAAGGAACACCACCATTCCAACCAAGAAGGAGCAGGTCTTCTCCACATACTCAGACAACCAGCCCGGTGTGTTGATCCAGGTCTATGAGGGCGAGAGGACCCGGACTAAGGACAACAACCTCCTTGGGAAATTTGAGCTCTCTGGAATCCCCCCTGCACCTAGGGGCGTCCCTCAGATCACTGTATGCTTTGACATTGATGCCAACGGTATCCTGAACGTCTCTGCTGAAGACAAGAAGACTGGGCAGAAGAACAAGATCACCATCACCAATGACAAGGGAAGGCTGAGCAAGGAGGACATTGAGAAGATGGTCCAGGAAGCAGAGAAGTACAAGTCCGAGGATGGGAGCACAAGAAAAAGGTTGAGGCGAAGAACTCCCTGGAGAACTATGCCTACAACATGAGGAACACCATCCAGGACGAGAAGATTGCCTCAAAGCTGCCTGCCGACGACAAGAAGAATCATTGCCAAGATGTACCAGGGCGCCGGTGATGACATGGCTGGTGGAATGGAGGATGAGCCCCCCCTGCTGCTGGCGGTGCTGGCCCCAAGATTGAGGAGGTCGATTAAATTATGGCACCCTGACCATCATTCTTCGTAGTAGTAGTAATAGTAAAAGAAGATGATTGCTCTTTTGTTGCTTGCAGCCCCAGGTGGCATTCATACCACTTGGGCTTATAATTAGGTGTACGCTGGTTATGTGCGCGACGCTCTTTGAAATTATATTCTATTCAGTATTCTGTTTCGGTATTCTACAGTCTATACCGCATTAGTTGTGTATTTTGCTCCAGTCAGGATCAACTTGTCTGCTGTTCCTTCTGTGGATTCGGTTTTGCTACTGAGATGAGATGATACTCCTGCACTTTATTAAAATATTATTATAAATATAAATATAAATACATATAATATATATGGTGATGTTAGCTGGTTCATCAGCTCCTCCAGACGTAGTATGGGGTTTGTTCCTATGTATTTTGCTAACTTTTAAACATGATTCAGGATTAACTTTTGCCTGAATCATTTGATTCAGGTTAACTTGCTGCTGTTGCTTGAATCGCTGTAGCTTCGGTTTTGCTACCGAGTGAGATGATACTCCTGCACTTTTAAATAAAAAAAATTATATGGGGTTTGTTCCTATGTATTTTGCTAACTTTTAAACATGATTCAGGATTAACTTTTGCCTGAATCATTTGATTCAGGTTAACTTGCTGCTGTTGCTTGAATCGCTGTAGCTTCGGTTTTGCTACCGAGTGAGATGATACTCCTGCACTTTTAAATAAAAAAAATTATATGGGGTTTGTTCCTATGTATTTTGCTAACTTTTAAACATGATTCAGGATTAACTTTTGCCTGAATCATTTGATTCAGGTTAACTTGCTGCTGTTGCTTGAATCACTGTAGCTTCGGTTTTGCTACCGAGTGAGATGATACTCCTGCACTTTTAAATAAAAAAATTACTCTCTCCGTTTCAAATTATAAGTCGCTTTGTACATCCATTTTGTTATGTATCTGGATATAATAATATGTTTAAATATATAGCAAAATGGATGAACCGAAAAAGTTATAATTTAGAACAAAGGGAGTACCTGAAAATACTCAAATGATGAACGTATCCATATATATTAAACTCAATTAAAGAGTTTTTTTCCCTCAAATTATGGTTTTCTTTTTTTACAAACTTTGCTAAGGTCGACCGCAGCCCCCCGCCGAGAGAGCCTCCCCCGCCGCTGCCGCGGCGGCAGCGGCCAGCTGCGGCGTCCAAATGGTTCTCCGCAGCAGCTCCTTCTCCCTCCTCTCCTCACCTCTCTTCCTCCTCCGTGCTTGGAGCTTCTGTCGCCATGGACGGCCGGCGGCGGCCATGGAGTGGTGGATCCGAGCTCCCTGAGCATGGATCCGGTGCCTCGTGCCGCGGATCTGACACGTGGACGACGTGCGGGCGCTGCACGGTTCCTCCGCGCATGCCATAGTCCCCGGCAGCAGGTCTGCAACCGCGGCCACGTGTTGGGCCTGCTGGGGCCGTCCAGTGTGCTGTCCGTTTCCTGTTCGTCCGTCTGGGCCTTGCGCTCTCGGGCTCGGCGGCGCTGCTGCTCCGTGGCTGCGCGGCCTTGGCTCGGCCTACCCCGCGGGCGGGCGTGCGTGCGTCTCCGCTTCCGCGAGGCTCGTGGAGCGTGCGGGCGTGGCCTGTGCAGCTGCTGCCCTCCGCGGCAACCCCCCTCCTCGACGGGCTGCTGTTGCCCTCCACGTCCGCTCGGGGGCAGCAGCCAGGGACCGGGGCTGGGTGCGGCGGGCAAAGGGCTCGGGCACCGCGCGCCCCGAGCGGCCAGGGCGTTCCTCCTTGGCCCGTCCGTGATGTCCAGGAGCGGAGCCCTGCCTACTCATTGGAGTACTGTGGCTCCTGCGGCCGGCGATGTCTAGTCCCCGGCCGGCTTCCCTGCTGGGCTTCAGGCCCGGGATGGTGCGCGGGCTCTGCCTCTCGGGGGATGCCGGTGATCTGGTCAGGTCTAGGTTATTATTGGCCACTTTCTCTCTGGTTATATAACCGACACTATGGGTACGCCTGTAGTTGCTTTATATAAGCCGTTCTTTCGGCACTCCTCTGCTTAAATGAAAAGACATATGAAGTCGTGTTCGAGAAAAAAAACAAACTTTGCTAAATGTGAGCGTGCCTTATTTCAGTGTAAATTTTAGAAGTTACTATTACGGGGAGTATAATACTCAGCTAGTCAGCTCCTGTACACGTAGTATGGGGGTTGGGGTGGGGTTTGGGGGATTTGAAATTGCGAATGACCCCTTGTTTAGTTCCCAAATTCAACCCCAAATTCCACTATGCAAAAAGAAGATTCCCATCACATCAAAATGCCGGCTTATGTATAGAGTACTAAATATAGATGAAATTAAAAACTAATTGCACAGTTTTGTCGTACTTTACGAGACGAACATTTTGAGTCTAATTAGTCAAAATTTGGACAATTGTTACCAAATACAAACGAAATGCTACAGTGCTACAGTACCTTACTGTACCGAATCGGCACCACCCGATTCGGTAACTAAACACGGCCTGAGAATGTCGTACTGTCTGATTCGTTTTATTTGTCAGTAATGATTTGTGTGGGCGACGCCACTGTTGGCCGGCATGAGAATGACCGTCGCTAAATAAACTTTGTGCTCGGCTGTGCTGGACGCACCGTATGCATTGCACACACGCATCGCGTGGACGCATTATGCACGCGCGCGTGATTTGGCTGCTACAACGACAACGAAGAGATCTCCGACGAAACGAAGAATCCGCGGGCGAAGAAAAGGAAA
Organism: Saccharum hybrid cultivar R570; assembly: GCA_038087645.1. NCBI lineage: Eukaryota > Viridiplantae > Streptophyta > Magnoliopsida > Poales > Poaceae > Saccharum > Saccharum hybrid cultivar. The sequence goes on along the minus strand of JAQSUU010000044.1, from coordinate 855,340 downwards.
GTCGCATGAAACGGCAGCCATCTCCGGTGCTTGCTTTGAAATGAATTCCGATCCCAGCCACGCATATGCGTTGAGCGCGCGCGCGCCTTTGGCTTTAATCGAATGGAATCGATCGATCAGCTCGCGATCGTCAGCCATGATAGTGCAGGGCGAAAGCGGCGTCCCGCCGGCCCCTCCGACTCCGATCCTCCCCCACTCCCACTCCCACTCCCACTCCCACTCCCACTCCCACTCCCTACGCGGCTAAGCAACTAAAGCGCCGGCCGGCCGGCCAGTACCAATCATTATCGCCTCAGGCGCCCAGCTGCGGCCCCCGTCGCTTTACTCACCTGGCCGTCCCGCTCCCGGGGCATCCTGCCTCTCCGCGCGTCGGTCGCACGATGGTCACGGCCCGCCCAGGTAGATGCCGCTGCTGCCGCGGAAAGAGAGATCGAGGCCAGGGCGGGCCAGTAGGGGAGGGAGAACCAAGTAAAGGGAGCGAGAGGTGAGGTGACGAGCCGGCCCGGCTGGCGCTTGCCTGCCTTGCCAGTGACTTTGGTTGCCTCCTCCCGGTGCTGGTGCTGCTGCTGCTGCTGGGTGCGCTTTCCACCGGCAGTTGTTCTGACGGCTTGATTGAGGGCAGGGACCGGGGAAATCATCGTATACATGGCAGTGCATGCGTTGGGGCCAGGCGATCGTCGAGGCCGGCGCTACCTTAAGCTATACGAGGAGTACCTAGCAAGGTAGCCCTAGCTGATTCATGCATCCATCGGTCAGCTTAATTATTGACCGCCGCCATAGACAAGCTAGCTTTCTGCCTCCGTCATTCTGCCCTGCCTTCCTGCCTGCTGCTGGTCCATGCATGCATGCATTCATCCACCCATCCATCTATCCATCCGTGTACTACTGCTACTGAACTGAATGCATGCATATATATCTCTATCCATCCATCGATCGTTCGACATCTCTGAGATCTGAATCCACCGTTGCAGTACGCCATGAATGCGTGCATCTCTGAAATCTGCTAGTAGCTTCACTTCATTTCGTTCTCCTGCACCCAGCTTTTCACTTGTATATATACATAATTAGTACACATATGTATCGTCGATCTCTTCGCCCCAAAGGAAACGCCATGCAGGCGGCGGAGAGAGATGTTGAGGATTTCAGTGCGTGCGGCAGGTTCGGTCCAGCCAGCTCCAGCCTCCAGCTGCTGCTGCTGCTTCAGGTTGAAACGACCAGTAGTGCTAGCTAGCTAGTGCGCACACAATCTTCAGTGAACAAAAGCGGGGCAGAATCTTGGACTGCTATTAAAGCCACTGTCGTCTATACGCGCCTCCAAAGCTGAATCATGAAACCATGTGTGGTAGCGCCTGCTGCTCATGATGCATGTTATATTCTTCTCTTCTCCTCTCATATCATATAAACAAAAACCTGCTGGTGCTACTCATGCTTGCACCGTCGGCTGGTGGTTCAACTTTTATACATACATATATATATGTCGACGGTCATCTCGTTTTGGACACAAGCTGCCTGGAGATGGATTCAAGCTGTAGTAGAACCTTGTTCGCATTAAGTATGTAATAACCTAGTTCAGGTGAGAAAACTGAAGGTTCTCAGACCGCGCAATGCATGCAACTAACCGAAGCCTGATATGAAGGCTCGTGCATTCTGCAGGTAGCAGCAGCACTAGCTGCCTACTGGACACTCACCAGTCTGCTGCATTCTGGCACTGTAAAATGACCACTGCCTGATCGATGCACTGAATCTCTGAATCGACTACTGACCACTCACCAGTCCCCTTGAATGAATGAGATACATAGTAGCTATAGCTAGCTCATCAATAAATGGGAAGGCCGGGTGCACTTCCTACTAGATCCTCCTGCTACGCTGAAAGAACCGAATTGTTATCTTCTGTATAATCTCTCTAGCTAGCTAATCAATCATAGGCAAGCTAAGGAAAGTGGGCCGTTTCAGGTTTATTTATTTAATTGGGACCTGATGACAAGACAGCCAATTAGGAGAATATAATGATCTAATTATAAGACAGTGAGCACAAATCCCTTGTGCTCTCACCATTTGTAGGAAAAAAAAATGCATGCCACCAGGATGGATGGACGATGGGCCGAGAGAATATATGAAAGCAAGGACGAAATATTGCGCCGATTTCACTACTAGTATTATACTATGTCATGTCATGCATACAAGTCACTCGGATTTTTAGTTATCGAAGGACCCGAATAGAATAAGAACCTCGTGATTTGTCCAGATCTCGCATGTACAATTCGAACGTCTAAAGCTCTATTATAGTTTTTTTTTCGAAGGAAAGCTCTATCATAGTTTTAGTATAATATTCAGATGACATGTTTGCTTAACTCGTTCAACAAAGCGATCGAAACGCTGTCTAGCTTTCATAGATCTAGCTATCTACTACGTACTCTACTAGGACTAGTCGCCTACCATAGATATGATGCTTCAGGTTTGCGCTGAAATTTCTTCCAAAGTACTGTACTTGAGAATTGCGCTAGCTAGTAGCATCAGCACGTACATATACATAGATATCAGGACAGGTGTGTTTAACTACAGGAGATAGAAAGGACTAGTGGCTGCAAATTTGGAATCAATGGCTATGTACTCTCAAAAACTGTTCCCATCTGTGCAAGCAAGCAAGCAACCCCTTGTTTAGTTTCCCCAATTCTCCCCAAATTCCACTATGCAAAAAGAAGATTCCCCGTCACATCAAAATGTCGGCAAATGCATGAAGTACTAAATGTTGATGAAATCAAAAACTAATTGCATAGTTTTGTTGTACTTTGCGAGACGAACATTTTAAGCCTAGTTAGTCAAAATTTAGATAATTTTTACCAAATACAAACGAAATGCTACGGGAATTCTGATACAGTGTTTTTCTCCCCAATTCACTGAACTAAACGAGGCCCAAACAAAATAAATCGATCCGTATAGCTCTCTCTCTCTACCTAGCTAGCAGCTCTTCTTCCCGGCCAGCCACCTCTACTGCTCCTCTGTACATTGCACAAAGACCTGTACGTACTTTATTGCTTTATCTACCCCTATGTACTTAAAGTTGCCTAGTCATATAGAACTGTACATACATGAGAGCACTGTCTACTTGTCTAGCTATACTTGTTAACTTTGGTCTTGGGTTGGGGGGAGAGAGAGGTAGAGTGGTAGTAGAATAGGAATTCTCTACACCAGCACCAGCTAGCCAAGAGTCCAAAGAGAGTCGTAGCAAGAGTAACTTTACCACTGATTGATCTCTTTCATCAATATGGACATAAAGTTGCACCTGCACAAACACTAGCTAGAATGAACCTGGGCAACTTGTATTGGTAGCTAGCTCATGTTGGTAACCTCTTACTACTAGCTTCGCATGTACACTGTTCAGCCCCTCTATCCCTATCTATCTGCTAGCTATCTAGCTAATCAACCAGGGAAGGAAAAAGGAAAAAAAAAGCAAAGAACACGCACAGCAAGACAGCCTTAGCTTCCAAACAGTAGCACAACAGGCATCACCACCTCTTCCTGCTGCCTCCCTAGGGTTTCCAACTTTCCTCATGCATAAAAACCGGCCCCCCTTGCTTCTCTCATCACCCTCCCACTCTTGCTGCTGCTGTGCTAGCTACATCCATCCATCCATCCATCTCACTCTCACACACATTGCATCCTTACGAGCTAAGCAATGAAGTCTCTTCTCTGCTTTGTTGCCCTCCCATATGCATGTTTCACATCCATTATATATATAATGCAAGGCCTCCACTAACACACCCAAACAAACAAAAAAAATAAAGGGGGAATGAACAAACCTCCATTCTCCTTTAATTTTATTCCTCTCGCTTTCGCCCTCCCAGCGATGGATCCCATCTCTTTCTTCCCCTAGCTTTAGTTTCTCCTCCGGCCTCCTTCTTCCTCTCCTGGCAGGTCCGGCCCTTCTCTCCTCTTCTTCGTCTTCCACTTCGCCGTCATTCCCTTCCAGTCGTCGCGCGCGGCAGCTAGCAGCGTATAGAGAGAGAGACAGAGAGAGATCAGCTCGCTAGTGGATGTTATTCTCCGATCCACCTTTATTAGCGATGCACCCGGCCCTCCCCCATCCTCTTGCATGATCCCCTAAAGCGCCTATATACCCTTATCTCGCAAAGCAAGAAGAGGCTCCCAGTCCCAGTGCGACTGCGGCGAGGAACAAACAAACCAGCTGAAAAGAAGCTCTCACTCACTCACAAGTAGCAAAAGATCAAAAGAAATCAATTCTATACCATGGTCTTTTCTTCGGTTCCTGTCTATCTTGATCCACCCAATTGGAACCAGCACCAGCACCAGCACCAGCCGCAGCAGCAGGTAAAATTTTTCGCCCCCCAAATCGCTTCCGCTTCTTTTGCCTTTTCGTTTCGTCTCCTCCTTGTTGGCCACCATAGCGAAAACTTCTCCATGAAAAAAGCAAGGCCGCCGCCCGTCGAGAGGGGGGACGGCGAAATGGAGAGGAAATATTCCTAGGCTCTTTTGCGAAATCTTTCTTCTCTGCTTGAATATACCAGGCCGCGTCTCTTTTGGTTTCATTCGCTGATATCAATTTCGCCTCGCGCGCCTTTCTTCTCTTTAATTTCTGTGCCCGTGTGTTTGATTTTGAAATGATGATGCTTTCAGCAACAGCAAGCTCACCATGGCCAGCTTCCAAGTGGCGGCGCCGGAGGAGGAGGAGGCGGCGGCGGCATGGACGCGCATGCGCATCATCATCATCAGCTGCCGCCGGTGCCACCCCCTGGCGGAGCTCTCATGGCTCCTCGCCCTGACATGGCGGCTGTGGTCGCTGCGAGCGGCGGCGGCGGGCCGACTGGCGGCGGCTCCGCTATCCGGCCGGGCTCCATGACCGAGCGGGCCAGGCTCGCCAAGATCCCACAGCCGGAGCCGGGGCTGAAGTGCCCGCGCTGCGAGTCCACCAACACCAAGTTCTGCTACTTCAACAACTACTCGCTCTCCCAGCCGCGCCACTTCTGCAAGACGTGCCGCCGGTACTGGACGCGCGGCGGCGCGCTCCGGAACGTGCCCGTCGGCGGTGGGTGCCGCCGCAACAAGCGCACCAAGTCGTCCAAGTCCAACTCCTCGTCGGCCGCCTCTGCTTCTGGCGCGGGCGGGACGTCGTCGTCCACCTCGTCCACTGCTACCGGCGGCAGCAGCGCGGGCGGCGCCTCTGCCGCCATCATGCCGCCTCATCAGGGCCACGGGCAGCTGCCGTTCCTGGCCTCGTTGCACCCTCTCGCCGGCGGGGATCACTACAGCACCGGCGCGTCAAGGTTAGGGTTCCCCGGACTGAGCTCGCTGGACCCCGTGGACTACCACCAGTTCGGTGCCAGCGCCGGCGGCGGCGGCGGCGGCGCTGCCATCGGGCTGGAGCAGTGGCGCCTGCCGCAGATACAGCAGTTCCCCTTCCTAAGCGGCCGCCCCGACGCCGTGCCACCGACAATGTCTGGCATTTACCCGTTCGACGTGGAAGGCCACGGCGGGGACGGTACCGGCTTCGCCGGCCACATGCTGGGTGGCTCCAAGGTGCCCAGCTCAGCCGGGCTGATCACGCAGCTGGCGTCGGTAAAGATGGAGGACAACCCAGCGTCCGCGGCGATGGCAAACAGCTCGCCGAGGGAGTTCCTTGGTCTCCCTGGGAACCTCCAATTCTGGGGCGGCGGCAGCAACGGCGGTGCAAATGGCAACAACGTAGGAGGCGCTGGCAACACCGGTGGTGGTGGAGGAGGAGGCGGCGGCGGCGGCGCTGTGGCTCCGGGCAGCAGCTGGGTGGACCTGTCAGGATTCAACTCGTCTTCGTCCGGGAACGTGCTGTGACGCGCCCTCTGATCTGCATGCTAGCTGGTTGCTAGCTGCACACAAAAGGTAGCCCTATTTATGCAAAGCCCTGAAGCTTCATTTTAGTCAAGGCTTCTGAGAAAAAAATCAACAGAAAAGGAGTTGCGGTGCAAGGTCATAGGGGCTATATCTGATAGGTATCATCTACGATGATGATCGACGGCGGAGATGGTGAATTGGTATCTAGAAATGGTAGGCAATCGAAATTAGTTTATGTTATTATTCAGTTCTTCATGTGCTGTTGTTGTTTCTGCTATCTAGGGGGTGCATTTCTATATTGTTGTCCATTATATTTCAGGTCTATGATATGTAAACTTGTAACGCATGCATGTTGCTAGGTTTACTTACTAGCTTTGGTGTGCAAGGTGATAATATATATACTTATGGGAGTACTTAATCAAAAAGATCGAACAACTACTGATCGATCAGCCTGTTTCTAGCTACCTACATGCATGGTGAATTATTCATCTATTCAACACAGTTTGCAACCATGGATGCTTGCTATTATTACTCAATGATTATATATACGCGTGCGTGCTTATTGTTGTGTTTGGATGTAGCAGCAATGCATTGGTTTAGTGCATATATCTGATGCTTGCGGTTAGATCACTAGTAGTATATATATATAGTATGTGACTGATGTCCCTACACTCTCTACATCATGAAAGTAATCCTTGAATGCGAGGTAACATATGGCTAGCTAGCTATCATGGTGCATTCAATTGAACCTATCATTTGCAAGGTCGTCATATCGTCCATCGAACAATGCACCATAGAGCTTTCCAAAAAAAAAACAATGCACCATATATAAAGATCATCTCTACATACTATATATAGGATCCACATCCATATGCATATATAGGTAAGTGCAGATATGCATGGCCATTGCTTGTTATGTAGGGAGCGTATGCTATGGAAACTAGCTTCTTGTGGAAACTATGGAAACTTTAATCTAAGTCCACAGGATTCTAATCCGATGATCTCAGATGAAGGTGGGTCATTTATTCACTTAAACCCTCCCACCAAGATTCTAATCCGATGATCTCAGATGAAGCACAACCCACCTTCAGCTGAGGCCATCGGATTAGAATCCTGTGGACTTGATTGAAGTTTCCATAGTTTCCACAAGAAGCTAGTTTCCATAGCATACGCTCCCTGTTATGTATGTGTTACTTAGTTGTCTTGCACATATGCATCTCTTGAACCCGTAAATTAACACCCATTCCAAGCACTGAACAAAAAAAAACTATACCTATAGATTTAGATTGGAGAGGGACAGCATGCAGGTACTTCTCGAGTGCTTATAAGTAGCTAGCTAGTTGCAAGCTATTTAACACATTTAGTTTACTAATTGAAGCTAATAATAAGGCAAACGTAACAATGAAACACATGCATGATCCATGGAAGCTCTAAACTACGTCCAGTTCTCCTCTTTTGAGAGATCACATTTCTGATGGCACACATATATATAGTAGTATATATAGGCAGTGCAACAAGTGACCCAGTTCTCCATGCATGGTCCTCCCTAGCAGAACAGAAACGGTGTTGGTTTCTAGGTTTCCATGCACCAATCTCCATTCAAAGCCTTTTTCCACTGCCATTGTAATCATGGCATGCATGTCCCCACAGCGCAGGCAGAGACACATTTATTCATGTCCAAGGAATGAATGCATCATGCAGCAGGGAATGGCTACTGGCTAGCATGCAGCAGCTGCAATCTCCTTAGGCCTTGTTCACTTCCCCGTCCCAACCCAAAATATTTCCTCTTTCACCCATCACATCAAATCTTTCGACGCATGCATGGAGCATTAAATGTAGGTAAAAAAGATAACTAATTGCATAGTTCGTCTGTAAATGTCGGGACGAATCTTTTAAGCCTAGTTAGTCTATGATTGGACAAATTTTGCCAAATAACAACGAAAGATGCTACAGTAACATTTCACCTACTTTTCGCGAAGTGAACACACCCTTAGTTGTGCACAAAGAATTTGTTCCTATGGCCGTATTTAGATCACAGAATTGGTGGTCATCAAATGCACTGTAGCGTCATAAATGGCCGTGTCCAAACTTTAACTAATTAGACTTAAAATGTTGTCTCGCAAAGTACAATAAAACTGTGTAATTAGTTTTTGATTTCATCTATATTTAGTACTCCGTATATGTGCCGATATTTCGATGTGATAGGAAAGTTTTTTTTTGCATAGTAGAATTTAGGGAGAATTCTGCGAAGTTTCTATTGTTCCTTTCGCGCCATCTTTACCTTTATCCAGCAGCTTCATCGGTTTCGAGGAGTCATTGCACAGAAGCTTTGCATTTCTAGAGGTTTGAAGCCAACCATGACTGACACCATCAAAGTGTGCATCATCCCTGACGAGAAGCTGCTACATCTTTGGTTCCCTTGAAACAAACAATGTTGATACAATTTTAACATATTGCCGAGTCAAACCATATTAGGCCGGTTAACTAATTTATATAAAAAGGCTCTGATATTTATCATACTATTTGGAGTCATATAAATAATGCTAGCTAATAATTTTTTTTATAAACTATTCTGAGATGAAGGTATATATTCCTAGTCCCCATTTAATGGAGCTCCGGCCTCTTGCTCTTCTCTCTAGCTACACTACAATAGGCATTTTTATATCTGTTCTCAAAATGAATTGGGAGCCGATGAAGCTAGTTATTTTATCTTGAGTGGTTCCAGATCCTATTCACATGCTCGAACTAGCAATGCTTTTAGAAAATACATGAATAATATATATACTAGAAATCCAAAAAATATAAGACATGACTTTGAGTTGGCACAGCCTCCAAAAAAACTAGCATTTGTCTCTTAATTTCTCATATAACACAATGTTTTTAGCAATAAAGTCATAACCATAGGAAAACACTTTTAAGTATTAATACAATAACATTAGTTTAGAAACAAGATTTAAACAATGTGGGACAATTTTTTGGTAAAATATTATAATGAGGTTTCAAACTTGCACTTTATATTTTAGGACAAAGGGGATATTATCGGACTTTGTGAAACTGATATGCATAGTGGCCGTGTTTAGAGGGAGCGGAACATTGTGAAGGCTTGTAATATTTAGGATTTGGAAGTAACTGATATGAGTAAATTGACCGTTGTTGCATGTTTAGATGAAATGGCACATGGAACAATGCAAGACGTTGGGTTCTCTTGGTTAGTTTTTCCTCTTAATGGCAGATGTGAAAAATACAGAAATAATAAACCATGCATATTGTGGTGCTTTGCTTTTTTATTGGTAAAATATAAGAAATCATTGGGCATATTTTAGGTTAAATATTTTATAATAAAATGTGGCTAATTTAGAAACATGTTAATTAGATATATTAAGTGTTGTTGTCAATGTTGTATAAATAAGTCCACCATAAACCCGAGTATTTAGCATACCTTTTTTTGCGAGAATCTCTAGATATATCTTCTATTTTTTTGCACACCTCCTTATATCATGATTAACATGGAGGCACTAAAAGAGTCTCTATAGTTACCAATCGTACAGCAATCTATATCTATATCTAATATTAAAGAGCCAAAATTTCATTCTCATTGTTTTCATTCACCTCTCCCTAACTACTCAGATAGTAGAAAGTTTCTCTGTTCCATTTTTACTTTCCAATGCAAATTGCACTCATGTCCTCCGTGCCTCGCGTCTAGTGATGATGATCGATACAGACTCCCATTCCAAGAGATATTGGGTCGCGTCCTCCGTGTCTCATATCTGACCTAGACTCATGACCCGTGCTTACATGAGTTAGAACAACTCTGTCTAGTGATTATACAAAGTCTTATTCTTACACGTATTGGGTTCCGCTACAACTCATGTGCATGTTTGCTAATAAAGATACAGATTTTGTTATTTGTTCAACTTATTCTCATCTTTGAGTTCACTCAATGCAAGGTAATAATATGTGGTATCTCAACCTATCATGAGAAACGATCGAGTCCCTACATACCCCCTCTGTCCTGAAATATAAGGAATCCAAGCGATTTTCAGACAAAATACGGAGCTTTACCAAAAAAAAAAGATAGAGGAGAGAGAGGGTTTAGGACCCAGAATACCTTCTATTTTGGTGTAAATTTTGAACCATGGATCCCTTATATTTCAGAACGGATGAAGTATAAGTCATTTGCATTGTCCAAAACTCCAAATAAATCAATAATCTTTCCTGGCATGGTTACACTTCCCAGTTACGGGTGACATGCATGCAATACTGCAATATTCTTGCTGATCTAATTTCCGACTGCACATATTGTCTTGCTTGGAATAGCTGAAAAATACTAAGCCTCTAAATACATGACATTTAAGGCAAGCTAATTAGTTAATAAATGTAACTATATATAATTGGCTTGTTGGTAAATGTCATATATTTGAAAATCGTGGAAGTAATCGACAATCGGTTAAAAATAACTACAAAATTGGCCGTGACATGCTATACTGCTAGTCCTGTTCAGGATCGATGATGGACTGACGACATGCTATCATCGTGTTCAGGATAATTTTGCCTCCAGAGCCCATTTTACAGAGCTAGCTAGCTAGTACAATACGCACCACCAGATCAGATCGATGCATGTGTGTGTGAGCTTTTGATGACTATACATATATATCACAGTAGTGTAGGAGACGTACGGTAGCCAGCTCTCTCACAGCTGACTTTGTTTGTCCCTCCCTGCTGGCCCTCGTCGTCTACGTACAATGAGTAATGGCGACTACAGGACGTACACGCTTTGAGCGAGAGACTACACTCTGGCTATGCATGGTAATTACACATACATATGTATACATAGTGTTTAAATCCGGAGACTAAAGTTTAGGGGTGTCACATCGGATGTCATATGGGGTATCATATCAAGTATTCGCATAGTAATAATAAAACAAATTACATAAGTCCTCAGTAATCCGCGAGATTAATTTATTAAACCTAATTAATCCGTCATTAGCACATATTTACTGTAGCACCACATTATCAAATCATGAACTAATTAGGCTTAAAAAATTCATCTCGTAAATTAGTCTCAATCTGTGCATTTAGTTTCGTAATAAGTCTATATTTAATACTTCATGTATGTATCAAACATACAATGTGACGAAGCCTAAAGCTTAGGAGGCGGAAACAAACAGTAGTTTAGACACTATATATATATATATATATATATATATATATATATATATATAGAGAGAGAGAGAGAGAGAGAGAGAGAGAGAACTACTACCCTATAGCTGGCTACAAAATAACTTATTCTGTAGCCACTTAGAGTTACGATAATTGCTATGCTAATTTATGAGATTATAGTAACTCCTTACTATATGATTTACTATAACATTATGGTAAATATCTCTATGTGTTATAGTAATTCAACTATCGTAAATATTTATTGACATTGTCGTAAATTAGTATATAAAATTATCGTAAATAGAGGTGGCTACAAAATAACTTATTTTGTAGCTAGCTATAGAGTGCGAGAGTACAATACAAAAGCATGCAGGCTTTGCATTATTAGACACGTATCAACTTCGTTCTGATCACCTATTCTGTCACTTAATCCGCCGGTCGATTAAGATACCCCCGTGCACCAAACAAAGCAAAAAATCAGGAGAAAAAAAGTAATAAATGGGTTTGTCTGTTTGCACATAGAAATAGGTGCAAGCAAAGCTAGCTGCTGATAGGTATAGTAAATAGGAGAAACACGTACGATATATATAGTAGATATACAGCAGGTACCCCTATAAAAAGTTCGAACTGCACTGGGTTTAAACTGAATAAATTAAAAAGCAAATCAAAATTTAGTTAGTGTGTGCCCTAGCTAGCTAAGTATTATCGGAATTTGCTACAGTACTGCTAGATACTGCTCCATGCTATTGCATTGCTAACGCAGCAGCATCTCCATCTCGCTTGTTTGTTTAGCCGTCGCTGTCGGAGGGAATCTAAGGGCCGGTTTAGATCCGAAATTTTTAGCAAAATGACACTGTAGCGCTTTTCGTTGTTATTTGGCAAATATTGTCCAATCATGGTCTAATTAGGCTTAAAAGATTCGTCTTATTCATTTCGTCTAAACTGTGTAATTAGTTTTATTTTTTATCTATATTTAATGCTTCATGCATATGTCAAAGATTCGATGTGACGGGGAATCTAAAAAATTTTGCAAAATTTTCTGGAAACTAAACAGGGCCTAAGTTTTCGTCTGCTTTCGCGCAGTCCAATGCAGTCTCCCCCCTCTTGAGAGGGAATAAAGGCACTAGGCCTCAATCTGACCCCATATGTTTTATTTATTTCTATGGATTTGTCTCGCAAAGTAGTCATAATTTGTGCAATTAGTTATTTTTTAGTCTATATTTAATACTCCATGTATGTGTCAAACATTCGATGAGATACGGTGTAAGCTTTTAGGGAAGAACTAAACAAGGCCTTAGTTAAGCTAGCTAGAGATGAAATATGAATGTTATTAATTAACATAGCCCTCAATTTTTATAACCAGACCAAATTCGATGTTGATGGTGGCAATATAGTGTTCTGTATGCTATGCAGGAGTACTCCCTCCGTCCCAAAAAGAATGATGTTATATGATGCGTGCTATTCAAAATTTCTCAACGTACTTTGACTAGCTTTATAGAAAATATTAGCAACATTTCCATCACTATATAAATTTATTATAAAAATATATTTTGTAGTTTATCTAATAATACTAAGTATGTATTATAAATATTAATATTCTTATATATTCATAATTGGTCAAAGTTAAAAATATTTGACTTCTCGGAAGTGAGAATGACATTCTTTGTGGGACGGAGGGAGTATGTGGGTACATAAATAGAGTAAATTATCAACGCCACGTGATTGATTTGGATGAGTCGTGACTTCCACGAAGGAGCGATAGGTAGGAAGATACGATGGACGATAATACAATTATCTTTCAATTATTGATTGAGACTCCTTTAAGAAACTTCTTTTAGAGGCAACACGCTAATTCTTATGAGGCGCACCAGTAAAGCATATAAATCCTGCATAGAGTACCTCAAATACATGTTTAGAAAATACCCAACTATGAATAAAATAAATAATTAACTCAAACACCAAAATAATTGTTTATAAATTGCTCAGATATGCCATTATGAAAAAAATCCAAATACCCTTGTTTCCTAGTACAACAAAATTGGACCAAAATGTGAATTCTAAACTATAGGCATTTGATGAAGTGTTTTGTTGTATATATATTTTCCAAAAATATAGCCAGCATAGGTTGAACGTTATTTAGAGGGGATTTAGGGTCAAACTATTCGAACTAACAGTTGAAGAGTTCCAAGGTCAGGCGTGTGCTTCTCCTACCGGCGAGCATGTAATAAGCACGATAATTATTTGCACTGAGCAAAATATAGCTGGAGTTTTTTTTTCTTTTTTGAGCGATCAAATTTCTTTCTTTCTTTTTTGACTTTTCAGCAAGTTATTACGTCAGTGTCCAGTCAGATCTCCTTGGATTGCATGTTTGTTGTATCGCTTTCCCGTAGATCCGTATTGAGAAATTGGAATGAATATATTGGAATGACCTAGCTTTCTTCCTCTGCTGTCGCGCCGGCGCGACATCGCATGTGCAATATTACTGGCATTTCTTCAGGGAAACTCCTACTCTCATCGGTGTGGCCGTGGTGGGCCTTTCATTACTCAGGCTGTGCTTAGATCCAAATTTTGGAGTGCCAAAATATACTGTAGCATTTCGTTTGTATTTGGTAATAATTGTCTAACCATTGACTAATTAGGCTCAAAACATTCGTCTCACAAAGTACAACCAAACTGTACAATTAGTTTTTGATTTTATCAACATTTAGTACTCCATGTATGTATCGCAAATTTGATGTGACGGATATTTTTTTTTGCATAGTGCACTTTTCAAGTGATCTAAACAAAGCCTCGTACGGTAGCCGTCGTCGGAACTTGACAAGGAGCAGCCAAAGCACTTCACTTGTTGTGGCAGAACACAGCAACGAGCTAGAGAGAGAGAGATGCATCAGCATGGAATGGCAGGAGGACAGCAGGTGGTCGGGGGTATCAGATTCCTGTCAGATGGACTGTACTGCAAATCACACGCATAGGCATACAGGGGATCACAAAAAATGGCAGCTTTAGCTTTATACAGGTACACACACCAGCTGCAGGCCCCCTCCTTTTTCCCTTTGGGGTCCTACGTACTAGCCGCTCTCAACGTATCCTACTTCCTGCTCCCTCCGTTCCTTAAAAAAAAAGCCATCAGAGAAATCGTGCTAGTCAAACTTTCTCAATTTTGATTAAGTTTATAGAAAATGTGTATAATATTTATATCTTCAAATAAGTTTATTATAAAAATATATTCACCGATCTACCTGATGATACTAGTTATATATAATAAATATTAATATTTTGTTAAACATATTGGGTTAAAGATAAAAGTTGTTGACTTTTTGGAAACGATGATGACTCTTTTAGGGAGAGAGGGAGTAGCTACCTACGATCACAAAAAAGAATGCAATCTTAGATTTAGATTAAACCAAACTTCTTTAAATTTAACTAAATTTATAAAAAAAATATCAATATTTATGGTTCTAAATAGGTATATTATAACCTATGATTAATCTAATAATACTTATTTGGTATCATAAATATTAATATTTTTAGATTTCATTAAATTTAAAACTATTTGTCTCAGGAAATAAAAATCACACTCTTTTAAGACACAGAGAGAGTGCAACATTCTCATGCTCCTCTACTCTCCCTAGACGACAGCAGATGAGGTGGACGATGAGCGGTAACTTTCTCGCTCATCTGGATGCTCCTACTCTTTTTCCTACAAGCTAAGATAAAGTAGTTTACCATAATGACGGTACGGTAAAGCAACAACAAGGAACAGTAGTTTTCATAGTTACTACTGCAATTATTGTATGTATATCTATCTATGCGCCTCTCACTTCCACTCTATCTGATCTCTGCGTTTGTGAGAGGGAGAGGAAGACCAAGACAGAGATTCTGCGTGCTTGGGCCTCACGTTGCATCACATGCATGAAAACAATCATGCATATGTGAATGCATGGACCAGGAGGCCATGCTACACGACGATCGATGTACATGCAACAACATTCCCCTGTATAGAATACATAAAAGCTACTGTAATAATATACTAAAATATATACTAGTATGTGTACTCTGCGTATGTGATATCCGTTTTTGCTCTGGACGTACAAGACGCCAAGGAATAAGCATGTTCCAAATCGTATGTTAATGAGATGGAGTAGCAGCTAGCTTTGATGCGGCCGGCATCCATATATATGCAGAGATCCCAACGTAATGCGTGCCCAAGAATCTGATGCTCTTTTGGCTCATTATGTAACGTTTGCGACGATCGAGTGAGATATAGATCTCGATCGAGTAGTGTACAGTCGAGGTATAGTTGGGAGCACGAGCTTGCTTGTCAGTTTGCATGCTTCTGATCTTGCTCCTGCCTCTCTCTACTACATATATACCACAATAATTCAGAGAGTTCCAGAGACCTTTAGAGTCTTAGAGATGGTGTGTACAAGTACACACAAACCGACAGGGCATCCTCAAGAGATCGAGTGGCCCCTCAAATTCTACTATGCAAAAAGAAGATTCCCCATCACATCAAAATACCGGTAAATGCATGGAGTACTAAATGTAGATGAAATCAAAAACTAATTGCACAGTTTTGTTGTACTTTCCGAGATGAACATTTTGAGTCTAATTAATCAATTTTTGGACAATTTTTTACATAAAAAACAAAAGTTGTTATAGTGTTCCGACACGGGCACTGTAGCTACAGTGCCCGAATCGGCATCCCGAATTTGGGATCTAAACGAGAGTGATAAGGGATACACTTGCTGCATGTTCAATGTTAATTTATATTAGAACACCTCTACAGCTACCTTTAAATACTATAGTAATACTTATCTGTAAGTATAGGACGATCAGTATTATTACGTGGCTAGCCTGGCAAGCACTACTACTCAAAATAATCTTTACAACCGTTATGTAACCCCATTCGCAACCGGATACTCCCTCCGTTGCTGAATTAATTAATTTCTAAAGTTATCAAAAGTTAAATCTTTTTTACATTTGACTGAGTTTATAGAAAAACATATAAATATTTATGACACGTACCAAATGAGCACAACGATGTATCTAATGATATTAATTTAGTGTCATAAATCTTGATACTCTTTTTGTCAAACTTCAAAAAGTTTGACTTGAGATAATTCTAGGAATCGATTTATTCAAGGATGAAGGAAGTACTAAACTGGGGCTATGCATCTAGGAGAAAAAAAAGTTAAGACACCCTGATTGTGTTTTCTTTTGTTTTGGCCTTTGAACCCACGACCTAACCCCCGATGCACGACCCTCCTTACCATCCAACCTACACTACTCCCTCCACGTTGGTAAAAGAAGTCGTTTTGAACAAGGTTTGGGTCAAACATTGGGAATATAAATCATGAATAACTTTTAAGTTGTTGAGTTTGGAAATGTGAAAACAATATGAATAGATTTGTCTTGAAATATACTTTCGTAAAAGTATACATATATCACTTTTGAATAAATATTTTTATAGAAAAATAAAGTCAAAGTTATGCTTTGGAGACCGTGTCGTTGTCTAAAACGACTTCTTTTACCAACATGGACGGAGTACCACTACCGGAGAATGGAACTTTGCCGAGTGCTAAATGATTTGCCGAGTGTTTTTTTCGGGCACTCGGCAAAGAAGCTCTTTGCCGAGTGCCAAATAAAAAACACTCGGCAAAGAAGGCTCTTTGCCGAGTGTTTTTTCTTGACACTCGGCAAAGAAGGTCTTTGCCGAGTGCTTTTTTTATGCACTCGGCAAAGACAAATTTCAAATTAAAATTTAAAGCAGTAAATTAACTCAAATGAAAAAGTTTTCAACTAGAAAGTTGTAGAACTCATCAAGATAAATATTTTTTATTTAGGTCATTTCTTCATACGAGAAAATAAAAGTAAATTTGTTCATAAATTTTAGATCTCTCTCTTGTAGTTTATGAAACTACAAGAGAGATATATACGATTTGTAAATAATGTTAAAATCACCATGTCGGATATACAAATGATCAAACAACCAAAATAAACTTTGTAGATCTTGAAAATTTATGAAACTTTGTAGTTAAAAACTTTTTCATTTGAAATCATCTTGCCATACAAAACTACATCTAAATTTTAAAATTTAAAATTTGAATTTTTCAAAAGACATCGAATGGAAAAAACAACCTAAATAAAAGTTGTAGATCTTGAAAAGATATGAAACTTTGTAGTTGACAATTTTTTCATTTGAGTTCATCTTGTCATGCAAAACTATGTTTGAATTTCAAAATTTTAAAATTCGAATTTTTCAAATGACCTCGGATGGAAAAACACCCAAAACGAAAGTTGTAGATCTCGAGAAGTTATGAAACTTTGTAGTTAACAAGTTTTTCATTTGAAATCATTTTGTCATGCAAAAGTACGTTTGAATTTTCAAATTTGAAATTCAAAATTTTTTAAACAACCTCGGATGGAAAAACTTCCTAAATGAAAGTTGTAGATCTCAAAAAGTTATGAAACTTTGTAGTTGACAACTTTTTGATTTGAATTCGTTTAGAGCCTCAAATAAGCAATTTACACTTGTTTTAGTACAATATATGAAGAATAAAAAACGTCTTATAGACACAAATGAAAGAGGGACGCAGTGGTAGAGGGGCTCATGTGCGTACCCATGCGTGAGGTCTGTGGTTCGAATCCTGATGGGCGCAAAGTTTGGGCGCAAAGTTTGGAAAAAATGCTGTGGCTGCTCAACTGGGTTGCAACAGCCGTGTGTGGCCTAGGTGGGGGCCTCTCCTCATAAAAAATTTTTGCTATTTTTTGATGATTTTTTCGTTTCGGTCTTTGCCGAGTGTCGGGCACTCGGCAAAGGTTTTGCCGAGTGCCCGATAAATAACACTCGGCAAAGAGCCCTTTGCCGACAGGATTTTTACCGAGCGCTCTTTGCCGAGTGTTACACTCGGCAAAGCCTTTGCCGAGTGTTTTTGAGGCTTTGCCGAGTGTTCTAGGCACTCGGCAAAGCAGCAGATTTCAGTAGTGTACATTACTAAAGCCATATGGAATTCTATTCCATTTGTGTCCCATCTTAATTAAACTACAATGAATTAAACAAATAGACCATTTAAACCATCAAAACAGTCCAAATAGAATCAAGTTAAATATAATTAAATAAGCTAAACAATCATTTAATTTACCATTTAGTCAATAGGAAGCACCACTAATTAATATCGTAAGTATATGAGGTGGAATGAGATTTAGTTTTGTTCCAAAAAAATATTTGATAGAATATGTGCTTTCTAACATATATGACTTTTACATACATAAATACACATATTTTAATGTTGCTATGTAAAATTGTTTAACTCCGTTTAAACACTGTCTAAATGGTCAAAACGCTAAGCAAAGGATGATCGATATTGTTTATCATTTAGTGTTTAGGATAACACTAATATACTGCAATGATGTTGTAGCACTTTTTCTATGAGTATTGGTAATATATATATATATATATATATATATATATATATATATATATATATATATATATATATATATATATATATATATATATATATATATTACCCTGGTACTAAATATTATTTGGTACCCGAACCCCCACGCCCGACGATCCCCCGCGCCCGCACGGAAGATGGGCGACCTTTTCCCAATTCAAACCCCCGAGCGTCCGTAGCCTACCCCGCGCGACGCTCGTTGATTTTTTTTTTCGCGGTTGTTGCCACGACTGTGTTTCAGGCCGTTTTTTTATCCTTCGTGTATTTCTTACCTGTTTTTTTATTGGCCGGATGTTTTTTTTGTCCGTTGTGTGTTTCTGGTCAGTTTTTTTTGTTCTTTTCACGTACATGGACAGAATTCGGTTATGGGATCATTTTTTCTGCTAGGCCTCCATGGATGCATATATTTGACCGTTAATTTCTTTCTACACCAGGTTCCTTGTGACAAATTACTTCTCAACAATGATAATTCATTATTTAAACTACAAATATTATTTTAATTTGATCATTACAGACATATCTTGCATGACAATCTTTACACAAATAAATTTATTTGTAGCTATTATTCCAACCACAAATATTTTCACCAAACGGGATCCTAATATCTTTATATGACATGATACCAAATATTTGTTTTTGAGAAAATATTGTTTGACAACAATTTTACTAAGAATTGTGTATCAGTCCCAGGAGACAATGTTCTCGTAATATTTTACAATAGTACATGATGCAAATCACAAATAGCACCATTTGGTTCGTTATCATAGTTACAAAGATGATGCACAGACATCCAAGTCTTTCCTTCTGATGAACTAAAATCTGCATTATTATGGGCTTTGGATGTCATTTGTAGAATGCAGCAATGCAACACAGCTTTTCTGGATGATGGCCTGTTATCATGTATATTTTCCTATCTGATTATATTATATGTCCCCTTCAGCAAACACTTGGGATGCTGCTAACATTGACCTTCATTTGTATAGCACCCAGACCCGACTTGTTAACACATCCATTAAGTACACAGGCATTATGACAGTCACTTCTTAAAAAACCTGCAATATAAGATACACGTATAAAATTCATGAAGTAATTGATTGCGTGACTCAAGAGACAAATTGAATAGTCAATAAAAGCTAAGAAAATATTAGCTTGTATTTCTTTAATTTTTTTCCATTTCTAATTTGATCTGCTTATGCTGAAAAAAACTAGGGAGCCATAGAAACCTCAAATATTTGTGGCCAAACTAGCCTAGTCACAAATATTGTCATGTGTGGCCAGATAAGACTTCCATTATATTTAATCTAGCATAGAAATAGATTAATTATTGATAATGAATATGTACATGCAAAAACCTCTCTATCTTACATAATGGAGTGAGTGAACCATAAAAGCCTCAATTGTTTGCAATTATGATCAAACATTTGCATTTCACAGAACTTGATCTAAAGCAAGGCATTTTTCTTGTAATAGATAAACCATGGTGGGAATATTAAGATGGATCAGAAGAGCTTCCTAATCTGCATGAATTTAGAACATGCACATATTCTAGTACGACACCAGCCTTAGCGTTACACTGAACCTCTAGCAGAACAGGCCAAAACAGAGCTCATGATATCTAACTAGTACTAATTAGTATCAGGAAACTTAAAACATGATGCTGAAAATGGCTTGTGTGATATCATGATGTCTTAGGTGGATCGTCTTGGTTCCTACTCTGTTTTCTATATCCTTTGTGTCATTGATGCCACACTAAACAGCTCACCATCAATTATTATTATCATTTCATTGGCTACCCAAATGAGTACTAGTTCAAGTAAGCTGCCTAGATTTATTAGCAAAAAGAATCCATACATGCATGTATGGTATGCATACGTACCATGCTGAATTGTTGGAAAGAAGGCACCTATCTTGGATCACAGTTCCAGATATTATAAGGCTTCTACTGCTGTGACATATCAAGTTACTGCTAGTGTTACTAATGGTTATAGCTTCTTACCTTTCTGTCTTGGTATGCAAAAGATAAACAAATGGTTCTCTGATTCACACATAGACCCATATAAATTACATTAGGGAACCACTTCCTAGTGCAGCTGGCACCATGGTACTTCTTAGGTCATTGTCATGCAAAGACAACGCAAAATAGCAAGTTAAGGTTACCTTTTCTTAATGGTGAATCTAGTGATGCAAACAAGCGGGAGAAAGTGCTCTAATTCCCACATTCGCAAGTTTTCAGTGAAAAGTGCCGTCAAAGGATTTGGATCATCGTGCATGTAAACGTCCGCTAACCTGCATAATTTGTCATAGAAAAATTAAAGAGTATGTCAGAAAGGCTTATGAATCTGTGACTATGATGAATGGAGAAAATTAGTAAAGATGCAAAGAGAGTGCTAGCGCAAAATGGAATAGATTCACTTGATCAAACTTTAGGGTGTGACTGAACTCTAAAGTGTGCACTCCAAAGCAACATGAAATGCTTTGCCACTCATCAAGCAAACCAAATATTATAATGAAAAGGAAATGATAAGCAGCGGAAGTTTACTATTAGGAAACTACTCCTAGACTCCTAACTTTGACAAGAAATCAAAAGAATTTCATTGTAATAAGAATAATATATATTTGAATATAGCTTTCCATCAGAAATTGCATCCAGACAAACATTATTTATATTATTTATATAAGCTGAGAGTTCACGTATAAAGCAAATTATCATATAAAATTTTCATGATATGACATTTGAATATTGCATTGTGTAGCTGATTAGGTCTTAGCAACAAACATTCAGATCTTCTGAGATGAAACAAAAAAAATACTGATATATTCCTTAAGCTAAGAAGATTCAGTTTACTTGCAGGGAACTATGGTTAAGATAAATAATTTATGCTTGTTCACCAGAACTTGATCTAACTAATACAAGAAGAGGCAATACCTATCGGCTATTGCGCATAATGACACACCACACTGATTAGGTAATTTTTCAAATGTGAAAATATGTGTTCTACCAAAAACAATTACTAGTAGGAATCAAATGCATGATAGTGTTGGAGTATATAGGCCCATGAGGCCCATGTATGGAAACTATACAGCTACCCTTCTAGGGTTAGCCCATGAGCAAGTGAACTAGTTTTCCAACATGGTATCCAGCTAGGTTTCCATCCTCTCCCTCCCCTGCCCGCCGCCAGGCGCCTGGCGCCGCCGCCGCCGACAGCCATGGCTGACCAACCTCCTCCCCACTACTTCCTCTCCCTCCCACCCCTTCCCAACTCCAGCTGGCCGCAGGTTCCAGGCGCCGCCGCCTCCCAGCGCGGCCCTAGCGCCGCCACCGGTCCCGGCTCTCCCAGCGCCGCCGCCATTCTGGTCGCGGGCGCGTGAGGCCCCGACGCGTGCGCGCGTGGCCTTGGCGCGGGCGCAGGCGCGACCCCTGCTGCCCCTCGCGCTCCCAGTGCCGCCGCCGCTCTGGCCGCGAGTGTGGGGGCCGGGGTGAGCGCGGACGGCCTAGGCCTGGGCGCAGGCGCGGGCGCAGAGGCCCAGCCGGGCCTGTTCTTCCCGGATCCGGCCGTCGCCACTGCTGCCGCAGCCACCGCTGCTGCGGGCCTGCTGCAGGATGACGCGGCAGCCTTTCCGCGCGTGCACGGCAAAGGCGCGGGCATCTCCCGCTTCCCCGTCACGCCACCTGTGCCGCTCGGCACCGACGTGGGGCTCTATCTTCACCGCCCCGCTCCCTCCACCGGCCGCGCCCCCCAGTTTCTCTGGTGCCGCTCTCGCAGCTGGCTTGGGCATGCCACCACCGAACGCCGCGGTCATGGCAGCCTTGCCACACATGCCTAGGGCCGGCGCGGGTGCTACACTCTTCCTCGCCCCGCTGACACCGCTGTCGTCCTACCTCCAGGCAGCGGGTCCTAGCTCCGCTCTCGCCGCGGCCCTCGTATCTGCCCGGGCTACTGCTGCGGAGGGGCAAGCCCGTGTGCGTGCGGTCGCCCTTGCTTGGGAGCGCGAGCGCATGGCAGCCGACGCACTGGCCCACCAGATCACCGAGACAGAGCAGCAGTGTCTTGTCTCCCCTGCCGCCACTCCGCATCCATCCGCTACGCCGTCGTCGTTTCTTCTGGGTTCTCCTCCACCCGGGCTGAGCGGGGGTGGGGGGCCATGGCGGCCGCCGTCGTCGCGGACGGGGATGTGGTGGGGGTCCTGGCTTCCATGACCCATGGTTGGGGCACCTCTGTCCGTGGCCCTTCCAAGCTCCTGGTGGTGAGCCTCGCCCGCCGGCCACCGCCATGCTCGTTGCTACTTCTCTAAGGTTTCACAGCAGCATTCCCGTGGGCTACACCTTCTAGTGCCTCGCTCGGGCCGGTCGGTTGGGACTCAGCGGCCTTGGCACACTCCTTTAGCACTATGGGCCCGACAACTACTGTCGGCCCACAGTGGATCACCGATTTGGGTACCACCTACCACACCACTCCCGACCCCAGTATACTCTCCTCCGTTCACCCTCCTTCTTCCTCTCACCCTTCGTCCATCATGGTCGCAAATGGGTCATGCCTTCCTGTCACGTCCGTGGGTGCCACTGACGCTCATGGCTCCTTTCGTCTTCCTGATGTTCTTGTGGCACCTTCTATGGTTCACAATCTTCTTTCTATTCGTCGATTTACAGCTGACAATTCCTGTTCCGTGGAGTTTGACTCTTCCGGTCTCACTGTCAAGGATTTGGCTTCCCAGCGTCGTCTGCTTCGGTGTGATAGCACGGGGCCCCTTTACAGCCTTTGCTTCCTGGCGTCTCCTTCGTCTTCTTCGCTGGCCCCTTTGTCAGCTGCTTTCGCCACCACTACTTCCTCCACCACTTGGCACCGGCGCCTCGGCCATCCTGGTCATGATGCCCTGATGCAGCTTTGTCGTAGTTCCAACATTCGGTGTCCTCGGGCTCACGATGAGCATTTGTGCCACGCGTGTCAGCTGGGCTGTCATGTCTGCCTTCCTTTTCATAGTTATTCTTCCTAGGCGGCCCACATCTTTGATCTTGTACATTGCGACCTCTGGACATCTCCTGTCGTCAGCATTTCTGGCTACAAGTTCTATCTTATGGTGCTTGATGATTTCTCTCATTACTCCTGGACTTTTCCTCTACGTGCAAAGTCTGAAGCTTTCCCCGCGATTCTCCACTTCTTCGCTTGGGTGTTCACACAGTTCGGCCTCACCATCAAGGCCGTCCAGTGCGACAATGGTCGTGAGTTCAATAACTCCACCTCCCTGTGCCTTCTTTCGTGCATGTCTTGCCCGTACACCTCCTCCCAGAACGGTAAGGCTGAGCGCATGATTCGCACCACCACCGAGACCATGCGCACCCTCCTGCTTTAGGCGTCGCTCCCTGCACACTTCTGGGCTGAGAGCTTACACACCTCCACCTATCTCCTCAACCGCCTTCCTTCCGCTGCCTACCCAGCTCCCAAGCCACACCACGCTCTTTTCGGTACCCCTCCTCGATATGACCACCTTCGCGTCTTCGGGTGTGCGTGTTACCCTAACACCACAGCTACCGGTCCCCACAAGCTGGCACCCCGTTTGACTCTTTGTGTCTTCCTCGGGTACTCCCCGGATCACAAGGGGTACCGGTGCTATGATCTCACCTCTCGTTGGGTCATCATCTCTCGCCATGTGGTATTTGATGAGTCTGTCTTCCCCTTCTCCTCCACCACCACTCCCGCGTCCACCCCGGATCTTGACCTCTTCTCTTTGTTTCACACTGACGCGGTGGTCGAGTCACCATTTCAGTTGTCTCCTACAGGTACTGCTCCACCGTGCCCTTCGCCAGGGTCGTGCCCTAGCTCGCCGCCCGCCAGTGACACCCCCTGCCCGGGCCTAGAGGGGCCACCTCATGGGCCGGCCCCCGTCACTATGCCTGACGCGGGTCCTGGGCCGTCGCCTCCAACACCACCTGCATGCTTCGTCCAGCCGGCACTCGTATACCAGCGCCGTGCACCTTACGAGTCGGCACCCGTTACTACGCCTGACGCGGGCCCCGGATCGTTGACTCTGGCACCACCTGCGCGTTTCACCCAGCCGGTGCTCGTCTACCAGCGACGTGCAAGACCAGAGCCGCCGCATACGTCGCCACCGGTGGCCCCCTCTACCACTGACTGCTTCTTCTCCACCGGCGACACCAACACCGCCGCCAAGGCCCCCGGATGCCCGTGTCGCGACATATGGCTGCATGTAGATTTTTTGGGCTGTAATGAGTGAAAATACTGCAAAATATGGCTGCATGTAGATTTTTTTTTGCTGCTATACTCTTGTTTTTTTTCCTCTATGCACGCATGATGAAATGTCTAAGGAGCTTCTTTTGTTTCTTCTGGTCATGGAGTGTGCTTTTTGGTTGTGCTTCACTACTTATCTGTGCATTTGTATTCCTGGATGTGTGAGCGAGCTCTCACGTCGGCCATGTTTTTAGGAGTGGTGCTGCGGCTACTAGTCCGGTAATTTATTGTTCTGGTCAGCTATTGGTTTATATGCTGATAAGAATTGAGTTTATATGCTAATAAGAATTTATTGTTCACATGAAATGTTTGATTTATGCAAGAATCGAGTTTATATGCAAGTGCATATTGGTTTATATGCTGATAAGAATCGAGTTCTATGCACGACTACTTATCTGTGCATTTTGTATTTCCTGGCGCAAGGTGCTGCTACATGGATGTTTTTGTTTTTGTGTTTCTTTTCTATGTTCCTATGATTGCTTGTATAACTTTTTATACAAGGTAAACACGTAACTTGTATAAGGTTTCTACATCGATGTTTCATAATATATATGCACTGGTAGAGCATTTTTTATGCATTAGCAAAAGTATTTTATACTCCAACGAATCATTTTTATTTTTTCACGCAATGTGAGCGCAAAAAAAACATATCTATGCATTTTTTACAGTGGTTTCTATGAACCAGAATTGCCACCATGTGGTATATTCCCAATTTTCAAAATTTATAGAACATGAGATCCGCGAGGTATAATAATTACTTATTTATTGCATAGAAAGTCGAGATAGTGCAACGCATAATAAACATTGTGTATATCTCATCTTCCCTGTTCCCGTGAGGTATAATTGATGCCAGCTGCAGAGATGGAGCAGCAAGGTTTTTGTTGCCTATATCTCATCTTCCCTGTTCCTGCTTTGTGAAATATTTTTTATGCTTCACTTGCAACATTTCTATGCATATGCTACACTTGCTAAATTTGTATGCACATGATTCATGTAGCTAAATTTCTGTATCTGTCAATATTTTTGATTCCCTCTGCTAGATTTATTCGTTTCTATGATTATTTACCCCTGTACGTGGCTGCTTGCTTTATTTTGTTCATGCCCACAAATTTTAATAGTTTTTGTTGCCTATATCTCATCTTGCTCAGGGAGTTGATGCTAGCTGCAGAGATAGAGCAGCAATGTTTATGTGCAATTTATTTTTGACTTTTATGCAGAGATGGAGCAGGAAGGTTTCTGTTGCCTATATCTCAATGTAGATGAAAGCCCAGCCTTCGGAATCGACAAGCAAGGCACGATCGTCTGGACGGTGTAACACCCCTGGTGTTAGTTAGCCTCATAATGCATTCAAAATGCATGATCATGACATGGCATTACCATAAGCATCGTCATTTCATGTGCATCCTTGCTTGAAACATGATTGTGCAACATTGCAACTTATGTTTATATTCCTTGTGTGCTTGTTTTATGGAATGTGTGGTGTGCAACACCTTAGTGCAACATGTGTCGCTCACACTTGAAACATGTCACATACTTTGGTGAAACATGATTACCAAGTGCTATGCAACAAAATCATGAAACATATGACAAATGGCTTTGAAACAAATGTATCAATTCAATTGTTTTTCTTTGTTTCAATACATGTGATGCTTAATTTTGGCATCATCAATGTGAGGTGTGGTTAATGATGCTCTACAACACCTTAACTACACTTGGGGTACTTAGTGGGGCAATGTTCATGTTAACCAAATTGCGTAATCTTGACTCTAAGTAATTGTTGACCAAGTTGGAACTCATAGAACCAATCTGTTTGACTGTTTAAAAACTGCTACTTAGAAGCCTTGCATGTTAGTGCACCCTTTACCAAAGTTGTAGCCAATTTATCAAGGAACAAAAGTCTCAATATGACCATCTCATGAAAATGACAGGATTATGCTCAAACAGGACCCACAATGCTTGAAGCAGTGCTGTTTCAACACTTAAAATTTTCTAAGTCTAGAACTGCAGTTACAGTTTCAAGATACACTACTTTGGAGCTCTTTATCTTGCAAACCATGATGTTTCAGCTCAAACTCTTATTGACACTTTTAAAGCCCACCTGTAGCTTGACAACTTTGTCAATTGCATCTTGATCTAGTTCGAGCTGGTTTGGGAGTTGGAGGCCTTTGGAGTTGCTCTGTCAGTCGACGTCGGTACTGAATCGCCACCCTCATTCAGTCAATTGAACTCGGTGGCCGACCACCGCAGTCCGTTGCCGCCGCGTGGAGGCATCGTGGCAGCCGTACGCCGACGTGGGCCCCACCTGGCCAAGCCGAGCGTCTCGCCAAGACGCCACGCCACCCCCTCTTGCTGCCCACTCCCTCCATTTCCCTCCCTCGCCCTTGCCGCGCTCGCCAGGGCGGAGCACCGAGGCGCCCCCGCCACCGCGAGCTTGCCGAGCTCGTGAGCTGCTGCCGTCGCACCTCTGCCCCATCCCAACCGCACGAAGCCCCACCTTAACCCTCTCCACCTCGCCATCCCCTCCGTGGAGCCACCCGAGCACCGACAAGGCCGCATTGCTCGGTTCGCCGCTGCGGTGACCTCGCCGGAGCTCCTCCGCGTGAGCGCTCGCCGTGGTCCCACCTCTCCATAGCACCTCTGTGCATGTGCTTGTGCGCAACAGAGTCGCCTGGACGTCGTGCAGCTAGGAAGCCCCTCACCGGTGACCACCGTGCCTCCTACCGCCGGCGCGCCGCCACCAGATCACCGCCGCCAGCCGCTCACGCCGGCAAGCATCTCCGGTGGCCCCGCGCTCCACTCCAACCCATCCCGCTACTCGCCTGGGTGAGTAGAGCATGCTGGTGCCCTCACCGGCGCCCGAGAACTCGGCGGCGGCGAGTTACCGCCGGCGACCCACCATCCTCTGCTTTGCGTGAGACTGACGGGCGGGGCCCGCGTGTCGGCGTCCCTCCCCTGTCTCGGCATGGTTGGGCCAGCGAGCTGGGCCAAGCCGCACGCTGGGCCGAGCGCGTGCCGGGCTGAGCCGCGTGCAAGGCCCAAGCAGTCAAGCCAGGCCGGCCCAGTTAGGTTTAGGAAGTGGTTTTTGTTTTTATTTCACAGATTTGATGCTAGATTCAAAAAGTCATATCTCTTGATTGGTAGCTCCAAATGATATGGTTCAAAATGTGTTGTGCTCTATGTGAGGTCTAGTTTATTATAAAAATATAATGTGTGCCATGTTTTGTGATGAAATAAATAGTTATTAATTATATCTTTTATTCATGTAGAAAAAGGAGAAAATGATATCTCTTTCTGTGAAGCTCCAAATGACATGAAATTTTTATAGTGAACTTCTCATACCATGAATAGCTTATGGTTAAATTTTCATGCAATTTGGATGTGGTTTGGTGGAGTTATATAATTATCTTGTTTGCTTGAATGGATCTTGTGTGAATTTTCAGATTTTTCTATAGATCCAGTAAGGGTGAAACTTGGTGAATGTTGTTATTATATTAGAAGGATGCTAGAAAAAATATGAAATATGTTGTTTGATACTTTTCCATAGGGTTTCCTATTTATGCTAGATATAGACATGTCATCTGTTATTTTGGATATATCAAGTTCTGCTCATCCAATTGATTGGAAATTTTTATGGTAGCCTATGTGAAGCATTAGGTGGCTACTGTAATTTTTATAGATTTTTATATATAGTTTTACTATATGTTTCTTTAATCATCTAATTAACTAAATAAATTATAAAAGAATATTAAATAATTTATTTAGAAGTTGGCACTATACTTTCTGATGTTCCTTTGGTATGCACAACAAGTTGATAAACTTGGTTTGGTCCAATTGTGCTTTTGAATCGTCATTAATTATTTAAGTTAGTGAATCTGCCATTTCTGGACAGATTTGCTTGTTAAGAGAATTAACCTATGTTAATGATGTTTTCATGCTTGGCGATTTATAGCAAAGTTGTTGAGAATTTCATGAACTAGTTGCTGGTAAATTTTGGTAGCATTTGGACTTATAGTTTAGAAATGACAGCTGTTCCAAGTTGGGTTCAGTTTTGGAAGTGCTCTCTGTCTTTTAGAACAGATTCTGTATGTATACTATTTTAACTTGGTAAATGATGAAATCATGCTTAGATATTTATAAATGAAATGTAGACAATTTCATAAGCTTTCCAGAATGTCCTCTTTCAGGTCATTTGGATTTGTAGAACTCCAGTTGTGAGTTTTCTTAGCTACTATTGATATTATGTGGTAAATACTAAATTGCTGGAATCTTGTTATGTGTGTGTTTGGTCTTAACCTTGTGGAACCTAGTGGTTTCTTAGAGGAACGTGTTAATACCGGAGAGGAAATTTGCACCTAATCTTGAAGTGATTTGAATAGAGCACCACATAACTTGGTTTTGTGCTTACAACGTTGCAATGTCATTGCATTCATCTTCACATCATTCATGCACGTCCATAAATCATCATGTCATTTTTGGATGCATACATAAAATTCATTGGATGCATATACATGCAATAGGTGTGCCGAGAATCGTGTTACAAGCGAAGTTCCGCTGGGCGTGGAACCCGAAGTTGAAGTCCGTTCGAGAACTGGAGGTCCAGTCCAACGAAGCCAGAGAAGACGTGGGAATCGTTCTTGAAGCCGAACCTTGATCTCTCTTCTTTCGGTTAAGGCAAGCCCCGGAGCATTATAAGCCTCCTACTTTCAAAGCAATTATCTATCTATACATGTTATACGTATTGTTGCATTAAGTGATAGGAGTTGGTTGGAAACCCTTGCTGCATTGATAACACTCCTTGTCCAGCAATTCGAACCTTGAATCCTAAGTAGACAGGATCGTATCTATGCTTAGCTCTGCTAAATTAGAATGGTAGAAATCGGGTGATTTCCTGTCACCTGCGAGATATAGGGCTTTATCAGGTCACGGTTGGCTATACTTGCTATCGTGGAAGTAAACCATGTGTTAATAAAATGAAATAAGACCGGGCGGGATGACGATAGTGAAGCAACAAGGCATGGAGGTCTTGGGTGTGGATCTATCCCCGTCTGTGTCGATTAAGGACCAAGACCTGGAGCCTTCTATGTCATTTTGAACGCATGCCTGACATTTAGCTGGCCGGCCTGAGGTTGCCGACCGCGAAGCCTAGTAGCTTAACTCAGGCTGCGAAGTCGAAAAGTGAAAGTCGCCTCGGAAGGGAGCCAGAGGGTCCAAGGGCAGGTGAGTTAAAAGTTCTGAGCATCCTGGCCACTGGTATCCCCGAGAATGCGGCGCTGTTTGGGCCCACCCTGAGTTGTACCAAAGGTTATCTACGGCTGCCTTTAGCGGGGTTTGCCGGGTGAGTGTCAGGAATACCCCCTCAGCTGAGTTGGAATCGATTTGAGTCGCCGTCTCTCCTGGATAGTGAGAAACTTGACTGGTTATCTCCAGCGTAGATACACTAATGATTAATGATGGTTCGGAATTGAGGATAATGATGATGATAGCCTTATTATACCTGCTATGGTTAATATTGTTTGATCCTAATAAAGTGAGTGCTTTAGTACAGGTGCTAATCTAGTTCTCAGGTTAATGATGATCAACTTGATACTTAAGCATATATTGATTATTTACCTGTATTAAGCTTTTCTGCAAATGAGTCAAGCTAGCCCCACTTATATAAGCCTTGCATAATCCTTGGTGTCACCTTTGTTTCTGGTTTTTGACGGGTAAGTCTAGCTAAGTACCTTCTCGTACTCAGGGTTTATTCCCACCTGTTGCAGGTAGCAGATTCGTACTTGTTGCTGCAAGTATTGTCTTCGCCATGTGGGCGTGAAGACTAGACCATATGGGCATGGTCTCTGTAGTATCTCTTCTGGTATGCTTTTGCAGGATGTGACTATGTACTGGCAGTATTTGACTTCAATTGGTTTCAGAAATTATGTTGCTTCCGCTAATCTTTACTTTGGTTTTGTAATAAAAATAATTGTACTCTGATGTGTGAGATTACTTTTGAACTGTTGTAACAAGTGTTGTGTTATGTTGAATCATTACGATCCGGTTGCTCTCGGTTTGGTTTGAAATCCCTCGCGATTTCGTGGACTACCGGAGTTATATGGGCTCAAGTTTGAGAAGTTGATCGTTTCGGCGATTGTTTTTAAACTTGTGCTCTTATAATTTGGACGGTTCCGTTACAGACGGGCATCAAAATCAGCTTCCTATGTAAGTTATTATATTTTTATGCTTTGTTTTGGTCATATTATGCGTGTTGTTTGGAACCTTTTATGCATTGATTTTTAGCCAGTCAGTTTGTTTTATGCATTGTTATTCAACACACTGGCCGGTGGTTAATACCTCATGTGTAAAATGTTTTCTATAAGTGTATAAAAACATCTTCTACAATGCATACAAACTCCCCCCAATATGTATAGAAATCCTTTGTTTTGCATATTTTGAATGTGTTGAGCTTGTTTTTATACAGGCCCTAATAGGTACACAATGTTTAATTGAATTATACAATTGGATCCTAATTAAGTGGCTTGCTTTGTTGCTTTTGCACTATCTAGGCCTTTTGTTGGCACCTTTTTTTTGGAGATACTCTGTTTTTAGGTTTATATCCAACTAGAATATGGTATTTTATTTTAGGTAAAATCAGTTTTCTCTGCATTTTTTCTGTGTATGTTTTTTATGCACTGGTTTGGTAAGATTACACGTGTTGCTTCATACATTTTTATGTATTGCCTCTGGTCAGTCTATTGGTTCCTTTATGCCTTGTTGGTAGCATGAATAAAATGGTTACAAAACACCCTATATTAATTTTATCCTCTATAAGATGCACTTCTACGAAATTCTATACGTTGATGGAGCACATTTCTATGTATTTTTCAGAACACCTTTATATACATTGTTGCAACACTTCATATGCCTTTTGGTGCTATTAACATGTTTACTGCTAAGAAATGTTGGGGCACATTTCTATATATTGTAGTATCATACATTGTAGTACAATGCTCGAGGGAGTTGGGGCACGATAATTGTGTTCATTGTGTGAACATAAATTTATACATTGTTGTAGCACATTTTTTCTATTAAATGTTGGAGCACATTTCTATACATTATAGCATCAATTATCCATGCATTTGTTGGAAGACTTCTATACACCCTTGCCACCCCCCAGCCCCTGCCTCCCACTAGAGGCGACGCGACCGGCGACGACGTCGCACCCCAGACCTGACCGGCGAAGGTGCGTCGATGCCAGATCTGGTAGCGAGGCTGCCGGGGCACCTCCTTGATTAATACGCATAAAAAATTGTTCTTTATGCACTGTTGTAACAGATCTGTATACATTATTGCTGTACTTCTATATGCATTGCTGGAGCAAAGCTTTTGTATGCATGTATATACAAAATTTGTATGCATTTTAAGCATTCCATCCGGAGCAGAATTTCTATAGATTTTTTTTGCACGTACTAAACATGTTTCTATGCATGGCTCTGAATTAATAATCTTTGTTTTGATCTTATAGGAACTGGAGCAGCAAGAATGAGAGGAAGAAGAGGGACACACTAGAAATTGAAGTCCATCGGTAGGGTCGTCGTCCGGCGGTGGCTGCCAGTGTGTCCAACACGGACTACTCGGGGGATGCAGCCGGCAGCGGTCTAACCTTGGGCATGGTGGCCGCATGGCCTAAGATGAGGGCACGGTGCCATAGTGTGATCTTCGATATAGTCGATGGGTTAATGTAAATAGTTAATTTATTGTATGTTGTGTTTATATGCTTGAATGAGATGAGTTATATGCGTGTTGTGAGACATCCTCGGATTGCAGCGCTGGCGTAGTGTGATCTCGATGTAGTTGATAGGTTGAGGCCGTGGCTGTTACGACATTTGTAAAAATTGTCCCACCAAGTGGGAAGGATTTTATGTTTCTATGCATTGTTCATTTATTAATTAAACATCCGTCATGGGTTATTATGCATGGAACATTTTTATATTTGATTCCAGCTGAATGGATTATCATGCATTAAATAATTTTATCGTCATGGTCTATGTATTGTTCTCAAGTCAATTATACATCCTTGTATTGGGAAGCATGATATTAGTGGAGGCAACCACAATTCTATTACGTGGAATGTCCATCTTATGGAGAGGTTTTTATTCAGCAATAAATTAATTTTTATTCATCCAATCTCTAATTTGTATGCAACGTGGCATGATTCAAGTTTCAAATTTCAATCGTCCAAAAATAACGTATCTTGACCTGTGATTCTATGCATTCAATCGTCCAACATGTGACATGATTCAAATTACAAATTTTAGAGACGACGATATTGTCTCCATATTTTTATGTATCCAATCACTACCTTTTGTATGAATCTTGACTAGTGATTATATGCATCCAATCGGCCATCCGCGGCATGATTCAAATTACAAATTTATGAAAATAATTTTTTATTCATTCAACCAAACACTTTTATGCAACATCAGAGCCAAAAACTTTCGTACACATCTTGACCAATGATTTTATGCATCCAAATGACCATCACATGACATGATTTAAATTTCAAATTTATGAATTTTAAAAATTTTCAGAAATATATTCAAAATGGATCTTGAAATGTGCACAAAAATGTCATGAGTTCAATGGTGAAAACCATTTTTGAATTGGATGCTTCATTGAGGAATTATAGCCAAAAAAACAAGAGAGAATTATATGGGATGCATACCTGCATGCGCGTGTCAGCCTTGTCAGCTTGTGTCAGGTACTGTCTGGTGGAACACCCAGCTTAGCGAGAGATTTTTATGCATCGACGAATTGACTTTAATTCATCCAACCACTAGTTTTTATGCATCGTTGCGGCAAAAACATTTATACGCGGCCTGTTCCAGGATTTTATGCGTCCGACTAGTTGGGACCCAGGAGGTCCCCCCATGCGCGCGTGTCAGCTGGTGGATGATGGCTGAGTGAGTAACTTTTTTTATTTTTACAGAAGGTTGGGTGGACTGGCTGGCTGGGGCTCTCTATTACTATTGGCAGCCTAGGACTCCCAATAGTTCGTACTGTATATATATATATAGGGAGAGTATACTCTATAACTAGCTACAAAATAAGTTATTTTGTAGCCACCTCTATTTACGATAATTTTATATACTAATTTACGACAATGTCAGTATATATTTACGATAGTTGAATTACTCTAACACATAGGGATATTTACCATAATGTTATAGTAAATCACATAGTAAGAAGTTATTGTAATCTCGAAAATTAGCATAGCAATTATCGTAACTCAAAGTGGCTACCGAATAAGTTATTTTGTAGCCAGCGGTAGGGTTATATATATATATATATATATATATATATATATATATATATATATATATATATATATATATATATATATATATATATATATATATATATATATATATATATATATATATATATATATATATATATATATATATATATATATATATATATATATATATATATATATATATATAATCCTCCACTATTACCCGCTGGCAAAGACGCAACAAAAAAGGGCCAAGTGGTCTAGTTGTAGTCGGGCGGCGACCGTGTGAGCCTCTGAATAATCCCACCTTGCTTAGCTTGGGAGGAGGAAGCCACCTTAAAAGAGAGAGTCACCCTTCCCCTATCAGACTAGTCTTTTAGGGATATTGGGCCTTTCCCCGAGTGGGTGTGCATAAGAACTGTTGGGGTCCGGGCAACCTTAATTTATTGGGCCTCGGCCAACCCCATCTGGGCCGGATGTATCATATGGTATCGGAGCTGGGCCCTTGTTTAAGGGGGTGGGAATGATGAGGACATCCTCCACTATTACCCGCTGGCAAAGACGCAACAAAAAAAAGGGCCAAGTGGCCTAGTTGTAGTCGGGCGGCGACCGTGTGAGCCTCTGAATAATCCCACCTTGCTTAGCTTGGTAGGAGGAAGCCACCTTAAAAGAGAGAGCCATCATTCCCCTATCAGACTAGTCTTTTAGGGATATTGGGCCTTTCCCCGAGTAGGTGTGCATAAGAACTGTTGGGTCCGGGCAACCTTAATTTATTGGGCCTCGGCCAACCCCATCTGGGCCGGATGTATCATATGGTATCGGAGCTGGGCCCTTGTTTAAGGGGGTGGGAATGATGAGGACATCCTCCACTATTACTCACTGGCAAAGACGCAACAAAAAAAAGGGCCAAGTGGCCTAGTTGTAGTCGGGCGGCGACCGTGTGAGCCTCTGAATAATCCCACCTTGCTTAGCTTGGTAGGAGGAAGCCACCTTAAAAGAGAGAGTCACCATTCCCCTATCAGACTAGTCTTTTAGGGATATTGGGCCTTTCCCCGAGTGGGTGTGCATAAGAACTGTTGGGGTCCGGGCTACCTTAATTTATTTGCCTCGGCCAACCCCATCTGGGCCGGATGTGTGTGTGTGTGTGTATATATATATATATATATATATATATATATATATATATATATATATATATATATATATATATATATATAACACTTAATTAGACTAAAAAGATTGACTCAGCAATACTATGCTAAAATTGCATAAATTTTTTTGTCAGACGGGACTGATGAGGATATCTCTAGACCTGCACTGTCCACTGCATGATCGAATCGATCGATCAGGCACGCGTATACCAATAATAATGCTTGATTGAAACAGTTCGTACACGACAAGATTGAAGAATTTTAAACATCATATCATATCACAATGGACCAGCATATGCAGCTAGCAGTTACATCTGGCCGTAAATGTTCAGATCGATCGATACTATTTGTGCACATATATATGTTGGCTGACACTGTGTGACTACTGCAGCTGCATGCACGTAATACGTAGGCCAGTCAACAGAACAGATCGGAAACGATCGACATGAACTGCAGGGGCCATGCATGCACGTACAACGTTTAACTGAGCACAGTCCTCTGATTGGACGTACTACTGTTGTTTACTTATTAACCTGTATACTGTTGGTGCACTGGTACGGCGTATGCTTCTTGTTTTTTTTTTTGCGAGGTCGATTCGTCTGTTCACATGTTCAATTAATTTCGACAACGGAAAGTGCAACAGTGCAGCTGTTTACTGGCATATGTATGCACACGTACGGGCCCTCTGTTTTTTAGAAAATGGTGCTATAGCACTTTCGTTGTTATTTGACAATTAGTGTCCAATCATGATCTAATTAGGATTAAAAGATTCGTCTCGTGTATTTCTTCTAAACTGTGAAATTAGTTTTATTTTTATCTATATTTAATGTTTTATGTATGCGTCTAAAAATTCGATGTGACGGAGAATCTTGAAAAATTTTGCAAAATTTTGAAAACTAAACGGGCTCGAGTCCAGCAAAGCAAAAATGTGAAACGAAACGAATGCCAGATGATCAGTTGCGTCAGGTATGCGGTAGCTCTGGTGCCTAGGCCGTAGCTTTACGTGCAGTGACACAAATAAATGCATCACTGTTGCAGCATGCATACATGCATGATAAATAAATTGCACGAAGTCGCGCGCACTTGTGCGTGCATGCATGCAAATCTCCATGTGCAACCAAAAGCCATGGTCAAAGACACGGTGAGCTCTGATGTAAAAAAAAAGACGGTGAACCCCTCAAAAAAAAAAGACGGTGAACTCTGTGCCCATGCATTCAAATCTCTCCCGAGTCCCGTCCAAAGGACGACGAGAAAAGCCAGCGCAGGGCAAGGCGGCAGGGCCAAGCAGAGGCATGCATGCAATCCAACAGGGCAGGAACAGACAGAACCTGTCCTCTCCGTCCGTCCAAGTGTGCGTGCGTGCGTGCGTGCGTACGCCCGGCCGGCCATGGCCATGCACGTCTCCATCATCCAATAACCGCTCGATCCATCGACGTCCATGCATGGACACAAGTGCGTGCGCGCACGCAGGCAGGCCCCGGCCGGCACGTACGTCGTCTGTGCCATCGTGCGACAGCGACAAATATACGTACAGGCCGGATCGACTCGTCGTCTCGCTCGCCAGTCGCCACATCGGTTCAGAAGCCATGACAGCATGCACGTACGTACGTATGCACGGCACGCACGAAGGCAGGTGGGTGTACTAGTGTGGTTTTGTCCGGGTTCTCCGGGACTCTTGCTGCGCAGCGACTAGCGGCAAGTACTGCTAGGATTCTTTATTCCCCAGCAGGGTCCCGCCAGCCCATCCGTCACGGCCGGCCGGTCATCGGGGCTAGGTAGGTCAGGCCGCAACACGTCACGACACGACACGACACGGGTCACGCACATGTACAGCAGCGTACGTGTACCTGTCGTGCTTGCTCGATCTTGTGCATTGTCGGTCGATGGGTGCGTACGTGCTGCATGCATGCGTCCTCGCCGCGTCCGGCCCGGTCCGGTCCATGCAGTGCGCCGTGCGCGCGTGGCGCGTGCAGCCTAGCTCGCGTATCCGGGCGCGCGCGGACCGACGCCGATCGACGCGACGTGCGCGCGCAGCAGGCGGCGTACGTACGGCTAGCCGGCCGGGTTAGTTTTGTCGCTTGTTCGCGCGCACTGTTGTTTCGTCGTCTCTGTCTCGGCTTGCATGCATGCTAGCTGCTGGTGTCTCGCGTGACTGTGTGAGTTGCTGCTCGCGCCTGCGCTGCGGATGAAAACGGACGGAATTTTTCCCATACCGTCCCGTTCCGTTTTCTATATTTTCTCGTCCGTTTCCGTATTTGCGAGATCCCGTTTTCGTATTTGCAGAAGTAGAAAATGGTGTTTTCGTCCGTTTCCGAGTAATCCCGTTTTAATATGGAATAGACCCGTATTTATTCCGTTTTTATCCCGTTTTCAATCTATACTCAACATGCTCAACAATTACATGTCCTTATGTTATGTTAATATAACTGTGAATCACCAAATATGCATGTTATGTTCACGTACATAGCATGTAAATGAATATTAAACTTTGTATATATTATTACATGACTTTATATATGTATACTTTGAGAATATTATATTACAACAACAACAACATAGCCTTTTGTCCCAAGCAAGTTGGGGTAGGCTAGAGATGAAACCCAAAAGAGACGAGAAAACAGGGAGACACATAAAGAGACAAAAAGATCACAAGACAAAAAGAAGTCACGGTTCAGGCACGTTGATTGCCAATCTCCAAGCACTCCTATCCATAGCTAAATCCTTGGGGATATTCCACTCCTTAAGATCTCTCTTAACGGACTCGTCCCAAGTTAGTTTAGGTCGACCTCTACCGCTCTTTACATTATCGGCCCGCTTTAGAACTCCACTACGCACCGGCGCCTCAGGAGGCCTCCGTTGGACATGTCAAACCATCTCAACCGATGTTGAATCAATATCTCCTCAATTGGAGCCACCCCAACCCTATCCCGAATATCGTCGTTCCGGACTCTATCCCTCCTTGTGTGCCCACAACATCAACGCAACATACGCATCTCTGCTACACTCAATTGCTGGACATGTCGCCTTTTTGTAGGCCAACACTCAGCACCGTATAACATCGCCAGACGAAACGTTAGAGTCGAAAGGGTTCGGTCTTAGTAGGACTAAGACCGAGTACATGAGGTGCGATTTCAGCGCGACTAGGCATGAGGAGGGAGACGTTAGCCTCGATGGGCATGAGAATATTATATTATGTGATCTTAATTTAATTTTCCGGCTCTCCATCCGTATTTGTTCGTTTCCTTATGTCCGCATATTCCGATTCCGTTTTCGAACCCGTATTTTCCGAACCCGATCCCGTTTCCGCCAAAAAAATATAGAAACAGAAGTAGAAATAGGGTTTTTCCGTCCGTTTCCGTCCGTTTTCATCGCTACCTGCGCCAGGAGCATGCAGCAACAGAACTGAATGGCCAGTCGCGAGCGAGACAGAGACGGGCAAGGAGTATCCATTATATATCAGAATGTTTATACGTGCTTCTGCGCTGCAGACGATTGAGACTTGAGAGGTTGAAGGTTATATACGTGGTGGTTAATTCAAGCATGTGTGCGCTTTTAAAATTAAGGTATTTTAGAACGTTTACGAAAAATTATGGAGGTAACGCAACTGACACATGTAACCCTCCATTAGCTATAGAGAGACTTTGTGCTTATCATATTTTGAGCCTGCGCTAATGACAGGTACACATGCGATTACAACTTTAAGGGAGTTAATTCATCTAAGAATACCTTTCTTAATAAAATGGTATCCAAACAGGGCCTGAGTTAAACAGAAATATAAAATTGTCTGCTGCTATCGTTGAAACAGAGATATAACCTATGTATTTCTGGAAATAAATGAACAATAGAAGTCTTTATATTTGTGAGCAGTAGACTACAATTCATCTTATGAGATATCTTATTTAAGGTAGGAAGATGTTAGATATGAGAGATCTTATTTAGACTATAGGATATGAATAGGGGCACTCTCTTGGAGGTGCTCTTAGATGCCTGATTTTTTGAGGGGAATGTTGATGACAATCACATGCGTCGGATTACAATCCAACCGTATGTAGATCAACAATATCATTTTCCTTCATTCTTTGACCACAATTTTCTTCAATGTTGCATTGCACGATCAATCTATCAGTGCGCGCTTGCCCCGCCCCAGTAGCACTGCCACCAGCAAAGTCGATCTACACCACCCCTATCATGCTAAACTCGCTTCATTGGTGCCATCATAGTCGCCGCTACGTGTGCATGCCCTTTGCCTGCCCACTTACATTCTCCCCATCATCATGATATCCACACGACTCTCCATGCCGTCCCACCTCACATGCCGACTACTGTCATTGGCTTGGCATGTTTCCCACGGCTTTCTCAGCTATGGTTGGTGATCAAAGGAATCTCATTGAGACAAACCCTGTCATCCCTAAGTTGTCTAAAATCTAAGAGTTGTGCTAGAAAAAATATGAAGGTTGTACTTGTAATTTTGACAAATTTATATACTTTTTCTTCACCATTGTGTGGATGTACAGAAGGGCTTCTTTGATCTTTAAGATAAATACAAGAGAGAGATATAAAATTGTTTAGTGCTCTAATTGAAATAGAGATATAACCTTGTATTTTTGAAAAAAAAACATCAAATGCTAGAAGTCCTTATATTTGAGCAGTAGACTATAATGCATCTCCAAGAGTCTACCTAAAATTAAAATTAGATCTCCTATTTTCTCATATTTTTAAAGATCAGGTGGACACTGGAACAACTCAAATTTAATGTAGAAGGATGATTTAGGGCGTCACTAAATTTAGGATGTTGGATAGGAGCACTGTTGGAGTTTTTTTTTTGCATAAATCTTATTTTGGACTATAGGATATTCAATAGGGGCACTCTTGAAGGTGCTCTTAGAACCCTGATTTTTTTGGTAAAAATAATCAGTTGATAACAACCACAAGCGTCAGATAAATCCCCAAATGTATGTAGATCAACAATGACATTGTTCTTCATTCTTTGATCACAATTTTCTTTAACGCTGCATTGCGGGATGCATGTATCGGCACACTCACCCTGTCCCCGATAGCGCTACCGCTAGCAAGTCTTTCTACACCATGCCTATCATGCTAAACTTGCTTCATTAGTGCCATCAC
The DNA here is from genome assembly GCA_038087645.1 of Saccharum hybrid cultivar R570. Lineage (NCBI taxonomy): Eukaryota > Viridiplantae > Streptophyta > Magnoliopsida > Poales > Poaceae > Saccharum > Saccharum hybrid cultivar. Next base: position 815,097 of record JAQSUU010000044.1, on the reverse strand, counting down.
AATCACCACTACACGCGCCCACTCTTTCCCTTCCCACTGACATTCTCCCCATCGTTGTGATATATATCCATGGTGGCTCCATGGCACCCCAGGCCCCATCCCCACATGCTCACTACTGTCGTCGGCTTGGCATGTTTTCCACGGCTTTCTCAGCTATATATGACCGGCGATCAAAGAAATCTCATTGGGAGAAACCCCGCCATCCTTAAATTGTCGTCGCTTGAAATCAATGACATATTCAGTCGACTAAAATCTAAGAAACGTGCTAGAATGCCATTTGTATAAAGTGATGATCAATGCTAATTAAATGAGAAGAAGCCCTACGTTATACTCCCTCCATTCTAAATTATAAAATGTTTTGAGTTTTCCAAGATACATAGTTTTTGCTATACACTTAGGTATACACTATGTTCAAATACACATAAAAACATTGTATTTAGAATTAGAAAAGCCAAAACGTCTTATAATTTAGAATGAGGTGAGTTTTATATATAATTGGCAAGGGTTAGTTAGTTTAATTTGTGAGCAGCCAGCAATGCAAGGTGCGGTGCATGAGACTGGACGGATCGGATCGATGGGAATGTATGGGACTAGTAGCTTTATGCTCCTGGCTGGCTGTTGGGTAGTGGCGTCGTTGGTGCGGTGTGGGAGGGATAAGGTCCGCTTTGCTGCCGCCCGTCGCCGTCCCGGTCCCGGTCCTGTCCCTGCCGCGGCCCGCCCCCCAAAACCCTGCTGCTGTCCCTGCGATTTGACCGTGGAATCTCTCTCGGTCGATCATCACATGCAACCCATGGCGCTGCATGCATGGGCCGCGCGCGCTTTGTCCTCGATCGACCTCGACCCGGCCGGCCGTCCAGGGGAAGAGGCGTCAAGGGGAAGCCTCCGCGGCGCTGCCTTTCTTTCACACCAGATTCGGATCGTCCCTGTCTGCCGCGCGCAACCGCCCGGCCTCGATCCCCTCGCGCGCGCGCGCAGACGGGACGAGAGGAGGGGCCAGGGGCGTGTGGGCCGTGGATTCCCAAAGCTGACGACGCGGCTACCTAGCTAGTACTCGGCCCTGCAGCTGTCCGCGGTCCACCTCACCTTTGCCTCTCTTTTCGGTGGTGTCATCGCCGTCGTCTCCGTCGTGGGGTCGCCGGCCGGCCGCCCGGCCCGACGGGATCGACATGCATGTGGTATCGATCATCAGCAGGCGGCCCGCGGCCTGGAGGAGGGCAGCGACTGTACAACGACACATGCAGACAACATGCCACCAACGCCACGCGCACTACGCACGCACGTAGCTACCTAGCTGCCGTAGGCTGATGCTGATGCGACGCCGCCGTCAAGCAGTATACCTAGCTAGCCCGCCCGACCGGGGCGCGCGTCGCGTGCCCATCATGCCTGCCCTCGCTCAGCTCGTTGCGTGCCGTGGCGCGCCATCTCGCCACTCGGGGGGATCGATCAACGCCATCATCGAGATCGCCAGGCTAGGCTAGCTAGGGTAAGGCTGGTCGCGACTCGGCTAAAGCAACAGCAACGACGTGCACTCAGCCTGTTCGTTTCGCTGGTTTATTGTGGCTGAAAGTACTGTTCGCTGGTTTGTTGTGAGAGAAAAACACTGTTGGATGGCTGCTGATTCGGCTGATAAGCTCAAACGAACAAGGCGACTACACACACGCCTCTCGCCGATCGATTGAGTCTCGCCGGCCGGCGTACGGCGTGCACGCGCCCGCCGTTGCGCACCACCCCCAACGGTTTCCCTTTGGATCCGATCGCTCCGGATAGATGGATGATAGCCGATGGCCCGACGTTGGAATTAATCGAAATTTGAAAAGGCGTCCTCCACCGTCGTCTCGGTCTCCAGTCTCGATCGATCGGCGAGCTAGTAGTATCAGCCAGCAGCCTGCGGCGCGCGGAACGGACAGCACGTCGAGGCGAGGCGGCATGGGCTAGCTGGTGCGTTTTGGGCCAGCCAGCAGCGTGCACACCTGCAGCGCGCGCGGGGACGACGACGTGGCATCAGAGATTATTGATGTAGTGGCCGGTGTGCTGTGCGCAAACTGCAGAGGGCGCGGGCAGGGTGGACGTGCTGGCCAGTGTACGCTTTGGCGTTTGCTGGCTCGCTCTGGTCACCACCTGCCTTCACGCTGCAGTGTGTTTGGACTGGTCACCGGTGGTGACGGACATGCTGGGGAAAGCGCCAAAGGCATGTAAGACGAGCCAGTCCGTTTGGAACTGTTTAGGGAAGACCGGAATCTCACGTACGTACACCGTACAGCCATCATGTCGTTCGCTAGAGAACAAGCTCTTCAGCGTGGGTATTTGACTGAAATTGATCTCTGAATGATCGGGGTCTGTCCTCTGTACACTGTGGTTTCTGATAGCCAGCCTGTTCGTTTCGCTGGTTTATTGTGCTGAAAGCACTGTTCGCTGGTTTATTGTGAGAGAAAAACACTGCTGGATGGCTGCTGATTCTGCTGATAAGTCCAAACGAACAGGGCGAGCAGTTTCTTCACGCAAAACCTTGCATCAGTATACAGACCGTTCGTTGATTCATCAGCCGGTTTGGCACACTAATTACAGCTCAAAAAACCTGACTAAGGCCAGTGTATCTGCGAAATAGTCTTTTTTCTAAAATATTCAATTCAAAACCCTGTGTTCATCACAGAAATAGAAACATATATGTGAACAAGTAGGGCAAGAGCCCATACTGATGATGGAACAGCACGCAATTTACACCTAACCAAGCAATAACATCTGCCAGCAGTGGAAACAAAACTATTATTATTTGAAACTAGGTAACCACGACTGTTGATTGTATCTATATAGTTTCTTCTAAGCTCCAATTCCTTCACTTGATATATGTCAGGTACATATCTTCCTACCATATAACTGGGAAATCCAAAAAAAATCCTACTCCATCATCATAACTGGGAACTCTGAAAAATTCTCAGCACAACCACAACACTTCTCACCACCAATCTGTGCCGCTTAACGACTCGTATCTGCGGACAATGCAAGATCAAAAGGTGTTAGCTGCACTGTAAGACTATAAATAAGATCACTCAAAATTGCAAGATGGCTAATTATCAACACAACAAGAACAATGCATCAAGCAAATAAATTGCTGAATCAAGCCACTACACTACAACTCATTGATTCAAGTTGCTAACAACTTTATGATATTCAATCAAGAAGAGTAGAACTACTGCTATCAGATTTGGACTGGAATAATTCAGCTGTACGTTGGCACCAAACTAGTTCCACCTTTCCATTCATCCATATCCTCAAGGATACAAGAGCCTCTCAGACAGCTATGATAGCCCCCATCAAGGTGTACCACTATAGTGGTTCTTATGATTGATTGATTGCCGGATCGAGTAGATAATGACAGGAATTGTGCAGGTTATGTGATGTCAGGAACCAACACGTACACAACGCATGACCTAAGCATCCATTTGTGGTGAAACGTATGGCAACAGTGAAGGGTAGCAGATTAGGTAACCTTTTTATACTTTAATTATTTGTTCCCAGACTAACACTTCTTTGTACACGATGATGTCAACTGGATGAGAGGTACCTTGCAGCCAGTCAATTCTTTTTTGTTTCTATGTTTGTTAATTGCTTCCATAATTACATATGTGATACTATGTTATGGCCTTTGTATGCAGTTTGACAGTTGTCTTTGTTCTATGTTAGCAGCTAATATGCACAAAATTCTGAATCTGATGCAACCATTGGTATGACTGCATCTGGCAGCTTAACACATAACCTTTGTCCTTTCCCAAACTAATCAAGAAGAATCAATGTGGAACCCTGCAAAGAGATATACTGCAAACAGGGGAAAAAATATGCCTATAGCATGCAGAGCAGAATGGAGAGGCAAAGTTGCACTTGTACATATGCTATTTTTATTGTCCATAAAACTTTGAAAGAGATTACATGCAAAGCTTCTGTGGCACAGGTTAAGAAAAACTAAGTAATCAATATAACTGTTGACTTGTTGAGTTTCCAGCTAATAAGGTCACATGCTACACTGCATCAGGCATTAATTCTAAGTAAGAAAAGAACTATGTTCCGAGCATAGTTTTCACCCACGCAAATGAGTATTCTTCTAAAAGTAAAATGGATAAACGGTGGCACATCGCACAATTTAAAGACGGCCCTTAACCTTGTAGCTAAAGGATCTTGACAAAGGTGGCCTGCGTTCAACTTGGAGCAACTTTTAGATAATTGGGTCACAACACGTGATTTAATAGGAAAGCTTTATGTTCGCCAACAAAAGCAAGTTTTCTTCAGAAATTCAATAATATTTTCTCCAAGTATACAAGAATGAGAAGTAGAAGCGTACCTCTTCCTCCTAAGAAGATCTTGTGTGTCCCAAGCTTTCTTTTTGCCACCTTAAGAGCACGTTTGTCCTTACAAACCCTCATATGGTGCCAATCCAGCAATTTCCCTAATTATGCACCTTACGAAACAGGCCCTGATGGTAGCTTTCTGAAATCCCCCCAAAAAACAATGTGCTCAGAAAGCTACTAAAGCACAACGTTCAATGGGTAGTTTCATCGCAGATGTGCATTCCATAAACATAAAGTGGTGTAACAACCTGGCCTAGGAAAACGGTTAAGGCCCACTCTACACGTTGAATGAACCACAGCTGCTAATTAACTCTCTTACGTTTTCGTCCTCGCTTCACGTAAAATGATTGATCCGGAGTTACTCCCTCCGTATCGGATTTAGAAGTTGTTTAGGACAGCGACACGGTATCCAAAACACAAATTTGACCTTTTGTTTTTTATAAAAAATATTTATGGAAAAGTGATATATGTATACTTTTATGAAAGTATTTTTCAAGACAAATCTATTCATATAATTTTTACATTTGCAAACTCAACAACCTAAAAGTTATTGATGATTTATATTCCCAATGTTTGACTCAAACCTTGTCAAAAACGACTTCTAAATCCGATACGGAGGGAATACCAGCTTCCTACAGCTAGCTATTTAAGTTGGTTTGGTTCCCTCTCCGTTTCTGATTTGGGACTATCCTCACCGGCTACAGTGGTTTTCGTCACTACAGTAGCTGTGCGCTACAGTAGCCTGCCAGAAAAATAAACCAGACATGACAGGACAAGGAAATTTCTAGGCTAACTACTAAGTGACTGTTGCAATAGTTTTCCTCAACCATGGCTGCGGCAATAGTTTCACGTCAAAGGCTAAATCTGAAGAATGCATATGCCAGAATTGAACTTGAGGCTGACACAAAACACTTCTATAAAAAATATTGACTCTGAAGAGACTCTTCTTTCAAGCCTTCAAGGAAGAACTTCAAACTATTGCAAATCAATTTCGCAGACGACAGAAAAGCTTCTCTGTGTGTAACACTTTAGATAGCACTTGCACATCATGTGCAAAAGCCCATATAGTCATTGCAGTAACTTGAGCTGATGACTTCGTTTTGCTAGCATTCACTACAAGTCTACACGCGACAACAAATTAATGCTTCAGAAGGAATTTATTAGAAAAACAATATCATGTTGCTATTGCATCAACACCTATACTTCAGTCAATGAGCAATCCATAGTTCCATACACATCTACTTGTTCAGTTACATGCTTCAGAAAAAGTTCTCCTGGTATACCAAAGTACAATGTACAATAAAGCATTAACTGTCAGGTTAGGTACAACCAAGATTCAGAATTTGCTCAATTCCATCCTACGAGCAGAAGATACGGGAGCAAACGGCGGCACCAAACCACCACACAATACAGCACACAACTATGACACGGGACGCAAAACACACATCTACGCGGAAGGAACAGAAGCATTGAACGATCATTGCAGCATTGATGCTTACTCCTTTGTGGGCGGAAGGGCGAGGCGGGAGCTCGCGCTTGGTGACGACGCGGCCCTTGTTCTGCCCCACGAACAGCCCCGTCTTCGCCGGCGGCGGCTCCATCTTAACCCTAACAGCACAATAACCAAGCGAAAACTCCCGATCAGATACTGAAAGATACGCAGCCTCCAGATAGCACGATGCAATTCTACATCACAGGGGCGGGCGCCTTTGAGCTCTCGAGGAGAAAATGGCAGCACGCGGCTGTCGGCGGTCACCGGTCAGCGGCCGGCGGTGCTAGGTGTTTTCTTTTTCCTTAAGAAAAATGTGGCAACGTTTTGGAAAGCTGGACGCCGGTTAAATAGAAAATTATGGCTGTGGAGGGCCAGGGTAGAGAAGCTTTGGGCCCATGGGTTGGCCAGGCGCGTAGTGATTGGGCTGTATCTGTTGGCATCCGGCCCGTATCATTATTTCGCCTACTGCTCACAGCGTGATCTGTCTGCAAACAAAAAAAATGTGACAAGCCCAACGTCAAAACCATGATTCCCGCGCACTGGAGGCTCGCCTCCGAATAGTTATGTGCGTCCAGATAAAAAAAAACCATGATTCCTCTTCTGGAAAAGAATTCACAATATTTGGTCTTTCTTTTGCATGCCCAAGGTGAAAGTCATTGGATCAAATGTGAAACCTTGTCATACCATAATTTAATCGGAAACACTCAGCCACGAGCGTCCGTACCGTCGGACAGTCATGCCTCCTACACAGCACACCGGTCTCTCTAAAAAAAATCCTCACTCCGCTCATCCGCGCCGGCATGGCTGACCATTTCTGGGCCACTCATCTATCCGCCCGCTGCGCCCCTTCCCCCACCGCACCTCGTCGGCGTCGCACTGTGCCCTTCCCCACCGGGCCCCACCCCATCACCGGCCGCGTTGTACCCCATTCCATGCGAGCAACGACACTGGACGACTGTGATCGAGCGAGCAGCGGCACTAGAGTAGCAGCAACAGGGCCGCGCACAGGCGTTGGAGAATCGCAAGAGGGCTGCACCGCTGCTGTACTAGCGAGCTCCATGCGCCGCCGCCGACCTCCGCGCCAGCGTTGAACTCCGCAACGATAAGCGTCCATTCGTCCAAGCAGCAAGGTGACACTGTGCTGAAAGCGCATGTTGCAAGCGTATATTTCAAGTGTTCTAAATGTTTTAAACGTATGTTGCAAGTGTTTCATGCGGATGTTGCAAAAGTAGATCGGGATGTTGCATATGTCGCAATGGTTGTACACGTATGTTGCAAGCTTCTGTTCCCAATGTTTTATCTGCTTTCGAGATATATGTTGCAAGTGCGTTTATTTGGATATTACATATGTTTTCACACATATGTTGCAATTATATTTATCTGGATATTGTGTATGTTTTCAAGTGTTTTTCATGTAAGTTCAAAAAAAGTGTTTTTCATGTGTTTTTACACGTGTTTCAGATGCATGTTTCAAGTGTCTCATCTGCCTTCAGACGTATACTGCAAGTGTTGCATCTAGATGTTTCAAAAGTAGATTAGGTGTTGCATCTCCCTCCTCGTTTTTTTGTTGCCTCGCCTCGGTGTCTCCTCCTCCTTCCCGGAGGCGCCTCCCCCTCTTCTCGATGCTAGTGATGTTTGGGGCGGCGTGGACCCCGTGTGGACGCGTGAAACGGCACGAGAAACGGCTGTAGGCGTAGGTGTCCGGACACCCTGTCCGTCCAGATGTCTGAGCACTAACAAGCCTGCAATTTAATCCCTAAAGACACCTTCAATGTCAAAAAAAAATAACCGGTGCTCAGTTCTAAATTGGAGTTCACTTTAATTTTATCCTAAACCAAATACTTCTACCTTTGACCAAGTCTATAGTAAAATGCATCAGCATCTTCTTATTGAATTCTCCATGAAATATGTTCATTAAATTTATATAAGTTAATATTTTCTCTGAAAACTTTATCAAAGCTATAGAAGTTTAACTTAGGACAAAGGTTAAGTAAAGTATAATTTAGAATGTTGGGAATATAACCTGATTTGTGGTAGCGAGGTCGTTACAAACCTGATGTGAGTTGAACAAATTATTACCATTGAACAAGTGGCATTTAGTAATTTTGAATCAATTATAAAATTCACTTTTTCTGAAAAAAAAAGATATAGAGATAATATCTTAACGCAAGTGCTTCTGCCTCCAGCTCGCTGTACCTTAAAAGCAACAGTATAAAAGTGTTTGCTTGGAACCCAATTCACAACCACGCGACCGGAATGACGCGCAACGTCAGTGCGCATAGGCATAGTGGGAGGAAATATAACGGGGAAATGACCCGGCACGATGGGGCTTTCTTTTCGCACTAGCAACCAATCGCCCGAAAAAGAATGCATTTCTTACAGGAAAGCACCTGCTCCTGCTTTCCCTTGCTTCAGAATAGTGCTATCTATCGCAGGACTATTTGAAGATGTTTGAAGATAGCTGTGTCTCACTCTCACTCACTACTTGGAGAAAAATAAATATACAGCAAAGCTATACTTTCCTTCTATCTAATGAACTACACTATTTCTTTGCCAACTGGTAGAGAAAAAAAAATGTAGAATATGGAAATGTATGCTCCTTGACATTGTATACAGCAAGTGGAGGTAGACACGAAATACAATACTACTTACAACAAAGGTTATTCCATCCAATTATTGGTGTAGCAGCAATCAAGGTCATCAGATCTCTGAATTTAAGAAAGTGCTAAATCCAAGAGATAATGCTTACCCCATAAGTCCTGATTGATTGTGAGTAGGGCACGCTACATCAGAGGTCAACTTAGGTTCATTCATGGCACAGAACCATGGATAACCCATGGTTTCTCACAACAGATAAGGCCGGCAACCTGGCAGTGGCCGCTGAATTGTTCAACAGGGGCCTTGTTCAGTTCCCGAATTGGGAACCCGAATTCGCTACAGTGCGCATTAAATGTGCACCGTAGCAATTCGTTTGTATTTAGTAAAAATTGTTCAAATTTTGACTAATTAGGCTCAAAATGTTCGTCTCGCAAAGTACAATAAAACTGTATAATTAGTTTTTAATTTTATCTACATTTAGTACTTCATACATATGCCGACATTTCAATGTGACGGGAAATCTTCTTTTTGCATAGTGGAATTTGGGAGAGAAGTTGGCAAGTAAACGAGGGCAGGGGTAGCTTTGGAAAGGGCTACCAGTTAAGACTTAAAGTGGTCAACACCGCAAATGATCTCTGCATTTTTGCATAAAGTCTAGTATTTCAGAATCATAGAAGTCCAACTTTGAATCAGTCTCCCGTGCAAATTTACAGTCTCCCGTGCACATGTACGCATGGTATGAACACAGAGGATGCCAAAAAAAGGTCAAAGAAGTTGACCAATTGGTCGCTATTTTAGTTATTAATAATTGAACAAATCCTCTTTTACATGAACATCTTATACGGCACTGCGTCGGCATGCTCCAGGGGGATCTCATCGTGATTCAACTTGGATGCGCCGAGATCCCAAGACCACCCAGTGCTTCATTGATATTATACAGTAGCAGCTGGGAGGAGTGGAGTAGGCCTTCAAGAACCTCTCTCTCTATATACGTTTCTTTCTCTAATCTAGTACTAGTATGGCTGACCTATTTACACACATGATCTCCAGATCCTGCCCTCCAAAGATATTACAATGACAGATACGTCGTCGTGGTATCGCCGACGGTCGCCATGTGGTATCTCGATCAATTCGTGAAAGTCCATTCCTGCAACCACAAGGCATGTGAAAAGCAAGATCAGTGACTGATCCGAGCTAATTCATCTTGACCTTCCAGAAGTTCAAAAGTTACTGCACAACGACTAAAACACACACGATATGACTTCAGTATACCTGCTTTGTTTGCAGCTCTGAAAAGAACTTCCTCCACCAGATGCTGGGCAGGGTCGCCTTCAGGGGTTGTTGCAATGAACATTTCAACCTGAGCAACCGCCTCCTCGTTGGTGAAATACTGGTAAAGCCCGTCTGAAGATAGTATCAAGAATCTGTCCCTTGTGCTGAGCCTATGGTGAAAGAGCGAAGGATTGCACGTGATGTACGGGGATGACCCAACGTAATCTATTCTGAACACCTCCAGCAGCGCATCATTCCATTTGGGCTGTAAAAGCATAGCAAAGATTGTAAGTACAGGAAGGAATACAAGAGTATGATACAAGATGCAGCACAGATGATATAACTTAGTGTTACTAGATGCAAAAAGTCAAAGTTCAGGCATGTTGACTCAACAACCAAGATCATGTGAAAATTTTGGGTTGCTTGGCTTCATGGTTATCGTTACAAATTTTCATCTTATAAGCTATATCTCACTTCAGTTCCAAGAAAGAGACTGCCCTCTTTCATTGTGTCATGATTGATTAGCAAAAATGGATTATAGATAATAGTTTTTACTAGAACCGACACTATTTTAGCTTCGTTGGAGAAACGTGCCTCCCTTCAAAGCCACTCCACTCGCTAACTTCCTGGCCACATTTCAGGACCGCACAAGCACATTCTTTGCACTTGGACAGAAGCAAAAGAAACTTCATTTTCTGTGAGAGCAGCTTCTCCTTCACTTCTTCAGACTAGCTATACACATGGTGACTGTGAAACTCAAAGTAATTTATTCATTCGTTGAAAATTTTGTACATGTGACCATAAGCTTTTAAGTCAAGGTCAATACAGTCTGTTTCAGTGTAAAATGGACATAATTTCCACTCCAGGGAAATTAGGATTGAAAACGATTTAATCTTTTTTTTTTCAAACTTTGGACCAGTTATACCAGTTCCTGCTTTCCTTTGTTGACCTTTGATTAATCGAGATCTGAATAACTATCTGTTGACCAAGAACCACAGCAAAAGTGTCATATTTTGCACCTGATATAATGAGATTAGACTGTTTCTCTGACCCTGGAAATTTATCCTTCCAGTTGCATCATCATAATCATCTAAACAAATTCATTATGTGCAGAACTGATGTAATCAAATATAAACTAACCTGTTTCAAGAAACCCGCTCCAAACGCTCTCGTCACCTTAAGCGAGCCCTTCACACGGTCCTTGGAGATTGCGGTCGGGTCATCAGGATGCTCGTTCCGTATTCTGCAGACTTCCTGTAACCAGGCAAAGTGACATATGAGTTACTGTGAGATCAGATCATCAAAAACCAGTCACTGAATGACTCAGTTAATCTTGAATCAAACTGTGAATCACCAATTCAGTTACCTCTCGCACTGACGTGCTATGTTCTGATGTAAGCTGCACAGCTGACAAGAGCGGAGTGCCATCCCCAACCAATCCATCGAATGAACCCTCACTGATCTGCTCGAGATCAACACTGTCCATTGTTCCGAGGACAGCCCGGCTGTCACCTACATTCATGAGGTACATGTCCTCCCCTTTCATAAGCATGGCTAGAACGCAGGAGCCCATAAGCGCAAGCTCCGGGAACTCGCCGACCATCTTATCGGCGACGTCCAGGTAGGCCTCCTCGGTCTTGCGAAGCGCGCGTGCAAGCGCCTTAAGCACGGCGAGGTGGTCGTTCTCGCTGCTGCTCCTAGGAGGGCGCTGAGTTGGCGGCTTCAGGCTGGAGCAGTCGCGCTCCCACTCGCACTTCCACCGCCGTTGGTCATCATCGGCGCCTCGCGGGGGTCTTGAGCGGCGAGCGCGGCGGCGGTTGGCAGGCTGGTCCTGGTGATCTGAGGCCGTGGTGCTGGTCGGCTGGTCGGGATGTGCATCGTGCTGCTCCTCCTGCTCGCACTGATCCCAGAGCAGGCCGCGGAGGTCGCGGTGCACGGCGGCGTAGAGATGGGAGACGAGGAAGTCCGTGGCGTCGGGACCGTTGAAGCCGTCGTAGATGCCGACGAACACCCAGCCCCGCTCCTCGGACACCACGATGTGGACGCGGTCCTCGCCGGCCTTCCCCTGCGCCCACTGCAGCCCGGCGGAGGCGGCGCCACAGGCGGCCACGGCGGCCGCGGCGTCGGGGGAACCGAGATCCAAGGAGTCCTGGAACTTCTCCGCCCGCGCGAGAAGCGCGCGGGTAAAATTCCGAAGGCGGCGGCCGCCGTGCGAGAGACTCCGGCGGAGCGCGGGCACGGCGCCTCCCATGCGGCCGGATGTGGCGGCGCCAGGGAGCGGGCCGGACATGAGCGCGGCGTCGAGGGGGCCCGAGAGGAACCCCCTCTCTATGGGCCCGGAGAGGAACCCGCCGCCGGCGGGCGCGCAGATGGGGCCCGACGGGAACCTCGGGACGGGCTGCAGCGGCACGGCGGCGAACGACTCGGAGCTCTCGAACCCGGAGGAGGCGGCCGCGGCCGACGAGGCCGTGGAGTCGTCCGGCAGCAGGAGGAGAACGGAGGTGGAGAGCGGCGTGGAGACGTTGGCGCTGAGCGCGGCCCCGGAGATGGCCCGGAACGTGGTGGCCTCCTCGGCCGCCTTGGCGTCGGCGACGAGGTCGTCGTCAGCGGAGAAGGGCACGAGCACCTTGTCCGGCCGGACGTAGCAGAAGGAGTGGCCGAGGCCCTCGTCGTAGGCGGGGTCGGAGGGGAGCGCGGCGGGCGCCACGTGGCGGCGGCGGCCGGCGGCGCCGCCCGCGCAGCAGAAGCAGGCGAGGGAGTTTCCCATGGCGGGACCGGGACGGGAGCCGGGGGAGCGGGGGTGAGGGGAGCGGAGCGGAGGGCTGCGGATGGGGCGAGGGTTGGGTGGTTATAATGGGGGGAGCATTAGCTAGGTACGCTCTAGCCGCGGAGGAGAGTTGACTTGTGGGAGAGGGGAGGGGAGGGGAGGGGAGGGGAGAGGGGACGACGAGGGAGGCGGAGAGTGGGGCCTTGTTTAGATGACATCAAAATTCCAAGTTTTTTCACTCTCTCCATCACATCAATTTTTAGTCGCTTGCATGGAGTATTAAATGTAGATAAAAAAAATAACTAATTACACAGTTTAGTTGGAAATCACGAGATGAATCTTTTGAGCCTAGTTGGTCCACGATTGGACAATATTTGTCAAATAAGACGAAAATGGTACTATTCATCAGGCTGAAATTTTTTCAGCATCTAAACGAGGCCTGGGTGGGGTTGAAATGCCCGAATAATAATTTAAGCTGGTTTCCACCTCTAGGCGTTGACTCGTGTGGGCGTCCGACCCCGCCAGGCAGCTGGTGGAGCCCGCCCCCTCGCCCCGGTCCGCTGCGTCGTCGTGGGGGCGGGGCCCGCCTGCGCCTCGGTGCGGAAACCTGATGCAACCTTCCGCGTCCGCGTCCTTGCCTTGCTGCTGCTCCTTTGTTTCTGTCTACACGATCGGCTAGAAAAAAAAAAGGGCCTCATTTTTTTTCTTTTGGGGTTTATTTTATCGTTTATTTACGACTCGTATGGTCAGCCGTTGGCTTTCAGTCATTCAGTGTATCTACTGCTTCCTTGTGCACGGTTGAAACTAGGTGAAGTCGTAATTTCTTGTCAAGAGCCGACCATCATACTTTTATTGATGCATATTGCAAGACAATACATTTTTTAGTAGGAGGCTATCTATTGGGCAACTACTGGCGGTTCACGAAGGTTCCAAGTGCATCGATGTACTTTTTCTCTTTTCTAGGGATCTTCGTGTAGTTTGGTTGTTGCAGTCGTCTCTGTATCTCTATACGTGTCTGTATTCGTATGTTTGTACGCTTGTTTTTCTTACCTGAAATACAGATACGTATTCTAAAAAAAAACACAAATACAATAACAACTAAACAAAACCCATTAACATGCCAAGGGCAAACCATCTAGTGTTAGAAATATCAAATATCCATCACTATACATAATTACCAACCACCAAGGTTCTAGTGAAGTTAGTCACATGTCCTAAACCCGGAGCCGTCATCACATAGATCTAGTTATGTCATTCCAAATTCATTGCAAAAGGCTCTCAGCCGCCGCCGCCGCCTTCTTAATTAGCATCCACGTCTATTGCTTCAGGACAATAATGCTAGCCCTTATTTAGTTCCCCCAATTCTCTCCCAAATTTCACTATGCAAAAAAAAGATTCTCTGTCACATCAAAATGTCGGCAAATGCATGGAGTACTAAATGTTGATGAAATCAAAAACTAATTGCACGGTTTTGTTGTACTTTGCGAGATGAACATTTTAAGCCTAGTTAGTCAAAATTTGGATAATTTTTACCAAATACAAACGAAATGCTACAGAAATTCTGATACAGTGTTTTTCTCCCCAATTCACCGAACTAAACGAGGCCCTAGTGTAAAGTCATAATAGGAACTTCAGTGTTCAGCGAACCACGAGGCCATGTCCATCGCACGCGAACACAAAACAAAGTTCGATAGCTCTAATGTATGCATCAGTTCGTGAGTTCAACATGTAATAAAAAAGTGTTCTCTCTTTTGTTTGTCCTCATTCACGGTTCGTCCTTATTGACCTGGAGTGCAACGCCAAGTGTTCGATAGAATTTTTTTTTTTACACCGCTTGGTGCGCTTTATGCGTAGAAGCCGATTTTGACTCTAAGAACCACGGTTCAGATGCTGTAATTCCATCAGAGCAGCCCATAGTTTGATTTTTAATTAGAAATAGAGCTGCACTAAGAAGTAAGAAGCCGTGTGTGGGCCTTCAAGGATGGACGAAAGTCGTGCGAAGAATCTGTCTTCAGTCGTTAAGCAAGAAGCTAGACCTCGTCGATTCGACTTTGAGAAATCACGCAGCGCGAGTGGCATTGACGAGCGATGCTGTCGTGACGGAGCCAGAAACAAGAAGACGGGCAGTACGAAAAACGAGCACGTGCCTTCGAGAAGGACCCGTTGGAGAAAGTCAGAGACCAGGCAGCGTTTTCTGGGCCCTTGCAGAGGAGACGGACGCGACGCGTGCTGCTCAGACTCGAGAGCTCCAACCAAAGATCCTCCTCGGCGCGCCCAGGACAGGACGATCGAGTCCAGCGGCGGCCGGAACGAACGGGGGCCGTCTGGAGCCGGCGCTCGGCAGCCGTGTCGTGGACCTCGCGACGACGACGCGATTGCCGCGTGACCCGACCCAAGCCGACCCGGCGTCCCCACTCCGATCCCCAGCGCCGAAACCGCACGGAACGAGTAAAGATGGCAACGGGGAATTCCCCATCAGGTATAGGTCTTCCATCCCATCCCCGCGGGGAAATTTTTTCCCCATCTCCGTCCCCGTTAAACCTCACGGGGATGTTCTCTCCCCATCCCCGAACCTGAGCGGGGAAAGCATCCCCGACGGGGTCCCCGTCCCCGCATAAACAAGTACTCGAATCAACAATCCAGAAGAAATGTCAACTACAAAACGCATCTTGCAACAGAAGTTTACAAATCACAGCTCCCTTGCTTACCAAAATTGCAAATAAATTGAAAAAAAATCTAACAAATCCAATAGTGCTTGCGTGGATAAGGATCTGTGCTTGTGTCAGGCAAGCACCTTCACGCTTCTGCTGTCCCCAACTAGGATGAGAAACTGGAGTGGAGAGTGGAGAGGCAAGATTGATCTTCCTGCAGACCAAGTACGAGCAGCACAGCTAGTATCCTGCGTCGGCGCTAGGAGCACAAGGCTTGCTGCAAGCCGAGGGGAAGGGGCAGATAACTCTGGCTCACTCGCTGGGACTCTAGGAGCGTGGCTGCGTGGGGAGACGACCGGCACAGACGCACGCTAGCGCTCGCGCGAGGGTGCGAATCAAGGCCAAACCGCTGGCGGCGGCGGCGGCGCTTGGTGTTCTGGTGGCTGCGGGATGACCGAGCGGGGCGCTGGGGCTGGGGGACTGAAGAGATGAGTGGTTAGGGTTAGATTTTGCATATATACTCAAGCCGGTGCCGGGCCTTGGTGGGCCGATTTGAGTTGCGCTTGAACCTGCTCGTAGCGGGGCGGGTTTGCGGGGATCGGGGTCGGGGGATGGATCCCCCTCCCCGTACCCGTCAGACCCGACGGGGACTATTTTCCTACCAATTAGATTCTCATGGGGAATAAATCGACTCCATCCCCGTCCCCTAATAGGGGAATTCCCCGCGGGGAATCGGGGATCGGGTCCCCATTGCCATCTTTAGGAACAAGCCTGCGCTGCCGCTACCCCACGGGGGCAGGTGGGGAAACCGGCCACGCCACGTCCCCTGGCCCCTGGGGGCTCTGGGGAGGAGTGGTTGGGGACGGGGGTGGGGCGCGCGGACCGCAGAGAGGCAGAGCCGCCCGTCCGTCCGTTCACGTGGGCGCGCACGCCGCGGGTGGGCTGCCCGCCCGTGCCCGGCTCGGCGATGCTCTCTCTCAGGTCTCACCTCTCAGTCGTCTCCGGCATTGTTCCGTTTGTGGGTAAAAAGTTTTTAGATGTCACGTGAAATGTTTTATGAAATGTCAGAATTGGTGCTCAGATGTTAATAAAAAAACTAATTATATGATTCGTCTGGAAACCGCGAGACGAATTTATTAAATCTAATTAATCTGTCATTAGTATATGTGTGTTTGGTTTTTATGTAAACTGTGCAATTAGTTTTTTATTTATATTTAATGCTCTATGTTCCAACGTTTGATACGAGGGGAAGAAAAGTTTTTTAAGGTGGAAACTAAAGATGGCCTCACTCGCCTTGTCCGCGGCCGCCGACCGCAGGCCACTAGGCCAGCCAAGAAAACCAACCACGCACGCAGGTCAGCGGGGCGGGTGGATTTTTTTGCCCCGTCCGTCGCAGGAAGGCTGCGAGCTAGTGGAGGCAGGAGGCTGCCGTTTTAGGCTTTTGGAAAACGAGACCCCCGGGCAGCCCCCCACAAGGTGACGACAAGGTCCCGCGTTTGAGTTGGTCGCCGGTCGCACGCATGTGTGGCTGCAATTGCATCGCATGCGTCGCACTCGCAAGTCGCAACTTTTTTTTTTTCTGATGAAAGAAGAATTATATTATATGATAGCTGGATACATCAATACATTACAAGCACTCTGGATTACAAAATAGTACTCACGCTGTGAATAACATAACTCAAAACCTAATCTGTTAAATGCTTTGCAGTATGGATGACCGCACAGGCAAACACTCGGCAAATGGCATGAGAACGAATGCCCAACGAACGACGGCCAATATTCCTGTAGGCGGAATTGAGGAACTTCTTCTTTCTGGTGTCTTCCTTCTTCTTCTTTCTGCCACCGAAGAGTGAGGAAGACTGATCTGAAAATTATTCTCCCTAGTCCTTCATCGTGGCCAGATCTAACCACAACAAAACGGAGAAAAGACCGGAGAAAATTATTCCATGACGGCGACATCATCTCCGCCTTGATGCCGTCGTCCGAAAACCAAAGTCTCCATGTCGTCATGTCGATGAAGATGCTGACGCCGATGTTGTCGCCCTCATCTTCAATGGAGCCGCCATGGAGAAGACGATTCCACCCTTCTCCTTCACTGTCGACAGAGATGAGGAGAAGGAGGAGATAAAACTCCAGTACCAAGTAATTTGGCATGGAGAGACGCTAACCCTAATGACTCGATCTACTAGAAAAAACTTATTAAAAACAATGGATCTCCACTTCCTTCAACCCCCGGCGAGATGCCGGAGGAGAAGGGAGGGGGACCAACGGTGGTGGACGGCGAGGGCGGTGGCGGCGGCGGCGGCGCTAGGGCTCTTCAGGTACCGTGGAGCCAGGCCCCTGATGATGGGTTCGTGCGTTCATGCGCTGCACAGCCTTCGCAAGTCGCAACCTTGGAGTGAGTTCGTTCGCGAACTTCGGACGGGCTGAGCCTGAGCCATACGAGGGCGTGTTCAGGTCAGGGACCGTAAAGTTTTCGAGGTGCTACAGGACATATATAACTATAGTAATTAGTGTTTAATCATGGACTAACTAGGTTTAAAAAATCGTCTCGTAAAATACATGCAAACTGTGTAATTAGTTATTTTTTATCTATATTTAATGTTCTATGTATGTCTCCAAACATTTTATAAGATGGAGTATAAAGTTTTTGGGTGGGAACTAAACACCCCTGAAAGCTGAATTCAAGCTCAGGGGGTGTTTGGTTCCCACCCAAAATTTTTTTACCCTATCGCATCGAATATTTTGACACATGCATATGCAGGGAGTACTAAATGTAGACGAAAAAAAATAATTACACGGTTTGGTTAGAAACTACGAGACGAATCTTTTAAACCTAATTAGTTTATGATTAGCCTTAAATGCTACAGTAACACACATGTGCTAAACTGCTAATGGCGTCTTAGTTAAGCTTAATAAATTTGTCTCACAGTTTACAGACGAGTTATATAATTAGTTTTTTTATTAGTATCCGAAAAACCCTTCCAACATCTCGTAAAATATCCCAGGACACAAAAAAAAAAACTTTTGACCCCTCAACTTAACACCCCCAGCTCGTGGAGCCAGTAGTCGGTAGCCCGGTGGTAGCTCGCTAGCTCCTGGCTTTTTGCGTGTTCCTGCTGCTGCCTGTGCTGTAGTTTCTTTCCAGTTTCGGGTGTGCATCAATACTGCGATCGAATAATTTTTTTTGAAACAAAAGCGATCGAATAATTCAGCCACGGTTATTGGTTAAGTAGCCGGCAGCAGCATCTATCTAGGTCTATACTAGGAGGAGTAGATCGAGCACTTCACACGGGCATATGACACGCAGGTCCAGTTGGATTCGGCTGCTTTTGCCCGGCCGGGGTCCTGCACGTCCCAACTTTCCAAAGGGAGCGAGGCATCCCGCATCCGATCCAAATCCAAGTCAGTCGTTTTGGCAGATACGATTATTGTATGCACACCGCACGCGTGACAAAACCCACCGGTCATTGGCTTCACTTTCGTGACAGTAGTATACTGGCAGCAAGACGCCGTCTCTGTACTATACTGGAGTGTATTTTTCTACGTATATGCATAGTTGGATATGTACGTACCGGACAAGTTTGCGGTACAAGAATCGTCCGGCAGAAACGACATCCGGGGCGAGACTTGCAGCGTCGCAACAAGAAGCTCCGGCCGGTTCCCCGGGTCAAAGGGAAACGCGCGAAAACAAGAGGCTCCAGATGACGCGCTCTGGTCCTGTGGAAACTAGGACACCGTTTAGATGCCAAAAATTTTGCCAAAATTTTCAGATTCTCTGTCACATCGAATCTTTGAACGCATGCATGAAGCATTAAATATAGATAAAAAATAAAACTAATTATACAGTTTAGACGAAATGGACGAGACAAATCTTTTAAGCCTAATTAGACTATGATTGGACAATATTTGCCAAATAACAACGAAACTGCTACAGTAGCGTTTCGCCAAAAATTTTGCCAACTAAACAGCCTCTGGGGACAAATTAAGGCTGTGGCTCTACACGACTGTGACGACGACAGCCAGATGGTAGGAGCAGAGCCGCAGCGCTACGACCTTCAGCTGTGGCTCGTGTTCGTCAGCTTCGTGTGGCTGTCAATCTAGGGCCGGCGGCTAAACTGCTGTCACATTAATCACCTATACGAGTCTAGGACTAGGAGGATTCACCAAGCCCAGTCGTCAGCAGTGACACCCGCGGTTCTGCCAGCAGTATACGTCGTTAGACACCAGCTGCGCGCAGTAGCTGTATTTGCCCGTTGTATCTAACGCTGTCGGTTCGATTAATTCTAGGTCGTCGGGGTAAAGGGTATCGTTATCCAGTTTAATAAAGGATCAGCAGTAGTAGTGCTACCGTAACACAGAAAGTAACGTTTGACACCGTTATGGCCAGTACGCCGACACCTAGAACACTCGTCTAAACAGGCTCACGAGAAAGACGGGCACTTTGCTATCTATCCGCAGCAGACCTTCCATTTCCAGCAGGCGCGTGTGCGGACAAGAAATCCTGTGGTGCAGGGTCCGAGATCAGAAGATCGCACGGGAAAAGCCAGCCAGCAAAGCAAGCGAGCGAACAGCCGACCGAAACACAGGAACGGAACGGAACGAAACGACCGCGAGGCGATTCTCACGCGAACCTGATGCCCGGACCCGTAGGAATAGGAATCGCTCGCACCGTTTGTCCTGTCCGTCTCCATCCTCCGCCGAGTCCGCACACGGGTAGCCGGGGCAGGCAGAATCCGATTCCCACCCGGCAACTGGCATCGGCGCATCGCCTCGGCCGGTCGTTTCGATCGATCGTGGCGTCGTGGACGCTTGTTAGGGGACGACGGGGGCCCCATGCGGGCCTTTTATCGTTGACCTGCAGATGGTACGTACCAGTGGGCACGGAACTGGGATGGAATTGATCAGACATCAGAGTGTGCGCGCATGGACTTTCTGGGGCCACCTCCCTTTCCGTCGCCGTCGCCATCGGCTCACCGGCGAGCCGAGGAGCCCAGCGATCAACAACCAACTCCCTGGTCCCTGCTAGTACTGCTCGTGCTGGAGCTGGATCAAAGCAAACAGCAGTAGCGGCGCGGGGGAAGGGAAGAATGATGGAATCGTTTTGAGTCCTTGCGTGTCCAGTCCTTTCCTTGTTTTTCTACAGCATTTATTAGAGTATAGTTAATCCATTCATTCAATTCGACCCGCTGAAAACACTGAGGCCGTGTTTAGTTCTACAGTGTCTGTGTCGGAACACGGTAGCAACTTTTATTTTTTAGTGCAAAAAATTGTCTAAAAATTGATTAATTAGACTCAAAATGTTCGTCTCGCAAAGTATAACAAAACTGTGTAATTAGTTTTTGATTTCATCTATATTTAGTACTCCATGCATTTGCCGATATTTTGATGTGATGAGGAATCTCCTTTTTGCATAGTAAAATTTTGGGTGAAATTGTGAACTACACAAGGGCCGCGAGAAGAGTCAATTGGCACGTCCAACTTACCGCACGTACTACTGCTGACAGGGACAGCAGAGTTGTTCGGCAGCTCGTAGGAAATTTTGTAGAGTACAGACCACTACAGAGGCAGGCTCTCGGTGAAAGACGTCCGAGCCTGTTTAGTTCACGGAAAGTGAACCAAAAAAATGTTACAGTATCTGTCACATCAAATCTTACGGCACATGCATGGAGTACTAAATGTAGACGAAAGAAAAAACTAATTATATAGTTTAGTTGTAAATCACGAGACAAATCTTTTGAGCCTAATTAGTCCATGATTGGACATAAATTGCCAAATAAAACGAAAAGTGCTACAGTAGACGAACTCAAACTTTTTCACCGACTAAACAGCCCCGTAGCAACATACTAATACAGAGGCAGGCTGTCGGTGAAAGCCGTAGCAACTCTTCTTTTTTCTTTCTTTTTCTTTTTTGTGTGTGTGGAGCAGACAGCAGAGTGTAATGTTTGTCATTTGTCATGTTGCTCACGAGTCCTAGTAGATGGAAATGGAATAAAAACCGGGGGGCACTTTACAGTGCAGCCAACTCAACCTAACACATGCTGGATTGGACTGCAGATGGCATCACCGGCTCACCGCAGGCAGCAGTTAAGTGCCATGTGAAGAAGGTTACTTGCCCTCTTGATGAGCCTCTTTTCATGCTCTGTGCAGTGCACAGTAGTGGAGGTGGAGGTGGAGTGGACTGTACCTCGCTTTGCTTTTGCCCTGCTCTGCTTCCGGTCAAACCCCAGATGCTGGGAGCCAAGAGCCAAGTGGCCAACCAGCAATGCACCGTTGCACCAAACCTTTGCGTTATGCATGCGGCATGCCCCCAACTCTTCCATCTCCCTAGCTCCGTTGACAGGCACTACTAGTCCAGGCTACATTTCAAAAATTCAGGCACCGTTTGGACCCAAAAACCATTTCACACAACCTACAATATTTTAAAAAGGTTCCTTTGTCAAATCCATATTTCTAAACAAAACCAAGTACCTAATGGGGGAAGAAATGTGAGACGATGCGTCACTCGATTGAGGTGGTGTGTGTATGTGTATATATTCAATGTAGAGTAGGAGTAGATGTACCTGTATTTGGTTTGGACTTCAATGGGAAATGCAGGATATGGCGCATTAAACATTACCATGACATCGTTTTGACTTTTTGTCGCATATATACATTTAAATGATACTCCAATAAACGTCGTCAGCTTGCAATCAATTTGAATCTGCTCAACAACTCCTAAATTTATATCCCACCTCCCACATTTCAAGCAAAGCAAAGTACCCGTTGCAAAAATCAAAAGACTGACCAAAAAAAGTAATTGGAGTACGGCTAAATCAAAACCAGTGCAGCGGTGAGGAGCACAAGTCAAGGGCATAATGTGCTGCCCTCTTAAATTATGGCCAGTTGACGCCAGACTGTTCCAAAATAAACCAAGGCAGGAAAATGTAGTGGCCGGTCTTTGCATTGGACTGGTGATTAAACAAGAATTAACTGAGTGCTGGCACGCACCCACTATGCATCATGCTAACATGGATTAGGTTGATCCTCACGTAGGCATATGCAAATCAAATCCTGAAGAATTTTTTTTTCCAACAAGATACGTTATTCATTATATATGTAAAGTCTGCATAGGCATGCTCTGTGCCGACTCAATATTAATATGTACTAAGTACTATTGCATTTTAATAGTGAGGTTGTAGTAGTCAGAGGCTTATGCATGGGAAACGATTTTTAAATCTTTTGTAGTTTGTATGTGGAACTAGAAACTGATCAACCCGTTCCTACTCGAGCACAGTACGAAATTAAATAGACACAGAGTGGAACATGTGCGACGGGACCGGTTATTAAAATTTTGAAACCAGGGAACATAAACATGTTTGAATTTGAGTCAATATATGTTTTGTAATTCAGCATTTTCTATGCAAAATAAAAAAAACTACATCCGCTGGATACAAGTGGAGTTCTCTGTTATACCAGAGATGTGGTAGCAACCATGTATATTAAAAACACGAGAGGTTGTATTAAAAAACAAAAACCTCAATTTATGTAAAATGTGCTAAGAGTGGGGGCTTAAAGCATCTCCAAGAGTCTTTCTAAAGCTCACTCTCTAAATCATCATTTGAAGAGTCATTTGCGTATCTATATCTTTTCACTTTTCAACAGTTTTGCCATATCCTGTTTGCACTCTGGAGAGCCATTTTCGTTTTCTATCTTTGGCTAGCGATAAATCTGGAATGGAATATGGCTATGTTTGTATAACCAATTAAAGAAGTTGTTGGAGAGTTTTTTTCATCAAAATCTTTAAGTCTAGCAATTAGAAAGGATATAGAGTTTTTTGGAATTGCTCTTAGCACCCTCGGTGCCTCCACCTCTCCCCCAACCTTTCCATGGTTCTAGGAGCAGCCGCTTCATGACTCCTTCCCAACAAGCAAACAAGTTAACTAGAAGTTAGTTGGGAGAAATTGCTCGAGTGTATAAGCACCAACACTCGGCAGTGCTAGCACCTGGACGTCCGGACGGACGCTCGCGTCTGCACTCCGTCTCCCGCCGCGCACCTGCATCCCGCGGCTACCTAAGCGGGGCCCACGTCACCCGACTGCACATGGGGAGTCCCCGCTCGCGCCCCCTCCACTTCTCACGCACATGCACGCGTCCAGCAGCTATAGCAAGTGACTACAACAGGTGGCTACGCCAGCATCCAGAAGAGAGGGGGAGGGGCGACGGATGCCCAGACGGCGCCAGGAGGAAGAGGAGACACCAAGACGAAGGTGAGGCAGCAGAAAAGCGAGGACAAAGATGCACCACCTGATCTACTTTTAAAATATTGGGATGCAACACTTGCAACATACGTCTGAAGGCATATGAAACACACGAAACATGCATCTGAAACACTAGCTACAACACTAGATCTACTTTTGAAACATCCAAATGCAACATTTACAACATACATATGAAGCAGCTGAAACACTCGAAACATGCATATGAAACATTTGCAAAAAAAACACTTGAAAACACTTCATATATGTGAAAACATATGCAACATCTAGATAAAACACTTACAAACATACGTCTGAAAAAACAAGATAAAACATTTAGAACATACACTTGAAACATACGTGTATAGCCATAATAACATGTGCAATAGTCCAATCTACTTTTGCAACATCCAGATGAAACACTTGCAACATCCAGATGAAACATCTGAAACACTTAAAATCACTATTCGCCTAAACGGTCGTTTAGCCCGTTTAAACACCGTGTCAACGCTACACAGTGGTGCGCCATTTCCGTTTAATTATCTGTTTAGCCCGAATAATGGCTAAACAACAGGTGACCGACTGTTTACTGTTTAGGAAAACACTGCTTGAAACCTACTCTTGCAACATGGACTTTGCTTGGGTGAATGGAGGCACGCTGACGCAGAGGTTGACGGCTTGAAACATACTCTTGCAACATGAGCTTTGCTTGGATGAATGGAGGCACGCCGGCGCAGAGGTCAACAGCGGTGCATCGACCACACTGTGCGGTAACGGCACGGGCAACTCGCCGTTGGGCGCAGCATCACACGAATCTCGTCCCCTCGCCTGCTTGTTGGAGCATCCGTCGTGGAGGCTTGCCGGCTCGGTGGAGGTGGTCGTGGCGAATGGGCCGACTGCGGTGAGGAGGCAGCGCAGTGGAGGCGAGCGAGGCAGACTAGGCCCGGTGGAGAATGCGATGCGGAGGAGGCAGCGTGAAGGAGGCCGCAGGGGATGGAGCGCGACACGACGGTGGTGCGGCACTACAGGGGACTGGCGATGGCGAGGCGAAGTTGGGTGGGCGGATGGCCACGATGATGCAAGGATGAAACGGAGCGGCGAGCATTAGGATGCGCGGACAGGACGAGCGGATAGGGTTACTGGACGAGCAACGCGTGCGGGAGTGAGCGTAGGGAGGCGTCCGTCCGTCCGGATATCTTAATTATATCATTTTCGATCAAATAAAGTAATCTTTCTCTTTTTTAAACTAATGTGTCTAGCTAGACGACATCCTCTAGTGCAGGGTGGGCAAATAGTTTTTATTTTGTTTCCACTAGGTGGAAACTTGAGCAATTGGTTCTGAGTGTAAGGTCATCGGTGCTTGTTCATATCAGTCATGTATAATTTTTTTAAAAAAATTATACAATAAAACACAGACGCCCACAAACATATACACATACGCAAACCCTATCCCTATGAGCACCTTGAAGGACTGAGCGCGACAGATCTCGAGATTCATGAAGTCATTGTTGGCGTCTCGCTATCGACGGGGACGTTGTCTACCACTGAAAGCATAGCGCCGTTAAATCCTGGACTAAATCCGAGAAAATGCGAGCACCTGTGCAAGTTGAGGACTTAAACCCGAATAGGTAGGTTCCACCACAGGTAACCTAACCAACTAATCTATGATCATTTCATAGTTATGCATAATTAATTTGAACTAACTTGTCTATTTAAATCCCTCGGCATATAACCCCAAGTTTTACCTTCATAGGCCAAATCTGTAACAGCTCTTCTACTCCTGTGATAAGGGCTACGCTACTCGGCCACTCTATTGTTTTTCGAGATCCACAAGACTCACATTCCAAACCCGCTCCTGCGCTTCAAGTGAGCATGGGATGGTAGCCCTGTTCGTTTGCCTTTTCAATCGTAATTTTTCAGGGAAGAAATAGTATTTTTCTCTTATAATAAATTAGCTAACGGTATTTTTTAGCTTTTGACTTTTTTGTTAGTGATCTTGCCACCACAATTAGGATCACAGCTAGTAAACATCAAGCTCTAAAACTTGACGACAAAGGTAAAGGAAATCAGAGGTAATAAAATCACAAGATACTACGTCAAATGCAAGCAACTAGATACATGTAAAGGTTATCATGATTGTACTTTAAAAAAATGTCTTGGAGCCGATCAATGTAGGGAGATGAACCACACAGAAAGCAATGTCCAGTCTCCATCCACATATATTTTCGAGAAAGCTATAAACCATTTGTATTGGCTAAACGAAGGCTAGACTGAGAGGGTGATTATTTGACCAAACTCTGTTCAGCCTATTTGTTTGAGCTATTCAGCGGAATCAGCAGTCATCCAGCAGTGTTTTTCTCTCACTGCAAACCAGCAAACAGTACTTTCAGCCACAGTAAACCAGCGAAACGAACAGGCTGACCCGACGGAGGTTGAGCCACACACTATAATGGTTACGTAATTCGAGGCGGCCCCAAAGTACATTTTGACTTTAATCTCTCGCCAGTTCCTTGAAGCATCGACCGACCACCACCAGATATACCACTCGTCACTCTCCTAAATGTCAACCTGTACCTTCCGTTCTAGAAGAAGCAAAGCAGGCTGTGTTCAGTTCCCTGGAATTGCGTAAAAAAAGTACCGTAGCACGTTTTGGTTTTATTTAGTAAATAGTGTCCAACCGTTGACTAATTAGGTTCAAAACGTTCGTCTCACAAAGTACAACCAAGTTGTACAATTAGTTTTTGATTTCATCTACATTTAATATTCCATGCATGTATCGCAAGTTTAATGTGACTGAGAATCTTTTTTTTGAATATTTTTTTTTTGAGGAAGTAAACACAGCCTGCAAGACACAGCAGGGCTGGGCATCATCACGGTTGGAAACCCATGCCGGTCAGTGTTGGGTCCGTCAATGCGTGCGTGCGTGTGTGTGCCCCTCGTAAAAAGCCTTCATGTCAGCACAGCTGGTAGCGGTAGCAGCAGCCAGTAGCGAAAGCGAGTTGAATTCGGAGCAGCCAGGCAGTCAGAGTCAGACCACTCGTGCTCACAAAGGTCAACCGGGGGAAGCTTTCAGACGCCATGCGAAATCCGCCCGTTTTTCATCGTGTCCGTTTGACTGGCGGATCCGTCTAGTTTTTTCCAAACAAAAACCAAACCACTCCCTCCAGAAGTACTCCTGGAAGTATATAGAACGAACTGATGCCAACATCAGGCAGAGGCAGGCGTGTCTTCTTTGACTCTTGCCTCGTTTTTTCTCCTAAAAAAAGGTCATTTTGTAGGAATTTCTACAGTAGAAGTATGTGCTGTTAGGATTGATCTCACCCGACTTGATCCAACGATTAAGTCGGACCCTTTGACCGCGTCCTGATCGGGGATGCTTAACCGACTCCTAGTCGGTTGGCCCCTGTCGCGCAGCCCTATAAAGAGGAGGTGGGGGCCAGGGGCACAGAACGTGAGGTTCGACGCCACAGTAGCCACCCACTCCTAACCGCTAGACCGATCGAGCGGGAGCTGTCAGCGACGGGAAGAACCCACCGGCGACTGCACCACCGGTACCCCGACACCATCCTCACAGACGAACCTGTGACCAAACCGAAAGGTATGGGCCTCTACTCTCCTCTCCATCGTTCTCCTTTCTCCATTGATATCCACCTCTGGTTTATAACGAAAAGGAAAGAACACTACTAACTGATTTGCACCTAGACGATACAAAAGATAACAACATTGGTATCAGAGCCGGTTACTGGCGTGTAGATTCAGTAGGGTAGAAAAGAACATGAAATCCGAAAAGAAAAAGAGGGAATCAGTTTCGGTTCAAGTGCAACCTAACCCTAGATCTAGATTTTCATCGAATCTAGAGTCCGGGAAAGAAAAGAAAGAGGAATCACAACCCTAACCCTAGATCGGGTGTGGGGCAACAGTATATCGCGCCGCCGTTTTGATGGGACGCGGGAAGATCATAGGATCACAAACCCTAACCCTAAAGTAAGAGAGACGGACGGAGAAGAAGGGACCTACCTGGTTCTTTTCCCCACCGTCGCGACCGCCGATGCGCGGGAAGAAAAGCTCGCCAGCG
This sequence comes from Saccharum hybrid cultivar R570, assembly GCA_038087645.1. Taxonomy (NCBI): domain Eukaryota; kingdom Viridiplantae; phylum Streptophyta; class Magnoliopsida; order Poales; family Poaceae; genus Saccharum; species Saccharum hybrid cultivar. Next base: position 787,665 of record JAQSUU010000044.1, on the reverse strand, counting down.
CTCCATCACCGCCGTCGTGCGGGAAGAGGACCTGAACCAAGCGCCGTGCGCTCAGGAAAAGGGCACCGCCGCCCAGACCGCTCGACGGCGGCGCGCTCAGCCTAGGGCGAGCGCGCGCGCCGGCGAGGGGACCGGTTGCGGCGCCATCACCTCTCCTCCGGCCGCCATGGACGGCGGCATCGGCTGTGCTATTGTTATGCTGTGCGGCTGAGAGAGAAAACGGGGGAGAAGGAGAAAAGAGAAAGGGGCGGGCGGGGAGCCGCCGGCGCGTGCTCCGGAGCGGCCGCCGTCGCCTTGCCGCCGAAGAAGGTGTAAGGTCCTAGATGGCTAGAGGGGGGGGGGGGTGAATAGCCTATAAAAAATTCTACAAGCACCACTAAGCAAACTTGTTAGAATAACAAACGGCGTAAAGCGAGTTTTGCTTAGCCAAAGGTTGTGATGCAAGCCTCCTATCCACAAGTCTAGTAGATTATGATCTCTAGTTCACACAAGTGCTAAGTCACTAACTTACACTAGTGAGCAAGCTAACAACTACTAGAAAAGGCTACCACTAGAGCTACACAAGATAATCTAGTAAAAGTAAATGCGAGAGAGAGGATTGTGAATCTTATACCGACGGTGGAGTGAAGATGTTGCCAATCACCAAGATGATATACAATCAATTAATATTGACAACAACACAATATGTAGACCAATCACCAGGAGACAAGAGACACAATATTTTTGTTCACCCGGTGTTCACTTGTGCACCGACAAGCTACGTCACCGGTTGTGTCGACCAACACTAAGATGGTTCCTCGGTGTGACCCTCAAGTCACTTGCCCCTCAAGGCACGCCCCGCAAGGCACCGCAAGACACCACTCTCAAGTGAGGTAACTCAATGACACGCGCAATCCAATAGAGTTGCTTTTGGCGTCCCGCCGAGGAAAGCACACGAACCTCTTACAAACAACCGGAGGTGGCCAAGAACAATCATCTTCTCTTGCCAACGCCTCCAACAATCTCCAAGCCGGCTAGGAGCGGTACTCTCCAAGAGTAACAAGAAATCCACCGGCTAAACCACCCACAAGTGCCACTAGATGCCCTCAAGCTATGCAATGCACTTTGGGATCACTCAATCTCACTTTTGATTTTCAATCAAGCAAGAGAGATGAGTGGGAGGAGTAGCTCTAGCTCAAAGGATGCACAAGAGTGTTAGAAATGCCAAGCGACCTCCCCAAGGGCCGGCCAACGAGTATTTATAAGCACCCCAAACAAATAGAGTCGTTGCCACTCCACTGACCGTTTTTTCGGGACGACCGGACGCGCCGGTCGAAACTGACCGGACGCGCTCAACCGCGTCCGGTCGCCCTGCGACGTCCACGTGTCCCTCAAATTTCAAATGCGACCGTTAGATCCTCCAACGGTCACACTGCGCCAACGGTCAAATCCTATGACCGGACGCGCTTCTCATAACGACCGGACGCGCCGGTCCCGATGACCGGACGCGCCTGTCGAACGACCGGACGCGCCGATCGCACTGACCCACGCGCCCACGACGCAACGACCGGACGCGCTCCTCGCAACGACCGGACGCGACAGTGCCAGCGTCCGGTCGGAGTCCAGTAAGCTCCCTCAACGATCGGACGCGTCCGATCATGTGTGACCGGACACGCCCCGCGTCCGATCGTCCTCTGTGAACCTCAGTTCCTTCTGGGTGCATGACCGGACGCGCCGGTCCCGCGAGTGACCGGACGCGCCGGTTGCAAACCCTAGCCCGCGCGCCCGAAACCGCGCTGTACTGACCAGACGCGTCCGGTCATACCATGACCGCGTCCGGTGCAGCGTCCGGTCACCTCAGTGACCCCGTTCGCCTCCGTTTCTTTTCCGACTTTCGGCGTAGTGGAAAATAGGCATTTCATTTCCCCGAAATCGCCTGAATCCCACGCTCGCACGCTCGGCGGGAGGGAGAGAGGAACCCAAACCCCTCTCTAACCGCAAACCACAGCGCGACCAACGCCACCTTTGCAAATGTGCCAACACCATCAAGTGTACATCTCCATGTGCTTGTGTGTTAGCTTTTTCTCAATCATTTTCAAAGGTTTTCCAATTAGCTCACTAGGCCCTACATGCAATGCACTTCATGAATTCACCTAGTGGCACCCGTGCGTCGAAAAACCGATAAGACTTCCCCTCTTAATAGTTCGGCTATCGACCCTAAACCACTCACACCCTCTATGGTGTCTTGAGTGTAAAACAAAATGGCCCTATGGTTATACCTTTGCCTTGAGCCCATTTTGTTTCTCCAAATGATATGATCCACTTCATATCATCACATGACCGTCTCGATCCATCGACCTTGACTTCACTTGCTCTTCACCGTTGCATCGGTCCGTCGGCGCTAAGTCTTGCTCAAGCTTCACCATCGCATGGTCCTTCGCTTCGAAGCCTCGACTTGCCCTTCACCTTCACAACCGGTCCATCAAGCCAAGCATCACCTCGGTCTTCATCATCTTGGTCACATGAGTCAATGTCATGTCTCATATTTCAATGACCACCTTTATCTAAATCATCCACTTAGATACAAAGGTTAGTCCTAGGTTTCATCAATTAGCCAAAACCAAACTAGGGACTTTCAATCTCCCCCTTTTTGGTAATTGATGACAACCCTCACAAAGATGATTTTGATAATAAAAGTTTTAAACTTGTCATACTTGTCCAATCATTTTGCTCATAAGTAAAGTTTGGACAATTATCACAAGCTCGATTTTGGTAGCATTAGCTCCCCCTACATATGTGCATAGAGTTTGGATTGAAAGCTTTGCACATATGCATGGATAGAAATGTTGGGAGAGTAATTCTACCAAAATGATGCTATGGTGTAAGAAATGGACCTTTGAAGCGTGATATCAATCGGAGTTGCCTTTTACACCATCCTTAGCATCATGAAGTAACTAGACATCCATCAAAACTCAAGAACCCCGTGAGATCAATATTATATGTAAAGGTTCTTGGACCACTTGTAAAGCTAACCACTTGTAAAGCTTTAGGCAAGTCTAGATACCACATATGCATGCTAGTAGATCATTTCATCATCCAATTTCTATACTAGCAATGCACCACACAAGCATGTATATTGAATTTAAATACATGTGCAATGAGCAAGTCATATGAGAATGCACAAACAAATGCAACAACTTTGTTTATGAGCTTGCTCCCCCTACTTGTGTGCATCAACAAATTTTATTTACCCCTTTATCAAGTTGAATCATCTTTTTCTCATCATAAATTTTATTTACCCCTTTATCAAGTTGAATCATCTTTTTCTCATCATAAATTTTATTTACCCCTTTATCAAGTTGAATCATCTTTTTCTCTCCCCCTTTGTCAACAACATACACAAAAAGGGATCAAATTGTGGAGAGAAGGAAAAGCGTTTGATGGAGTAGATTGAAATTAATTCGATACCACATGTAAGGTTAAAAAAATTATCAAATTTGGTTTAACCTAGAATACTTGCCAAAGATATTTAATTCGATTTGAACCAAAGACAAGCTTCTTCACTCCTCAAAATAAGGGTTATCTTGCCTATGTTGAATTAAACACTTATAGCAAATCTTCTAGATTCAACACTAGGTTTACAAGCTCACAAACATGTCATATGCCACCACTAGATCAAAATAAGCATAGAAGCAATAGTGGTAACATATATCCATCAAATTCATTTGATTTATCATGAATGCTTATGCGTACCACTTATTATGTCTACATGCTCTATCAAGTCCTTAGCATAGGATGAAAAACATGTCAATCAATTTTACCTTGCAATGTCGAAGGAGAGGCATGTCAATAAGTGGGTGGGGTGCATTCAACTCATGTTTGAGAAATCAAGAATGTTCAATTCATTTCTTAGCTTGCAAAACCTCTTTTCATCAAGTGGCTTAGTGAGAATATCGGCAAGTTGATCATCGGTGCCAACACTTTCAATGGCAATATCTCCCTTTTGTTGATGATCTCTAATGAAATGATGTCTTATGTCAATATGCTTTGTTCTTCCATGTTGAACCGGGTTTTGTATCATCTTGATTGCACTCTCATTATCACATAGCAACGGCACATTCTTGAAGTTGAGGCCATAATCCTTCAAAGTTGATTTCATCCATAGCAATTGTGCACAACAACTCCCCGCACTCACATATTCGGCTTCGGCGGTAGAGATTGCCACACTATTTTGTTTCTTTGAGGACCATGACACAAGTGATCTTCCAAGTAATTGACATGTGCCACTTGTGCTTTTCCTATTGATCTTGCAACCCCCATAGTCGGAGTCCGAATATCCAATCAATTCAAACTTTGACCCCTTGGGATACCATAGTCCAACATTTCTTGTTTGTTTCAAGTACCTCAATATTCTTTTTGCCGCCGTGAGATGACTTTCTCTAGGTGAGGCTTGATATCTAGCACACATGCAAACACTAAACATGACATCCGGCCTTGATGCGGTGACATAGAGTAGACTTCCAATCAAAGACCGATATTCCTTTTGATTCACCATTTTGCCATCAAGATCACTATCCAAATTGCCATTTGTGCCCATTGGAGTTGAAATTGGCTTTGCATCTTGCATCCCAAACTTCTTCAACATGTCCCTTATGTATTTCCCTTGACTCACAAATGTTCCATTCTTCAATTGCTTGACTTGGAGACCAAGGAAGTAGCTAAGTTCACCAATCATAGACATTTCAAACTCTTTGGCCATCATAGCACCAAATTCTTCACAATAAGCTTGATCGGTTGATCCAAAGATGATGTCATCAATATATATTTGTACTATGAATAGATCATTTCCAATCTTCTTGGTGAATAGAGTAGTATCAACCTTGCCCATTTTGAATCTCTTAGAGAGAAGAAAATTCCTTAGCCTCTCATACCATGCTCTAGGTGCTTGCTTTAAGCCATATAAAGCCTTCTTCAACTTGTATACATGGTTGGGTTTCTTGTCATCTTCAAATCCGGGCGGTTGCTCAATAAATACTAATTCATTGATGAACCCATTGAGAAATGCACTTTTGACATCCATTTGATATAGTATGATATTGTGTGCACAAGCATAAGCCAATAGAATCCTTATTGCCTCCAATCTTGCCACGGGAGCATATGTCTCATCATAGTCAAGACCTTCAACTTGAGTGTAACCTTGAGCAACTAGTCTTGCTTTGTTTCTCACTACAATGCCATCTTGATCTTGCTTGTTTTTAAACACCCACTTGGTTCCAATCACATTGTAGTCATTTGGTCTTTCTACCAATTCCCAAACATCATTTCTTGTGAAATTGTTAAGCTCTTCTTGCATAGCCATGATCCAATCGGCATCCCTCAAAGCTTCTTCTATCTTCTTTGGTTCTATGGTTGACACAAATGATGCATGCTCACAAAACATAGTCAATCTTGATCTTGTTTGCACACCACTTCTAATATCACCAATAACACTATCAATGGGGTGATTTCTTGCAACATGTTATGGTTGGAGTACTTGCACTTGATTGCTTGAGTTTGGTTGATCACTTGATATATCTCGATGAGATGAACTAGCACCTTGATCTTGCACTTGAGAGTCACTAGCTAGCTTGAATGGAGAATTGAGCACTTGGTCTTTATCATCATCTTGAATATCAATAACTTGCTTTGCTCTAATGTCCCCAATGTCCATGTTCTTCATTGCTTCCACCAATAGAGTTCCACTAACATCATCTAGATTCTCTTCTTCATCTTGTGACCCATTGGTTTCATCAAATTGCACATCATGGACTTCTTCTAGAATGCCACTTGAGTTGTTCCAAACTCTATAAGCTTTGCTTGTAGTTGAATAACCAAGTAGGAACCCCTCATCACATCTTTTGTCAAACTTCCCCAATCTAGTGCCCTTCTTCAAGATATAGCATTTGCAACCAAACACCCTAAAGTAAGAAATATTGGGCTTTCTTCCATGAAGTAACTCATATGGGGTCTTCTCTAGCAATGGATGACAATATAGTCTATTGATGTAGTAGCAAGCGGTATTGATTGCTTCATCCCAAAATGATTGACTCACATTGTACTCATGAAGCATTGATCTAGCCATATCAAGCAATGTTCTATTCTTCCTCTCAACTAGGCCATTTGATTGTGGAGTGTACTTGGCCGAGAATTGATGTCCAATACCATAATGATCACAAAGTTCTTCAATTCTTGTATTCTTGAACTCACTTCCATTGTCACTTCTTACTTTCTTGATTCTAATCTCAAACTCATTGTGAACTCTAGTGAGAAATGTCTTGAAGGTGTCAAACACTTCACTTTTATCACTAAGAAAGAATACCCATGTGAATCTTGTGAAGTCATCCACTATGACAAAGCCATACTTGTTGCCGCCTATGCTTGTATATGTTGTTGGTCCAAATAGATCCATGTGCATCAACTCAAATGCTTTGCATGTGCTCATTGTACTCTTCTTTGGATGTGAGCTTCCAACTTGCTTCCCGGCTTGACATGCACTACAAAGCTTATTCTTCTCAAATTCAACATCTTTCAAACCATTGACAAGATTGTGAGTTGTAAGCTTCTTCAATTGTTTCATGCCAACATGACCAAGCCTTCTATGCCAAAGCCAACCCATGCTTGATTTGGAGACTAAGCAAGTTGTCAAAGAAGTTTCTCTAGCATTGAAGTCAACTAGGTAGAGATTCTCATATCTAAAGCCCTTGAATGCCACATTTGAACCATCCACACTAATAACTTCCACATCATCAACCCCAAAGATGCATTTGTAGCCTAGATCACATATTTGTGCCACGGATAGAAGATTGAAATCCAAACTTTCAACTAGCAACACATTAGAGATACTCATATCATTTGATATTGCAATCTTGCCCAAGCCAATAACCTTGCCTTTCTTGTTATTGCCAAATGTGATAGAATCAACACCACTATCATTGTCATTGAATGAATCAAACATTCTTGATGTACCGGTCATGTGTTGAGTGCACCCACTATCAATAATCCAATGCCTTCCTCCGGCTTTGTAATTGACCTACAAGCAAATCAATGAAGCTTAGGTACCCATTTTTGCTTGGGTCCTTGTAGGTTAGTAACTAAGCTCTTTGGTACCCAAATAGCCTTCTTCTTTGGGCCCACAATTGGTGTACCAACAAACTTAGCTTGCACACCCTTCACACCCTTGGTAAGCACATAGCAAGAATCAAAAGGTATAGCATTAATAAAGTTCTTGCTTTGGTTCTTTTTATTGCAATTATGCTCTAGGTGCCCAACTTGCTTGCATCTATTGCAAAACCGACCATTGCCCTTCACAAAGCTAGGCTTTGAAGTTGCAAAGGCCGACTTGCCTTTCTTGGGGGTGTAGCCCAATTCCTCTTTGTTAAGAGAGAACCTTTGGCTACCCAAGCACTTAAGCAAGCGGGCCTCACCACCATAGGCCTTGCCTAGGGCGTGAGTGAGCTCATCCACCTCTCTCTTGAGAGTCTCATTCTCAACCATTAGTGAGGCATCACAAGTGAAACCATCACTAGTAGTAGAGGTAGAGTTGGTGGTGGTGGATGAAGAGCTACAAGAAGGGTTAGTATTTGACATGATGATAGGTTCATAAAAGGATTCATCAATTATATCACATGTAACACCTATATCACATGATACAACAACCTCCTTCTTTGCTTATTGCTCAAGTAGCAATGAGTGAGCTTTTTCAAGCTTGGAATGAGCCTTATCAAGATCCTCATGGTCTTCCACTAGACTCTCATGAGTGGTCTTAAGCTCACCAAGAACTTTCTCAAGTATTGCTACTTTCATTGAAAGCTTCTTGCACTCCTTGTTCTTGGCAATAGCTATGTCTCTAGTTTGTTGCAACAAGTCATATAGTTGTTCTTTAGTTGGTTCATCATCATCATCATTTTCATTATCATATTTATCATTATCACTATCATGAACATATTCCATTTCACTTTCATCATCACTTTCATCATATAATACCTTAGCTTCTTTGGCCATGAAGCATGAAGAGGATGAATCAAATAGTAAAGGCTTCTTGTTGATAGCAATGGAAGCAAAAGCCTTGTTGGATGATTCTTCTTCTTCATCATCATCATCACTTTTCCAAGTGGCCACATAGACTCCATTCTTGCCTTTCTTGAATGTTATCTTGGCTTCTTTCTTTTTCTTCTCAAACTTGCCCCTCTTGTTGTTTTTCTTTTTGTCATAGGGACAATCGGCTTGAAGGTGCTCGGTGCTATCACAATTGAAGCACTTCCTTTGTTGCTCATTGCTCTTGAAATTGTCATTTCTCTTTTTAAAGCCTCTTCTCTTAATGAACATGTGACCCATTTTCTTGACTACAAAAGCAAATGCCTCATCATCAATTTCATAATCTTCATCTTCATTATTGTCTTCTTCTTCCTCTTCTTCTATGATGATAGCTTTGCCTTTGGAGGAGGTGGCCTTAAATGCCACGGTCTTCTTCTTCTTCTCATCTTCCATCTTCTCCTTGTCATCAACATCTTGATCATATTTGTCATAGGTCAATACTTCACCAAGCAAATCATTAGGCTTCATTGCTTCAAGCCCATCTCTTTGCAACATCATGATCAACATCTTGAATCTTCTAGGTAAGCTCAATAAGAACTTATGGCAAAAATCTTGGTCTTGAGTCTTGTGCCCTAAGCTCTTGAGATCATTTACAATTACTTGCAATCTATGAAACATTTCAATGATTGTTTCATCATCCTTTTTCTTGAAGTTCTCAAACTCACTCTTGAGCCCATATAGCTTGGCACTCTTCACAACCTTAGTGCCTTCATATGTCTCACTCAACCTTGTCCATACTTCACTAGCCAATTCCAAATCTTTGATGCCCTCAAACACTTTTGTGTCAATACCATTGTAGAGTGTATTGAGAGCCATTCTATTGCATGTTCTATTTGCTCTATCTTCATCGGTGAGATGATTGGGATCAATGATAGCAAAATCATTCTCGGTGACTTGCAATACTCTCTCATGAATAGAACCAAGGTACATTGTCATCTTTCTCTTCCAATGAGCAAAAGAACTAACACCATCAAAGAACGGTGGCTTGCCCCCAACATGATTGAACACAATTTGAGCCATTTTTCACACCGAAGGATGTTAAGCCTTGATTAAAACGGTGACCACGGCTCCGATACCACTTGTAAGGTCCTAGATGGCTAGAGGGGGGGGGTGAATAGCCTATAAAAAATTCTACAAGCACCACTAAGCAAACTTGTTAGAATAACAAACGGCGTAAAGCGAGTTTTGCTTAGCCAAAGGTTGTGATGCAAGCCTCCTATCCACAAGTCTAGTAGATTATGATCTCTAGTTCACACAAGTGCTAAGTCACTAACTTACACTAGTGAGCAAGCTAACAACTACTAGAAAAGGCTACCACTAGAGCTACACAAGATAATCTAGTAAAAGTAAATGCGAGAGAGAGGATTGTGAATCTTATACCGACGGTGGAGTGAAGATGTTGCCAATCACCAAGATGATATACAATCAATTAATATTGACAACAACACAATATGTAGACCAATCACCGGGAGACAAGAGACACAATATTTTTGTTCACCCGGTGTTCACTTGTGCACCGACAAGCTACGTCACCGGTTGTGTCGACCAACACTTAGATGGTTCCTCGGTGTGACCCTCAAGTCACTTGCCCCTCAAGGCATGCCCCGCAAGGCACCGCAAGACACCACTCTCAAGTGAGGTAACTCAATGACACGCGCAATCCAATAGAGTTGCTTTTGGCGTCCCGCCGAGGAAAGCACACGAACCTCTTACAAACAACCGGAGGTGGCCAAGAACAATCACCTTCTCTTGCCAACGCCTCCAACAATCTCCAAGCCGGCTAGGAGCGGTACTCTCCAAGAGTAACAAGAAATCCACCGGCTAAACCACCTACAAGTGCCACTAGATGCCCTCAAGCTATGCAATGCACTTTGGGATCACTCAATCTCACTTTTGATTTTCAATCAAGCAAGAGAGATGAGTGGGAGGAGTAGCTCTAGCTCAAAGGATGCACAAGAGTGTTAGAAATGCCAAGCGACCTCCCCAAGGGCCGGCCAACGAGTATTTATAAGCACCCCAAACAAATAGAGCCGTTGCCACTCCACTGACCGTTTTTTCGGGACGACCGGACGCGCCGGTCGAAACTGACCGGACGCGCTCAACCGCGTCCGGTCGCCCTGCGACGTCCACGTGTCCCTCAAATTTCAAATGCGACCGTTAGATCCTCCAACGGTCACTGCGCCAACGGTCAAATCCTATGACCGGACGCGCTTCTCATAACGACCGGACGCGCCGGTCCCGATGACCGGACGCGCCTGTCGAACGACCGGACGCGCCGATCGCACTGACCCACGCGCCCACGATGCAACGACCGGACGCGCTCCTCGCAACGACCGGACGCGACAGTGCCAGCGTCCGGTCGGAGTCCAGTAAGCTCCCTCAACGATCGGACGCGTCCGATCATGTGTGACCGGACACGCCCCGCGTCCGATCGTCCTCTGTGAACCTCAGTTCCTTCTGGGTGCATGACCGGACGCGCCGGTCCCGCGAGTGACCGGACGCGCCGGTTGCAAACCCTAGCCCGCGCGCCCGAAACCGCGCTGTACTGACCGGACGCGTCCAGTCATACCATGACCGCGTCCGGTGCAGCGTCCGGTCACCTCAGTGACCCCGTTCGCCTCCGTTTCTTTTCCGACTTTCGGCGTAGTGGAAAATAGACATTTCATTTCCCCGAAATCGCCTGAATCCCACGCTCGCACGCTCGGCGGGAGGGAGAGAGGAACCCAAACCCCTCTCTAACCGCAAACCACAGCGCGACCAACGCCACCTTTGCAAATGTGCCAACACCATCAAGTGTACATCTCCATGTGCTTGTGTGTTAGCTTTTTCTCAATCATTTTCAAAGGTTTTCCAATTAGCTCACTAGGCCCTACATGCAATGCACTTCATGAATTCACCTAGTGGCACCCGTGCATCGAAAAACCGATAAGACTTCCCCTCTTAATAGTTCGGCTATCGACCCTAAACCACTCACACCCTCTATGGTGTCTTGAGTGTAAAACAAAATGGCCCTATGGTTATACCTTTGCCTTGAGCCCATTTTGTTTCTCCAAATGATATGATCCACTTCATATCATCACATGACTGTCTCGATCCATCGACCTTGACTTCACTTGCTCTTCACCGTTGCATCGGTCCGTCGGCGCTAAGTCTTGCTCAAGCTTCACCATCGCATGGTCCTTCGCTTCGAAGCCTCGACTTGCCCTTCACCTTCACAACCGGTCCATCAAGCCAAGCATCACCTCGGTCTTCATCATCTTGGTCACATGAGTCAATGTCATGTCTCATATTTCAATGACCACCTTTATCTAAATCATCCACTTAGATACAAAGGTTAGTCCTAGGTTTCATCAATTAGCCAAAACCAAACTAGGGACTTTCAGAAGGCCACCACCTCGAATCGCCGGCGGCCTCCACCGCAGCGGCGTTGAGGAAGAAAGAAAGAAGAAAATAGAACGCTAGGGTTTTCGGGTGGAGACGACGGGAGGGGTTTTTGATCTCGCGACTTTCTCTCCCGGCCGTTGGATGGCAGTGAACGGTCAAGATCTACTGGGCTCGCTTTCGGCCCAGGCGAGCGAGCGCTTTCTCGGCCTAGGCCTAGGTTGCGGCCTGGGCGCAGGGGCATGCCGCACGCACCGCTGGGCCGAGCCGCAGGAGGTTTTTGTCGGGCCGTCCTGTCTCACCGCAGCGCGCGTCACGATGGCCTGCTGGCGCGCGCACGAGCTGGGCCTTCGGGCCGAATGTACACTGACGATTGAGAATTGATTTTGTTCTTTTTCAGAAGCAAACTTAATGAATTGTGTTAAGTTTTGTCTCTACTCAAATTAATTGACAATTTGTTTAGAGGGTGAAAAAGGACAAAGTGATGCTTCTGAATAAGATTTTTTATTATTATTATTATTTTGAAGAATTTGAATGGAATAATGATGAAATCTCTGTACAACTTTTTTCCAATGATATTTTTGTTCAGAGAATAGTAAAGAATTCTAAGAGTATCTGGAAAATAGAATTATGGAATTTATTAACGTTTTTCGCTGCAAAGTTAAAGATGATTGTCTTCTCATTAAATCCGAACTAACGGAATGATTTAATTTGAAGAGTAGTTATAGTTATTTAGTAAATAATAAAAAGTTGATCCTCCAATTAAAATTAGAATAAAAAAATTAATTGGAGGAATAGTCGGTTTATAGTTAAGATAAATTATAATATTGTTGTTTTCTGACCAACGTTGATGATAACAATATTATAAATTTATTTAAGAGTTTATGTTTAAAGAAAATTATGATATTGTTATTTTCTGACCAACGTTGATGATAACAATATTATAATTCTATGAGTTTTATGTTTAAAGTTTAAATCTCTGATGAATTTTGCATCAAAGTGATCAATTTTTCAGAGAATAGATAATAGACAATAGATGCTCCAGAGTGAGCAGAATGTAATATATTTTCATGTTTCCGCTGCAACAGTGATGATGATCTTCAAAATTAAATTCGAAACAACGGGAGAATTTAATTTTGAAGAGGGTTATAAGATAATTGAGTTTTCATATGTTAATTCCATTTCTGCCCAACGGTGATGTGGAATTGATGTATAAGTTTGATGGTTTTGTTCTATTTCTGTCCAACGGTGATATAGAATAGAACTTAAAGTTTTAAAAGTTTAATGTGCATGTTTTTAACCAGACCAATGTAGGGTTATTTTCATGCTTATTATTGTTGATTATTGATTAATGTTTTCAAACAAAGAACTTCATGCCTTTATTCATGAAGGGTGAAAAGGAAATGAGTTGGGTACTTGTAACTCAGAAGATGAAAAGTGCAATTTTCGCAGAAAGAAGACCATTGTGTAAGAGACTGTGGTCTCTTTAAAGAATAATTTCAGAAGAAAAGAATTCTAGGATATTGATCCAAGCAAAGAAACAGAACAATAAGAGCTTAGTTTAAGAGATATCTTTTATGTACTCCTTAAAATAATAATAATAAGTAATATAATTTTTGTCTTAATCATCATGATTTGAAATGTAATAAGTGACATGGATGTTTAATTTGACTAACGTCGGATTAAGCATGTGTGTTAAAGAGTATTTGGATTTATTTCTAAATTTGATTGAATAAGAGACAATATTGACATTTATGTCCCTTCAAGAAAATTATCTCACATGGCGGGAAAAAGATTGAGATAGTACCCGTATGACGGGAAAAATTTGAGAAAATACCCGCATGTCGGGGTAAAGTTGGCATGGTACTTATGTTAATAAATCCTGCATGGCGGGAGAAATTTGACATAGTATTTATCCTGTATGGCAGGAGAAAATTATAATGACTCATGTGCTTTGAGTGTATTCCACACAGGGAGAAAAGTTTAGGGTAGCTCTTATGCTGTCCTAGTATAAGTTTAAGAAGAACATATAGTTACAGACGATCCTCAAGATAAGAATGACATGCAAGCGTGACTTGCGAAAGTATCAATGATAAAAGACTCTGTTGAGTTCTTGAAGTAAATTGAGGAAAAGTAATCCCAACGAATTAAGAAATAATTTCATTTGCATGATGTAATCATGTGGATGAAGAAAGTAATCAAAGTTTCCTCATTCACAAGAGTTCTGGATAGTTTTCAAAATTATGGTAGAAAAGTTCGTACCTCATTTCGAGGGGGAGAAAAGTGAGATCAATTAAGAAAGATACTTCTCCATAATTCAGACAATGCGATGCATACTAAAATGATCTATAAAAGATAAATGTGATCATCGGGAGAGTAAGACGGTCATAATATCGATACCCCTAAAGTAAAGAAATAGCTAAATCCATGGACCTTTGACAGTTCCAATAGAAAGATAGCATAGTCAGTCAGTATTCATACTGGACGTGTTCAGAGTTTTAAAGACAGCGCTAAATGCACCATATGAGTTTTAGCAGATTAAACCCAAAATAAGAAAATTAAAGATGGGACAATCTGGGGGAGCATAGTACAAAGAAACCTAACTCTGCAAGGAGGATGAATAATGTAAACAAGGATCTTGTTACACAGGACCTTATAGAATCAATTGTCTTTTGGCAATAAAGGTCAAGAAATGCTAGTAACTGAGACCCCAGAAAGTCTTAAAGAATAAGAAAATCAGATATTTCTGATGACTATAAAGTCTATGTTAGTGAAATTCAAATGGAGGGAAATTCCACCTAATTTGAAGAAGCCATGAGAGGCGTTCACTCGTCCAAGTGGCAAAAGGTAAAGGTAGATGAAATGAAATCGATAATACCAATAATTTGTTGGGATCAAAAATAAATTCCTAAGCAGCCAAAACAGTAGGCTGTAATGGGTCTACAAGATAAAATGTGACTCCAAAGGAAATATGTAAAGATGTGGAGCGTGACTTGAATAAAAAATTTTTACGCAAAGCGAATGAATAGATTACAATGAGTGCTAGTGGCACATCATGATCTAAGTTACATCAGATGAAAGTAAAGACAATATTTCCCAATGGGATTTATATGAAAATAATTACGTGGCACAACCCAGAGGTTTTGTCATGAAAAAAAAGAATGTAAGGGATGCCACCTGTAGAAATCTCTTATGGACTGGAGCAAATCTCTAGACAGTGGCATTTAAAGTTGAAGAGTCAATTAGAAATTTTGGATTAAAGAGAATGAGAGGACAATTGCGTTTGTACAAAGTTATAGAAGGGGAAATTCATTTCCTAATCCTGTGTGGATGACACCCTAATTGTTAGTAGTGATGTTAATCTACTGCATGAGAAGAAGTTCTTGTCCTCAAGGTTCGATAAGAAAATTCTCAGTGAAATGTATCTCGTTAAAAGAATTGAAATTCACCGAGATAGAAGAAAAGGGGTATTATGACTATCGCATAGGCATGCTAAGAAAAGTTTCTAAAGAAATAAAGTATCTATGCGGGTAAACCTACTCCTGTTCTCATGGTCAGGGTAATAGTTTTGAGAACTTTAATGTTCCAAAAGCACTGTAAAATTGTTATAGATGGACATCCTATATGCTTCAGCTGTTGATAGTTTAATGAGTACAAAGATAAGACCTTGCCCTGACACAGTTTATATATCTGGGTTGTTTTGGCAAAAGTCCAGTCCAGATATAGATCACTGGAATGGAGTTAAAAATGTCGACCTCATGCTAAAAAAAGGAAAGAACAAGTACTCTCAAGTAGTTGTGGGTACAAATGTTATATTTTGGCGAGATGTTTAGTGAAACCCACATAGTAGCTAACACTCGCAGTTGGAGTTTTATTATGGAAAAGCTCCAAAGAAACAATTCTAGTATCATCAATGATGTAAAGTTATAATATAGCATGATATGAGGCTGAGGAACAGACAAAATGATTAAGGAACTTAAACCCGGAATTGATAATGGTTGTCAATAGCAATAACCATTTAAGTAGTTTGCTCCTATAACAACGAGTCAAGTGTGCTGCCAAACACATTGACACTAAAGTTATATGTTGTTAAGGAGAAAGTCCGGAATCATACTAAAAGTATTGAATGTAAAAGTGACTAGCAAGTGCTTGTGGATCCGCTTACCAAAGGCTTACCACCCAGTGTGTTCAGAGAACACACAGTCGCACATAGGTCTATGGTATAGCCTATGATTTCCGGACAATAAAGGGCCTGAAAGTTAAAGAATCTGTTTCAGAACAGAGACATGTATTGTAGCTGTTAAATCTATCGGCAATTGACCGTGACGATGAAGCATGCTCTATACACTAATTTATGATGAAACAAATAAAAGTGAAAGCAATCAAAGCCAAAGTTTAAAGTTAAAGTATAAGATGAGATCAAGGGGGAGAATGTTAGGATTGATCTCACCCGACTTGATCCAACGATCAAGTCAGACCCTTTGACCGCGTCCTGATCGGGGATGCTTAACCGACTCCTAGTCGGTGGGCCTCTGTCGCGCAGCCCTATAAAGAGGAGGTGGGGGCCAGGGGCACAGAACGTGAGGTTCGACGCCACAGTAGCCACCCACTCCTAACCGCTAGACCGATCGAGCGGGAGCTGTCAGCGACAGGAAGAACCCACCGACGACTGCACCACCGGTACCCCGACACCATCCTCATAGATGAACCTGTGACCAAACCAAAAGGTATGGGCCTCTACTCTCCTCTCCATCGTTCTCCTTTCTCCATTGATATCCACCTCTGGTTTATAACGAAAAGGAAAGAACACTACACACTGATTTGCACCTAGATGATACAAAAGATAACAACATGTGCCACTTGAATTCGCACGCGCCTGACTTGCTGGGGGCAGGCAGCATTGTCCTGTTCGCGTCCCCACTTGGTTCCCTATCGAGCACGTGGAGGAGCAGAGCAAAGCAGAACACACTTCTGGGGATGGATGTTTTGCTATGCTCACGACGAAATGGTCGTAGCGTCCGTCCGAAACGGCAGGGGGGGCGTTGGCGTCATCCCGGGTCCCGTCGCCCGCTCTCGCCGCTCCTCGTGTTTTTCGGCGAGTAGAGAACCCCTCCCCGTTTGACAACCCTGGGTGGCCGGTTTGAAATCACCGGCTGCCGGCGATTGGGGCGGGTCGGCTCAATCCGCTAGGCGTCGTGTTGGCGTGCCCTTTGACCTGCACGCCGATCGGATCGGATCGGCTCATCCTGCCGACGGGGTTTCGGCCACGGCAGACGCGGCGGTGGTTATCTGGTTGTATGGCCGCCGGGCGAGCGGGCGTGACGGCGCTCGCCGGCACGGCTATGTGGCTCGCTGTGCGGACGTCTATTTTGAGGAACGGCAGGTGGGCCTTGTTCAGAATTTCTAGTTCGGCCAACTGGGCCACAGCCCGGGAGGCAGCTAGCTTACGCATCAAATGGGCTGAGGCGCTGGGCTGGCGGAGCAGGGTTTTCCGGCCTTATACGCAGCGTCCCTAGAGCTGGCAGCTGGCTGGCCCTCTCTCGCATCCTTCTTCTTTTTTTCCATCGCGGCAACGAGCCCTGTCATCGCCCGCGCCGGCGCCGCTCCTCCGCCGCCGCGATGTTGCGCCTCCGAAATCACTTGCTCCCTCTGCTCCGCACCGCATCACCGCTGCCCGCCCCCATCCACCCCTGCCCGTGTTGCCTCCTCTCCACCTCCCCCTCCCCCGCGCCCTTATGCCTCGAGGACTACCTCGTCGCCTCCTGTGGCCTCACCGCAGCACAGGCCTGCGACGCGTCCAAGAAGTTGTTCCGCGAGTTATTATCCACTGGATCCAGGAGACCATTGGATGAGCTTTCTTATTCCCGCCTCAACTCTGCCTCCAACCCCGATGCCATCATCGCCCTGCTCACCGGCGCCGGCCTCTCCCGCGCCGACATCGCCGCCGTCGTCTCCGCGGACCCGCTGCTCCTCCGCGCTTACGTGAAGAACATCGCGCCCCGCCTTCTTGGTCTCCGCGACCGCGTCGGTCTTTCTACTCCCCAAATCGTTCGCTTCCTCCTGGCCGGCCCACATGTTCGCACCCGCAGCGGTGTCATTCCCAAGCTCGAGTTCTTCATCTCCTTCTATGGCTCGTTTGAGCAGGTCCTAGTGGTCCTAGGGAGGAATAGCCGTCTCCTCTGCACGAGCATTGAGAGGTCAGTCAAGCCTAACATTGTTTTGCTGCGTCATTGGGGTGTTCGAGATATTGCTCAGCTATGTTCAAAGGTCCCACGGCTGTTTAACTTCAACCCGGAACGCGTGAAAGAATTTTTGCTACGGGTGGAACAACTTGGGGTGCCTCCCACTTCGGGGCAGTTTGGGCGCGCAGTGTACGTCGTTTCCTGTATTTCCAAAGAGAAGGTTGCTGCCAAGCTCGAGTTCTTTAAGAGGACTCTTGGTTGTTCGGAGTCTGAGGTTTCCACTGCAGTGTCCAAGATGCCAGTTATATTAGGATTGTCTGAAAAAATTCTTCTCTGCAAGATTGAGTTCCTAATCAACGAGGCTGCGATTGAGCCACGGATCATTCTGGAAAGGCCTGTCCTGCTTACATACAGCCTCGAGAAGCGACTAGTGCCCCGGCATTATGTCATAAATATCCTGCAGGAAAAGGGATTGCTGAATAGCAATTTGAACATTTCCTCATTATGTTATCCTGGAGAGGAGACGTTCAAATCAAAGTTCATCGACTGTCACATGGACTCTGTTCCTTGTCTTGCAGATGCATATGCTGCAGCTCGTGCTGGTGTTGTTCCTTCTAGAGTATAATTTAAGTATCTCATTCAGTGGTTCAAGCGTATGGTCTATATGGTCGAACTGTAACTCGTGCTCATTAGCAGTTGTGCGGGCCTTTTCCATTTGCAAGAGAACCACTAGTGATCTCTGACTGCTCTTACATAGTCCAAGTTTAAGTTGTGGTTATTTATGAGCTGGGTTTGAATTGAGCCCTCACGTGCATGTTTGTTGGTTTCTCTGCCTAGCATATGGCTGAAGTTGTGAAGTTTATCATTAACTTCAATTTTCTTCTCTGAATTAGTCCTTGTTGTGGAACTTGTTAGCTAATATGATTTTTGACAGTATACATTTTTCCTTTTGTCCAACCATTTTTATCAGTATGACATTTTCCAACTGATGTTTTACGTAGGTCTCACTAGCTGAATGGATTATTTTTGGTTTCTACCGATGCATGCTAACATTGTATGAAACTGAACAAGTAGTTTCAGGTAGCGGCCGAAATCACTCCTGTGAAGAAACTCTCTATGAAACAGTTTGGTAATGCCAATGTTGTAAGGGCCAAATATACTCTTGATTTCTATTTAACTGTTTTGGGTGTCACGGACCTCTGCCAATGTACCAGAGATGGTTGTCTGTTTGGCTTGTAAGGAAGTGATATGGTAACAGCTGAAAATAAACAGCGAGCTGTAGGGAGACAACTTCGAATGATGTAATACTAATTTGTTTTTTGTTCATTCTTTTTCATATATATATATAGGGAGAGTATACTCTATAGCTAGCTACATAATAAGTTATTCTGTAGCCACCTCCATTTACGATAATTTTATATACTAATTTACGACAATGTCAGTATATATTTACGATAGTTGAATTACTATAACACATGGAGATATTTACCATAATGTTATAGTAAATCATATAGTAAGGAGTTACTATAATCTCGTAAATTAGCATAGCAATTATCGTAACTCCAAGTGGCTACAGAATAAATTATTCTGTAGCCAGCTATAGGGTAGTAGTTCTATATATATATATATATATAATTGATCTGTCATATACAGGGGACATGCCTCTTCGGCAAATAAGCCCATCAAATAAGGGAGGCAATTGTTCTGAAATCTAAGTCACTTTATGTTACCATTTTGTTCAGTTTTGTGATTTTAAGAAGTAATTATCAAAATATTTATTTTTAGAATGTGCATGATATTTATAAGGTTTTTCTTCCTACTAGTAGTTATGCACAGCCGTATACCAATTTTTTTTCCTTTATAGTAGGGGCTTATATGAACTTGGAAAAGTCAATTCTTATATCGCACTCTTTTGTTTTTCTTATGAAGCTTGTTACAAACTTGAGCACTACAAGTATATACATGTTCAAGTAAAAAATAACATCATATAGTCTCTTTAGAGTGTTCAAGTATATACATGTTCAAGTATATTCATATAATTACCTAGAAACACAAAATTTTGATATAAAGCTCCAAATTGTGTGAAATAATTTTAGATAATCTCAAAAAGCTTTATGTTCACACTTGTTTCAGATTTAACTTGTGGTCCATGTGCACCCTAATTACCCCCAAAACCAAATAAACATGAGAGCTCAAGCGTGAGCTATTCAAAGAGGCAATTAGATATTCTGTTCTACCAGGTAAAGATTGTGTTATCGAGCAGCTAATTTTTTCACTGACTGATAATGTTCTTGAGGACAGGTATATATGCCAAGCAGATAAATATCAAAGAACGAATTGAGCTATTAAAGGCTACAGATAGTCCATCAATTTGACGAGCAGTGTCCTGGACTTCATAGGAATAAACTGGCATCCCTACTGACTAATCGACACTCCTAAATATCCCCCTACACCCTTTATGAATCTGCATCGCAGCATGGCTACTTATAGCAGTCACCATGTTAAGCCATAGGTAAACAACATAGCAGTATAGAGAAAAATGCCTGAAACAACAAGCATATATACATATAGCAATATCTCATCATCAGTTTAGCATCCTGGACCATGGGAGCAGCCAGTCCTCGTTGAGCAGGTTGAAGAGCTTGGCCATGGAGATTTGGATGACCACCACCATGGCCCAGATATAGAGATACTCCATCTCCATGTATATCAAGAAGGAATGTAGCTTGCCATCCTGCCGACGGGTTTTGGGCACGGCCGAAAGGGCCACGGCAACGCGGCAGTGGCTGTATGGCCGCCGGGCGAGCGGGCGCGACGCCGACGACACTGCTTGCCGTGGCTCGCGGTGCGGACGTCTATTTTGAGGAAGGGCAGGTGGGCTTTGTTCATAATTTCCAGTTCGGCCAACTGGGCCACGGCCCGGGTGGCAGTTAGCTTAGACTACCCGCAGTGGGTACTCTAAAACGATACTCTAAAACTTTAGAGTATAAATATAGAGTAAAAACTGCTGCACTGAGTACTTTAAAACGATACTCTATCCTTTCTCTCGCTCTATATTTAGAGTAGTACTGTGCTTACTCTATACTCTATAGTGGCGGGCCCCACTAGCTAAACAAAGGAAAAAATGCTATAACTCACAAACCAAAAATCCAAATTAAATTTCGATTTCACCATTAAATTCGTCTCAATAAATCCTTCAAAACTAGATCACACATGGATATATTTAGATAAAGTGACAAGTGGGTCACATAGTGGATAGAGTGGATAGAGGATGATATAGAGGATGGATGGGTGCGGAAGAATTGAGTATAGAGGAGAGAATCTTGCTGACTAGAACGTATAGAGGATGAATATAGAGGCCTATGAGTGCGGGTAGTCTTACGCATCAAATGGGCTAAGGCGTTGGGCTAGCGGAGCGGGGTTTTCCGGCCTTTGTATGCAGTGTCCCTACTCCCTAGAGCTGGCTGGCCGTCGCAGACTCGCATGTTACCTTTTTTCCACTCGCGGCGGCGAGCCCTGTCGCTCGCGCCGGCGCCGCTCCTCCGCCGCGGCGATGTTGCGCCTCCGAAATCGCCTGCTCCCTCTTCTCTGCACCGCATCACCGCTGCCCGCCCCCATCCACCCCCGCCCGTGCTGCCTCCTCTCCACCTCCCCCTCCCCCGCGCCCTTCTCCCTCGAGGACTACCTCGTCGCCGCCTGCGGCCTCGCCCCACCACAAGCCCGCGAGGTGTCCAAGAAGGCGTTCCGCGACTTATCCAGAGAATCCAACAAGGAGGAGATCTCACGCTCCCGCCTCTTATCCGCCTCCAATCCCGATGCCATCATCACCCTGCTCTCCGGTGTCGGCCTCTCCCGCGCCGACATCGCCGCCGTCGTCTCCGCGAACCCGCTCCTCCTCCGCGCTTCGGTGAAGAACATCGCCCCGCGCCTTCTTGCTCTCCGCGACCGCGTCGGTCTTTCTACACCCCAAATCGCTCGCTTCCTCCTTGTCGACTCACACTCTCTCCACCGCCGCGACGTCGTTCCCAAGCTTGAGTTTTTCATCTCCTTCTACGGCTCGTTTGAGAAGGTCCTTGTGGCCGTAAAGAGGAATATGCACCTCCTCAGCACGAGCATCGAGAAGTTAATCAAGCCTAACATTGTTTTGTTTCGTCAGCGGGGTGTTCGAGATTTTGCTCAGCTGTGTTCATACAACCCGTGGGTGCTTACCTTCAACCCGGAACGCCTGAAGGAGATTTTGCTGCGAGCGGAACAACTTGGGGTGCCTCCTACTTCCCGGATGCTTAGGAACGCAGTGTCCGTTACCGCCGGTGTTTCCAAAGAGAAGGTTGCTGCCAAGCTTGAGTTCTTTAAGAGGACTCTTGGTTGTTCTGAGTCTCAGGTTTCCACTGCAGTGTCCAAGATGCCATCTATATTAGGATTGTCTGACGAAATTCTTCTCCTCAAGATTAAGTTCCTAGTCAATGAGGCTGCGATGGAGCCACGGGACATTGTGGAACGGCCTGTCCTGCTCGCATACAGCCTGGAGAAGAGGCTAGTGCCGCGGCATTATGTCACGAAGGTCCTGCGGGAAAAGGGATTGCTCAATAGCAATATGAGCTTTTCCTCATTTGCTGTAATTGGAGAGAAGACTTTCAAATCGAAGTTCATCGACTGTCACAAGGACTCTGTTCCTAGCCTCGCAGATGCTTATGCTGCAGCTCATGCTGGTGTTGTGCCCTCTAGAATCTAATTTCAGCATCTCATTTTGTGTTTCTGGCGTATGGTCAATGGTGGAACTGTAACTCATGCTCATTAGCAGCTGTGCAGGCCTTTTGCCTTTGCAAGAGAACCACTAGTGATCTCTGACTGCTCATGCATAATCCAAGTTTAAGTTGTGGTTATTTATGAGCTGGGTTTGAATTTGAGCCCTCACGTGCATGTTTGTTAGTTTCTCTGCCTAGCACATGGCTTAAGTTTATCCTTAATTTCAATTTTCTTCTCTGAATTAGTCCTTGCTGTGGAACTTATGAAGCTACTAATATGATTTGGACAGTATTAGATTTTCTTTTTGTCCAACCATTTTTTTAACAGTATGACATTATGTTTTATTCCTACTGATGTTTTACGTAGGTCTCATTAGCTGAATGGCTGAATGGATTATTTTTGGTTTCTTCTGATGCATGCCAACATTGTATGAGACTGAACAAGTAGTTTCAGGTAGCGGCCGAAATCACTACTGTTAAGAAACTCTCTATGAAACAGTTTGGTAATGCCAATGTTGTAAGGGCCAAATATACTCTTGATTTCTATTTAATTGTTTTGGGTGCCGCGGATCAGTGCCGATGTACCGGAGATGGTTGTCTGTTTGGCTTGTAAGGAAATGAGATGCTAACAGCCGAAAATAAACAGCAAGCTGTAGGGAGATGACTTTGAATGAGGGAATACTAATTTGTTGTTTGTTCATTCTTATTTCATACAATATATACATATATATAGACAACATGTCCCTTTTGTACTATCTTCTTGCTTGGCTGCCTAAGATTAAGTTGTAAATTGATCTCTCATATACAGGGGACATGCCTCTTCTGTAAATAAGCCCATCAAATAAGGGAGGCAATTGTTCTTAAATCTAAGGCACTTTTTGTTACCATGTTGTTCAGTTTTGTGATTTTAAGAAGTAATTCTCAAAATATATCTTTATAGAATGTGCATGATATTTATAAGGTTTTTCTTTCTACTAACGGCCGTATACCAGATTTTTTACTTTAATTATAGTAGAGGCTTATATAACAATAAAATTTGTAAAAGTCAATTCCTATATCGCACGTTTTGTTTTTCTTATGAAGCTTGTTACAAGTACTCCGTATGACGGCATCGAGAAAACTTGAGCACTACAATTATATACATGTTCAAGTAAAAAAATAACATCATATTAGTCTCTTTAGAATAAGTTTGATAGTGTTATCTTTATATTCATATAATTATCTAGAAACACAATTTTTTTATAAAAAGCTCCAAATTCTGTGAAATAGTTTTAGACAGTGGGTTTCCATTCCCACCTTCGCCATCTACTGCTTGGTGGGATTCGGCTTTGATCCCATTTCTCCTTCATTTGGGTGTTCAGCAGCTTGGGATCCATCTTGGTAATCACTTGTTCTTATTTAATTTGAAGAATTGGAAAGACACGAAGAGTCTATTTAGTTTCGTTACTTATGGTTCTTGGCTGCAAAAAGAGCTTTTATTTGTGATGTGCTTCTTATCTAGATTTGCTATGTCAACCATGTAAGGTACTGAAGAGACCAAACTTTATTGCCAAGGATGCATCAAGGCTATATGTTGCACAGACTTGCCATTGGATTTAACATTGAACAGACATCTGAACATTCCTGGTTTCCTGTACACACAAGAAATTGAAAGATGCACATGTATAGCTGTTCTAGTCAAAAGGTCATTCATGTGTTGCTGGTCAATTGGGCTACTCTTAGCTGATGTTTTGTAGTATTAGTTTCATGTGTTACTGGTCAGTTGGGCTACTCTTTAGAAAACACAGTTGGGTTATTTAGCACTAGCACCTATATTATACTATGCCCATACGCCAATCAGTAAATTAGTTACGCCAATCAGCCAGGTTTGGGGAGTTACAAGCTACAGATGATCCAATTTTTTTTTAATCCTGAATCTTATGTAACCCACAAATAGACCGTGCTGCTATTTTTCTGAAAACTAGACTGTCATTACTTTTCTGAACAGAGCTTGTTTTTCAGAATAATACAGCATGGCTGTTAGTGTGAAATGTTTTTGCTGCCATTTTTCCTTTTAAATTAGCTAAGTTGTCGTAAGACTGTGGGGGTGATGCTGTTACTCTCTGGACCTGTAGTTTGTTGTTATAGTTGTTTTAGTTCTAAAGACTGATGGTTCCAAAGTGTGCTCCTTTTGCTGTATGACTTTACAGGAGCTTTAGATATTTCTGTCTGCATAAACTGTTTGATGTCCATCTATTTAAATGTTCAATGAAGCATGGTAGTAGTACATAATTCAGCATTTTCAGTCTCTTTGTGTTAGCTAACTTGCTGTAATAACTATGTTTGCTGCAGGGATAAAGACCCACGTCCATCTGGTGGGTTTATGAGCTATTTTGGTAATCAGCCACACAATTTTCATTTGGTTGGTGTACCTGTCCACAACAGCCCTTTGAACATAGCAATGTGTACCAACATTGAAGGAAGTTCACCGACAGAAGTGCAAATCTTATCTGAGCAGCATCCTGAACATGTTGACAGGGACAGTGAAAATGCTATGACTGAGAAGCGGATCTTGTGGACCGGGGAAAAGGATGATAGATTGATGAGCTCTTGGTTAGAAAATTCAACGGACTCTAGCTGTGGAGCTGATAGGGGTGGTAACCAATACTGGGGTGATGTTGTTGAATCATACAACAAGACGACCCTGTCACATTGGAAAAGGAATCTGAAGCAATGCAAGGATCGATGATTAACAGATGGACTGACCTCTTCGAGTGTTCTTATGTGAAGGCTCGAAGAGTATTTACAAGTGGGTATTTACTTCAAATGTGGATTGATGCAGCCCACAAGTTCTATGGTGGTAGACAACAAAGAAGCAAAGCTAGGACCCTTTGTCCTAATGGAGGTTTGGTATACTTACTGAGAAGTGGCGAAGTGGAAAACATACAATGAAGAGTTGAGTTATCAGGAATGCACATAAAAGAAAAGCATTTAACCTTGAAGGAGAAAGGGAGGAAAAGGATCAATCTTTTGAAGAGACGCCAAAGCGACCAATAGGTCAGAAGGCAGCAAAAAAGGCAGCTCTAGCTGCAAATGGACAGCCAAAACGACTCAGCTCGGATGATGATGGAAACTCAAAAGAATCTGCAATTGATCTGGACAAGTTAGACAGATTTAGCAAATTCTGGGAGGAAACAAATGCAGACCACATCAAGGTACGGGAACTACAACAAAAGTTATCATCTGAGAAGCTCAAGACCACAAAACTTGCCCACCTTACAGCACAAGAGACCAAAGAGTTTAAGAAGTTTGATTTAGAGGGAAAGAAGGTTGAGAAAAAAAAATCAAAGATGATGGAAGCTTATAACAACCCCATTTCACAAAATACAAGTTCAATGTCCGATGAGAAAAAGGCTGAGCGAGTTGCTGCCATGAAGTGTCTTAGGAGGGCTCTTTTTCATGAAACTATCTAAATTAAGTAAGAAATTAGGAGTCCATTTCTAAATTATTTATTTTCATCATAAGTAGTATTTGCACTCCGATATGTTGTTTTTTCTGATGAATGAACCTGACAAAGGCTTCTACTGCTTCTAACCGGTTATCTTCGCTGCCCTATAAGATATATAATGCTGTGTGGAGTCAAGAAATGGACAAGGACTGAGAATTGTTCTTGCTGTCATTTTTCCTTTTAAATTAGCTATGTGAACTTAATAATTTCTCTGATGGATCAATGTTCAGTGTCTATTCTGGTCTATGATGCTGCCATTTTTCCACCTGTAGCTTGTTGTTACAGTTGTGTTAGTTCTAAAGACTGAATGTCATGGCTATTTTCTGAGAACTATCATTGCTATCTAGACAGGTGTGTTAGTTTTTCTGAAAACTGAATGAAAGTCTGAAAGGTGTCATGGCTATTTCTGAAAACTGTCATTGCTGCCTTTTGCTGTTAAGCTTGCTGTGAACTAGGGGCAGATATCATAGACTCTGCCTTTTACTGTTATAAGCTTGCTGTGAACTAAGGGCAGATATCATATCATGTGAAAATGTGAATGTTTCTAGTGAAGCTTGCTATGAACTGCTGTCTGCTACCTTTTGGTGTGAACACGTTGTCTGTATCATGGCCGTGAGTGTTGCAATTATATTGATGGTTTAAAAGTATTGTAATTATGTACATCTTATTTATGCTTGAATCGTTTTTCATCAAATGTACACATAATGGTAAATGATATTTATGATTGATCTATATATCTTTTTAATTGTGTGTATGTCAGACAAGCAACAGGAGATTGAGGCTAAGAGTTATAAGTGCTACATTGCCAATCAATGACTTGGGAGAGTAAGAGCCCGTTTGGCAGGGCTCGCAGGGGCTCCGGCTCCGGTACTGTTCATGCACTGTAGCACGGAGCCGGATGAGCTGCAAAACGTAGCTTCTCCGGCTCCTCCTCTCCTCAGTTCATTTTCTACCTCGAAATCCGAAACAGCTTCTTGCTACCGTGCTGCACAGTGTCGCTACAGTGCCGCACGAGAGGAGCCGGAGCTGGCCGGAGCCATGCCAAAGAGGGCCTAAATCAGATCATGCTGGTAGTGGTAGCAGCAGCCAGCAGCGAGGTGAATTCTGAACTCGGAGCAGCTAGTCAGAGTCATACAACTCGTGTTCCCAGAGGTCAACCGGAGGGAGCTTTCAGACACCATGCGAAATCTGCCCGTTTTCCATCTGGTTCGTTTGACAGCGGATGCCTCCATTTTTTCTTGTCGATTAAGGTTTCCAAAAAAAACCCCAGCTCCTCCCTCTTCCAAAGCAGGCGCAGGCAGCATTGTTCTGTTCGCATCACCACTGTGGCTTGGTGTGCATGTGGACTTGTGGAGGAGCAGAGCAAAGTACACTTGGCCCCAGCCGGACTTGGGTGGGATCACGCTATGGTCTGCTCCTTTCATCCCAAATTATAAGAGGTTTAACTTTTTTTTTGACACCAAGTTTGTATGCAAAATATCAATTATTTTATCGTGGCTTGGTATATTAATAAAAGTTTCTCAAAAATGGCTTAAATTTAACTATATTTATATAAATTTTTTGAATAAGACGAGTGGTCAAACTTGAGATAAAAAAGTTAAACGTCTTCTAATTTGGGATGGGAGTAAGAAAGAAACGATCGCAGCGTCCGTCCGAAGAGGCAGGGGCCGTCGGCGTCGCGGCCTCCCTCGCCAGCCGAATCCCGTTCGGCCAATTGGGCCGCGGTCCAGGTGGCTGCCAACTTAGGCGTCACATGGTCTGGAACCAAAGGAAGAATAATGAAAATAAACTTAGCATCTTAGTTTAGTATCTCATCCACCATCCCTTTGCAACTTTCAAGAACAGCATAACAAAATGTACCCATCTGCTGGCTTACAACGTTCAGGATCCAGACCATCAATTCATAGTATTAGTATTTAGTAGGGGTGAGGTCTACAATTTTCAGGAACCTACTATTTGCATAAGCTGATAAGCCATCGGATGTGGTTCTAGAGAAAAATGTTGCAAAACCATCCCCAGCCTGCAACCGAGAAACAGAGCAATAGATCAATGAAGTTCACGCAGCTGGTAAAAAAACTGATCAATTGCTGCATGGTGGAAAGAAAGATCTAATTTGAATATTTCGACAGCTATTGAATACTGATTTTGGTGCAAAAAACACTTTTGACTCCCTTAAAGGATAGCATATGTTGATAATACCAAATGTCAAGCATAACAAATCGTAAACTGTTATGGCTTCGTGCATCTAAAAAAGAGCATCCTTACATCTTTCAGATAATCCTTTCGATACTCATATCATCTCCAGTAAAGCTGGATTTAAGCATGTTCTTCGTGGATGAAAGTTAGTGCAAACAGAAAATCTGATGGCTAAACAAAAGTGACGGAGGATTTCTAACACTCAAAAAGACAATTAAAACAAGAACCCTGTCTTTCTTCTCGACAATGTGAGATGCCTTTGAAGTCCAACCAAAATAAGAACCCTGCACTACTTGTCTGTTTACCTACTACTTCATCTCAATGCCGGCCTTCAGGGTGATTAAATTATTGCCGGCAGCCAATAGACTATATTGTGATTTGAATTTAGTCATTTACCATGTTATATGTTTTCTTAATGTAAGTGCCTTTAGAAAACGTTAGACTTACTTCATTGTAAGTAAGGCCTGCAGAATACCCATATCATGTATCCAGTCAGCTGGCCTTAGGCATGTTATTGTTATCAGATCGCAAAAGCTAGTCCATAGAAATTGGAGGACTCGAATGGCTATGGGGAGTGATGGAAAGGCACAACTTCAACACAAATACTTCTGCTTCACTTGTTTCAGGAGGCTTTTACCAGGAAATTAAAGAGGTCGTTACAGTCATGCAATGCTAACCAGCCATCCGGTATAGTGCTACAAGTAACAGCTTAAACTCAATAATATTAAATGAGATCATCTCAAGTTAATACGGATCTAGGTTCATATGCTCCCTATCATTTATTCATGCTTCATAACCGGATATCAACAGGAACCTATTCCACGATTATGGAAATTAGAGCAGAGAGGAAAGTTCTTCTCCAATGAACTCGAAAGCTATGCTGGCGCTTAACTGTAAGTAACTTCTAAGCGCTGCCCAGAATAGACTAATAGCTTTGTTGCCATGCCACAATCAAAATGTTTGCTGTCCTGCACTCCTTAGCTGCAATCAGTTTGATGGTGCCACCCATGAATCCATGATTCTCAAAAATATGTACGAGTTGCAGAGCAGAACTCTTGTATAAATGGATCAAGTGAATTGCCCATCAAACTGGCATTAACGAAAGTCTCAATATCAATCGATTATCGATGTATAAAGCAAACACTAATTCGCTAATTTTAAACAATCCATGTGGTTCGAATCTCACCGAGAGAAAAAAGGGAAACAGACCGGGGCCTTCACATACCATGGCGACTGTGGAGGGGGCGTGCGAGGACGGCTCCTCCGATGCACGGGAGGAGGTGCTTGCTTCGCCTGCCGCACTGCTCCGTGTGAGCATCCTTACGTCTTTCAGATAATCGCAAACTGAGGACTGAACTGAGCGGACGAGCAGTAGCTCGCCCCTCCAGATGGGCTCTTTCGTGGCAGGTAGTGGGCCTAGTAAATGGGCCGCAATTCAAGAAGGTTGGGGGATTCCACGCACGTACGGACTCCACACCCATTCATTCATCTTCTTCAATCCCTTTCTCCTCATCACACGGCGAGCCAATGGCGTAAGCGACGCCCCTCCGCCGCCGCCATGCTGCTGCGCCTCCGAAATCGCCTCCTCCCTCTGCTCCGCGCCGCGTCACCGCTTCCCTCCCCCATCCACATCCACTCCCGCGCGTGCCACCTCCTCTCCACCTCCAACTCCACGGGGCCATCGTCCCCACACCCTTCTCTCTCTCAAGGACTACCTCGCCGCCGCCTGTGGCTTCGCACCCGCCCAAGCTCGCGAAGTGTCCAAGAAGGCGTTCAAGGAGTTATCGAGAGAATCCAACAGACCATTGGAGGAGCTCTCCTCCTGCCGCCTCATCTCCGCCAAAAACCCTAATGCCATCCTCGCCCTGCTCTCCGGCGCCGGCCTCTCCCGCGCCGACATCGCCGCCGTCGTCTCCGCGGACCCGCTGCTCCTCCGCGCTTCGGTGAAGAACATCGCCCCCCGCCTTCTTGCTCTCTGCGACCGCGTCGGTCTGTCCACTCCCCAGATTGCTAGCTTCCTCCTGGTCAGCTCACGTGCTCTCCGCAGCTGCGACGCCGTTCCCAGGCTCGAGTTCTTCATCTCCTTCTATGACTCATTTGAGAAGGTCCTAGTGGACGCAAACAGGAACAGGAACCTCCTTATCTCGAGCCTTGAGAGGTTAATCAAGCCCAACATAGCTTTGTTTCGTCAGTGCGGTGTTCGAGATGTTGCCCATCTGGGTTCAACCGTCCCGCGGTTGCTCACCTACAACCCAGAACGCTTGAAAGAGTGTCTGCCACGGGCGGAACAGCTTGGGGTGCCTCCCACTTCGGGGCTCTTCGGGCTTGCAGTTGCCGTCGTTTCCTGTATGTCCAAAGAGAAGGTTGCTGCCAAGTTTGAGTTCTTTAAGAGGACTCTTGGTTGTTCTGAGTCTGAGATTTCCACTGCAGTGTCCAAGACGCCAGCTATAATAGCAATATCTGACGAGATTCTTCTTCGCAAGATTGAGTTCCTTGTCAACGAGGCTGCCATGGAGCCACAGTACATTGTGGAAAGGTCTGTCCTGCTCACATACAACCTGGACAAGAGGTTAGTGCCGCGGCATAATGTCATGAAGGTCCTGCAGGAAAAGGGATTGCTGAATAGCAATAAAGACTTTTTCACAATAACTACATTTGGAGAGGAGGCTTTCAAATCAAAGTTCATCGACTGTCACAAGGACTCTGTTCCTGCCCTTGCAGATGCTTACGCTGCAGCTTGTGCTGGTATTGTGCCCTCTAGAGTTTAAGTTTAGCATCTCATTTTTTGTTGTAGGCACTTGGCAGACGGTGGGACTGCAACTTATGCTTATTAGCAGCTATGCAATGTGCAGGCTTTCTCCATTCTGTTTCTGCAGTAGAACCACTAAGTGACTCTGACTACTCATAGTGTAAGTTTAAGTTAAGCTTATTATTTATGAAGGAGCTTGGTTTTATTTGTGGACTTAATGCACTATGTTTGTTAGTTTCTTCTTCGGCCTAGCACATGGCTAAAGATTACCCTTAACTTTGTTTTTGTACTGTGAATAGGTCTTTGTCGTCGACCTGCTGGAGGGTAGATCTTATTAAGCTAATACTGTCAAATTCCAATTAACTTTTCATTTTATCTAACTAGTTTATTTATTGGTATGTTTTATTCGAACTGTTGTTTTACTTAGCTCACACTAGCTGAAATGATTTTTTTTCCTGCTGATGTTTACGTTGTACTTCACTGAGGCTGAACTAGTAGTTTCAGATAGTGGCTGAAAGTGCTACAGAGAAGAAAACTCTATGAAACAATTTAGTAACTTTGTAAAGTCAGTGTTGTAAGAGTCAACAAATATTCTTGATTTCTAAGAATTACTTGGTGCTGTGGAACTTTGCCAATGTACCAAAGATGGTTGCCTGTTTGGCTTGTATGTAAGGGAATGATAGACTAACTAAAAATAGATGGCAACTTGTAAGGAAGATGACTTATATGATTGAGTACTAATTTGTTGGTCTACCCACCCACCCCCAAAAAAGTCAAATAAGGTTGCCATGTTGTTTAGCTCTGTGATTACATTATTTCTACCTTGATAGCCTGTTCAGACATACAGCCACGGACCAATACACTAGTGTGATACATTATTTGGTGCTGTTAACAGTTACATAGTAGCATTGCTTGTAAGGTGTAGTAAAAACAGACTTCTATGGTACATTATTTGGTGTTGCTGACAGTTACCTAATAGCCATGCTTGTAAGGTTGTAAAAACATACATCTGGGGTATATAAGTACTAGATAGCAGCCCGATGACAAGTGGTTATGGTAGTTCAGGCCAGCCAGCCAGCCATGACATGCCAAAATAACAATACTAGGAGGATACGCGCGCTCCGCCGCGCGTGCGGCCGGGCGGCGCGCTGCTTCATGTTTTCAGCTTGATGGGCCTGGCATCGTTGTTGGGCCTAAAGCAAGTGATAGGTTTAGGCCTGCGGTGCTATGCGGGTATAGCAACTTTGTTGTATTTTCAGATATCAATTTGATTTCGTTGCATGCATAGCACTGAGATGAGAACATGTGGCTCAAATTTTTTGGGGAGCTCTGTATATTGTCACATTTTTACGTATATCCGTTTCTTTTTCGCGTGGCCACGGCGATTCCTATTTACTGTTGCCGGGGTGAACGTAGCATTTTGATGGTGGTAGAGGCTGCTGTATGTATACGGAGGCAGGTCACATTTGGCTGTACCCTCTGTTTGAACTGTTGCTTGCAAACTCACCTCGGTCAATCCGCTTTGTAAAATCCTGTAGGTCCACGTTGCCGTCATGGCGGGTAGGAAGCGTCCTGCTGAGAGGGAATTGGGTGGAAGGGCGCCGAAGCTCCTCCGTGAGGTCCGTCCTTGTGGATCTGCCAAGGGCGGTGAGTATGTACAGGAACGGCTGGGGCCACACGCGGCCGGCGTGGTCGTGTAGACGGCATCGTAAGAACGTACAGGAAAAGACGATCTAGTGAACCTAAAGTAAAGTAAAGTAATAGTAGCACCATATGTTGGTACGGGGACCATAAGGATATAGACAACGTCACGAAGCAAACACGATGACGAATCTTAGGAACAAATATATCTAAAGAGCAGTTATACTTGGAAAATAAGG
Source organism: Saccharum hybrid cultivar R570 (assembly GCA_038087645.1). Taxonomy (NCBI): domain Eukaryota; kingdom Viridiplantae; phylum Streptophyta; class Magnoliopsida; order Poales; family Poaceae; genus Saccharum; species Saccharum hybrid cultivar. The sequence continues at coordinate 754,933 of JAQSUU010000044.1, read as the reverse complement.
TTCACAGCAAGCATAATCCTATCTGGTACAAAGGAAGAGCAGTGAATGACATTGAGCTCAAACTAAGCATGGTTTATATGTAAAGAGCATTTATACTGGGAAAATAAGGTTCACAGCAAGTCAGCAAGCATAATCCTGTCCGGTACAAAGGAAGAGCAGTGAACGGCATTAAGCTGAAATTAAGCATGTTGTCGATAGACTCTGTACACAGGCAACTACAGGCACAACATGAAGTAACCGGAACATAGAGCAATGGAAATTGAAAGGGATAGAGGCAAAGGTTGTGGCGTGCAGTGAGTCATGCGTGGAACAGACGACATTTGGAAAGGTAACGGGAAGAGAAAGAAAACCGAACCTGTCTGCACCCAGGGATGACACGCCTAGGACGGAAAGCAGAAAGCACCTAGACTTCCAACGCTCGTCCAGGCACAGCGACAACCTGTGAAGGAGAATACAGTACGGAGTAAGCAAGCAAGGTGCCAATCGAAGACAACAGAGGAATGCAGGGTACTGAGAAGTGCAATGGAACAACGGAGGTCCTGGAACAACTGATTTAAGGCCGTTACGAAGCATGGGGAAGGCACGGAGAACCCAGTCTGAAAACCCAACCCTAACTGCATGGCGAGTAGAGCACAGCGGCAGGAGATGAAGAGGACCTGAGGAAGCGCAGTGGGGACCCGCGGTGAGCAGGCGCGAAGGCGCGGGCGAAGCGAGGAATAACACGACCACTGGCGTTGATTGCGCCGCGCCGCCTGAGAACGAAGGGAGCGGAGGCCGGCGACGCTGCCTATGCCAGGGGCGAGGTGGGATTGTGTTCCCCTTTCCCCGTCCTGGTAAATGTTTGGTCCCTTCCTTTTTTACCCTCACTGTGTGGCGGGCAGGGGAGAAGGATGGAACGGTCCGGGGACGGCGCCGACGGCACGCGGCAGGCAGCGGTGCGGTGGCCGGACGAACGTCCACCACACGAGCGAACGGGCCCACAGGAGGACGGAGACATCCTTATCTGCGCGAGCGCCTGGCTTTGGACCCACGGAAACGAAAACAAAAAATTTACTGCAACACAGACACACGGCGACACCGGAGTGGTGGAAACACACCATGATGCGCTAGGAACGCAGGAATCCTTTACGCGATTAGGACGTAGATATGATGGACCGGAAGTTAAGTAGGAAAAAAAAAATAAACTTACTGAACATCTCATCATGATAGAAAATGAATCTCTTTGCATTTGCAACTTGCAAGGACAGCATAATGAAATGAAGTGATTTGCTGTCTTCAGAAACTATAGTTGTTAAAACTCGGTTACAAGTTCTATTCACATACACGTCCAGATTAAAGCACCCGAAAGTATGTTTCAAATGATGACGAAACTCCATGTCAGAAGATACTTTGCTTGATTAATGGTATTCAGGGAATGATGTGAAACGATAATTCAGTTGATTCATTCGGAGACAAACAACCTTAGCCACTAGCATCGACAATTAACAAAATTGACATATTAATCAAATCATTCAGTGCTTTTTTTTTACCAAATTTTGACAGGTGCTCTGCCGTTTCATTAAGTTGGAAGCCAAAAATAAAAAGTATTTACAAGATTCAGTGCATTTCAAATGCAAGCCTTGACAACATTAACAAAAATAGCATTTTCTTTATATCCAATCATATGCTCCATCACACTATAATATTGCTTCAATTAACAAGACTATCTCTGTGCTGTCAAAATCTCTTCACTTGCATCTACCCACATTACAGACAAATGATAAAACACATATAGTCAGCATTTATCAGAGGCTACCCTGTTTGAACACAGTAATTCAGCCACCGATTAGTTCATCCGGAGGTAAACAAACTACAAGGACCACCCTCCAATATCACACAAGTGATCTCTGAACTGCTGATACATCCGTAGGGAAAGCTTCGGCGACTTGGTGGTGCTGTGTTCTTGGGACATCACCTCCATCCACTGCACTGATAAGTTCTTCGTGGTGAAAAAACTTCAGTTTCTTATTGTGCACCGGGCTAGTAGAAGTAACCGTGCAAGATTCAGAAATTGAGGTAAGTAATCAATTTATGGCAACTTGGTGATCAACTCTTGAAAATAATAATAATAAAAAAAAACACCCAGTCGGCTTCTGTGGCGATTGGATCTCTCTCACCTGAACAGTAGCATAGCAGATGAACAAGTCTGCTCTCCCAGGTTTGCCGGTCCTGCAAAGGCAGGGGCAATACATTTTATATTGTGGTACCGTAAAGTATCATAATTACATAGCTTTACAATATATATTATCAGAAAAAAGTCACATATCTTTAAGCTGCTGAAATATTTAGTAAAGAATAGCTGCCATGTGTCAATAGCCTCAGCCTCAGCCCTCAAATATCTTTCGACAGGCCTTAAGCAAAACTAAATGGGCGTGGCTAGCCCATCTCGCCGCCGTCCGCCTTTCGCCCTGAACCCGTACGCCTTGGCCCTGCCCCCACGCACGCACTGCCATGTCTCTGCGCCCGCCGGTGGCCCCTGACTCCCTCCTCTCTCCCCACGCGGGTGGTACTCAGGAGCCAGGATGAGCAGCTAAGAATGAGCAAGCTCCTAGCGGGCTCCGACCATAGCACCACCGTCTGCCAACCCCGAGCGCTCCTGTCCGCTGCTCCCACTGGCGCGCCACATGGCCAGTCCGCTCGTCCTCAACTTACCCCCGACTGAACAACATAAAACACTTGCAACATGAAAACATTTGAATACAACGTACGTCTGAAAATAGATAAAATATTTAGAACATGCACTTGCAACATGTGTGTGAAACACATGAAACATCCAAAAATTATAACTTGCAACATAAAACCACTTGCTACAACATAAAATTGAAACAGTTAAAACATTTGAAACATACTGTTGCAACATATGTGTGAAACATATGCAACATCCAGATAAAAAGCGATTGCAACATACGTCTGGAAACAGATGAAACATTTTGAACAAACGCTTGCAACATGTTTCTGAAAAATTTGCAACACGTGCAACATCCCTGGTCTACTTTTGCAATATCAAGATGAAACAATTGCAACATATATCCGAAACACTAGAAACATACATATGCAGTATAGGGGAGGAGAAGGTCGGGGCAACAACCGACAAATCGGGCTTCGAACCATGGCAAGCGCCACGGATCTGCGCCAGGATCCGTTAGTCGGAACATGCCCGATGACTCGCGGGAGTGGAAGACGGGCACCTCTACGGAGCTGCCTCGGACCTCGCGGAGCATGACCTTGCCGAGGTTGTTGATGCCTTTGCAGTGCCTGATGGGTGCCGCCTCCTGCTTCTCCTCACTCGCTGGTGGCGACGACGTCGAGGCTGACATGCTGTCCTTCTGTCGGACCGAGCCGCATTGAGCACCGCACATCGAGGCTGAGCGAAGCGGAGCAGTGGAGCTGGAGGGAGGGAGAGGAAGAGGAAGTGGAGAGATGCAGGCAGATGTGCTAGCTCGAGGTCGATTTGAGGAATTTCCGAACAACGCCTCTATGTGTATTTTTTTAGAGAGAGCGGATGAGTGAAGGAGGATGAGCTGCATCCGGCATTGTCGAAATTAAATCTTTTGACCTACTCATTATTACATGATAAAAAATTGAAGAACGCGTGAAGGATGTTTGGGCACGCAGTGGCCGCCATTTCCTGTATGTCCGAAGAGAAGCTTGCTGCCAAGTTTGAGTTCTTTAAGAGGACTCTTTGTTGTTCTGAGTCTCATGTTTCCACAGCAGTGTCCAAGGCGCCATATATATTAGAATTTTCTGACGAGAATATTGGATGTAAGGTTGAGTTCCTTATTAATGAAGCTGCGATGGAGCCACAATATATTGTTGAAAGGCCTGTCCTGCTCTCATACAGCCTGGAGGAGCGGCTTGTGCCCTGGCATTATGTCTTGAAGGTCCTGCAGGAAAAGGGATCGCTGAATAGCAATAAAAACTTTTTCACAATAACTAATTTAGGAGAGGAGACTTTCAAATTGAAGTTCATCGATTGTCACAAGGACTCTGTTCCTGGCCTTGGAGATGCTTATGCTGCAACTCGTGCTGGTATTGTGCCCTCTCAAGTCTAATTTTACCGTATCATTTTGTGTTTTAGGCAGGTGGTTCGACTGTAACTCACGCTCATTAGAAGCTGTCCAGATGGTCATGATTGTTCTCTTCTTTTGTAACTAACATTGGCTGGCGAACGGCTTGTATTTGGTCTTTTCATCTCTCAGTATGTATGAAGATGCTGAGCTCTCATATTCATTAAATAGCTTGGCTGCCTGAGATTAAGGTTATTGATTTCTCATGTATGCCTCTTCTGAAAATAAGCCCATTAAATAGGGGAGCCATTTGTTCTTAAATTGAAATCTCTCTTCTTCTTTTTTACCATGCTGTGTAGTATTGTGATGTTAAGAAGTACGAGTTCCTCTCGAAATCTTTCTACTCTTATAGCCTGTGTATGATTCCTGGTGCTATTTACAATGCTTTCCTTCCAATGTGTCATACTATGCGTTCCTCTCGAAATATTTCTACTTTTATAGCCTGTGTATGAGCCTCGACCACCAGCAATATTCATCTCCACTTTCCAAGCATTTAGTGAAACCTTCACGCTCCAAAACTGATGGGAGAACTGCTTACTGAGTGCAAGTTCAAACAAGGCATGTCGTCACCTGTAAGCATGGTGAAGGCTGGAAGATCAGAGATTCAGAATCACATAGCTTAACCCAAATGTATCATGATGTATGTAGTACAAATAGACCGAGAAATAGATCTATGTACTGCACAAAGCTATTACGGAAATGAACATAATTCGGTACCTTACTGCATAATCGATGAGATATATAACCTGATGACAAGTGAGAATAATGAAAATAAACTTAGCATCTTATTTTAGTATCTCATCCACCATGCGACCAGGGAAATCAAAAGTTCATGATAGAAAATGAATCCCTTTGCGACTTTCAAGAACACTGCTGGCTTACAACGTTCAGGATCCAAACCACAAATTCATAGTATTAGTATTTAGTAGGGGTGAGGTCTACCATTTTCAGGAACTAACTATTTGCATAAGCCATCGGATGTGATTCTTGAGAAAAAAAGTTGCAAAACTACCCCAGCCTGCAACCGAGAAACAAAGCAAGATCAATGAAGTTCACACAGCTAGTAAAAAACTGATCAACTGCTGCATGGAGGAAAGAAGGATCTAATGTGAATAATTCGACGGCTACTGAATACTGATTTATTGGTGCAAAAAACAATTTTAACTACCTTAGAGGATAGCCTACTGCCTACGTTGACAATACCAAATGTGCATAGTAAAATGCGAAGTGTTGTGGCCTCGTGCACCTACAAAGAGAGCATCCTTACACCTTTCAGATAAAGCCTTTACTCATATCATCTATAGTAAAGCTGGATTTAAGCATGTTCTTCGTAGATGAAAGTTAGTGCAATAAAAAAAATCTGATGGCTAAACAAAAGTGACGGAGAATCTCTAACACTCAAAAGGCTATTGAAACAAGAACCCTACCTTTCTTTTTGACAATGTAAAATGCCTTTGAAGTCCAATAATCAAAATCATTAAGAACCCTGCACTACTTCTCAGTTTTCCCACTACTTTATCTCAATGCCGGTCTATTTTCTTAATGTGCCTTTGTATCTCGCCCAACTTACTCACCTACTCCCTTTGCCCCTTTTTAGCTGTTGTTCTCATACATCGAGATGTCAAACGTAATCAATTTTAACAAATTTATACAAGAGATTATTAATATTTATGGTGCGTAATAAGTATTATTAGATTAATTATTACAAATATTTTTTTTATAATACACTTATTTGAAGATACAAATGTTATTAATATTTTTTTTTACAATTCTTGTCAAATTTAAGAAATTTGATTGGCACGAGAATTTTGATGACACTTAAAAAGAGACCAAGAGAGTACGTTGTTATTAGATGACTCACTTACTTTCCTGTAAGCAAGGCCTGCAGAATACCCATATATATCATATATCATGTCAACTGGTCCTAGGCATGTTATCAAAGAACAAAAGCTGGTCCATAGAAATTGGAGATCTCGAATGCAAATGTCCACTCTTTATTCTTCTTCTTATTACATCTTCTTATCTTATATCTAATGTGTGCTTCAAAGATACATTCTGCTGGAAATACAACTCACTCATGTACGGTCTGTACGGAATTACGGATACGCAATGCTCACCGCTGCTGGGCGAGCGGGCGCTGCTTTCCGAAATTGGGCCACGGCCCGGGTGGCTACCAGCTTACGCATCAAATGGTCTGGGACGATGGGCGGGTGGAGCGGAGTTTTGGGCCTTGTCCATCGAGCTAGCAAGCCGGCGGCCGTCGCAGCTCGCAGGTCTATTCCCATTAGCCCATTCCATCCCTTTCTCCTCCTCACGCGGCGAGCCCTTTCTGCGCCGCTCCTCCTCTCCCCTGGCACCCGCGCCGGCGCCGCCCCTCACGCGTGCGACGTCGCTCCCAAGGTTGAGTTCTTCATCTCCTTCTTTGGCTCGTTTGAGCCTCTTCACCCCGAGCCTTGAGAAGATAATCAAGCCCAACATAGCTTTGTTTCGTCAATGCGGTGTTCGAGACATTGCTAAGGCGTGTTTACACAACCCATGGGTGTTTACCTTCAAACCGGAACGCGTGAAGGAATTTTTGCTGCGGGCAGAAGAACTTAGGGTGCCTCCTACTTCCCGGATGTTTAGGCACGCAGTGGCTGTTACAATCGGTCTCTCCAAAGAGAAGCTTGTTGCCAAGCTTTGAGTTCTTGAAGAGGACTCTTGGTTGTTCTGAGTCTGAGGTTTTCATTGCAGTGTCCAAGATGCCAAAAGTATTAGAATTATCTGACAAGAATATTGGATGCAAGATTGAGTTCCTAATCAATGAGGCTGCGATGGAGCCACAATATATTGTTGAAAGGCCTGTTCTGCTCACATTCAGCCTGGAGAAGCGGCTTGTGCCCCGACATTATGTCATGAAGGTCCTGCAGGAAAAGGAGTTGCTGAATAGCAATACAAACTTCTTCACAATAACTAAATTAGGAGATGAGACTTTCAAATTGAAGTTCATCGACTGTCACAAGGACTCTGTTCCTGGCCTTGCAGATACTTATGCTGCAGCTCGTGCTAGTATTGTGTCCTCTAAAGTCAAATTTTAGCATCTCCTTTTGTGTTTTAGGCAGGTCGTGGAACTGTAACTCATGGTCATTAGCAGCTGTGCTGGCTTTTTCGATTTGCAAGAGAACCACTAGTGATATCTGACTCCTCATACATAGTTCAAGTTTAAGCTAGGATTTTTGTGAAGGGGCTGGGTTTGACTTTGATCCTTAACGTGCATGTTTTGTTAGTTTCTTCTTCTGCCTAGCAGATGGCCGAAGATTATCCTTAACTTCATTTTTCTTCTCTGAATGAATTAGTCCTTCCTGTAGAATTTATTAAGCTAATTGGAATTTGACAGTTAGCTTTTCGTTTTGTCCAGCCATTTTCTATCAGTATGACATTATGTTCCATTCCAACTAGTGTTTTACGTTGGTCTCACTAACTGAATGGATTTTTTTTTTGTTTCTACTGATGCTAATATTGTATGAGACTGAAACTAAACTAGTAGTTTCAGCTAGCGGCTGAAATCACTACTGAGAAGAAATTCTCTATGAAACCATTGGGTAATGTCAATGTTATAAGGGCCAACAAAATATTCTTGATTTCGCGGCCAATGTACCAAAGATGGTTGTCTGTTTCGCTGATAAGGGAACGAGATCCTAACAGCTGAAAATAAATGGTAAGTTGTAAGGGAGACACGATTTCATATGAAAGGGTATGAATTTGTTGTTCTTTGACTATTTTTCTCATAGAATATATATTGAGGGAATATGTCCCTTTTTATACTGGCATCTTGACTTGCCTGCATAAGATTAAGGAAATTGATCTTTGGTATATAGAGAACATACTTCTTCTAGAAATAAGCCCATCAAATAAGGGAGCTAATTGTTCTTAAATCTAAGTCTCGAACTTGTTTATATTACCATTTTGTTTAGTTTTGTGATTCTAAGCATGTGCATGATAGATAGCTGGCATGATCCTGTTTATAAGGTCGTTGTTCCTATATGTCACAACATGAGTTTACATCATTTATAAGTGTTTATTACTGACCAGGATCACAAGTCGATCTCTGCAGTCAATATGACAAATACCTTCATCATCAGGTTTAAATAGCCGTGCGAGTGCATTCAGTAGTTCTCCTGAACAGCCATGTCCTAGGTTAAATTCAGATTCATGAACAATTGAACTCAGTAAAAGCTGGCTCTTACACAGGAAAAAAAAATGTTGATCCATCGCTCACGATGTATTTCTGTTTTCAGCAGTCCAGACAGGTCCCACAAATGGTCAGAGACTCCGAGGTATCCTTTTTGCTCGACGCAGCTCCTAACATCTTTCATGTTGAGAAACAACGGACAAACCTCAAAGATTTGCAGAAGCTTCCAGGAAACAAATTCTAGGAACTTAATTGCATTTTCTGCGTGACATCGTGCAATCCTAAATGAGGATGGATTAAGGTACTAGAGGAGTGCAATCCTAAATGAGGATGGATTAAGGTACTAGAGGACGATGAAAACCATGTCGATATATTTGCAGTTCCGCTGTGCTTATTAAGCCAATTGGAATTTGACAGTATTAATTTTTCCTTTCGTCCAACCAAATTTTATCAGTGTGACATTATGTTTTATTCGAACTGATGTTTTATGTAGGTCTCACTAGTTGAATGGATTGTTTTCTTGTTTCTACTGATGCTAACACTGTATGAGAATGAACTAGTAGTTTCAGGTAGCAGCCGAAATCATTACTGAGATGAAACTCTCTATGAAACAATTGGGTAATTCAATGTTGTAAGGGTGATTTCTATTTAATGCTTGGGTGCCATGGACCTCTGCCAATGTACTAAAGATGGTTTGTCTGTTTGGCTGGTAAGGGAAACAAGTGTTTATCGCTGAGCCGGATCACAAGCCGATCTCTGCAGGCAATATGGCAGTACCCGGCAGTCATCTCCACCATTAGGTTTAGCAGTGCATTCAGTAGTTCTCCTGAACAGCCATGTCCTAGCATCAACTCAGTAAGAGAACACACACACAATGTTGAAGCATCACTCACGTTGTATTTCAGCAGTCCAGACAGGTCCCACAAATGGTCTAAGACTCTGGAGTTGTCCTTTATGTTCAATGCAGCTACTAAAATCTTTCGCATTGGAAAACAACGGACAAACCATCAAAGAACTGCAGAAGCTCCCAGGAAATAAATTCTAAGAACTTACTTTGCAGTTTCTGCGTAACATCGTGCGATCCTAAACGAGGACAGATTAAGGTACTAGAGGACGATGAAAATCCTGTCTACATATTTGCGGCCGGCTGCTACGCAGAGGGGATCTTCGTTCGTTGACGCCAAACCTCAAGTGAAGGGTAGGTTTTTGGTGCTCACATGGGCCGGCAAGTCATATATAGTTACCACTTACCACTAGTTTTGTTGGTGATATGGGGCCGCTCTTATGGCTGTGACATATGGATGCTATCGCATGGGTCAGCGAGCCCAGTTGGTTTTACAAACAGCAGTCCAGTACAGGCTGAATTATGTTATCCTGTCTAATCTGTAATTCTGCCGAGTCGGCTCCAGACTTCGCATTCCGCTGTCGTTTCCGTTCGTCTCGTACCTACGTTGCCAACCGATACAAACATAGCACGAGTGCACCACCGGCCTCTTGCTTGCTCTTTTTCTTTTCTATAGGTTATTATTACTAGTACCCAAACATGGCGTTAGAAACAATGTGAGTCCTCTTTCAAAATATTTTAGAAAATGCAGCGTATTTATGTCCCCATCTTCGTTCCAGAATTCAGATATTAATCTCTGCTCGATGCTCATTCAAGAAAAAGGGGGGCGGGGGGAAAAGCAAGACGAGCTACAGGCACGCACGTTCGATCTGAGCGATGGCAGAGCAAGCGGCCGGTGCCGTGGCGTCCGCGGTGATCGCCGGGGTCACCGACAGGGCACTCACGTCACGACGGCGATGCGGAAGCTGCGGTCCGGGTCCCGCCCGGCGACCACGGACGAGAAGCTGCAGCGGCTGGAGAGGCTCAGGTGTCGGAGAAGCACGCCATCCGGAGCGCCTCGCTGCTGGAGTGGCGCGACAGCCGCGGAGGCCGGAGCGGTCGTCCTCGATTTCCAGCGCTGAGCCAGGGAGGACGGCGGCGAGGCGGCGTCAGCGAGCGCGCCAGGCCAGCAGCAACCCGCCGGCGCCTTGTATTTCACGAGGAGTGCTCTGTCTGGTATGGCCCAGCGGGTGCGCGACGTCACGAGGAGGCTCTTCTCGACCGACGAGGACATGAAGAAGCTGGACGGCGCGCTGGAGAAGATGGAGCGGCTGTCTCCGGACATCACACAGTTCCTGTTGACGCTGCAGCTCGAGGTCTCGCCGAAGCGACGCCGATACGCCCCGACGAGCCCACCGACATTGGTAAATGCTGAGCGCATGCAACTAAAGGTAAAAATGAAGTGGATGCGGGACGACCAGCCCGATGTTTCAAGGAAGGCGTTGACCTCGTCGGAGACCATGCAGCTGGCGTCGGCTGCTGATGAGGCACGGGAGGATCGGGAAAGGGAAGCGAGGATGCTCGCCGGAAAGCTTCAAATGACGCTGTTGATCACGGAGGTTTACATTGGCTCCGTGGAGAGGACGGAAAACAGAGACATGGGAGGCTTGGAGTGGTTGGCGGAATGGGCGTCCGTCATCCAGGAGGCTGTGGAGAGAGGCAAGGCCGTGCTCCAAACTCTGCGTCCCGGCTCGGACGTCATCCACGAAGCGGGCGGTGGTGCCCTGGAAGAAGACGGTGAACTTTACAGTTTCGTGCGCGCGGTGCCATGGTGGGCGCAGGTGAAGGGCGAGCCGAGTTTTATCGCTTTGGTGGACCTATTGCCCTAGGAAACAGTAGTCCTTGGATCCTTCTGAATTCCTGACGCCCTAAGTATGCGATGATTGATCAGGGAGTACAACAGTATTGGATCATTGTTCATGGGAGATGTCAGGGGATACCGTGGAGCTGCGCCTCCCTGCGAGTTGAGTTGGGTGACGGGTGTTGTGCTCCTCCCCAGGTGGAGAGTTGTTGCTGTCGTTTTGTTTATTTCCCCTCTTGTAACAAAGTTTTGAGGATGCAAAGTTACTCTACAACAATGAACGGCAGCTTTTTTTATCATAGTACTACCCAAGGGTGACACCAACTATGCAAACCAGAGCTTATCACCGCTCACAACAAACAAATTTGCAACTTTGTTGTCTTCTCCGATCCTTCTCCAGTCTTCTCTTCGTAAAACACAACGTGTCGGTGTCCGGTCCCGAGGGGGTCCTAAACCGACTAGTAAATGTTGCGTGTTCCTATCCTGGATGGTGATGCAAGGAGAACACACGGGGGTTTATCTTGGTTCGGTGCCCTACGTCCAGCGGGGGGAGAGAGTTTTGTATTTCCTTACACCGAGGTGCTTGTGTAGGGGTTACAAGCTTGCGAGAGAGGGCGACGAGCCCAAGTCTCAAAGAGAGGAAAAAGAGTACAAGGATGATTGCTTGAGATATTGATCTCTATCTTGTGTCTTGCCTGTCCCTCGTCTCCCTTCGTAGGGTCCTGGCCTGCCCTTTTTATAGGGTCGGAGGAGGCCAGGGTACCGGGGAGTCTCGAGGCGATGTTTTGTCGATCCCTGTCGAGGTGACTGTAGCGACGTGCCCTAGAAATGGCCGGCCATCCCTGGATACGATGGTGACGTCAGGGATGAGACGACGGAATGACCCGGAGCACCGTGCCATGCCGGCCTTCCCTCCCTGTTGAACTGTGCTGGGGGTCGAGGCCGGGTCGAGGTCGAACGGATAAGGCCGAATCCCCGAGATTGTGGAATACGGGTCTTGTCGTATCCTCCCTCGAGGGTGATCGTCGGTAAACAGTGTACGGTAAGGTGTGTATAGTGACAGCTTTCACCTCCCATCCTGGGATGGGCAGTAAAACAGTGAAGGCTGACACCGGCACTGCTCACATGTCGATCCTGGTTGCGACCATACCAGTTGGTGGTAGTAGGTAATCTCATTAAATGCTCTGACTTTTGTCCTGGGGTAGGTGAAGTGAGGGGGTCGAGCGCCCGACCCGAGGTCACGCGAGTCGGAGATTTTTCCGTTGGGCCTCATGCGAGTCGGAGTGTGGTCGAGGTGCTTCGCCGTACAGGGTGCGGTCGAGGCGTTCCCGTCGAGGGTGCCTCGTACGAGTTGGAGCCGGAGCGCGGTCGAGGCGCTCCGTCGAGCCGGCCTCGTACGAGACGGATCTGACGTGCGGTTTTAAGGTGGGCTGCATTTTACTGTGGCTTAGTCGTTTTGTTTTTTATTATTGATGATGTGGGTACCCCCATACTGTTGGTACCGACAGTAGCCCCCGAGCCTTTGGGTGAGTGTGGGATCACTCTCCCAGAGGTTTTGTTAGCTAATGAACTGGAGTCGTAGCGTCGTAGTTTTTTCCGGTGGGGGCGCACGAGCGCACCCGCAGGGTGTAGCCCCCGAGGCCTCGGTGGAGTGTTGAGACTCCTTCGAGGTCTTTTGCACGTCTTTTTTGGGAATGGTTTGTTGCGGTCGAGCCCCCGAGCCTCGTGCGCGTGAGGTCGATCAGAGTCCCGGCCGTCTTTCGTTGTGTGACCCTCACGCTCCTCCTTTAGGGGTGGGGAACACCGTACTACCCCTGTTTGGGCGAGTTCCGACGATCTCCAGTGAGCTACTAGCGGGAGAATTCGAGTGCGAGCCCGTGCTTCGGTCGTTAGGAGTCGGCTAGTGGCCCGGAGGCGCCCTCAAAAAATACCAAGGAGTGGTCGTGTGGATGTCGGTTCCCTGCGACGGGATCCGAGGGCTCGGTGCCTCCCTCGAGGGGATTCCTGCGTCGACCTCCTTCTTTGGCCTCGAATACGTCTTGGGGTGCCTCGAGAGCGTGGCTCGAGCCCTGGCCATGTACGGGCACACCCCTAGTCGTCCCTAACTCCGTTGCTCGAGGGCAGCTGTCGAACCCGGGTCAAGGGCCAGCTCCCGTTCCCTCAAGACTTATGGCGGGCTCGGAGCCCGTTTACCAGGTATCTAGGAATATCCGTCCGCGGATCTCGCCCCGCCCGTTAGCTAGGCGTGTCTTTTTAGGGCGAGATCGGCGCGGTAGTGGGCAACGTGACGTTCGGTTACGGCGTGGGGGACGACCATGTGCCTAGCTCCTGCGAGATTGAGGGAAACGGATAGGTGAGTGCATTTAATGCGGGAAACCGCTCCTACCTTTTCGCGCGGCCGTTGGGCTTCCGCCGGGGCTATAAAAAACAAAGCCTAGGGGTCCGCCTCCCCTACCGGTCCTTTGCGTTCTTGCAATCTTTGCCTCAGACAGCCTTTGCCCCTTGCGTTCTCTGCCCCCATCCAGCGCCGCCGCCACCGCACCCTCTTCGTTCGTCCGGCCTTCCGTAGTACCAATGGCAGGAAAGAGCCAGATACTCTCCGCCGACGACTGGGCCGCCTCCTCGGTGACAGAGAGGAGGTTGGAGGAGTTGGTCGAGGATGATGCCGCTGTGTCAGCACCGTCTCCGCCTCGACCAGATGACTCCAGAGGCATCCCTGGAGGGGAGCCGGATGTCCCATGAGTCCCTCGCCCTTGAGGAGGTACTCCGGCGGGCGCGCCAGATGGTGGGAAATTTCAAGGTAGAGGAGGTCGACCGGGTCCCCATGCGACCTACCTAGGGGTTCGAGCCTGTGGTAAGTGTTTTTGGGTCGGTACGTTTCGCTTGTTTCGTTTATTTTTGGATTTCGCTGATTTGGTCGAGGCCGACGCGCAGGATCTGTCGGCGTTGCGGGAGACGCGGCCGCCAGTCCCAGAGGACTGGCCCGCTCAGGAGGCTCGACGCTGGCACGCGTCCAAGAAGAAGCAAGTCAAGGAGACGGCCAAGAAGCGGGCGATCCGCAAGGCCAAGGAGGCGGAGGCGCTGAAGAAACTTCGGCGCCAGCAGACCATCAACGGGGTTCCCCTGGCAGAGTCTCCCTCTGAGACGGTCTCGGAGGAGGAGGACGACGACAGCGATGGTGAAGACGATGATGCCCTGTCGTGGTATGAAGCCGCGACCGGCCTGGGGGACCTCCCCGACATTCGCCCCTTGTTGGAGCCTGTCGGGGGGTCATCCTCCTCGGTCGTTGTGGTCGAGGAGATGGATGAGGAGGAGGAGAAGGAGGCGGGCCCCTCGATAGGAGGGGCCGCCTTACCCCGGGCCCAGCAGGGGGGGTCGACCGAGCCGTCTGCGCCGGTTCAGGCCCCGCCAGCTCGAGCGGAGGCTGGAGCAGCGGTCCTGGCGTCATCATCGGCGGCGCCACTGGTTGGCATGAGGACCCAGGGTCAGCTGGCCTCGGAGGCGCAGAGGACGTAGGGCGGCGTTCCGGCCAGGGCCCCGAGGAGTGCCCGGCTTGCTGGTGGGGCTGCCGTGAGGCCGCCGCCGACCGCCCCAGGAGGTTCGGACCGTCTGGGGTCGAGGCCCTTAGTGCTGATTTCTGGGTAAGTGCTTGTGTTTGATTCTTCTGCCTTTCTCTGGATTCGTTCACTGACGTTCCTTCTCACTTTGTAGGTTAAAGCGGAAGGCGGAGCTGATGGGGCCTACCCCCGTGAAGTCGCTTCGGGCGAGCACCGTCGTCATTAACCGGGTGGCGGCGCAGGATGCCGGCTGGCTCCAATGGGTCGAAGCCACGAAGGAGCGGCTGCGGCAGCAGCAGGGGCAGCCCAGGCGATGGTAGGTGCCTCGGGGGCTGCTGGTTCCGACCCCACTGCGCAGGGGTCAGGATCGGCGGAGGTGGTGGCGCCCAGCACGGGCGAGGCGGAGCCCAGGCCGTCATCGACGGCCGAGGCTGCCGTCGAGGACATAACGGCCGAAGCATCCGTCCACGACGCGGAGCGGGCGGATGCAGACGTGGTTATGGAGGAGGTCCCGCTGGCGGCGGGACAGGAGGTGGCACAGGCGGGAGAGCCACAGCCGCATCAAGACCCGCCGGCGGAGCCGACGGCTATGGTGGAGGGTGGGGCAGTCGAGCCCCCGCCCGAGGCCCTAGAGGAAGAGGTGCCGACAGTCGAGGCGCCGGCTCCTGTGGTGCCGGCAGTCGAGACGCCGGCTCCTGAGGTGCCGGTGGTCGAGGGGCCGACCCCTACAGAAGAGCTGGCGCCAGTCACGATGGACCTCACCCTCGACGACTCTCCCCTGGACAAGGGGAAACAGGTGGTCGGAGTCGAGGGGGGCGAGGCCGTGGACCAGGCTGGTGCCTTGACGACGGTCGGAGAGGCGGGAACCGCGGGCGAGGCCAGTCCTTCCGCGGGGCCGGGAGACGCCCCTACCGGATCATCATCTTCATGGCCGGACATCGCCACGCTGGCTATAGCGCGGGCGGAGGCGAAGATACCGCGGTGGGGGGGGTCCGTCCCTCCAGTTCAGGGACGCCGCGAACCCCGACGCCGAGCCCATCTTCACCCTGAACGACAGGGACGAGGTGCACCGCTGGGAGTACCTCGAGGGTCTCCGTGGACACCTCGAGCGAGTGCTTCATGTGGCAACGGAGACCGTGTCACGAGGTATGCGGGATGCCACCGAGGTATGTTTGACTTGTCAGCCCTTTTCGCGGTTCTCTTGGTGTCTTTTTCCCTCGGCTCTTAATCTTTTTTGTTTTTTTGAACTATGATCAGGAGCTCAAGGAGTACTCCCGCCGCAAGTCGCTCTTCATCCGAGATGAGAGTGGCATGTGGGCGGTGCTTGCCCGACAACGGGCTCTGGTCGAGGAGGCCCAAAAACGGCTTTCTGATCGGAACGCCAAAATGGCCGAGCTGTGCGTTGCCTATGCGGCGGTGAAGGAGGAGGCGGTGGAAGCCTGGGCGACCGAGGCCGTGGCGCGTGAAGACGCAAAGAAGGCCCGAGAGGAGGCAGCTCAGGCCCGCAAGGACCTCGAGCCCTTGTCAGCACGGGTGAAGGAGCTCGAGGAGGACGTCTCCTTGGTCAGCCGTCAGCACGACACCCTCAACGTCGAGATCGGACAGGCCACAGCTCGCTTTGGCGTCCTGAAGGACGAGATCGCGGCGTTGAACGGTGCCATCCAAGAGAAGGACGTGGCTCTCCAGACCGCCCGCCAGGAGATCGAGGCACTGAGGGCGACCGTTCGTGACAGGGACGATGCTCTCCAAGGGCTCGAGAGGACGTGCGGGGGACTCCATAACGAGGTCGTGGGCTTGCAGACCCATACTGAGGGTAAGTATCGGTGTTACGGTCTTAGCGTCGAAGCCCCGTGCTGGTGCTAATTTAGTTTATTATTGTTTCAGAGCTGGAGAGAGAGAATCGGGTGGCCCAGGCATCTGCTAATTCCCTCCAGACCCTCCTCGAGGTCGAGACCCAGAGGACCCAGTTGCTCCAGGGCGCGATTACCTCCGTGTGTGACGGCCTGGGGGTCGAGCCCGACGCCGACACTGGGGAGGACGCCCCGGGGAACTCCTTTGTCTGCCGGATGGCGGCGCTAGGCTGCCTTGTCCGTGAAAGGATACGGGGCAGCCTTCACCATGGCGTGAAGAGGGCGCTGGCCGTCGTCCGGTCTGGGTTTGTATTCGACATGGAGCTTGTCGCAGACGGCTTCATCATAGACCCAGACCGGACGGACGAGGAGAACGAGGATGCCTGCCTGGAGCTGATCGGAGCCGCAGAAGAGCCTAGGAGCCGCCTGGCCTCACTTTTCAAAGTCGAGTTGGTTTTGCCTGCCGATGATGAGGGACTGTGAGCCAAATCTGGGCGCAAAGGCCCATGTAATAAGTTAGTATTTCATATTTTGGTCGTGGTGGCCTCGGAGGCCTTAAAAACTCGAAACATAAACTGGTGTTTGGTTTTTTAAGTTTTGTTTGAGCTTTTCCTCCCTTTATCGCTTGAATCATGTTCTCGCATGATTTACTTAGCACGCAGTTGTGCCCTTTGGCGTAAGGGAGCGAGTGGAGGTACCGTAGCCTCGGAGGCGTAGGCGATCTCGTGGCTCGACTATCCTCGAGCTTCAGGGTGCCTCTTGCGGCCTCGTAGATCGTGTAACAACCTGATCTAAGCGATGGGGGTTTATTCCTTTTCAAAGTTATGAACCGCCATTAGGTCTGCTTAGCGTGCGGTCATGTCCCTAGGTGTGAGGGGTGAGCGGAGGTACCGTAGCCTCAGAGGCGTAAGCGATCTCGCGGCTCGAGAGCCCCTTTGAGCCTCAGGGCGCTTTTGCAGTGTTGTTTCACTTAGGAGGTAGTTCTTCAACTTTGAAAAAGAGTACAAGTTTTTCGGAGACTGGGGGTTCCCCCCTTGTAGCCCCCGAGGGAGGGTCGATTCTGGGAGAACAGAGTCGATCCTTCCTCATTGTTTGCAAAACTAAAGTTTGAACATCGCTGTATTCTTTATTGACGAGATTAAAAAGAAATTACAGAGCCTCGAGGCTTTCTAAGGGAAAAAGCGACGTAGCTGTTCAATGTTCCAAGCGTTGGTGAAGATTTCGCCCTTCTTGTTGGATAGCTTGTAGGTGCCCGACTTTAGTACTTCTGCGATGATGTATGGTCCTTCCCATGGTGGCGTGAGCTTATGTCGTCCCTTGGTGTTCTGGTTCCGTCGTAGCACCAAGTCACCGACGTTGAGGTCACGCTTGCGGACATGTCTGTCGTGGTAGCGTCGGAGACCCTGCTGGTACCTGGCAGAATGCAAAAGAGCCACATCCCGGGCTTCCTCGAGCTGGTCGAGGGCGTCCTCTCTTGCGGCGTCGTTGTTTCTCTCGTTGTAGGCCTTTAGCCTCGGGGACCCATATTCTATGTCAGTGGGGAGCATGGCCTCAGATCCGTAGACTAAGAAGAACGGAGTGAACCCCGTGGCTCGACTTGGCGTTGTTCTTAAGCTCCACAGGACCGAGGGAAGTTCGGCAGCCCATCTCTTGCCATGTTTGTTTAGCTTGTCAAAAATTCTGGGCTTCAGGCCTTGCAGGACCATACCGTTGGCACGTTCCACTTGGCCGTTCATCTTTGGATGAGCCATGGCTGACCAGAGCACACGGATGTGGTGATTGCCACAGAAATCTAGAAACTTTTTGCTAATAAACTGGGTGCCGTTGTCCGTGATAATACAGTTGGGAACCCCAAAGCGATGGATGATGTCGGTGAAAAAGAGCATAGCTTGTTCGGACCTAATACTGGTGATAGGGTGAGCCTCGATCCACTTGGAGAATTTGTCGACGGTGACAAGCAAGTGGGTGAACCCGCCAGTTGTTCTTTTCAAAGGTCCGACAAGGTCGAGCCCCCAAACGGCAAATGGCCACGTGATGGGAATGGTTTGCAGGGCATGTGCTGGAAGGTGGGTCTGTCTCACATAGTACTAACAACCCTTACAGGAGCGCACTAGCTTGACAGCATCGGAGACTGCGGTTGGCCAGTAGAAGCCTTATTGGAAAGCATTTCCGACAAGGGTTCGAGGCGCTACGTGGTGACCACAAGCCCCCGAGTGTAGATCATCGAGCAGGTCTCTGCCTTCTTCATTTGTGATGCATCATTGGAGGACGCCAGTAGGGTTGCGGTGATACAACTCCCTACTGTCACCAACGATGACAAAGGTTTTGGCCCTGCGAGCGATCCGTCGAGCCTCGGTCTTATCCGAGGGGAGGTCTCCTTGGATAAGGTAGTCGAGGTACGAAACACGCCAGTCAGGCTTGAGGTCAGATGGTGGGGTCGAGCCCTCCACCTGCATGGCTTCAGCCCCGGTCGAGGGGGCCTCTGCCTCAGGTGGGGCGTCGAGGAACGTCCCGTCGACCCCTCCGTCTGGCCCAAGGTGGACGGATGGCTGCTGGAGATCTTTTGCGAAAACGTCTGGTGGAACCCTGGTTCTACTGGACGTGATTTTTGTGAGTTCATCGGCGGCCTCGTTATACCTGCGTGCGATGTGGTTGAGCTCGAGGCCGTGAAACTTGTCCTCGAGGTGCCGCACCTCTTGGTAGTAGGCTTCCATCTTGGGATCACGACAGCTCGAGCTCTTCATGACCTGATCGATCACGAGCTAGGAGTCGCCTCGAACATCGAGGTGTCGAACCCCGAGCTCGATGGCAATTCTTAGCCCTGTAACGAGCGCCTCGTATTTGGCGACGTTATTTGATGTAGGAAAATGAAGCCGAATGACGTAACGCATGTGAACCCCGAGGGGCGAGATGAAGAGCAAACCCGCGCCTGCTCCTGTTTTCATCAATGACCCATCGAAGTACATGGTCCAGAGCTCAGCCTGAAGCTGTGCAGGGGGGAGTTGGGTGTCAGTCCACTCGGCCAGGAAGTCCGCTAATACCTACGACTTAATAGCTTTGCGCGGCGCATAAGATAGGGTCTCGCCCATGAGCTCGACCGCCCACTTGGAAATTCTACCCGAGGCTTTCCGGTTCTAGGCTATCTCTCCCAAGGGAAAAGAAGAAACCACAGTTACTGGGTGACCCTCGAAGTAGTGTCGAAGCTTGCGCCGTGTTAGGACAACGACATATAGCAGTTTCTGGATTTGTGGGTATCGTACATTGGTTTCTGAGAGCACCTCGCTAATAAAATAGACCGGTCTCTGGACGAGCAAGGTATGGGCTTCTTCGGCCCGTTCGACAACCAGGACTGCACTGACTACTTGCGATGTCACGGCGACATAAAGTAGGAGGGGTTCTCCTGGGGTCGGAGGGACGAGGATCGGTGAGTTAGAGGGTATGGCCTTGAGTTTTGCAAGAGCTTCCTCAGCCTCGAGGGTCCAGGAAAAATGCTCCGATTTCTTCAAGAGGCGGTACAGTGGGAGCGCTTTTTCGTTGAGGCGTGAAATGAAACGGCTGAGTGCCATCAAGCAGCCTGTGACCCTTTGTACGCCCTTCAGATCTCAGATGGGGCCCATCTTGGTTATTGCTGTGATTTTTTCTAGGTTGGCTTCGATGCCACGCTTAGACACGATGAACCCTAAAAGCATACCTCGAGAAACGCCAAAAACATATTTCTCAGGATTGAGCTTGATGTTTTTCGCTCGGAGACATTTGAGTGCGATGTCAAGGTCGTTGACCAGATCATTGGCTTGTTTTGTTTTGACAACGATGTCATCGACGTAAGCCTCGACAGTCGACCCGATGTGTTCCCCGAAAACGTGCTGCATGCACCGCTGGTACGTAGCCCCTGTGTTCCGGAGACCGAAAGGCATCGTAACGTAGCAGTACATGCCGAATGGGGTAATGAATGAAGTCGCGAGCTGGTCGGACTCTTTCATTTTAATCTGGTGGTAACCGGAGTATGCATCTAAGAATGAGAGAGTTTCACATCCCGCGGTGGAATCAACGATTTGATCAATGCGTGGTAAAGGAAAGGGAACTTTTGGACATGCTTTATTTAAACTAGTATAGTCTACACACATCCTCCACTTCCCACTCTTTTTCTTAACTAATACAGGATTAGCTAGCCACTCAGGATGGTGAACCTCCTTGATGAATCCGGCCTCCAGCAGCTTGTGTATCTCCTCACCGATGACCCTGCGCTTCTCCTCGTCGAAGCGGCGCAGGCGTTGCTTCACCGGTTTGGAGCCGGCCCGGATCTCCAAGGTGTGCTCGGCGACTTCCCTGGGTATGCCCGGCATATCCGAGGGACTCCACGCAAAGATATCGATGTTCGCGCGGAGAAAGTCGACGAGCATTGCTTCCTATTTTGGATCGAGGGTGGTGCTGATGCTCAGCACCTTCCCTTTGGGATTGGTAGGGTCGAGGGGCACGAGCTTGACGTCTTCTGTGGGTTCAAAGCTGCCGGCATGGCGCTTTGGGTCGGGAATCTCATTGGCGAGACCGTCGAGGTCTGCAGCCAAGGTCACCGATTCCAAAACGGCCTCACCATGCTCGACACACTCGACGTCGCACTCGTAGGCATGTTCATATGAGGGCCCCACAGTGATGACACCGTTTGGGCCTGGCATCTTGAGCTTGAGGTAGGTGTAGTTTGGGATTGCCATGAACTTGGCGTAGCATGGGCGCCCGAGGATAGCGTGGTACGTTCCACGAAATCCGACCACTTCGAAAGTGAGCGTCTCCTTTCTGAAGTTGGCCGGTGTGCCAAAGCAAACAGGCAGATCGACCCGTCCGAGGGGTTCTGCCCGTTTCCTTGGCACGACTCCGTGGAAGCCCCCGACGCTGGGTTGGAGACACGCTCTCTCGACCCCCAGAAGGTCGAGGGTCTAGGCGTAGATGATGTTGAGGCTACTTCCGCCGTCCATGAGCACCTTGGTCAGGCTACTTCCCCCATCCTTGTCGTCACCCTTGGGGTCTTCCTTCTTGTCATCCTTCTTGACGCCAATGCCCTCAAAGTACCTGCGGAGCATGTGACAATTTTCGAGGTTATGGTTAGTGGGTCCCTTGTGGTAGGGACATGGCTCTTTGAGCATTTTGTCAAAGATGCCCCCACCGGGGGGCCTCGAGGTTTCTTGCGTTCGGCAGCAGCGATAAGCTCGTCGGCCGGGGCCTCGAGCTTGCCTTGCTGGTTCTTCTTCTTCCGGTTGTTTCTCTTGGAGCCCCGGGTGGAGCCCGCAGGATCGTCGACCTTTTATTTCCCTTTGTCCTGGTCACCACCAAAGATGGCACCAACTGCCTCCTCGCCGACGGCAAAGTTGGTAACGATGTCCATCAATCTGTTGGCAGTGAGTGGGGTGTTACGGCCCAACTCTCGGACCAACTCCTTGCAGGTGGTTCCGGAGAGGAAGGCCATAATTACGTCGGAGTCGGTGACGTTGGGGAGCTCGGTACGCTGCCAGGAGAAGCGCCGGATGTAATCCCGGAGGGATTCACCCGGTTTCTGCTTGCAACTCCAGAGGTCCCACGAGTTGCCGGGGCGCATGTAGGTCCCCTTGAAATTTCCCTCGAACACCCTCACGAGGTCGTCCCAGTCGTGGATCTGTCGAGGTGGGAGATCCTCGAGCCAGGCTCGGGCGGTGTCAGAGAGGAACAAGGAGAGTTGTCGAATGATGACCCAGTCGTCGGTGGCCCTGCCCAGCTGACATGCCAAGCGGAAATCGGCGAGCCAAAGTTCGGGTTTGGTCTCGTCGTTGTACTTGGTGAGTATCGTGGGAGGGCGAAACCGAGCCGGGAGCACTGTTTCACGAATAGCCTTACTGAAGACCCGAGGGCCCGGAGGCTCGGGTGAAGGGCTACGATCCTCCGAGCTGTCGTAGCGTTCACCCCGGTACACGTGTGAAAGTCCCTAGTTTGGTTTTGACTAATTGATGAAACCTAGGACTAACCTTTGTATCTAAGTGGATGATTTAGATAAAGGTGGTCATTGAATATGAGACATGACATTGACTCATATGACCAAAATGGTGAAGACCAAGATGAGGCTTGGCTCGAAGGACCGGTTGTGAAGGTGAAGGGCTAGTCGAGGCTTCGAAGCGAAGGACCATGCGATGGTGAAGCTTGAGCAAGACTTGGCGCCGATGGACCGATGCAATGGTGAAGAGCAAGTGAAGTCAAGGTCGATGGATCAAGACGGTCATGTGATGATATGAAGTGGATCATATCTTTTGGAGAAACAAAATGGGCTCAAGGCAAAGGTATAACCATAGGGCCATTTTGTTTTACACTCAAGACACCATAGAGGGTGTGAGTGGTTTAGGGTCGATAGCCGAACTATTAAGAGGGGAAGTCTTATCGGTTATTCGACGCACAGGTGCCACTAGGTGAATTCATGAAGTGCATTGCATGTAGGGCCTACTGAGCTAACTGGAAAACCTTTGAAAATGATTGAGAAAAAGCTAACACACAAGTACATGGAGATGTACACTTGATAGTGTTGGCACATTTGCAAAGGAGAAGGTGTTGGAGTTGATTTTGATCAACTTGGTGAAGGGAGAAAGGTTTTTTGGTGTTCTCCGGACACTAGGATGGCTCTTGGAGTGAAATACTGCTTTGATCCTTTGTGAACTGGATCAAGTGCTTTAGTGGGTTGTGTAGCCCTCTGAGTAAGCTTTCCAAAATATCCAAGATCATCGAAATCGGAGTTCGGAGCTAAGAGATATCGCCGTTTTACCGAAGGATGGTCTGTGACCGGACTCGTGACCATCGCGTCCGGTCAGCTGCGACCACCGCGTCCGGTCAGTGTTTTTCGTGGGCGAAAGTGATCGGACGCTGCAGCGAGTCCGGTCACTTCGGGAGCTTGCTGGAACCTCTCTGTTCGCTGTTTCGCTGCGACCACCGCGTCCGGTCTCGTTAGTGACCACCGCGTCCGGTCAAAACAAGTTTGTACGCGCGAAAACTAGCCGTTGGAGCACGCTACTGACCACCGCGTCTGGTCAGTTTTAACCACCACGTCCGGTCGTCCCGAAAATTGCTCAGTAGAGTAGCAACGGCTCTATTTGTATGGGATGCTTATAAATACTCGTTGGCCGGCCCTTGGGGAGGTCTCTTGGCATTTCTAACACTCTTGTGCATCCTTTGAGCTAAAGCTTCTCCTCTCTCTCATCTCTCTTGCTTGATTGCAAATCAAAAGTGAGATTGAGTGATCCCAAAGTGCATTGCATAGCTTGAGGGCATCTAGTGGCACTTGTGGGTGGTTTAGCCGGTGGATTTCTTGTTACTCTTGGAGAGTACCGCTCCTAGCCGGCTTGGAGATTGTTGGAGGCGTTGGCAAGAGAAGGTGATTGTTCTTGGCCACCTCCGGTTGATTGTGAGAGGTTCTTGTGCTTTCCTCGGCGGGACGCAAAAAGCAACTCTAGTGGAATGCGCGTGTCATTAAGTTACCTCACTTGAGAGTGGTGTCTTGCGGTGCCTTGCGGGGCGTGCCTTGAGGGGAAAGTGACTTAAGGGTCACACCGGGAAACCATCTAAGTGTTGGTCGACACAACCGGTGACGTAGCTTGTCGGTGCACAAGTGAACACCGGGTGAACAAAATATTGTGTCTCTTGTCTCCCGATGATTGGTCTTCATATTGTGTTGTTGTCAATATTGATTGATTGTATATCATCTTGGTGATTGGCAACATCTTCTCTTCACCGTCGGTATAAGAATCACAATTCTCTCTCTTGCACTTACTTTTACTAGTTTATCTTGTGTAGCTCTAGTGGTAGCTTTGCTAGTAGTGTTGTTAGCTTATTCTCTAGTGTTAAATTAGTGACATAGCTCTTGTATGAACTAGAGATCATAATCTACTAGACTTGTGGATAGGAGGCTTGCATCACAAACTTTGGCTAAGCAAAACTCGCTTTACGCCGTTTGTTATTCTAACAAGTTTGCTTAGTGGTGCTTGTAGAATTTTTTATAGGCTATTCACCCCCCCTCTAGCCATCTAGGACCTTACAACGTGGTAGCCTCGAGCCACGCCGTCACCGTGCTTGTGTGTGTGGCGCTCGACGATGTTGCCACGGGTGTCTCGAGGTTCGCGGTCGTTGGCGGTGGGCTCAGGGGCAGGAGCTACCCGGTTTCGCCGGGCAGACTCGGGATGAACCGAAGCCTCTCTCTCCTATCGGGAGGGCTCGATGAGCCGCTCTGAGGCGGGCTCGTGTCGCCTCAAGGCAGAGCTCTCGGCCTGCTACATGGCAGCGGTCTCGAGGAGTTCTCGGATTTCATCTCGAGCCCGACGGGCGTCGGGGTTTGATGGCTCGGGCATGTTGCAGAGGAGCATGGCGGCGGCGACGACGTTTTGGCTGGCTCGAGCAAAGACTGGGGGCTTGGCCATCCGGTCCTCGTCGATGCGACGGTTGACGTCGCGGGCCCTCTCGCGAGCCCTTCCGCCAAGTGCGTGTTCCGGCGCTCATGCTCGAGGGTTTGTTGGAGTAGGTGCAGGTTTTCTCGTTCCTCGTCAAGCCTATCCTGCAACTCGCGAATTTGCTCGAGCTGCATTCCTTGATCCGCAAGGAACTGAGCCTCGTCTTGCTCAGCAGGGAGCTCGACATGAGGTGGCGTGTGCCTTCCTTCGACTGGCTCTTCGTCCTCTGATTCTGACGTGCTTTCAACGTCGATGTTGAAGCATTCACGGGTCGAATCGTAGGTGTCATCAGCCGAGTCGGAGTCAGGAGCGCCAAAGTAGTAGTATGACGGGGGAATGTGAGGCCGTTGCAGATTGCGTCCGTGATCGCGACGCTGAGAAGCGGCCACACGGGGCTCTGTTTCTGGGGTTTCCGTAGAATCCAGATAATCAGAGGCTGACATGGATGCAACGAGGTCCAGAGTGGAGCGTAGATGGTGCCTGAGGAGTTCCTCGTAGGCACTCATGTTGGTGCTTACGGAGGAAGCGTATACCCAGACAACCGAGTCTAGCCTAAACGGGAATGGTGATGGAGATGTCGTTGTCCGCGCAGGAATGGTTGATCCGGGCAGTGGTGGTGTCTCACCGGACGGGGGAGCGGCGGAGTTCTCCATCGGCATCATACCCTCAGCCAAGCTCATCCTATCCAGACCCTCAACGAGGAAATCTGCGCTGGTGTCTGGCTGAGAGGCGCCGGATCGGGGAATCCCGTCACCCTCCGTGAGGCGAAGACGGTGGTTGCGTCGGGCTCGTCGTCGTCGGGCGGCTCGCGCCTGCCTGGAGCGACGGTACTGGCGGATCACTCCCCCAGGCTGGGAGAGCTCGTAATCCTCGTCGGTTGGGTGCCTGGGCGGGAGGAGAACCATATCGTAGCCGTAGCCAAGCGACATAAACTCCAAACTCCCGAACCAGATCACCGTGGCCAACGGGATAGGACGTTTGGGGTCAGCCATCCAGGAAGAAATGGCGGGAAAGCGACGTTGGCACGCAGCGGTCCCCTACCTGGCACGCCAACTGTCGGTGTCCGGTCCCGAGGGGGTCCTAAACCGACTAGTAAATGCTGTGTGTCCCTATCCTGGATGGTGATGCAAGGAGAACACACGGGGGTTTATCCTAGTTCAGGCCGAAGAATGCCCTACGTCCAGCGGGGGGAGAGAGTTTTGTATTTCCTTACACCAAGGTGCTTGTGTAGGGGTTACAAGCTTGCGAGAGAGGGCGACGAGCCCAAGTCTCAAAGAGAGGAAAAAGAGTACAAGGATGATTGCTTGAGATGTTGATCTCTATCTTGTGTCTTGCCTGTCCCCCGTCTCCCTTCGTAGGGTCCTGGCCTGCCCTTTTTATAGGGTCGGAGGAGGCCAGGGTACCGGGGAGCCTTGAGGCGATGTTTTGTCGATCCCTGTCGAGGTGACTGTAGCGACGTGCCCTAGAAATAGCCGGCCATCCCTGGATACGATGGTGACGTCAGGGATGAGACGACGGAATGACCCGGAGCACCGTGCCATGCCGGCCTTCCCTCCCTGTTGAACTGTGCTGGGCGTCGAGGCCGGGTCGAGGCCGAACGGATAAGGCCGAATCCCCGAGATTGTGGAATACGGGTCTTGTCGTATCCTCCCTTGAGGGTGATCGTCGGTAAACAGTGTACGGTAAGGTGTGTATAGTGACAGCTTTCACCTCCCATCCTGGGATGGGCAGTAAAACAGTGAAGGCTGACACCGGCACTGCTCACATGTCGATCCTGGTTGCGACCATACCAGTTGGTGGTAGTAGGTAATCTCATTAAATGCTCTGACTTTTGTCCTGGGGTAGGTGAAGTGAGGGGGTCGAGCGCCCGACCCGAGGTCACGCGAGTCGGAGATTTTTCCGTTGGGCCTCATGCGAGTCGGAGTGTGGTCGAGGTGCTTCGCCGTACAGGGTGCGGTCGAGGCGTTCCCGTCGAGGGTGCCTCGTACGAGTCGGAGCCGGAGCGCGGTCGAGGCGCTCCGTCGAGCCGGCCTCGTACGAGACGGATCTGACGTGCGGTTTTGAGGTGGGCTGCGTTTTACTGTGGCTTAGTCGTTTTGTTTTTTATTATCGATGATGTGGGTACCCTCGTACTGTTGGTACCGACACAATGATCCTGACATTCCTTCCGCTTGGTGTCCAGCTTGTCCCAAAACTCGAGCTTCTGCTACTAGAAAGCATCTTCTCGGATCAATCTCATCCCCTCCCATGTCGCCTTCCATGGCTCCACTACCATGGAAGTACTCTTGGAACAGGCTTCCGATCCAGGATAGACCCTGGCACCATCACCTTAAATGGATCAGTGTAAATTGACGATAAATATGTGCTGACACGAACATGTTACAAATACGATCCTCTCGGGGAGTGAGGCAACAGAAGCCAAATCATGGATGAGATGAGCTTTGCAGCTTTGTTCATACCATCCAGAGTTTCAACAGGGTTTGATTTCATTCTGTCTGCCTAAGTAACTCTGATCCTTTCCCATATTAAACCAAAACCATGTGCAGCGGCAGTAAGCTGAGCTCTAGGCAGGAACTTGTTGCCACCACCAACTTCTGTCTATCTTCCAATGAAGTGAGCTCATATGTACCATTCATATCCACAACGCCGTGCCTCCCCCAGTCTTCATAATATTTCTGACACAAACGTAATTCTCCTACCATTTCATTTCTAACCAGTGACTGCCACGCCTTCACCGAGTCTTTTTCTCCAAGCACATGTTGGTAGATGCATCATGAGATACTCCCTCCATACTGATAATTTAGGTCGTTTTGGACAGCGACACTATCTCAAAAGCATAACTTTGACTTCTTATTTTTATAAAAATATTTATTGGAAAGTGATATATGTATATTTTTATGAAAATACTTTTCAAGATAAATCTATTTATATGGTTTTCACATTTCCAAATCAACAACTTGAAAGTTATTCATGATTTATATTTCCGATGTTTGACTTAAATCTTGTCTAAAACGACTTCAATCACCAGGGATCGGAGGGAGTATCTATTTGCATCTCAAATCTCAACCGATACAAACCTAGCACAACTGGCCGCTTGCCTTTTATTATTGTGTTATTATTAGTGCTCAGACAAAACATGGTGTCAGAACCAATGTGGATGCGGCGTCTTGTGTAGGCGTCAATTCCCAGCTTCGTCCATCTATCTGAACGATGGCGGAGCAAGCGGCCAGTGCCGTGGCGTCCGCGGTGATCGGCGGGGTCACCGACAGGGCATTCACGACGGTGATGCGGAAGCTGCGGTCCCGGTCCCGGTCCGGCCCGGCGGCCGCGCAGGAGAAGCTGCAGCGGCTGGAGACGCTCGTGCTCAAGGTGCCCGATCGAGAGGCACGCCATCGGGAGCGCCTCCCTGCTGGAGTGGCGCGACAGGCTGAGGGAGGCCGGAGCGGTCGTCCTCGACTTCCAACGCCGAGCCAGGGAGGACGGCAAGGCAGCGGTAGCGATCGCACCCGGGCAGCAGCAACCTGCCGGCGCCATCGCCCCCACCGGCGCCTTGTATTTCACGAGTTTTCCCGAGCGGTCTGGGTGGTATGGCGCAGCGGGTGCGCGACGCCACGAGGAGGCTCTTCTCGACCGATGAGGACGTGAAGAATCTGGATGGCACGTTGGAGAAGATGGAGCGGCTCTCTCCGGACATCACACAGTTCCTGACCGTAGTTAGGCCAGCGACTCCGACTCGCCAAGAGGAGCGCACCCGCATCGATGCCGGTTGAGCGAAAACAACAAAAAAAGGGAGTCGAAGGGGGACTGTCAGCCCGATGTCTTGCCCTCGACGAAACTCCGGCGATCCAACGTCAGTATAAAGAGGTCGCTGCGATCTTGGCGACCCCAGTGTTCGTTTGAGAGCAGTCACAGGGTGACCCTGTGGGATTCAGACCAGAGACCAAAAAAGGTGGTGACCTCCACCCTGTTCGTTTACGTTGAAATTTACCTTATGTCGACGTTTATACTGAAATGTTGTAAGAGAAAAACACTATTCTATGGCTAAAAAATAGCTAAGCGAACAAGGTGCTCACCAGAGACCGGAGGATCCCGAAACGGAAGCGAGGATGCTCGCAACGATGCTTGGACCAAGGTTTTCTCTACCGGTATTTTTAAAATATCGGTGGTCATTGATAAATAGAAATATCGTATGTATCGAAAATTTATCGGCGATAGAAATAAAATTTCAAAAAAAAATAGACAAAAAATAACTCATTTGGTTCAGAAAAGCACATAGATCATTTCTAAACCACTTAACATAAAAAAACTAAATAAAACATATTATCAATTTCTTATTCAATGACAAGGGCATTAACACGGCTGGAGCATGCGAGTGTGTTGTGGCGGTGAGAAAATAAAATATGGATTAAGCTTAGAGTATTGGGTGGGCTTTGGCGTATATTTGGATGACAGAATTTTAAAAATATGAAAATTTTGGGCAATAGAGGAATGGGATATCTCGGAAATTTCGCCGTGCTCCAAACTGTGTCCCGGCTCGGACGCCATCCACAAGCAGGCCGGCAGCGGTGCTCTGGGAGAAGACGGTGAGCTTTACAGTTTCGCTCGCGCGGTGGAACGGTTGGCGCAGGACGAGATGTTTTTCGCCGTTTCGGTGGACCTGTGCCCCAGGAAACACTAGTCCTCCCGATCTTTCCAAACTTGCTGCTCTCCAATTCCTGGGGGGAGTTGTTGCTGACCTCGTTTCGATTTGTTTATTTCCTCATGTGGCAACAAAGTTTACAGCAAACCTATTGCGGATGCGAAGTTACTCTACAACAATGAACGGCAGCTTTTCTTTAATCTTACATATCATAATACTGTATCCTTCTGCCGGCCTACCCAAGGGTGACACCAACTATGCGAACCAGAGCTTATCACCGCTGACACCCTGATAAAAATCGTTAGCCCCAGACATAACTAACAATTTTGCAACTTGATTGTCTTCTCCAATCCTTCTTCAGTCTTCTCTTCCGTAAACACAATAGTCCAGCTTGATGTCCACCTTGTCCCACAGCTGGAGCTTCTGGAAAGCATCTTCTCACATCAGCCTCATCCTCCCATGTCGCCATCCATGGCTCCACTGAATCAGCACCTGCATTACCGTGGAAGTACTCTTGGAACAAGCTTCCGATCCAGGATAAGCTCTAGCACCATCACCATAAATGGATCAGTGCAGATTGACGTTAAATATGTACTGAACTGCAAATATGCACTGACACGCACATCTTACAAATACGTTCTCAGAGGTAGGCGACAAGGCAATGAAAGCCAAATCTTGGATGAGATAAGCTCTGCAGCTTTCTTCATACCATCCAGAGCTTAGCTGGGGACTTGCGAGCTGTTCGGCTTATGGTTTTTGCGGCTGATAAATCGGCTGATGTTGTTTTGTTGTGAGAGAAAAATATTGTACCATGGTTGATAAGCCAGGCTGATAAGTTCAAGGATAAATTTCAACAAGTTTGATTTCATTCCGCCTGCCCAAGTAACTTTGATCATTTCCCATATTATTAAACCAAACCATGCTGCGGTAAACTCCAGGCAGGAACTTGTTGCCACCAGAGTCTATCTTCCAATGAAGTGAGCTCATATGTACCATTAAGCTCAATCCACAACGCCGTGCCTCCCCCAATTTTCAAAATATTTATGACACAAGTGTAATTCTCCTACAATTTCATTTCTAACCAGTGGCCACCTTCACCAACTCCTTTTTTCCCAAGCACAGGTTGGCACCATGCTGAAGTGTGGATGCATCACGAGAAATATATTCCTTAGGAAATATACTTAGCTGACACCATTCCTGCACAACGGTCAAGAAGATTGTATAAGTGCCTCTTTTCACACATTCTGTTCCCTAATACTGAAGGTCAATGCTTGAAATGGGACTCTGTTGCTTAGCATTGGGGAAAGAAGATGCAACAATAGCTCAGGAATATCTGATCTACCTACGTACGACAAAACGTTGAATCTCCCGAGTCCCAACTACAACAGACCATGTGATCCAAACTCTAGCCATACCAACAGTAAGTCTATATGATAATATGGTACTGATCTACTTTTGACATCCATTTGCACTGGCCAACAGGCAACAGATAATACAAACAATGAAACAAATGATATCCAGTGCCAGCTGAGATATTCCACTTAATTCTCCTGGAAGTTCTCATTATGTTTCTATTTCAACTCAATTGATGTATAATTTTTTAAATGCAATATAACCCCTCGTAGTCATAAATACAGTCCAACATAAACAACTCATGCTGTTAATAACTTTGAATGATTACTTTGAGTTATTAACAGGGAATGCTGATTCTACTTCTACTTAGGATCAAATACCTAATGAGAACCTTGTTCTCTAAGGAGATGAAAACGTTAATCAAGCAACCAGCAGTTGACATGACGGGAGATGACACTGCTTATCAAGATCCTACAGTATGATAGTGGTCGCACTGAAGAATCCCATAAAGCTGCTACGACCAGGAGGCAGCACATGCACATCTGATACTTCTGCTTCATTAGTATTGTACTGCCGAATGTGGTGAGGTGCATCCACAACGTTACAAGGTACTGTTCTCAATCTACAGAGATGTAGAGAAATTGTATCCATCATCTGGTATAGCAAAGTTCATAAGTTGGTTGAGCGGAAGGTTTTGGCAGAGAGCGATAAGAGATCAAAAACAAAAGGCAGGGGTAGTTCAAATGTGTTCTGTAAAGTTGTCTGAAAAAAAAAAGCTCCTATACAATGGAATAAAGCATCTCTCTTTGATGCATACTGGATGCCAACAAAGGAGAGTGCAGCGCACAGGTACAAATGTGACCTCAAATCATGAGGACGGTGAGATGGACTTACTAGTTGCCTCTGCCTCCCTCTCCCCTTCACCCTCTGCCTACCCCAACGAGGAGCTAATGGCAAGAAAGAGGCATGGAAAAGGTCCAGGGAATTGGCAGAAACCAGTAAAACCATGAGAACAGAAAGATAAGAAATTCGGAGAAACATCCATATATGAGCAAGGTTGAACGAAGAAATGGAGAATGAGATAGTTGAGGAAAGGCTTAAAGCAGTGAAGATAAATATCATAGAGCACATTGAGAAACGTATGGTTGTGCATACAACATGGTCCTACAAGTGATCTTCAATTTTTCATTAATGTGTATCAGTAGGACTCAGTATGCAAAATAAAATATCTAAAAAAATAAAAAAGTATACACTTCAACACAGCTTCCAATATCCTATGACAAGCATCAAAACTATTGGCTACCGAAAGTTTTCATATTTCAAATAAATGGACGAACCTTGAAAGATTTGCAGAAGCTCCCATGAAATAATTATCAGCTCCCATGAAATAATTATCATTGCCATCATCTTCTGCGATGCACTCATTAATGGACAGTCAGAAATAGGATAAACTGGTAACAATTGCATCACCAGAAATCATTGCATGAGCAGGAGCCATTCTTGAAGCGATGGAACCGGCTGCGATCACGCACTATGATCTCCCGGTTATAAACCAATGAAATGCACTTTATTGCTGCATGACAATCCGAGCATACCCGGAGATTCTTAACCACACGGACCTGTGTACCAGGAGGAGTGCTCAGTAGCACAAATGCAATCGCCAGCTTCTCGCTGTGCCACTGAAGTGCACCCTCCTTATCCTCCTCATCAAGGTCAAGGAGGACCTCTGATGTAGCTGAGATGTGCCCAACACGCCTTAGTTCTCTTGCCATCTCCTCGACCATCATGTATATCTCTTTCCACTGTGGGTGTGACTCATCTCCAGCTATGAATTCATGAACCTCCCCATCAAGCTCAACAAGGCTGCAACCTGGCACCTTCTTGATTCCTCTCTTGCTCATCTCCCTCCTAATCTCTGATTTCTCCTTCCACCTCTGTGTCAACGCATAGACATTGGAGAGCATAACATAGTTGGCCTCATGAGCCGGGTACTCGTGTAGAAGGTTCCTGGTGATGCTTTCACCAAGCTCAAGCCTGCCATGGGCACGGCATGCAGCAACAAGTGTCCGCCATATTATTGGGTTTGGTTTCATGGGCATCGTATGAACAAACTCCATTGCCCGCTCGACCATGCCAGCACGACCAAACATGTCAACCATGCAGCCATAATGCTCGATCTTAGGATCAATGCCATATTCCATCTTCATTGAATCAAAGTAGCCATAACCTTCATCAACCATTCCAGCATGGCTACATGCAGTGAGCACCCCGATGAACGCAACATCATCAGGCCGCACGCCAGCAGTCTTCATCTCCTCGAACACTGCCACAGCCTCCTTCCCACGACCCTCCATTGCAAGTGCGTCAATCACTGAGGTCCAAGACACAACAGTCCGCTCCTCCATCCCCTGGAACACTGCCACAGCCCCATCCACGTCACCGCACTTGGCGAGCGCGTCAATCAGCGCATTGCACAGCGTCACAGATTTCCCAATCCCCTCCTTCTCCACAAACCTCCCAACCCACCGAGCAAGCTCGAGTGCTCCCAGATCTGCAGCTGCTGCCAGAACACCAATCACTGTAACCTCATCTGGCCGCACCCCACTGGCCTGCATCTTCCTGAACAACCCAACTGCATCGCTCGACAGCCCCCCACGCACATACCCGCCGATCATCGCGCTCCAAGTAACCGCGCTCGATTTGGCCATTCTGTCGAACACATTCCGCGCGTCCCCCAGGAACTCACCGCCAAAGCAGGAGTACATGTGTATGAGAGTATTGGAAACATACTGATCGGTGGCGAACCCGAACTTGAGAGCGGCGGCGTGGGCCTGGAGCCCAACGCCCGGGGAGCCAGGGAGCGCGGCGCACGCCTTGAGGAGGAACGGGAAGGTGAATTTGTTGGGCAACACGGCGCTGCGGAGCATGAGCGGGAAGAAGGCGGTGGCGCGGAGGCGGGCGGAAGGGAGCGGGGAGGCGGCGTGCGCGCGGATGAGAGTGTTGACGAGGAACGCGTCCATGGGTACGGAGGGCCCGAGGAGCGTGGCAACGAGGGGCTCGAGCAGCGCGGGCGCCGCGGAGGCGGAGGACGTGAAGAGCCTGGTGAGGACGAGTGGGTTGGCGTGGAGGCCGGATTTGAGGAGGAAGGCGAGGGACTGCAGGACGGCGGACGGCGCGGAGGAGCGCTCTAGAAGGCGGAGGCAGTGCTGCTCCGCAGCCCGCGCCGCAGACGGCGGGTGGCGCCAGGCCGGTGCGGTGGAGAAGCGGCGGCGGCGGCATTTGGCCGAGCGCATGGCCGCCAGGCGCGGGGCAGCTGCAGTGCGCATTGGCAACTGGTATCGAAAGTGACTCCGATGACTCAGAAGTTCGGTAACAGATTTTTTGGGGCAGATTTAAGTTTGAAAAAAAGATCATTTAATGAATTCTTGTTGCTTGTCAAGGTCACGTCATAAGAAACAAATCAGCATAGCAGATTCAGTCCTGCACTGCATCTACCAAGGACCCAAAGCTAGTAGTAACAAGTTTAGCCCTCTTCTGTGATAATCAAGGCCAGACACAATTTGAGTTCCTGTATAAGGATAGAGTTCATCAGTTGGGACAACAAATTTGGCCTATATCTGTCAACGTCTCTATGGTCAAACACTAGGGTACATGTGATTTGTTCTCTTGATTTGAAAATCTCGGAAAATTGTACAGTATGCCTCCAAATGCACTTGCCAGCGATGAACTAAGTTCTGTATAGGCTACAGTGATGATAAACTAAGTTGCAGAAACTAGTCAGCATAGGATGTCAGGATCTACGAGTAGATTTTCCATATCCCCAATCCATAACCTACTTTGATCAGCAGGAGTTCGAATACCATGTGCATGATACTTGTCATGCGGACTTTGGAACCAGGTATCTCGGTCCAATTAACAGATACTTCTATCGTTGGGATCCTGAGGCGCTTGCACAGGTATACAAGCTCAACATCAAAACACCACCTGCCAATGCAAAGAAAGGCAAGTTGTAATAATCATCCATGCTACATTGCCTAGAAGGCAGATTTAGTAACAGCATAACTGGACTTCAAAGAAGATACAAGATAGCAGAAAAGAATACCTCTTCAATCTGATATTTGTGAAAAGCTTCCTTGCAGCTGCTCGTGTGAACATCTTAAACCCACACTGGAATTGGTAACAACAAATGAGACCGTGAACATTGTCATTAAAAAAACACATTTAGTGTCAATGGCGCTTGTTTATTAGAACTTATATGGTTGAAACAGAATACCTGTGTATCTTTAATCCCAGGACCAGCAGTCAACAAAACTACCAAATGGAAGCCTTTCATAAGAAAGTTTCTATACCATTTCCTCTGCAATAAAGCAGGACAAGAATGAGCAAAATACAAGGTGAAAACTTAGTAGAAAACCAAAAGACTGAGGGTAGTGAGCAGTAAAGAGAATTACTGTTGCAAGAGCCTGCTTCTCTAGATGAGCTCGGGAACCAAAAACAGCAATTTCAACATCAGATACATTCTGAGATGAACCAGTAGATGGTCCTGGGCTAGACTTAGCTTTCTTAGCCAATGCATGAACCTAAGAGCAAAGAAAAATAAATTCCAAAAAAAACTAATTCAATACCAACCAAATTAACTTTCAAAACTTGATGTTGATTTAGCTTATGACAGAGACAGACCTGAGCTTCAAGCTTTTCCAAATCAGTCACTTTAGTTGCACCATCAGCATCAAGCATGAGTAATAGTTCACCACGTGAATGTAGCATTCCCTATTAGACCATGCTTCCACAAAAACAAAAGGAAAGCACCAATTAGTTTTTATTTGAAACCTAAGCCCTAAGGGATATCCAGGGTTTCAACACTCACTTTTTGTACAGCTTCACCTTTCCCATGATTTCTTCCAAGTAGAAGAACTCTAACATTATCAATTTTGTGTTGCTTTACAAAACCGAATGCAACTTTAGAGGTTCGGTCAGTGCTACCATCATCAACAATCAAGACCTTGACAGAATCGGTTAAATTCCAAAATTAGCTAGGTTTATACAGGGTTCAATAAACAAAAGGCTCCGCACTAAATGCTCAAAGTTTGCCTGCACCTTGCAAGCTGCAAAGGGGATTGCAAATTGCCAATTAACATGCTAGATTTCCACATACCTCGTAGGAAAAAGACTTGTCAGCAGTTGATCGCCGCTTCAAGTAGCTATTAAAGAGAGAACAACAAAGCAATCAATATAACAATCAACCACTAGCTGCTAAGGAAATTACCAGTATGGATTGCAATGCACAGTTCAAAGTTCAAAGAAAAATATAGCATTGGGCAACAAGAGTAGCAAATGCCTTACTTGAGTGTTTCTGTAAGAGCCTCGGGGAGTCGATGCTCCTCGTTGTAGGCAGGAACTATCAACGAAATGTATTTCTCAGGAGGATCAAAAACCGACGGGCAGGGAACCTATATAGCAGTCAGTTCAGACAAGCAGATCAACAAACACCTAGCGAGCACACCATGCCGCAGCACGGGACGAGCAATCAGTACACTACCTTCTTGAGCGAGTTGGGGTCCTCGAAGAAGGCGTCGGAGACGGTGGACCTCTCCAGCCTGCGGCCGAGATCCAGAACATCGCAGCAGTCAACACGGCAAGCAGATCGCTTGGGGAACGAAGAGGATGAGACGGGAACACGGAAGCTGACTTACGAGTGCATGCATCCGATCTTGCGGATGTGCTCGAAGAAGACAGCCGCTGCGCCCAGCACCAGGATCGATACCTGCGCACAACACGGAGAGATGGCGTGAGCGCCGCGGTGAGGAGGAAGCAGGGGCGGAGGAGCAGGGTTTGGGGGGGGGGGGGGGGGGGGGGGCAAAGGGGAGGGCGGTACGAGGGTGGCGAGGAGGAGGGTCAGCGAGAGGGAGGCCGGGAGAAGGCCGGCGACGGCGGAGAGAGGCCAGGCGGCGGCCATCGTCGCGGTCCCGAGTCCCGACGGCCGGTGCCGAGTCCACCTGCAATGCTCTTCGCGTGGGCCTTTTCTGGTCCGAGAGGTGGGGAGATATGCACGCCGAAGGGGTTAGACTGCCGGCCCGGCCAGGTTGCGCATTTGGCATTTGCACTTGTTTTAGGCCATGTTTGGAACACATAATTATTTTTAATCCTGCATTTCTTTTTTGAAATTTCTATATTAGAGCATCTCCAATAATCTCTTTTAAACTCACTCTTTAAATCATCACGACGAGAGTCATTTAAATAAAAATTGTTTTTTGTATATCTTTCTATCTCCCAACAACTTCTTTATATATTGTTGGCAGTCTAAGAAGTCATTCTCGTTCTTCATCATTGGCTAGTAAAAAAAACTTGAAATATAGATGGTTATATTTAGAGATGTAATTAAAGAAGTTGTAAAGCGTATTTGTTTATCAAAATCTTTATTCCTACCAATTAGGAAGGATATAGAGACGCTCTTGAATATGCTCTTTTTTTCAAACTTCTTACATTCTAAATGGAGACTTAGTGTTTTCTACACCATGTATGTTGCAATAAATATGTTCCTTTATTTTTTTTGGTGCTTTATATGCCATATTCTTTGCAGTAGATGTGTCATTTCTGTTAGGTAGCATCGCAACAAAAAACTTCAAAGTTAAAATTAAAAATTATATATGTAATTGTAATCAATAAGAATTTTCTTGTCGTAGCTAAACATGCATGTTTGCAGGCTTGCAGCTCGCCTAAGATAGTATGATGAAATTCAGCGTCAAACTTTTGGCAAGTAAATATTGAAGAAACACATAGAGCCGACACGGTTCTTTCTTTTGGCTCGCTTGAGGTGCAATCAAAACTAGAAAAAGTTGCGACTTGTAAAGATTTGGTGTGGCAATCTACGGTGATAACAAGATATACCCTTACCTTTACTACCAACATGTCAGTCATTTAATACAATCGATTTCTAGGCCTAGTTTAGTTTCTCAACTTGGGGTGTGCAAAGTTGACACAAAACACTGTAGTGCCACTGTAGCATTTCATTTGTATTTGGTAAAAATTGTCCAAACATTGGCTAATTAGGCTCAAAACGTTCGTCTCACAAAGTACAACCAAACTGTGCAATTAGTTTTTGATTTCATCTACATTTAGTACTTCATACATGTGTCGGCATTTTGATGTGATGGGAAATCTTCTTTTTGCATAGTGAATCTGGACCCAAAATCTGGGAACTAAACATGGCACTAGTTAGAAAAGTTACCAATTCGATAGTTCTTAGTATTCTTTGCATATCTATGTAAGGTTGTTATAGTAAGAGATTGAAATATCCGTTTGAGCTTTGATAATTAAATAACAATATTTTTGGAATAACGATTTCTCATATAAGACGAAAAGTATAAAAGCTTAGTCCATAAAGCATGGTTAAACTACATGAGCCCGTGAAGAGGATATGGCATGAAGCTTGTGATGCGAGAGCTCAACAAGTGAAGAAATGGAAGTGATGGATGCTAAGAAGTCGAAAGAATGAAAGACAAGTCCAAGGTAAAGGTGTAATATACTAATATAGGCATTTGTCTTTCATCGCCCCTAAGAGGTGATTAGAGAAGTGAAATAGTCGGGTTGTTAGGATTGATAATCATACTATAAAGAGGGAAAATCAGTTGCTAATGTGATTATATAGTGTCACTTGGTGAGATCTAACATTGCATATGCATTAGGATCGAGTGGTCTTGTGAGAGCATCTGACAAAAAAGTTTGAAAAAATACTAACTTGGTGTTAAAGATGTTGGTAATCCCACGAGAAAACAATTGTAATTAGCCATTTGGAAAGGTTTGACAAAAAAAATCACCGAACCATGGGTGATTCGATAAAAAGAAGTGGTGATCCTTGGGCTCACCTCAACATAGACGTAGGTGACTGACAACTCACCGAACCGTATAGATATATATCTTGTGTCTTTTATTGTGTGTGGTAGTTCATTTGACCACTACTCTTGCTTTACATTGTACTCTTTCAATTCATAGTGTAGATATATTAGACTTGTCATCATATGAAGCAAACCTAGTTAGCCTTTACAATTATAGTAACATAGTGTAGTACATATCTTGATATTAGATTGTGCATGTGTTGATCACCCTAGGCTTGAAAAGACACTATATTAGCTAGTGGGAGCTTAATTTATTATGCCTCTTTTGTGTCTAACTTCTTCGCCTAGTTTTATGTTTAAGAATTTTTAGAGTGTTTGGTTTAGAGAATCAATTTATTCTAGATGAGGTGATGCATCTTGAGTTTATTCCTCAAATTTATTAGAGTGCCTTCATTCCTCATACCAGTACTTAACTATAAGCATATGAAGAATGAGGTAGTGATGCATCAGCTCGTTCCATTTGACAAACAAAACAAAAAATTAAGGAGTGAGATGATGATGGACTACCTCATTTCACAAACTAAACACCCTATTAATTAGATTATCCACCCTCTCTATATATCCATGTAAATTCCTTTCGCTCATGCACAATAGAGCTTTCCAAAGTTAAAAACAACTACTCAACAAAGAAATGTAGTAAATGTGGGGCTAAGGTTTCACCGTTGCCCCCTCCCCCCGCTAGGATCTGAATGGAAAGGTGGGCTAGAAAACCATGGTCAACCCTCCTCAATAATTATGGCCAATCCCCCCGCTAGGATCTGAATGGAAAGGTGGGCTAGAAAACCATGGTCAACCCTCCTCAATAATTATGGCCAATAGATTTATGTTAGCTCCTACCATGCACCAAAAGGTGCTTCTATGGACCCCCTCAACAAATGTT
Organism: Saccharum hybrid cultivar R570; assembly: GCA_038087645.1. Taxonomy (NCBI): domain Eukaryota; kingdom Viridiplantae; phylum Streptophyta; class Magnoliopsida; order Poales; family Poaceae; genus Saccharum; species Saccharum hybrid cultivar. Next base: position 715,348 of record JAQSUU010000044.1, on the reverse strand, counting down.
GTTATCAATTACCAAAATTCAAATGGTCTTTCACCCACCCCGCCATTGAACCTCGATCGCCTCTATGTCCTTCGTGTAGATCGTGATTGAGTGTGGGAAAGTGGATTAAAAGTTAGATTAGTACCCGTGTTCACAATGCTTTCTTCTATGGGATAAACCTCTTGTTATTACATGTTCCTTTGTGTGGTTGACTGGAAGATGAAAGGGCATGAGACATCAAATGACATCAAGGACAATAAAGGTATGAGGCATAGGTTGAGTCATGGCTGTAAGGTCCAAATGGCTAGAGGGGGGTGAATAGCCTATTTAAAAATCTACAAGCTTCACTAAATAACCATGTTAGTATAAAAAGATGGCTAAGCTAATTCTAGCACTAGCTCAACTACACTATGCAAGCCACCTATACAATTCTAGTGAAGCAAGGCTATGATCTCTAATACACACCAACAAGACTAAGTCACTAAGCTACTTACTCCTATGTGATAAAAGCTACACTAACCAAACTACACTAGGACTAGTATAAGAAAGTAAAGAGCAAGTGACTTGATCCTTATACCAACGATGTAGAGAAGTAATGCACCCGAAGAATCAATCACAATGATCAACCACAAGAGAAATCCTCGGCAAAGAGATGACACAAGATTTTTACCGAGGTTCACTTGCTTCCCGGCAAGCTACTCCTCGTTGTGGCGATGCACCCACTTGTCGGTTCATGAGCTAATCGACTATCAAGAGTCGAGCCCTCGGCGGGCGCCGCACAACCGCACACAAGATGGGGATCCTCCAAGCCACGAGCTCCACTAGAGTATCCAATTTGCGAACTTCCACGGGGAAGGATCAAGAACCCCTTACGACACTTGGTGAGGGCTCCAACAATCTTCAATTGTGAGCTCAATCACCTCCGCTGCTCTAAGCCGTCTACCGTGTCAGAAAATACGGAAGAGTAACAAGAAATCCGCAGCAACTCGAAGATCAAGTGCCTCTAGAATGCAACTCTCAAGCAATGCACTTGAATCTCACTCAATCTCACTCAAGATGTGCAACCAAGCAAAGAGATGAGTGGAGGGGTTGTTCTCTAGCTCAAAGGATGTCTCTAGGTCTCAAAATGTGTAAGAGTTGCCCTCAAACCCTGGCCAACTTCTATTTATAGCGAAGGGGTACGCAACTAGCCGTTACTGGACGACACAGTTCAAAACGAGCTGACCGGACGCGTCCGGTCACTACAGGACAAGCGAGAACAGTGCGCGTCAGAAGTTACCGTTGCCATGACCGAACGCGCTCTAGCGTTTGACCGGACGCACTGCACCTGGTGTCCGGTCGGAGTCCAGTAAGCTCCCACCGTGACCGGACGCGTCCGATCGCACGTGACCGGACGCGCCGCGCGTCCGGTCGGCTCTACGACCGGCTCTGCCCCTCTGGGTGCCTGACCGGACGCTCTGGTTCCGTGAGGGACCGGACGCGCCGATTGCAAACCCTAATTCCTGCGTGCCATACAGCTGAAGAACTCGCCCTGGTGGCCTCCATTCGCCTCCGTTTCTTTTTCGACTTTTGGCGTAGTAGAAAATAGGCGTTTCACTTCTTCAAAAAGTGTCGAATCCTGCCTCGCAAGCTCGGCGGGAGAGAGAGAGGAACCCAAACCTATCTCTACCGCTTAAACTCCACCGCCTTCGCAAATGTGCTAACACCACCAAGTGTAAATCACCATGTGCATGTGTGTTAGTATTTCACAAATATTTTTTCAAGGCGTTATATTAGCTCTCAACTAGATCCTAATGCATATGCTCAAAACATTGATCTAGTGGCACTTGATTCTCGAGCTAACCGTGATTGCCCTTCTTGATAGTCGGCTATGCATCCTAAATCCGGTCAATCACTTTTCTACTCATCTTAGACCGGTAAAAGGAAAATCCTATGGTTATACCTTTGCCTTGCGCTCTTCGATCCTTCTCTTCCGCTTGATTATTATGTCCATCATATTATGTGCATCTCCACCATGATCGTCATTTCATGTTCATGCACCATCTCTTTGTGATCTTGTTGCCACCACTCCTTGCCACATATACCTTCATCACATGTGTTGCTTATGCCTAACTCAAAACACTTCACACATGGCGTTAGCAACATGGTGTCATTAATTACCAAAATCAAACTTGGGCTTTCAATGGCTTATCTAGAACTCGCTGCAAGTGGTCGGAAGCCCCTCGTGATGAAGGCATGTTAGCCACACGATGTGGTGACCGCATGATCGGGTGGGAGAGATTTTATTTACAATATGACGTAGCCTAATGAAACGCAAGATCTTGAACTCTGGATTCAAAAGTAAGAGATCCTCGGTTTCTAATTAGAAAACTTACTAGTTCAATAGTTCTTAGTATTCTTTTCCTCCATCGAGCAATGTAAGGCATATTTTAGAATGTGAAAGTCACTAAAAGTAAATTTTGACAAAATGATTATCTTCCACATATTATCATTTTTTACAAAAACATATCCTCTTATAAGTATACAATATCCATTGTACATAGAACATACATATAACTAGAAAGATACCCTGTGTGTTGTTGCATGACATTTTTAACGACAAAACTATTTCATGTATAAGTTAGACCTCCATGTTCTTGCCTCAGTTCTTATCAAAATTAGGTAAGGCAATGAAAGAAAATAATAAAAAGCTAATAGAATTATAAGATGATGGAATAACTAGCAAATATGGATGTCTTGTTATTTTGTATATTTCTTATATATTGAAAATAGTAATTACACTTAGTGGATAGGTTGCATTAAGAGGTTGAAAATTAGTGGGACGACATGACATTTAGCAAAAAAAAATATATGTATGGTTAGTGGGAGATGACGTTGATGACTTGCATGTTGATATAGAAAGATGTTGAAAGTTAGTGGGGATGGTGTGGCTTTTAGTGGGAAATGATGCAGATGGTTAGCAGGAGATGACTTGGATGACTTGTATGTTGAGATAGAAAGATAGTAGGGATTCTGTTTACAAAAGATATAGATATAGATTTAACTAAAATAATCAAAGGTTGTAAAGTATGATTTTTTCTATCCAAAATACTCATTACATTAATGGAACAACTGGATTACATCATAGGACCTTGCACGCAAAGAAAAAGATGAATTGATTTTCTCTATGTGTTTTGGCAATCGTACTCTTATGATTATTGAAGATAGAAGAGTCAGCACTTTTATGCAATACACATCCCACAATTCTAACCTTAGGGTGTTTTAAAAATATATTAATATTCACAACATTTATCAGATGAATGGTCTATCAAAATATATCTCCTTTGAGTGTTTAATGAAACAAAATTTGATAACTGCAGATGTTGATATTTTTTATAAACTTGGTTAATTTTAACTAGAACTGAACTACAAAGATCTACATTTTAGTAACGGTATAAAAAAAACTCCTCAGGAAATTCAACCTTTAGGTAACCCTAAGCTATCTTTTCTTTTCTTTTTTTTTGAATTTCTAAGCTATCTTTTCTTACAAGATCTCTCTCCAACATTGCAAAATTGTAATCCCTACACTACAGTTTGAGACTTTGTGGGGCTACTAACGGGCCATTTATCGTTCAGCAGGAACCAGGTTTAACTAAGCCCAACAGCCCCACCACCCAATTTCCCGGGCCGTGGGCCGAACCTACCAGCCCGATCTGTTTGAGCCAGTCTCCACCGTAAAACACTCCCGTTAAGCCCGCAGGTGAAACGGTAACAGCAGCGATCCCCAACGTGGGGCCCACTCGGCAGCGTCCCGCCCGGTACCGTGCCTCTACGGCCGCGCCGCGCGCACCAGCTTCCCAGGCTTTTTCCCTGGAGCGCAGGCGGAACCCGCGGCGCCTTGCCCCGTTAACACACGCCTCCCTTGCCCGCCATTAACTGCCTCACGCTCCTCTCCCTCCCTCCCTCCCTCGCTTGTTCGGCACCAAAGCGGCAGCCTCACGCGCTCCAGCACGCCGCCTCCCTCCACCCCTCTCTATATACTCTCACTCCTGCTGTTTTCCGTCCATCCGCCCACCGCTTCCCAGCCCGCGCCCCCAAAACCCTAGCCCCGGGCGGATCGCGGGGCGCCTCCGGTGAGTGTCCGGTGCCAGCACCGCGGCTCGGTTGATCCGATTGGTTGGTCGGGCCCCGCTCTCGCTGCCGCGCTTCGCTCCGGCGGTGCGGCGGGGGGAGCACCGAGCACGCGGGAATGGGGAACTGCTGCTGCTGGGGCGCGCGGATCAAGGATGGGAGCCTTCACCCTGGCGCCTCAGGTTCGTCCGTCCTTCTCCTAGCCGTTGCTTGGTACCGTTAGTTCATGGGGCGATTCGAGGAGGGGTTCGGGCGATCCGTGCTTGCTGGTTGCGCTCTCCGATCAGGCGGAGGGCTTTTGACATGTGAAAATTCCGGTTCGTTGCTCGCGACACATGTATGTATCTTTTGCGAAATGATGTGTACTCATCTGCGTGATGCGTTTTTTTTTGGGGGCGATTTGATTAGATAAGTTTCCTAGCAACAGAGGGGGAGCTTTCATCCAATCAAGTAGGCAATGGCATACTGTGGTTATGTACTCTTGCTTGTTGGTTAGGCTGATTGGGCTATTCCGGTGGGTCTTGTTCTGTTAGATGATTCCAACGTTTCAGCTGTCTTGCCAACCTCAATGTGTCCAAGGAGCTAGAAGTGAGCCTTCGCAATCGCTTTAGAGTGGTTTTTTTTTTGCTAAAGCGAGCTTGGATCCTGAGGCGTTGTACTTTGTAGGCGATTCTGCACTTGTGCAAAAGAGCTTAGCCTTTATTAGATGATAGGTATTACCTTATTTCGTATGGTAATGGATGGGACATGTGCAGTGGTTCTTTCGTTATCCGCTCGGTAGCACTTGTCCTCCTGAGATGACACTATTAAGTGACATGAGGTTGACTTTACTGCAAGAAGTCTTATCACTACCTTATTAGATAATGCTTTGTGTTGATGGTCCACCTGCATGTGTAGTTCCAACCACCCTGGATTCTGTTTTTGACCTAGGTGATATAGGATCGAAGCAGGACCAGTACTGTGGTAGAGTAATAACTAGTATGACTTTTCTTGTAGCATTGTGTGTGTACCCCAGATGACCACTATTTGGCATGCTTATACTGTTGAGTGTGGACCTTCGCTATTCACATTTTCCCTCTTGTGAAATATATCACACGAACAAAGGAAAAAATATTTTAGGAGTTGACTAATTGTTTCCTGTTGTTATTATATTTTCATTCATTTGCTTAATGTACGGTGTTGATACAAAATTAGGAAAAACACTGAAGTTCTACCTTGATGTATTTTGATAGTGTCATAACAAAGCTAGTAATGTCAACCAGTTCACATCCGATAGTAGGTTTCTATGACCTATTGATTAAATGTTTTGAGCGGTTAGTCACAGTTACGTTAATGCCGACTTATATTGTTTTTCCTGATAAAAGGCATGTATGTTTACTGCATTATCATATGCCTACATCGGTTGCTCGACATCAATCAACCCATTAGTCCTAGAATTTTTGCCAAAGACAGCAATTATTACTGCCTATAGCTGTCTGTAGGTTCTCTTATCAATCTTTAGAGATGCCCGAGCAATGATTTTCAATATACAGTTCCTTATATTGTATGGTGCTAGTTTCCTATTAAAATTTATGTTTAAGTGGATGTTCCTTCTGGATAGTGATGGTTGTTATTTATATGAGCCTCGGATATATCACCACAATCTTATTCACCATTGGAACAATATGAGGCTTTTGTTCGGTGTTTTCTTTTACCCTTAAGTAGAATCTTTACTAAATGCTTGATCTGCAGGAGTGTTCTCGAAGAGTAGTGGTAAGGATGGGAGTAGGCTTAGTGGCTGTAGTAGTCGAGCCTCTTCAGCTTCCATGCCACCAAGTGCCAAGACTGAATGCGAAATCCTGCAATCTGCCAATGTTAAGGTCTTCACCTTCAATAATCTCAAGGCAGCCACAAGAAATTTCCGACCTGATAGTGTTCTAGGTGAAGGAGGGTTTGGATCTGTCTATAAAGGATGGATCGATGAGAACACACTATCACCTTGCAGGCCTGGCACTGGAATTGCTGTTGCTGTGAAAAAGCTCAACCATGAGGGTTTGCAAGGGCACCGAGAGTGGTTGGTGAGTATAATTTATAATGCTATTGCCCTGTGAATACATGATTGTTCATGTTTGTTTGAAATTTCCTCTTGCATCCCACCTTTCTGTGCTGGCTTTGGTTACTAACATAGTTAAATATTCTGTTCGTAGGCGGAAGTTAATTACCTAGGTCAGTTCTGTCATCCCAACCTTGTCAAGCTGATTGGATACTGCGTAGAGGATGAGCACCGACTGCTAGTATATGAGTTCATGCCCCGTGGGAGCTTGGAAAATCATCTGTTTAGGAGTAAGTTACCCAGGACCTTGTGTTACGGATCTCTTATTTTTTGTTCATATTATAATATTACTCTGGTAGTATGTCTTCTGATTTATTAGTTGCTCTATGAATCCTTGATGTAGGAGGCTCATACTTCCAACCTCTGTCATGGAACCTTAGAATGAAGGTTGCACTTGGAGCAGCAAAAGGACTGGCTTACCTTCATAGTGCAGAGGCAAAAGTTATTTACCGAGATTTTAAGACTTCCAACATCCTCCTTGACACAGTAAGTGAGAGTGAATCTGTAATGCAGGATACTTCATTTCAACATTTGTTTGCTCCACTGAAAGAGGTGCATTGTATTAATTTGCAGGATTATTCTGCGAAGCTTTCTGATTTTGGATTGGCTAAGGATGGTCCTGTTGGTGAGAAGAGCCATGTGTCCACAAGAGTTATGGGAACATACGGTTACGCAGCTCCTGAGTATCTTTCAACAGGTAACATTTGAAGTGCAGCCCTGTGTTTTCCCTCCAAATTTCTGTAGATTTGCTTGCCCTGATCTAGAAACTACATTTTGTGACAAAAACCTACCTAATGGCGTACGTTAAATGACACATTCGATATAAATCCTAGACTTCTTAAAAATGGTATAATTGGTCCCCTGCATGGAAATTCCAATTTTGGTTTATCATATGCTATATTGAGTTGACTAGTTAAGTTGCATTCTTGAAAGAAGTTTTAGTGCAATCATTAGTGGAGTGGGGTTGAAAAAGAAGGCCATGGATGTTGGTGCTTATTTTCATATTCTTCTAAATATATCATAAACAGTTGCGTGACGTGGCTCACATGTCATTTTATGAATTCAAATTACTGCATGTTGGGCTTTGGTGCGAAAATGTTTGTGATTCTGTCTTGTAGGCAAAGAGCGCCGTTTTGGCTTTGGTGCGAAAATGTTGTGATTCTGTCTTGTAAGCAAAGAGCGCCGTTTTGGCCTTGGTGCGAAAATGTTGTGATTCTGTCTTGTAGGCAAAGAGCACCGTTTTATTTCGGTAGCCATTTATGAACATCTCATTCAGTATGTGATATGGATCTCTTTCTTTGAACACAACGCTACACTTTCAGGTCACCTAACTACAAAGAGCGACATCTATAGCTTTGGAGTAGTGCTTCTAGAGATGCTGTCAGGCCGCCGTGCCATCGACAAGAACCGCCCCCAGGGTGAGCACAATCTTGTGGAGTGGGCTCGACCTTACCTCACACATAAGCGCAAGATATTCCGCATCCTGGATACCAGGCTGGAAGGTCAATACAATCTCAACAGTGCACAAACAATTGCTGCCCTTGCTCTTGAATGCCTATCCTACGAAGCTAAGATGAGGCCGACTATGGATGCTGTGGTCACTATTCTACAAGAGATCCAAGACTCCGGTGAAGCCGAGAAGCATCAAGAACCCAAGGCTGGAACCAAACAGGCACCTGCTGCTGTGAGTGCTAGCATGAGCAGTCGCAAGCCTCGCCGGAGAAGCCTGGCAGGCACAAAGGAGACTGTTGGTCCAAATCCAAAACCATTGGCCCATTCTCGTTAGCAAGGAAAAGCATTAAACTTGGTCAGGTCGTTAGCTAGACTGTAGCTTGTGAATATGCTCTGGTCTGTGTATATTGAGGGTAATCAGGCTTTTGGTAACAAGTCTTTTCGTTTTTGTCGTGAGCTGCTCGGTTTCAGCTTGACTGGATCTTTTTGTCGAAACCCATGGCATCAAGAGAGAGCTCATGTTCCGAGTCTTTGGCCCTGTTCTGCTGGTCATATTTCGGCTTGTTTCAGCTTATTCTCTCTCATAGAACACTATTGAATCAGCCGAAACCAGCCGGCTTTTCCACCAGCCGAACCGGCCCTTTAACCTGAAACATCGTCTTGTTGCAGGCTGCATTTGTTCCAGGTGACAAGCTGTTCAGTAGGCATCAATGTGTCGCACCCATATCTTAGTGCTGTTGACTGTTTGTGCCGCCGGGATATGATATGATGTATCCGTGACCATGATGTTGACGGGCGGGCGCTTTGCAGATCGAGATCTCCGGCGTGAGGGCCGTTCCGATGGGCATCGGAGCGGATGTGGATGGCACTGGGAGTCCCAGCTGCTCAGCTTGCCGGCCATTGCCATCTCCGTTCCCTCCCTCTCTTCACGCCGCTGATCTCGGCCCCACCGCATCGCCTGATGACAGCAACCATGTCCACACGGAGGAGTGGGAGTCGCATTTGGCTCCCTCCACGGCGACGTCGACCGGTAGCAGAGCATCATCATGCCGCTGAGCCATGCCATGTCCGAACACGGCATGGTCGGTGGCGCCGTCGCCGTCAAGAGCGCGACCCTGGCGTCCGAACTCGAGCAACCAGACAAGATAGAACCGACCGAGGTCATCCCCAAAGCAGAAGAAGGCCCTGCCCGGTGCCCGGCTGTCCGCTTTCGCTTTCTGCTTTATCCCTATTTTCATTTCGGCACAACCGGAGGAAGCAGCCCTTGCCAGCATTCACGCAAAGCAGCCGGCACGAATCAATGAATCAAATCATCGCCGTCGTCATCATTCGGATGTCGCGTAGGTTTTCTTAACCAAGCATCACGGCGGGACAACGAAGCATCACAGCGAGACAAGCGAGAGCAGCAAGAAAAGAAACTTTCTTACAGGTCCAATCACCTTACTTACTGGCAATGAAAATCAGATCCTTGATAATAACGGGATAACAAAGGCGAGCCACTTCATGGAGACAGACACAGGGCGGAACGGAAGGACGAGACGAGCAGCTGCGGGCTACGCTCACCGCCCCCCAATTTTGAGCTGCAGCTTGGCAGCCACTTCAGCCACTCTTTAGTTTCGACAGAAATCCAAGGCCCAAGCCAAAGGCTTAACCCAGAAACACGATCCGTAGACACACACTAATGGAGTAGTCGAGTACTAGGGACCAGCTAGACGGCAATATACCCTAACCGACCCTTGTTCAGAAGAAAAAGCTCCTTTTCATAGAAGATTTGGACCTGGAATTAGGGCGAGAAGGCGTGGTGGCCTTAAACGGGCATTCACGTACATTCCCACCCTAACACGCGCTTAATGACTGTAGTAATTATGTATATAAGAAGACCTTGGCTTCTTCTTCTCACTCAGCGGTCGAGAATTTGATATGAACTCATCAGACCCTGAAGTTCTTGCCCTCGAAGGTCTGGCCGAACTGCCAGTTGCGCGGGGCGGCGTTCCAGGAGGTGGAGGTGCGGCGGTCGCTGCCGGTGACGCGGAAGGAGAGCGCCTGGCCGACGAGGATGGCGTTGGACTGCCAGTTCTGGCCCCAGTTCCGGGACATGGGCAGCCACCCGGTGCTGGACGCCTTCACGCTCGCGCGCACGATGTCACCCGCGCCGGCCACGTTGGTGATCAGCACCAGGTTGAAGTACCGGAAGCCGTTGATGGTGAACCGCACGCCGCCCGACTTCCGGCATGGCACCCTGCAGCGAGAGAACCAAACCAATCATCGTTAGCACATTTTCTTTTTATTTTGTATAATAAATGCTAAGTAAACACTTTTTTACAGCATCGTTAGATTAACAGCTTTTGGTGCTCATCAATCAGCAGGTAAGCCTGTACCACGAGCAGCAGTACGATATATTGTTACACAGGGGCAGAACGGGAAATGCCAAGCGAGTTGTTCTTGCGGCTGTAGTGGAAAAAAGAAAAGAAAGGCAGGACAGGCACACGCCCAGGAGGTGCAGCGAGCGCAGGCAGGACGCTAGGACCACCGCGGCTTCACGCGGTAATGGCGGAGCTGCAGGACGGAATGGCCCCTGGGCTTTACAGGTCACGCGGGGACCAGGCACGGAGGAACCGAGGGCAAACGGGCCATTTCAGGTGGTAGGCAGGCCGGTGAGGGTATGGGCCTACGGGGTCATTTGAGATGTGAAGCGTCAGGCGTGGACGGGGTGAGCCGCAAAAGTCCCGGAGGCTGTGCGGTGCTGCCTGTGTGTCTGCCCCGGCGGCAAAGAGCCTGTTTAGTTTAAAAAAAAGTGAATCTAAAAATGCTACGGTACCTGTTACATCAAATCTTGCGGCACATGTATGAAGTACTAAATGTAGACGAAAGAAAAAACTAATTACACAGTTTAGTTGTAAATCACGAGACAAATCTTTTAAGTCTAATTAGTCCATGATTAGATACAAATTGCCAAATAAAACGAAAAATGCTACAGGCTTTTTCACCAACTAAACAAAAGTGAAAAAGGTCAAAGCCTGTGCTGCCCTACCAGTACCAGTGTAAAAGTGCTACAGTACCTGTTACATCAAATCTTGCGGCATATGGAGTACTAAATATAGACGAAAGAAAAAACTAATTACACAGTTTAGTTATAAATCACGAGACAAATCTTTTGAGCCTAATTAGTCCATGATTAGACACAAATTATCAAATAAAACGAAAAGTGTTACAGTATCACAACCCAAACTTTTTCCAACTAAACAAAAGTGAAAAAGGTCAAAGCCTGTGCTGCCCTACCAGTACGGCAGTACCAGTGTGTCGTCTACTGTTCCTGCTACTGCCACCAGAGTTTCTTTGGAGGCTTCTCTGGGCCTTTCCCTGTGGCCGATGACCCGTGTGGTCGTCTTCTCGAAACAGTGTTCCACTATGCACGCAGATTTTTTTATATACTACTGCACTAGTTACGCTAGACACAACAAAAACAACCACAACTGTTCAGACGGCGTCCGTCCGTCCGGCTTCCGTCCCATGTGACCTGCCGGAACGGGCTCGCAATCGCGTTGTGTATGGTGTGCACGCTGCGCAATGGCTAAGCCCTGAGCTCAGTACTCGTAGTTCCTTGCAAACTGTACCAAGAAGTGCCAATGGAAACGAGGTGGACTTGCAATGGCGAAGAAAATCACAAGTTCCCCAATCGCCTTGGATTTATCACGTACTAGCGCAGAATTTTGCGTTGCGGCTATTACGCTACGCCCGAATCCGGTGCCCCATCCCCAGCCCGCCATTGGGGAAAGTAGTAATTGCCCGCCCGCCCGCGCCGTGATCGAGGCTAAGCGACGCGAAATGAATTGCCATGCCGTGCAGGTCCGTGCCGCCAGATCGATCGAGCGTTGGTGGATGGTGGTTGTGTGCCGGGCTGCCGTGCCTGAGCCTGTGACGGAACGCGTCACGGACACGGGGTTTTTTTTTCTTTTCGCACACACAGGCCACAGCTGCTACAGTGCAGCGGGCGTCGAGGAGCAGAGGAGGAGCCCCACTACACGGGAATCTCTGCTCTTGCCCCGCAGACGAAGCGCCAAAGCCCCCGTGCTCCACCCAAGGAGCATGTCGTTTACGTTTACTACTGACACCGTCCCCAACGACGACGAGCAAGGCCAAGAAACGCAACGCTGAAGAGGCAGGGAAAGCGTCGTCGTACCGGCGGTAGGAGACGGGGACGATGCCGGCGCGGTACTCGGCGATGTGGAGGAACATGGGCATGGCGAGGTCGAAGTGCGGGCGTGGCGGGTTGCACCAGCCGCCGTCGTCGGAGGGGAGCGCGTAGTTGGGCGGGCAGAAGTTGGTGGCCGTCACCAGGATGGAGGGGCTCCCGGGGCGGCACCACCGCCACCCGGGCTGGTTCTCGCACTTGAGCTCGAAGCACGCGCCGCAGCTCAGCCCCTCGTTGAACAGCGCCGTGCTCAGCGCCGCGTTGTTCACGCCGTACCCCTGGCTGTACAGGTTGCCGTACCCGCACGCGCCGCCTGCAAGACCGACCGCCGCCGTGAACGGCACACGTTTCTTTCAGTTGGCCATTTTTCCCGTTTCTTTCTCATTCATGAGATGAGAATGAGATCGACGACAAGCACAGCAAGGAATGACCAAGGAGGAAGGAAGAAGAAACGCCGCGGCCAGAGCAGAGCAGACCAGCCCGGACGCAGGAGTATGCAACCAACGTACCCATGGTGCCCGAGGCGTCGCTGCCGCCGTAGAACGTGGCGTGCGCGCTCTGCCAGCCGCCGCCGCCGTACACGCCGGGAATGCGGGCGTCGGCGGGGGAGACCATCATCGCCGCGGCCAGCAGCAGCAGCGCCGGCATTGCCGCCATCACTCTCCCAAAGTCCTCCTTCCTCGCCTGCCGCTACAGGACGGATGCTGTCAGAGTCAGTGCAGCGCACCACGCAGGCGAGCGAGCGAGCGGCGGCGGCACAGGGAGTGGAGTGGTGGGTGCCGAGTGGAGAAGGGCGGGGTCGTATTTATGGAGGCACGAGACAGACCAGATAATGGCGCGGCCTCTGGGGGACTGCGTGTGAGGGGCGTCTACTAGCCCACAGCGCGGTGAGAGGAGGAGCAGGCCGCGGGCCGGGGAGGAATTGAGGAAAGCGGAGGAGAAAGCGCGGTTGATTGCCCGGATTCAGCAGCTGATGCCGGGAGGGTGAGCTGCTGATGGCGTGGTACGTGCAGCTGCTAGGAGTACATTGCTGCTACATCGCTGTGCACTCGTTGCTGTGCACTGCTCACCTTGCCTGCATCCTCACGCAAACGGAGGGCAGTTGGGACCTTTCCTTTTTTTCCAACTTTTTATTTAATTTTTTGAACTGCATTCTTTTCTTTTCCTTGGCACCGTTTGGATGCTAAAATTTTTGGCAAAACGTTACTGTAGCGTTTTCGTTGTTATTTGGCAAATATTTTCCAATCATGGTCTAATTAGGCTTAAAAGATTTGTCTCGTTCATTTCGTCTAAACTGTGTAATTAGTTTTATTTTTTATTTATATTTAATGCTTCATGTATGCGTCAAAGATTTGATGTGACGGGGAATCTTGAAAAAATTTGACATTTTAGGGTGCAACTAAACAGGCCCATTGTAGTATGTACTGTATACGGCACTGTTTGGATCCGATCATGGGTCAGACCGTCAGAGTAGCAGCGGTACACCGTACACACTACTCGATGACGTTTGCCGCGGTGCTGTCGAGTGAAAACCCGTCACGCGTACAGTGGCCTGTGATCATGCCAGTGAAGTTTAATAAATGGCCATTTCGGCAATTCTGTGGTTATGTACTGCAAGAATCGCTACGGTGCGTGAAGAAAATTGAATGGATCGTTGTGGATCAGTGGATGAATGTGCCGGATTAGTGAGAAGCAACAGACGCCCTGTTCGCTTAAACTTAGCAGCCTGACATATTAGCTATGTTACAGTGTTTTTTTTCTCACAATAAATCACCTTCAGCCCTAGAGACCATGAGGCGAACAAGTTAGTGGCATTATTGGCGTCATATATGTGCGTTGGGACGGAACCCACAGATAATAATCTGGGTAATTTACAACGATTTCTTTTCCTATCAGGGTTCATTAGGAGTTTCACGAGAACCAGTGTCTTTTTTTTTTGAGGAAATTCACAAGAATCATGCTCGCAAAAAAAATTACAAGAATCAGTTAAACGGAGAAAAATAATGCCGTTTCCTAAACGCGGCGTGATACAATTCCCTGCAACATCAGGGGGGGCCGTTTTTACTAAACCATTCCCCCAGTCACAGCGTCTGCGCCGCTGCCCGAACCCATGATTTGGCCCATCATTTGGTCCGGTCTTTTTTCCTCTCGCCGTGCCGGGGGTCCATGGTCCGAAGGGAGGCACCATGATTCGGGGCTCCGGACCAGGAGGCACGCTGCAGCTGCAGGCTGCACGCAGGCGGACTGGCGAGGGCTAAGGCTATCCGCACTCGTAACCTCTATATTCATCCTCTATATGTTCTAGTCACCAAGATTCTCTCCTCTATACTCAATTCTCCCGCACCCATCCATCCTCTATATCATCCTCTATCCACTCTATCAACTGTGGGACCCACTTATCACTTTATCTAAATATATCCATATGTGATCTAGTTTTGAAGGATTTATTGAGACGAATTTAATGGTGCAATCGAAATTTAATTTGGATTTTTGGTTTGTGAGTTATAACATTTTTTTCTTTATTTAGCTAGTGGGGCCGTCACGGTAGAGTATAGAGTAAGCACTGTATCACTCTAAATATAGAGTGAGAGAAAGAATAGAGTATCGTTTTAGAGTATCCAGTGCAGCAGTTTTTACTCTATATTCATACTCTAAAGCTTTAGAGTATCGTTTTAGAGTACCCACTGCGGGTAGTCTAAGAGCATCTATAACAGCTCATTAATATACTTCGTCCCAGTAAAATGATATTGGTGATCACCGATACTATTTTTTAGACTATTAGGGGAGATAATCTAACAGATCACTAATAATCTCCTTTAATATATGGGGTCCACCTTCCTCCATCTCAGGTCCATGATGACCATGGCCGCTGGAGTAAAGCTTTTCGTGAATGCGTCTTTCACCGGCCACCAAGCCATCTCCGTCGAGCGTCACAGAAGAGAGAAGTGGCTGTTGAAGGTGGGGTCCCGGCTATTGAGGGAGATACAACTTCCCCTTTATTTAAAGGGAGATAGAGGAGATATTGGCCTAAAAAGAGGATGTGAAAGAAAAGCAGTTGGAGCATTAAATTTAACTTATCTCCTCTAATATGATAGATTTATGGGGACAGAGAACAAGAGGAGAGCTGTTGGAGATGCTGTAAGTAGTACTGTAGTGGAGGCACGCTGTCGCTCACGGCTCGATGGCGCCAGTGCGCCACGCCTGCCGCGGCGAGGAGACCAAAAGGGGCATCCGCGCGCCGCGCCCGTACGAACGCTATTCGTGGACCGTCGGCTGGTGGCCGGCTGGCCGCACGCCGCGCTTTGCGTCCATCGCAAGCTGTGCGCCGGTCGCTGCGCTCTGTCTCAGCCTCTGCCCTCTGCTCTCCTGGGCTCCTAGCCGGTGGCCATCCTTCTCGCTACCTCGTCTGACGGCGCGAGTGAATTCAACCGGTCGGCTTTTGGTACTACGCCGTGTTCCTTTTTCCACAGTGTTGTCGCGGGTCCCTCGTCTGCCGCCTGCCGACGGCCGGAGGGTCTCCTCTTTTCGTCGGCGGCCAGTGCTTTTGCTCCGCAATGGCGTTTTTGTGTGCTTCGCCTTCGCGCGTACGGTGGTCGGTGGGAGTTTAAAGGGGCTACATCCTACGTAGAGGTAGAGTACATGGCAATGCCATGCGAGTTCGAATAAAAGGCGCCGCCTTCAAATGTGGAGGGAAGCAAAGCTCTGGCGCGCTCCCTTTCGCCGCCGGCTCGCCGCGAACCGTCCGTCCGTGTGTACGCCGTGTGCCAAAAGGAGGCAACTGTGTCTGCGAACTGCACCTGAATCCATATTATGCTTCGATTCGGTATAGCCATGGTGGAGTATATAGTAATATACTAGTAGAGCGCGCAGCATCGTATTGTCACCGGCATTTGCATCGCCATCGGCAATGATTGGAAACCAGTGTGGCTGAGAGTTGCAGCCTCAACACGTGCCACGTAGTAGCTAAAGTGGACCTGGTCACCCGCAGAGATACAGACACAGGGTTGGTGTGTGAACTAATAAATCTGACCATGCATGCAATGCAGCCACGATGCATTTGGAGCCTGTTTAGTTGGCAAAAATTTTGGCGAAATGTAACTGTAGCAGTTTCGTTGTTATTTGGCAATTAGTGTCTAATCATGGTCTAATTAGGCTTAAAAGATTTGTCTCGTCCATTTCGTCTAAACTGTGTAATTAGTTTTATTTTTTTATCTATATTTAATGTTTCATGCATGCGTCTAAAGATTCGATGTGACGGGGAATCTGAAAAATTTGGCATCTAAACGGTACCTTGTTGGGTCAGCTGCTGCTGCGATTGGGTCATGGACGGCTCGTGATAGATGCGGAGTGCAGGGCTCGAACTTCATCTCTGCATGCGCAGCGCAGTGGTCGTACTCTCGTAAAGTCGTACGTGCTACTAATGCCGTGTCTACTGGCTGCACTGATCAATCGCCTAGCTACCAAATGACACTGCCTTAGCTCTCACGGTGGTTGCGCCGGTACAAGGAGTGAAGTGTCGTGTGTTTCTTAGCGTGACGGGGGCGTTTCGCACGACGCCACGCACAAAAACAGTTTTTGGCCGTGGACCGTGGCACGCCGTATCGTTTTCTGCTGCCAGTTTCCAAAGCTCTCGTTGGTTCACGAGGGCTGCAACCAACCAAGGAATGCCCGGAGCCAGGCCTCGGATCCGTGCGTGGCCGAGCGACATCCGCGACGGCGCGCCACCCCACCATTACTCTACTCGCCCACGGCCGAGGCCATGACATGATAGATGTCCCCACCGTCTGGGCCTCGAGCAGATCGCCCGGAAACCGCAACCGCGGTGGTGCCAGTGCAATGCTACGCATGCGCCGGTGCAGGCTGCAGCGACGCTCCGGTCGGACGTGGTCGTGGCTGGTCCCGCATCCACCCGCGCTTCAAAGCGCCTCGCCGGAATTGAAGCCTCCTTTCCCTTCTCGCGTCCATGCCAGGCCTGCACCCCCATCCCTCTTCACTGCCCTTGCGCGTGACGCGCACGAGTGCATGCCGGACGGACGTACGCCAAGTTCAATCGGGATACGCCTCCTGCCGGCTGCCTGGCGTTGGATCGGCACGGTGGACGTACAAGATTTTACCGGCCGGACGACGGTTGTTACCTCAACTGGTCAGAGTTCAGCAGAGAACGTGAATGCGACTGTGACTACGGGTCAAATGAAAGCGCGACGGGCTGGACGTGACTCAGCAGGCCCACTCGCCCGGACCAGCGTTTTTGCTTCGGTTGGGGGGTTCCGCTGTTCCGGTGGGTGCCCCGGGCCGTGAATGCGATGGCGACGGCCGACGACCGGCTCGATCGGGGCGGCCTTTAGCTCGTCGCGCGGTACGCTTGCCGGCCGCGGCCACCGCGCGCCACGCCCACGCATGCATGTGGGTCCGTCTGGGTGGTGGGCGTTAACTCTCCAGCGGGGCGTGCGTTTACTCGTGTCTTGGCTTCCACGTCTGCCCGCTGGTCCGGTCTGGTTCTCGCCGATTCATTCGCCCTCGCTGCGACAGGCCACACGACTTGGGTCCACACCTGCCTCTGCTCTTTCACCGGCGGTTCAGGGTACAGAGGTCAGGTCAACTCTGAGCCTGAGCTGAGCACTATGATTATTTGCACTCTCACTTTTTGCTAGTGTCACTGCTTCAATCATTTGCGAGGTTGGTCAGCTCTATCGTGGACCCTGGAGTAGGTTACCAGGGTTGTTGCAGCCTCGTAAACGTAAACGGGGTAGTAGACCATATCTCCAAGGCTCCAACAGTCCAATTAGCCAGTCCCATAGCCATGTGAGTTTTCGTCGCAAAGCAGCAGCCAGCGGCCAAACAAGAGTACTAGGCCCGTAGCCGTACGGAATACTGTTACCACCGTGCGCTAGTACTTCCACTACTCCACCAGGGCCTTGTTTAGATTGGGAAAAAATTTCAAACCGATGAATAGTACCACTTTCGTCTTATTTGATAAATATTGTCTAATCGTGGACCAACTAGGCTCAAAAGATTCATCTCGTGATTTACAACTAAACTGTGTAATTAGTTATTTTTTTTACCTACATTTAATACTCCATACAAGCAGTTAAAAATTGATGTGATGGAGAGAGAGTGAAAAAACTTGGAATTTTGATGTCATCTAAACAAGGGGCAGGTGTAGAGCTACGGATCTAGTGCTGCGGCACGATCCCATGCCTCCGTACGCGGCCGCCGCTGCTGCTGAGCGGCGGATCGTGCACGGCGCTCGTCCGATCTTGTGGCCGGTGGGTGGATCCCTGTCCCGTTGGGTTGGGGCCCCGGAGGCCCGGACAGACACCAGACAGACCAAGGTGGACGGGGTTTGGTTTGGCGTCTCGGAATCCGGGCCACGAACACGTACTGTACGTAACGTGAGCATGCTCCGGCTGGGCTCGTTGCCAGAGAGGAATATTTGTACTGCCCCCTAAATTCACAGCGAGAAGAATACACACACGGCAGCAGTCCGCACTCGGCAGAGAGGAGAGGAGGGCGATAAGCAGGAAGAACGGCGAGCAGAAAGATCTTGAGACAAAGGGAAGGGCACGAGAACGTACGCTCTGCTCTCGCCTTTTTCCCGCCCTCGTCTCTCGGCACTCCTCCGCGGACGCATGCAGCCTTCGCGATCCGCTGGAAAATACTCTCGCCCGGTCACCGCCTGTCTCAAAAAAGACCCGGCTTTACGAGACTTTCGTGGTGCTAGGAGTTATCCCGTAGTGGATGTGAGTGAAGGGCTTGTTTAGTTGGTGAAAATATTTGAGTTCTGTAACACCCCAGGTGTTTAACTCCTTAATTGCATTGCATTTGCATAAGCATAAGCATGCATCATGCATATTATTTTATGTGATGCAACAACTGTGATTGTTTTACCAATTTTATTTGGCTCACATCATGTGATACGTGATAGTTGGTGTGACAAAAAGGTAGAGTGGCCAATTATGTCCTACAACACCTTAGTTATACTTAGGGTAACTCTTGGAGCAAGGTTCATGTTGACCAAAATTACTAAAGTGCCCTCCAAGAGGTGGTTGACCACCCTTTTGGTACTAGGATGCTCTGGTTTGACCAATTAAAAAGTCCAGCTTAGAAATCTTGCATGGAGGAGTAACCTTAAGCAAAGTTGTAGAGAATTTTATAAGGAACAAAAGTTCTAATATGGCCATCTCATGAAAATGACCAGAACATGCTCAAAAATGGCCCACAAGTCAGCTTGAGTGGTGATCAACACTTAGAAAAATTCTAAGTCTGGAAATTTGGACTTTTCAGTTTCATTGTACCCCACTTTGACACCTTATAACTCACAAACCAGGCCAAACCAGTCCTTGAGCCAATTGACAAAGTTGGAGCCCTCATGTAGCTCTACAACATTGTCCACATCACCCAAGCCTGGTTCCCAACGGTTTATGAGTTAGCGTGCTTCAAAAATCGAGTTTCAGTCGGGGGAAAGTAACTGAAACTCAGTTCAGATTTCGTGTGCCTCACTTTGGAGCGTTGTATCTCACTAACCAAGCCGAATTGGCTCACGACCCTATTGGCAATGTTGAAGCCCTCACGTAGCTCTACACTTTTGTTAACTACGGCTCTCACCGAATCAGCCTCGATCACGAGCTATGAGGCGATGAAATCCCTCTGTCAGTCGAGCTCGATGACACCGTTCACCGCGATTCAGTTTCGTCAGAAGGGGGAATGGCCGACCGGCCACAGGGCCTCGCCGACGCGTGGGCATGCGGTGGCGACCGTACGCCGGTCCTGGCCCCACCGGTCAGTCCACGGCGCCTTCAAGACTGCCACGACGCGTCGAGGCGGCCTCCATTCCTTTCCCCTCCCTCTTCCGGCTTCAAAACGCCAGAACCGAGCCGCCATTGCCGCTCCACCTCCGGCGAGCTCGCGCGCGTTTTCCACTGCATCACCGGCCACCAAATCACGCCAATTCCTCCGCCTCACCACCCTACACCTCCTCGACCCACCGGCGGCCTTGATGGAACTCAAGGTGAGCCCCATTGTTACCTCCGCCATTCCCGAGAGGCCACCGAAACTCCGCCATGGAGGCTCACCGTGGCCGGGGTAGCTCGGGCCTCTCTCCGTCTTCCCTTCCTACCTCAATAGCTCCGCCTAGCTGCAGTGAAGCTCGTACCGAGCTTAGCTGGGACCGTGCGGCCTCACCGGCGCCGGTACACCGCCACCCGACCATCACCGGCCGCCGCTCGCGGTGACGAGCCCCTCCCACTCCAACCCAAGCCGTCCTTCTTGCACGAATCGAAGCACCATGTGACGGAGAACGCGAGGGTGTGCTTGATTTCCCGAGCGAGCTTCCCTCCGACGAGCTTGAGCTCGCCGGAGCTCGCGGTTCGCCGCCCCTCTGCCCTCTGTCACTGACAGCGGGGACCCACCTGTCGGTGCCGCGCGTAGGCGGGAGCCCGAGCGGGCCGCGCGCGAGCGCCGTGGGCCGCGTCCTTTCCCGGGCCGGCCCAGTATAAAAGGAGATCTTTTTCATTTTTATTTATTTTTGCTACAGAATTTTGGTTAAGTTTGGAAAATATAGATCTAGGGTTTTACTTGCCCAAAAATTATGAGATAAATTTTGTTGGAATCCACAGGGTGTGTAGTATTTTAGAAAAATATGAACTTGTTATGTGATGTTTGTTTTCTGGGATATTTAAATAGGTCTTTGAAGTGGGTTTTAAATCACATGCAAACTTGTTTAAATTATATCTTGAGTTTCAGTGTTCCAAAAATTATGAAATTTGGTGAGTAGGCTAATTTATACTTGCTCTAGCTTTGGTAAAAATTTGGGCAGTAGTGCTTAAGTGCTTTTCAAGTTATTATGCTATCTTGTTATTCTAGGAAATAATTGAATGAATTTTTGTAATTTTTCTACATTTGCAATGTTCATATAAATTTTTGGAGAATGTCTTTGTTCCCTAGAGTGTCTAAGAAAATTAAGAAATCTGTTGTTTGACACTTTTTACTGTGCTTTGTTATTTATACAAAAATCAGCCTTTTTGGCTTGGGAATTTTGTGTAGGAAGTTCCTGTGAATAAATTTAGTTCAAATTTTTACAGTAGCCTCTTTTTGGGTCAGAGAGTCTCCTGTAATTTTTGTAGAATTTTAGGAGCAGTTTACATATATGTTTGAAATTCCACTTAATTACTTAAGTACATTAAGAAATGAGTTTAAATAAATATTCTAGGTGGGCACACCTTACTTTCTGGTGTTTTTGTGACCTTTGTGAACTTGTAGTAGTATTAGTTTGGTCTTAGAAAATGTTTGCCACATCAATAAATATTTAACCTTTACAATTTTAGGTTTTCTGGACAGCTGATAGTATTTCTAGGTTTGACCTTGGATAAAGGTGGTTGCTGGAAAACTTGTAAATACCAAAGTTATAGTAAAAATTGTAAATGAGCTTGTGTCAAAAATTGGAAGCATTTGGCTTAGTAGTTTGGGAGTTATTGATGTTTAAAGTGACAGTCCAGAAGTGACTGCTCTCTGTTTAGAGAAAGCAGATTCTGGAACTTTGGAATTTCGACTAGGTAAACTTTGGAATTTAGTATTGTGATCTGAAAACATTTTGTGGTACATTTCTTAAGCTTTCCAGGTTGTCTTAGATCATATCTTTTGGAGTTAGGAATCTTCAGTTATGTCAGAATCTTTGAGCTGCTGTCCAGAATAACTTACTGTGGTACCCTAAGTAATGTTACTCTTGTGTTTGTTAGGTGTTAGGGCCTTAACCGAAGAGGAACAACTATATCTTAGGTTGGGTAGATTAGGTAAGTACTTCTCCACCGGAGAAGAGATTTGCACGTACTAATACAATAACTTGAATAGAGTATTTTATTTCTGAAATGCATTTCATTCCGAGCATGTTGCACCCATTTATGCATTCATGATATTTATTGTGCATTCATGCAATAGGTGTACCGGAGGGAGTAACTCTCCTCGAATTCGAGCCTGTAATTCCGGAGGAGAACCAGGAGCAGCAGGAGCCCGAGGATCCAGCAGGCGAAGGAGACGCCGCTGAAGACTTGCCGGAGTGCCCTGACCACCGGCCTTCAACTTTTCTCAAAGGCAAGCCCCGGTGCATGCTGAACCTACTGTTTTATAAATTAATCTTGAGTACTTTTAATTGTTTACTGCATTAAGTTGTAGGAGTTGTATGAAAACAATTGTTGCATTATACCTGTCCTTGTCCAGATATCGTACTTAATCCTATATTAGGTTTAGGCACGTGCCAATGCTTAGCCCTGCTTAGTTCGGTAGAAGTCGGGTGATTTCCGGTCATCCGCGAGATGTAGGAAGGAGTCACGAGTGGCTTTATGGCTATCGTGATTGGAACCATGCCTTAAAATGAAATTGAGACCGGGCGGGAGTTCGATAGTACAGCCGCAAGACACTTCACGTCTTGGGTGTGGAGCTATGCCCGTCTGAGTCGTTTAAGGACCGATTCGCTGTACGTCCTTGAGTCATGTTGAACGCAGTCTAACACTTAGTTGGCCGGATAAGCCGTTCCGACCGCGAAGTCGAGTAGTATGGTTCAGGCCGGGAATCGAATGGTAGGTTGCATCTTGGAGGAGAGAAAGGATGTGCTTGGGGATATTGGCGTGAGACCAAGGGGGGTTAGAGTCCCTATCACCTGGCAGAGTGTCGCCCTTGGGGACGCGACATTATTCGGGCCCGCGATTCCTGAACTGTACAAAAGATGACCTGAGCAGCCTTCGCCAGGCGTGACTCGGTGAGTGTTAGAAATACCCCTCCAGCTGGATAGGAATTCGATTCGAATCGCCGTCGCTCCCGGTTAGTGAGCACTTGACTTGAGCAGCGGCAACGTAGATCTCTTTAAATGAACTGGTGGTTAAGGGAATGATACAATGTTGCCACAATTCATACCTGCTCTGGATATAATGATGATAATTGTTTGATTATAATCAAGTGCATGATTAGTACAGGTGCTAAGATAGATGACAGGTAAATGCTAAAAATAACTGCTAGTATAGGCTATAAGAGTTTCAATTACTTATGCCTTTATGCAAAATGTTATGTCAGCTAGCCTCTTGTGTAAGCCTTGCATAATCCTTGGTGTCATCTTATTTCTGGTTTTCGACGGGTAAGTCTAGCTGAGTACATTCCAGTACTCAGGGTTTATTCCCTCCTGTTGCAGATGATATGCTCTATCAAGGCTTCTGCAAAACTTGTCTCCACCCTGCGGGTGAAGAAGACTAGATCACTTGGGCGTGATCATCTTTTATGTACTTTCCTCATGCTTTTGCGGGTTGTTGATCATCAAGACTGGCAGTAGTTAAACAACGGGTGTGTTTATGCTTCCGCTACTTTTATAAACTGAGTTTGTAATAATTGCGACTCCGTTTGTGTACACTTATTTCCGAACTACTTGTGAAATGTAACGTATGATGTTGTATGTTGAATGATGCGATCCTGGTTGTAAGCAAGTTGGTTTGAAACCCTTCGTGGTTTCGATTGACTACCGGGATTATATGGGCTCAAGTTCGAAAATTTGAGCGCTTCGGTGCTTGTTTTTGTACTTGTGCTCTTATAATTTGGTCGGTTCTGTTACAGATTCGGCTACTGTAACATTTTTTGTTTTATTTGATTATTTGTGTCTAATCATGAACTAATTAGACTTAAAAGATTTGTCTCGTGATTTATAACTAAACTGTGTAATTAGTTTTTTCTTTCGTCTATGTGCCGTAAGATTCGATGTGACAAGTATCATAGCACTTTTTGGATTCCTTTTTAAGATCTAAGAGCTTGTTCGTTTGGCTGGAAATAAGCGGCTGAAAGTACTGTTGGCTGATTTGTTGTGAGAGAAAAACACTGTTGGCTGGTTAAAAATAAGCGGCTGAAAGCTAAGCCCCGAACAGGTAAACAGGCTCGAAGTCGACTACTGCGGCTGCACGGCACCGACACCGACGCCGATCCGTCGTGCTGCTGCTACAGCATTGCTAGCATGCAGCACAGCACACTCTGATCGAACGAAACAGTGGCATATGGATCGCGCCCCGGCGTGGGCAAGTTTTCATGCGGTTCACACGCCGTCGGTCTAACAAAAGTCTTCTCGCTTACTGTCAGCGTCAGTTCAGTTCCACACCGCGAGTACATGGACATCTCACATCTGCTGAATGCAACTTCCTCTCCTCGCTGTCGCGGCCCGCTCTGTTAGACTGTCCACAGTGTCGTGCTCTAAGGCCTTGTTTAGATGCACTCCAAAAGTTGAAATTTTTTCACTCTCTCTCCATCACATCAATCTTTGGACCCATGCATGAAGTAGTAAATGTAGATAAAAAAATAACTAATTACACAGTTTAGTTGAAAATCACGAGATGAATCTTTTGAGCCTAGTTGGTCCATGATTGGACAATATTTGCCAAATAAGACGAAAGTGGTACTATTCACCGGGTTGAAATTTTTTCAGCATCTAAACATGGCCTAAATCCATCTTCTAAAAGCAATATTTCGTTCTGATCATCGAGATTCCATCCTCTATATTATTTTTCTCCCACACCCATCCATACTCTATATCATCCTCTATACCAAAGTGGGACCCACACATCATATTTCTTATCTTTTTTTACCTCCCTCCCTCCCCACTCTCTCTCCACCGCCCGCCTTCTCCTTGCTCTGCCTCCTCGCCTCCCGCCGTCCTCCACCTCTCGCGGCGACCGGGAGCTATCCTCTCTCTCTCCCTTCTGAGCAGACCTCCCCAGCGAGGCCACGGCGCGACGGCGCAGCCGCGGCACTTCCCCGGCGCGACCCCGGCGGCCCCTGCGTTCCTCGGCCTCTCCTGCTCCGACGAGGGCGCGCGAGGCCAGGGCCGGATCCGCTGCCTCGCGCGGGGCCGTGGCGGGAGGACGGGCTCGACGACGCTGCGGCAGACGAGGTGGCGCGGCGGCGGCGCATCCCGGGCTCCCCTTGCTCGAGCGCGAGGGCCACCATGGCCGGCAGCTCTGCCTCCTTCGAGCATACGCGGGCACCTCCGGGCAGACGCGGGCGGCTCCAGGCAAGCGCGGGCAGCTCGCATCCCCGGCCAGCGCGGGGAGCACGGCAGCGGGGTCGAGGGGCTCGGCGTGGACCTGCAGGAGGCGGAAGACGGCGGAACCGGCGTCGGCGTCGGTAGGTCCGGCATCGGGCGTGGCGTAGGCGGTGTGCAGCAGTGGTGGGCCCCGTGCCACACGGACAGGTAGCGGAGGCTCTGTACAGCGCCAGGAATAGAGGATGGAAGAGCACACGGTAAAATAGCGTGCCCTTTACAGGGCACCGCTGCAGGGTTCCCTTCTGGTATATGCCCCTTCCGGTATATGCTCCTCCGTTTCCCACCGCGGATAGCCTTATGCGCCCACGTTTATGGCTGCTTGTGCTTCTGCCGCACGTGGAAGTGGAACCTTGGTCAGTGAGCTAGAGCTCTGCAAGCAATGTCACGTCTCTTGTGCAGTGAGCATTAGTCGTTGGCCCTGTTCATCTGGTTTATAATCCGTTTTTTTCAACTTGTTTTTTTAGCTAGAACAGTATTTTTCTCTCACAACAAATCAGTCAACAATGTTTTTCGGCCGACTTATCAGCACAGCCGGAGCGTTGTCTCTCTTTGAAGACCTCGCGCAGTTCTCCTTGCTTGTCTTATTTCTTGCTCTTTTTTTTTATGTGAAACAGGAGGGGCAAAAAGGCCCTACAGTATTGTCTTCTTTCTTTCGATCGGGCACGCAGAGGGTTGGTTGCGCGTCAGCTGCTGTCGTATTTGTACTATTCATTAAGATTGCGTGCGTTAGGTGGGTCGCCGCTCCTTCTGACCACAGTCTGGACAGATTGATAAGGGTTTGACCTGAGTGCTCACTCTTTTTCAGCAGCAGATGGTTAACATTTGAGTTTCCTGAGAACTAGCCAGGTTTATGGCTGCCAGCCTGTGGATTTATCGATTGTGAACAGCCCAGCACGTGCAATGCAATGCAATGCAACACATGAAACGGAAAGGTGTGCAGTTCAGGAGTTCAGACCTGAGCGCTTGACTCTCGAGACAGAGTTTCAGACATGTTTATCAGGTCGGCTTCATCAGATTGGCATCGTCGTCGTCCCTTCGCCGGGTTCAGTGACGCCAAGTTGGCATCGTCGTCCTGCGCCAGCAGGCAGCCTTGCTCTCTCGGTAGTCGGTACCAGTCCATCGTCTATTCATCTGGCTGCTTGCAAGTTGGCGACTTGGCGTACGCAGTGCCTGGTGGAATCAGATCGTCTAACTTTGCTTCATGAACTGTCGTCTGCAGTCGGGAGTAATCTGGCCACTCAGCTCGGATCGGACGGTGAGCAGATGATCTGCGCAGCCCTCCTCTGCACGTTGGCCTTTGGCCCAAGAGCACGGCCTGCTTCAGTAGAAAAGAGCCGAGGCGTTTCCTTTTTGGCGCGATTTCTTGCTGTTTTGGCGCCGCTCCTCTCGTTTTTGGCGCGAGCACGAGCACGAGCGCAGTCACGCGGCGGCGATCGACGTATCCTGGTGCCGCTCGGTCCAAGTGCAGAGTGAAAACCCATGCGACGGTGATCGACATCTCCTGGTGCTGATCGGTCTCCTTCCAGGTTCCAAAAATCCCAGCACTTGTCCTCTCTTTCGTATCCTGGTGCTGCTAGGTCTAATATGATTGTGCTGAAATGATAGATTCAAGGAAATCTGGGATACAGTCTGCATCAAAACAAAATCAACATGTTCAAGATGGAAGCTTGAAGGAAATATAAACTTGCTTGCAATCAAAACAAAATCTACATTTTAAGATGGAAGAAGAAAGGTATGTAATGCCACTGTCGTTCCTTTCTGTCCATCTGATTAGATGTTCAGTTCATCTTCATCACCAAATCAAATATTTATTTGAACAGCATAAATAATACAATGTACATCCTTATTTTTTTATTGTAGGGAGGGTTTGCTTCCTAGTCTATTACCTCAAGTTGGCATGGAATTCGGTACTATAGATGAGGCTTGGATGTTTTGGATTACCTATGGGGGTCAAAAAGGCTTTGAGGTTAGAAAAAGGTACACAAACAAAAGAAAGTCAGATGGAAAAATCAGTTCCTGCAGATATGTTTGTGCAAATGAGGGTCACAGGTTGCTAGATAAAAGGGATCATCTAACGAAGTGTCCGAGAGCTGAAACTAGAACCAATTGTGCAGTTCGCATGGGACTTGTAATGGACAAGGACAAGGGAAATTACAAAGTGAATGATTTAGTTTTGGAACACAATCACACCCTTCAGTTACCACAAACTTCACATTTGATGGTGTCTCAAAGAAAAATTTCAGAGTTACAAGGTTTCGAAATTGAGACCGCTGACGATGCAGGAATTGGACCCAAAGCTGCACATGAGTTGGCTTGCATCCAAGTTGGTGGCTCAGTTAATCTCAGTTACACTCTTCAAGACCACAAGAACTATTTACGGGGCAAGCGCCAAAGAGAGATGACATATGGTCAAGCAGGAAGCATGCTTATGTATTCTCTTTTATGTGAAGGAACAACAAACTTTTGTAAAGAAGGGAGGTAAGGAAAAGAAAAAGGTTTTAAAGGTATGTCATAACAGAAGACATATTGAGTTCACTGGAAAAACAGTTCAATTGTATTTGATTATTTGCTTCTCTTTTATCTGAAGGAACAAGAAAATATACAAGTTGCATTCCATGATGATGCAGCAGCACCAAATATTTTCCCTAGCACTTCTTTACCCAAGGAAGGGATGTCTAAACCATACATGGCCATAAATAGCTTCTCTGAACTTTTGACGGTAATATTTCAAAAGTAATAGACATTTCCTCTGAATTTAACATGGTCACTATGTTGAATTATTGCTCTTTTATTTTCTAGGGATCAATGGCAGATGGTGTTATCGCTGACTTCTAATTGCACAGATCATGTAGTCTCTGCATCATGGAACATGGATCATCAGCGTCCTTTGAATCATGTTCAGATATTCAGCATATGCACTTGAAACTAGATGTAGCCTCTGAAGTTGCAATTCCCAGCAATAGCTTTTGTGTATTTCATCGGCAATAGTATGACAGAACACAGTAATGTCATATGCACTTGAAACTAGATGTAGCCTCTGAAGTTGCAATTCCCAGCAATAGCTTTTGTGTATTTCATCGGCAATAGTATGACAGAACAATTTATAATACAATGGGAAGCTTGCTCACACTTGCACAATGGCAATCTTTACAAATCCATTGGCAATAGTCATAATTTACATAGGTTGCTAGCACTTGCAGAACTCAGTTTACAACATCATGTCCATCACCGCCGCCATAGGAGCCCCGCCGCCCCTGTTGCCGTCGAGGAGGTGGTACTGGATGAAGGCCTCGCCGTCGGGCGTCTCGAACCTCCCCTTGTCCTCCCTCCTTCGCCATCACTTAGTACTTCATCAATGCATATTATAGATTGTAGGCGCACAACAATTTGCTGAAGAGTCAGTTCTCTGTTTTCCCTGAAACAGAAATATAAGCTCTGGTATCCAGCTACATCTGGTGAAGGAAACCGAGCTTGAAGTAACTTTTAAAAGAGCGGACCAGACATTGTACAATCATGGGATGGAATTTGGCAAGCTGGTTACAGATACAAGGAGTGTGTGGTCAAAGTGCCACAAGCATCCACTCACAAATGTAACACAGTGTCTTTTTGGAGCTTAAATTGACAAGAATCAAAGAATTCTGTTGTTGCCAGGCACCTTGGTGCAGATGCATTGCTTGACCATGAGTGCGCCATTCAACTCTGCCATTTGTCGAACATCTTCATGGCTTAAAAATGAATGCTTTCCAACATCTTCAGGCAGTGGCGGAGCTCACCTAAACTTTTAGGTGGGCCAGACCTTAGGTCCCTTAGATGGTGTTGGCACCCGGCCCGTTCGTTCTGAACATGGATATTCTTTCCTAGACAAAACGTCAAACACCTTCCATGCATAAAAGACATGGTCAGATTCAACCAAATCGCTTGCCTGTTGACACGAGATAAGAAATAAATTGTTCCCATCAATTGGAACGCAACGTCAAAGCATGCATATTGTACCGTCGTTGATTAGTCCACAATGCCTAATTCAAACGCTAGTGGGGGAAGGATGCAAAATAGAACTTACGGATGGAGTGGGGGCTTGCATGTGTATCGTCTCCCTGGTTTCTGTAGTCCGTGATGGCCAGGCCTCGACGGGCGGCAGCGGACCGGCCGGCTGGCAATGGCGGCACCGTACCAGCTGCGTGTAGGGGCGGTAGGAAGTGGTGGCGCGGCACCTGATAGCGAACAACGGAACAAGCGAGACATGGTCCGTTGCGGCCCCGTCGCCTCCACGCATGCCTACGTGACCTTGTGCCTGTGCGGCCTGCGCCTATACGCGCGCCCCGCGGCTCTGCGCCCGCCGGCGTGACCAGGCAGCAGCGGCTGCTAGCCGGCAGAGGCGACTCGCAGGGAGTCCGCAACGGCGGCGGAGTGGCGACTCACGCAGGGGAAACTGGGGGAGTCAAGTGGCTGGGCTAAAATGGGCCGGCCTGCAGGCTTGTTAAATTGGCATTTAGAGTCTCACGGTTGGATCTAAAAGGAACGGCTACGATGATGAACTGCAGAGTACAGTCCAGGAGCCCAACGTTAGACGATCTGATTCCGTGCCTGGTACACCTACCAGGCAGCGGACTAGGCGTTTGGCGCCACCTCCTTGTTGGCTTGGACGGGCCGGGTGCGGGGTGCCTGGCCTGAAGCCTCGTCATCATGTGCTGCGTCATGGGAATTGACCCGAGACCAATCATGGCCGGATCGCCGCCGTGACCTCAGGCCAGATATCGCACAGATAAAAGTGACCTCAGGGTGCATATTGCATTGACCCGATGAGAAGAGATGGAGCTGCCACAGGCCACAGCCCACAGCACGCGGCTCAAGTCAGCCGCTAGTCTGTGACGGTACGTGTGCGGGCGGCGGGGTACGGCCGGGACGAGCGCAAAGCGCCGCCCGCCTGCCTGCTGCACACGTCGCAACGCATCTGTGTCAGGCAGCGTCCCCGCTCGCCGCGTCAGGTCGTTGGGCTTTTCGGTGGAGGACGCGTGGTGGTGGTGCGTTGCCGCCGCGCCGTTCGTTGCTTGCAGCATGCTAGTGGTATGGGCATTCATCAGGTATACTAAAAAAATCTCTCAGTCGAGCAATACAGATAATTACAAATTCAGGTATTACATTACACAAACTGTTAAAATTCGAGTTTGTTTTATCACATATACCCAAAATTAACAAAGCCTGCAATTTTGACAGAGTTTCAGCAACATTTTTATGCAATAAACAATAGTCTTTAAATCACTTAATGTCTTCATATCAACATTTACACTACAATGGACCACTTTTATGCTTTCATATTAGACATAGAAAAGGTGCAGACAGTGCATTTGAGTAGTTTGCCTACCAAGGAACATTATCCGAGCTAAATTCGAGTTCGGATACTTTAGAATTGGGTCTAGGGATTGAGGAATGAGGATCGGGTCAACCGGACAACGAGTCAAGGCCCGTCTTGCCCTAGGCTTTGTTTAGATCCGCCGAATCGGCGCCGTCGGCACTGTGACGAATCACTGTAGCTTTTTGTTTTTATTTGGTAATAATTGTCTAAACTTTGATTAATTAGGCTCAAAATATTCGTCTTGTAAAGTACAATAAAACTGTGCAATTAGTTTTTGATTTTATCTACATTTTGATGTAACGGGGAATCTTTTTTTTACA
Source organism: Saccharum hybrid cultivar R570 (assembly GCA_038087645.1). NCBI lineage: Eukaryota > Viridiplantae > Streptophyta > Magnoliopsida > Poales > Poaceae > Saccharum > Saccharum hybrid cultivar. The sequence continues at coordinate 684,784 of JAQSUU010000044.1, read as the reverse complement.
TAGTACAATTTGATGGTGAATTTGGGAATCTAAACAACGCCCTAGGTTCCTTCCGTTCTAGAATTGTGGGCCAAAAGATTGGTCCTTGGGCCTACGGGTCTAACGGAACACGTGGTATGGAGCCAGTTTGATCGCAGCCGCGACCTCCAGTCTGCGGCACCTAACACACGAGCGGAACTTCATTCTAGTTGTTTTGTGTGTCTCTGCGTTAAAAAGAATCATCCATACCACGAGATGTTTAGCGGAATTTTTTTCAATTTTCACGGTAGGATAGCCGTTGATCCGATCTTAATCGAAATGGAACACACCACGGGGTGCTGCAGCAAGCCTACCTACATATATTTTGGTTGAAGAAAACAAGCAAACGCAACCGCTATGGCCGCTTCAAAACCACAGCTGAATAGGGTCGTATTGGAAATGGTACATTCCGAGGTGCACCACAAGGGCAAAAGTTTTTTGTGGTGAAAATTTTCATTACAAAAGTTTGTTTTTTCACCACAAACCAACTTTTGTGGTGATTTTTTTATCACCACAACTTGCCACAGGTACTTAACTCATAAATATTGTAGTGATGATTTTTTGTTCCCCACAAACGACCATACTCATTAGTGACAAATTGTGATGCCACTAGTAATGTGGCCATTTGTGGCCCTGCTCGTTGTCACAGAAACACATGTATTAGTGGCAAAAAAAAAGAATGCCACTTATAGTGTTTTAGTTGTGGACCCCTCCTTTGACTCCGAGGCTGATTGCTCAAGGATTCAAGGAACAGAGGAAGAAGAAGGCTCCAGGCTTCTACGATGCTGACTACCGAAGGCATAGGCAGTGGCCCAATGCCCAAGCCCAACACACGACGCAAGTAAGACCCAATTGCCCACCAGTAAAGAACAACCGTAATCCAGCCCTCAATATAATCTAAGAGCAGCTCCAGCGTATTGGCTAAGAAGGTGCTAAGACGAGAGAGAAAGAAGGAAAAGGGGTGCACCACGTTGGAGGGGTGGTGCCATACTAGCACCTGCTGGCACCTGTGGCTAATTTAGGCACCCAGTGCAAGCAATAAAACAAGAAGATGAGTCAGTTCGCTGTTCACAGGAAGGAGATGCAGGTTGAGAAAAGTTCACAGAACACAATTTTTTTATTCGATGTGGGACCATCTTAGCCTGTGCTAACAAGTTTACACATTAGAGAACTTTTTGCTAGCAGAGCACCGATTGACGTGTCAGTTCGTTGCACCCTGCTCAAGATTATACGGTGGAGCTGCCCTAATATGGTGTATCTCGCTGGGTCTTCATAGCAGTGGTCACATAGACAAGTTGTCGACTAAATATCGTCGGCAGTCCACCGAGGGGTATGCCCACGATGGCAGATTGTTCGGAGAGGTGCACGTGAACAAGAACAAGATGGTGACAGAGACACAAGATTAGATAAGTTTAGACCATCAGCTCGACATAATATCTTAGTTCTGTGTTCCGTTAGTTTGTACTGGCTATCATATGATATGAGATGTGTTTTACAATCTTTATAAAGAATTTAGTATTCGGCTAACAGATCTTGCGCCATCTTCAAGATATTGCGTGATGCCTTGCGGTATGCGTCGAGCAGTGTCGTGCTTATGCAAGCCTTCATCTAGTGGGTTGGACCGTCCCTTGCGGAGCGGCCCATGTTCCGCGCCGTGGGTATCTAGGGTCACATCCCCCACAGTTAGTCCTCGAGTGCATTGTATCCGCTTGGTGACGCCATCTTGGTCAAGTCCGAGAAGTCTAACATGAAACTGACCAGTTTAATGGATAATTCGAACGGTGAAAATTGAAGCCGACCAGTTTAATTGATCGTCCGTGAAAATCGAAGCCGGCTAGTTTAACTGATTGCCAGACTTGTTAAAAAGGACGCCGACCAGTTTAACTGGCCAGCTGACCAATGGAAACATCTATCGATCAATTTAACTGGACAACGGATCTCAGACTTAGCCAAGCAAAGCTCACCAATAGAATGTAAGGAGCTCAAGAAAGTTTTAAAAATTCTTCATCTTAGATGAAGCGTACACACTTAGGTGCCTTTGGTGATGTCAGATGAAAATCTCCTATGACTCAGTCATACGAGAGAAAACAAGGGCACCTAAGTGTGTACACTTAGCCCGAAGGGATGGGCTACGACGATGTCTCCTGGTAGCAGCCACTTGTCATGTGTGTCGGCCACTGTCCGCTTCGCCTAATCAGCCCCCTCCTCTTAAAATTACAAGGGTGTGCTCCACCTCACGTGTAGTTTTTTCTAAGAGGTAGGTATGCTCTTATTTATTCACAAATGTTTTGCGGTGTATATAGACTCTCTGGACGCCCAAGGAGCCGCACGTATCTCCCTAAGCTAAATTAGAAACACTTTTTAGCAAGACCATGTGCCTCACTATTTGAGTCTCTCCCCTCGTGTTTAAAAACAACTTCCTGAAACAAAAAATGCTCTTAACTTTAATTTCTTCAAGATCTAGGAATAAGCACGCAGGTTTTCCTTTCGTAGATTCATAACGACTTCCAAATAATCTGAAGCTATTATGAAGAGATATGGTTTTGTGTTTTATGCAATAAATGTTATCTACAAAGGAGTTTTAGAAAGTACTAATCTTGTGTGAGGCAATGAGGGGAGTACAGAACGAGACGTTATATGAGGATATATTTCAAAGTCTGTTATTGATATTTGGTTTTATTTATTTCTAAAAATTTCTTGATGGTCTGAAACTAATTGGGTTAACTGAAGATTTCGATACAAAGTTAAGGAACAAGTGATATACTCGACTACACCCAAATGGATAGCTCCTCAAGCTTTTTTAAAGATCAAGGTTGATGGCGTAGTGGCGCAATCCGAGAGCTATTTGTGTAATCTATGGTAACAATACAGAGAATTATGTGGCTGTTTGGTCCCAGTCCCTGCCAGTGATCGAACCCGTGGCGCCGCCTAGGAGTTATAGCAAAAAAAAAGGCCGCCACACACGGTGGCGCGAATAAGCACAGAAAGAACTAAGAGGCTATTTGAATCACCAACCAAACAAGCGTGGAGATTCTCGTTGCGGCCAATGTCCGTCAACCTAACACCCCCTTACAAAATGTGTGGTTGCCGTAACTGATACATTAACCAACACAACAACCAACTTTTTGTGGTAGCAGCATGCATGACGAGGCAAAGTTTGGCTAGGAGCCAAACAACCCTCTGTATTGCCGCAAACGCTATGGTTATTAGGTCTAGTTGACCTGTCTTCTTTGGAAGCTCTAGCTTGCCGTGAAGCAACTACTTTATTTTTTTTGACAAGAGTGAAGCAAAGCGCCTCACGTGTACTAGGTTGCAGCAAGCGACCGAGCCAACGGGGTCATGAGTCCATGGGCCTCTTTGTGGTGGGCTCCTCTCTGCTTTGTTTCGTGGGCCAAAAGATCGGACCTCGGGCCGACCGGAGCGTTGCGAGCTTCGGCCGTGGATCACGCTCACCTGGTTCTGTGGTCAACTTCTCGGGTCGGCACCCCTTCGAGTTCACAGTTCACATAGGTTTAAAAAAGAGAGTTCACAGTTCACACCACTCACCACTGATTGGTGTTTTGGCTGTTCCCCCGATTCTGTGTGCCGTGGCTCCAACTGGAAAACTGTTATATCGATTAATCCACATGTGATGAAATGGATTAGAGTAAAATTAAACTAAATTTCATTCTAATTTACTCCAACATATATGAATTGGAGCGGATACATATGCATCGAAATAAGGTTTAAGTCAATATCACATTGTAATCGTGGAACCAAAAATCAACTAGGGGCTTGTTTAGTTGGCAATTTTTTTGGTAAAATGCAACTGTAGCACTTTCGTTGTTATTTGGTAATTAGTGTCAAATCATGGTCTAATTAGACTTAAAAGATTCGTCTCGTTCATTTCGTCTAAACTGTATAATTAGTTTTATTTTTTTATCTATATTTAATACTTCATACATGCGTCTAAAGATTCGATGTGACAGAGAATCTGCTGTTCTTTTGCAAAAAAAATTTTGGAACCAAACTGGGCCTAGGAGTAGAGGTGAAGATGGCTCTCGTCCGTCGTCCTCGCAGGCTGCAGCAGGCGGCAAACCATTCCGCAGAGAATCCCGCGCGGTTCCCCACGCGTCACCGAGGTGCGTCCCCTGCTCCCGCTCCCTCCACCTCGACTTACCAAACACTGATCCGGTCGCTGATTCGCTGGTGCTGCAGTTTAGGGTAAACAAATCCCCCAGTTGACGAAGAGAGCCGCTGCCGCGGTCCTGGCCCAGCTCGAGAGAACTCTTTTGCTCTTGACTCTTGCTGCCGCTGCTGTGCTCCCCCAATCGGCGCCGCTTTCTTCCTAGTTTCTTCAACGTTCCGCGCATCAGCATCCAAGACTTTTTTTTTTTGAGGGGATCAGCATCCAAGACTTGGGATGGAGGGCACCGCGTCTTCTTAGCCGCGTCTTCTTGCCGTCTTCCCAGTCTTTGTGCAGGGTACAGCCGGAGATCAGAGATCTTGGTGCAGACAAGTTCTTGTGCAATCTTCTCAGATCTTGGTGCAGAGAAGTTCTGTTTGCTCTTCCATCGATTTGCAGGGTAAATATCGTCTCCCTTCTTAATATGGATATATGCTCGTCGGCGAAGTACATGATATGCTGCTAATACATCGTTCCATCATCAGCTTTTCTTCCCATTTGTAGTTCTCTCTAGGCGGAATCCTTGTGTTCTTGAGAGAAAAAAAACAGGTAACGTAGAGGTGAGATTTGTGAACCTGTAAGTGACTTGTGGGCTTGTTGCACTGAAGAACGAGTCAGAAAAAATCTTGTGGGAAGCTCCAAGGAATGATAATGGACCCTCGTCCTCGTGATAGTCTCAACTTTGGTGCTCGCTTGCCCACCCCAAATCCACCCACCCCTCACATGATTAGCTTCTCCCTCCAACAGCCACAGCTTCAGTTCTTCCCTTCATATGGATTCCACAGCCACAACCACAACCACAACAACCCTCCTGTCAGCTCACATCCATCTCCACCCTCGGTCATGCCTGGCTGCACCACGCCAAGCCCGGCATCAACAACCACAACTGAGCCAGACAACGCCGAGGATTTCTCCGAGGCTGTTGCTGATGATGCAATCCTTGCTTACATCAACCAGTTCCTTCTTGAAGATGAGGACGAGGAGTCCTATCCTGTTACCAGTGCGCCTGTGGAGGATTCAGCACTCCTCGCCGCTGTCGAGAAACCATTCGTGGACATCCTCAAGTCTGCTAAGCCTATCACAGCAAATACCTATGAAGTAAAATCCTGGATTACTGATGATTGCCATTCCATGGGAAGCGGAAGATTTCATGATGTGGTCACAAGTAGTCTGGACTCTACCCAATTGCCTCGTGAAATGGTTCAGAGGGATGTAGTTGGTGCTGTTCATAAGGGTCAGAAGAACCCACGTGACGATGGCTTGGAGGTGGAGGGGAGGAAGAGCAAACAGTCCGCATTGTGTGATGAGGAGACTGTCCGAGAGATGTTTGACAAAGTGCTGTTGTGTACCGATAAAAATTGTGCGTTCCACTCACCAATGCCAGCCGATGCACAAATCAGCGGGGGATATGTGAAAGGATCTGGAAATAGAAGAGGGCGAAGGAAGGGAAGATCCGGTGCTGGTGCAGAGCAGGAGCCAGTCGATCTCACAACCCTACTTATCCATTGTGCTCAGGCTGTGGCTATTGATGACCACAGAAACTCAAGTGAGCTGCTGAAACAGATTAGGAAGCATTCTTCTGCTACTGGAGATGCTGGCCAGAGATTGGCACACTACTTTGCTGACGGGCTCGAGGCTCGCCTAGCTGGCACTGGTAGCAGCATCTACCGTTCACTTGCTGCAAAGAGAACTTCTACTGGTGATATGCTGAAAGCGTACAATTTATATGTTAAAGCATGTCCATTTAGGATAATATCGCACTTTGTTGCAAATATGACCATCTTAAATGCTACGAAGAGCGTGACAAGGTTGCACATTATAGACTACGGGATAATGTATGGTTTCCAGTGGCCAATCCTCATGCAGCGGCTCTCAAAGAGATCTGGTGGCCCCCCAATCCTTCGAATCACTGGTATAGACTTTCCCCTGTCAGGATTCCGCCCTGCAGAGCGTGTTGAGGCGACAGGGCGACGGTTACATGAGTATGCCCATATGTTCAATGTTCCATTTGAATATCAGGCCATTGCTGCCAAGTGGGATACTATCCAAGTTAAAGATCTCAATATAAAGAGCGATGAGTTCATTGTCGTTAACTGCCTTTACCGAATGAGGAACATGATGGACGAGATGGTGACAGATGACAGCCCGAGAACAAGGGTTTTGAACACAATCAGAAAGTTGAATCCCAATTTGTTCGTTCATGGGATTGTCAGCGGTACTTACAATGCACCCTTCTTTGTGACACGGTTTAAGGAGGCTATGTTTTTCTTCTCTTCAATCTTTGATATGCTTGAAGCAAATGCCTCACGGATGGATGAACATAGGCTGCTGATAGAAAGAGAATTCTTTGGACGGGAAGCTGTTAATGTGATTGCTTGTGAGGGTACAGAGAGGATTGAAAGGCCAGAGACCTACAAACAATGGCAGATGAGAAACCTCAGGGCAGGCTTCCGGCAGCTACCTCTGGACAGAGAGATAATGACGAGAGCAAGGTACAAGGTTAGCAAGACCTATCCGAGGGATTTCCTCGTGGACGAAGATAACAAGTGGGTGCTACAAGGTTGGAAGGGTCGTGTCATATATGCTCTTTCAGCATGGAGTAGCTAGACTTGTAAATCCTAGTGAGCTTAGCTGACATCTTCCATTAATTTCTTGATTTTTTCACCATTTCATTTTGTTGTATTATGATTACGTTAATGAATCTGTCCCTCGTCTAGGAACCAAAATTTTGTAAGTTTGAATTGACTGACAAAAGATTTTTGTCTGTGTGCCTGACATATTTGTGTAATAGTGTAAGAGGTTTCTCTTTGTCATTGTTTGCTACCATCTCTTGAGTAAAAGATGTTGAGGCTCAGCTGATACCTTTTACAAATCTGTAAACTGTTTTGTCAATTAATCTTCTGTGATGTCATGTTGATGAATTTTGAGCCTTCTCCGGGAGTAAAGATGTTAAAGTTCGATTTGACTGGAATAAATATAACTTCTAGGTATATGCCTGACATATTTGTGTAATAGGGTAACAGTGCGCTGATTTGTTTCGTTGAACTGGTAGGCAGTAGCACCACAAAGTTTCACTTCATGGTTTCAGTGTTTGAAATCATCGCTTCAGTGAGTTAATTACATTTGAGGTGATAGTCGTCAGCAGCAGCACTACCATGGCCATGGGGGTCCGATGAAGCTCCTATATCTGCCTTGTTCAGAGAACAAGCAGGATGGCTGCAGCTTTCACCGCTAATTTGTAGAGGAACTACTAACTAGGATATGTCATTGGAACGACGGGGAAAGTTGCAGCTGAAGAATCCAAGCAGGTGACTAACTGCGACTGGATAAATTGTGCCCAACAATTTATGCAAACAGGGGTTCCTAATTACTTGTCATATTGGCTCTTAACAGTTTACACAACGGCAACTAGACATTCAGCAGTGTACTGCAAACAATGCACCGATTTCTTTCTTCAGTTTTAATACAGCTTTGCAATTGCACCAAACTGCAGCTCCATGCTCAAGCTCCCTGGTTATATCTCCAGGCACCATGAAATCTAGAACTTGGAGTAGGCTTCTCAGCAGCTCACTCAAAACCGAGCAGTGACCTGAGAAAACAGTGCCCGGAAGTCCTTTGTTGGCGTGCCCACACCTTCAGGCTTTGAGGCCAAATCAAATGCCTTGAACTTGGCCTCTTCATACTGCAGAGCCTATTATCAGAGAAGAAAAATGATTAAACTCAGAATGGCTGTCTCACCACGCTTTCCAATCGACCCATGGATATACACAATTTTAACCAGGTCCTTTCAGACAGATCTGTATAGATGGTGGTTTAGAGCATATATATATATATATATATATATATATATATATATATATATATATATATATATATATATATATATATATATATATATATACCTGGACACAAACCTCAGCCACATCGGCTCTAGGAATCGACTTTGTGTCAGTCTGGAGAAGTTCATCGTCTTTCCCCACAATTAACTCTCTCACTCCTCCATCCTTGTCTTGTAGACCTCCTGGCCTAAAATTTAAGGCACAGAAGAAAGCAGCATCAGATTATGTAACAGAGAAGGAAATGAGATCGAATATTTTCTTTTGTATTAGCCTCATGCGATTTCCAGGCTTTACACTAGAGATGTACTAGATAATACACAAAGTATTTTTTTTCAGTTGTCCAAAAACAAGGATCAGCACATTGTCCCTTAAGAGTCCGGGTTTTACTTCTTTACATGCACAAAACAAAGAGTAATAATCTACTGAATCGAGACTACCATAATAAAAAGCAGCAGTAGAATTTTCGATCTGTTTTAAATATTGTGTACTATACTACTCTGTACCTTATGATTGTATAAGGGACTCCACTGTCTGCCAAATACTGTTCTGCCTTGCGCTTCCATACCTACAGCAAACATATGTAATAATCAAGATCCCACTTTTAGAATTTGTGAATAGTAGTTGCCTAATGGAACAGTCAGATTTTAACTTACCAGTATATTGCCATTACCCAGGCTGTTCAGCGGATGGTTAGGATTTGTTCCTCCCATAGACCCCACCAACACAATATGCTTCACTCCAGCAGCTTTAGCTGCCAATATAGGTCCAAATTAACAATCATTTATGCTCTGAAGTATATGATCTACCAAAAAAAAAAAAAAATCAGAAAGTGAAGCAATGAGCAGAATGAACACATACCAGCATCAATCTGATTCTTTTGGCCAATCCAATCCACCTAAAACAACCACAACCAATGTTATCAGTTCACTAACAAATTCTACTAATGCGCATACAATCTTGGACAAGATTCATCAACCCACCTGCTCAGGGTACATTCCATCTTCATAGTAGAACTCAGGCCGCCCACCTTTGCTAGGGTCGAAACCCGGTTTCATTTTTGGGACTGCACTGGTGAGGATTATGAGCGCATCGACCCCTTGTACAGCAGGAGCTAGACGATCTGCGTCTCTTATATCCGCAACGTAAACATCACTGGCTCCCCCAATCTTCTGCTTGCTCTCCTCTGTCCTGACTAGCCCTCTTGCCACGAACTTCTCGGACCTCTCTTTCAGTTTGTTGTAGACAATTTGGCCTAACATCAAGTTAACTCCCGAGTGAGCAGTGAATGCAAAAGTTGCAGAAATTGCTACGCACCCACTGCACCCTTACTAGCGTTACAATTCAGCACTAAACTGTACAAGACGGCAGCCAAATTGAGCAAAAAACCAAAATCTAAGGCCGTTCCCATTTGGATCACCATTCCCTAACCACTCTAGCCAGCCAAATTCCCCATCTCAGCAGGCTTGAACAACAGGCAAATCGACTGATCATCATCTCTCTGGTTCTTCACTTCCCTACGAAGCAGTACTGAAGCACGCGCGACGACTGCGAGGCCTAAATGCTGCGCTACCGGAACTGACGGGAAAGGCAGAGCTACCTACCTGTGCGGCCCCCGGCGCCGGTGACGAGGACGGTTGGACGGGAAGCGGCCGAATCCGCCATGACTTGTCGCGACGATTCGATTCGTGCTGGACTCCCCCTCTCGGTCTCGGGCCGCGGAGGTGGTTAGAGAACCGTCTAGAAGGTCGTGCTGATCCGACACGCCCCAAAGCCAAGTGGAGGAGGGCGCCCACGTCACCCATGTCGCAGTAGGCCCACATGAACCAGCCCAGCCCATGCAAGGCCCGCGCTCTCAATAGAACGGGCTAAACTCCGCGCATCGTCACCAGAGGAGGAAAAGGAAAGGAGAGGGCTAAAACCCTAGCAATCCCCTCCTCGCCGTCGCCGTCGGACGAGGCAGCCATGGCCGCGGGGGGCACCGCCGACTTCTTCTACCGCGAATCACAACGGCTGGGCTACGTCGCTCGCTCCGCATTTAAGGTGAGCTCCGGCTTCCACCCTGGGTCCCTGTTGGCTGTTGGTTGTTGCTATTTCTTCCCCTTTCATGACTCTGAGCAGTTGCTTCGCCGCTGCAGCTGATCCAGATGCAGAAGCAGCACAAGCTCATCGCGCCGGGCGCTGCCGTGCTCGACCTCGGCTGCGCCCCCGGCGCGTGGCTTCAGGTGAGCTTCCATTACTCTTCCTCGTCTCCTCGAGCTCCTGAGTACGCGATCAGTCCTCATTTCCACATGTGTGTGATTAACTTCTCGGTGGGCTGCTGCTTGCAGGTGGCTTGTCAGAACCTGGGCCCCCTCGAGAAGGGCGGCGTTGTCGTCGGCGTCGATGTTAAGGTCAGTTGGCATTTGGCAGTCGAATTGTCATTGGTCGGTGCGATGATTGTTGCTGAATTGGTGGTTTGTCTGATCCAGTAACTCGGTTGTTGCAGAGCAGAAGGTGAAGGTCCCCTCTGCGCACTGTGACTCACGGGTCAGGACGGTCCGTGCAGATGTCATGACTCTGATGAAGCAGCAGGCTCGGGCCATGTCGCCACAGGTTCGAATCCTTGATTGCTTGTGGCATGATTAAATACTTATGCTTGGATGTGATGATTGCGACAACAATGAATAGTGTGGCTGTGGCATACTTGTTTTGTTTGTATAACTTGGGAAGCTAGTTCTTAGATTAGATGGAAAGGTAAGAATTCCTATATTTTCAATTTTCAAAAGGACTCGGAGGCAATTTATTATAGTGAGTAGGAACTAGAGATGTAATAATTGATATTGTGAATACTGAATAAATGACTATTACATAGAGCTAACTGTGATTCTGTATGAAACCATGCATCTATTCAGCCTTTATTGGTGAAATGAAAACCATAATTGTCAGTTATTAAATTGAGAGCATTGTCACTCATGAGAAGCTGTGCTCACTTATTTTGTTCAACACTCTGCCCTCTGTTTGTGAGTTAAGTTAAGCCATCCCTCTGTCCTTCCTTCCCTACAATACTAATCTTAGGAGGATTGATCGATTGAAAAACCATTTCTAGCTCGTTAAATATGGTTAGAAAGACCAAAGCAAGGATTTCAGTTATAGTATCCGTGTCCTGTGATCTTGTAATCAGTGCTAGCTATAGTTTGATTAATGGATTTTAATGTTTTATCCTTGTGTACAGGAACGAGGATTCTCTGTGATACTGTCAGACATGTGTCCACCAGTTTCAGGGATCACAACCAAAGATGGAGCTATATCTTGTGAGTTGGGCATGCGTGCTCTCTCATTGGCAGTAGGGAAGATAAAGTTAAAAGAGTCTGATTACAGTGAGACACTAGAGAAGTATCTGAGCTCCACCGAGCCCGATCCTGACGAGGATGGTGTTCTTGGTCGTGGAGGCAACCTAGTAATGAAGTTCTTGGAGAATGAGGACATATCAGGTCATTATAAGTTCTGGCCATTATCTGATCTTAGAAGTGCTGCTCTTCCACTAAAGCTTAAATTAATTGTACTGTTTCATCTGACAGTGACAATTTGGCCCAGCTAAAACTGACCCCGACTGCTACCATTGCGTGGTGCAGGGTTTGGCAAATTCTGCAAGGTGAAGTTCAAGAAAGTATCCTTGTTGAGACCCAAGGCGACTCGACCTAGCTCGAGGGAGATCTACATGATCTGCGAAGGTTTGCGGTAGAAAGGAGGCCTTCATAAGGCAAGCGGAGACTCCACGATGCTAGGTCATTTCAGTTGCCCTGAACTGGAGGCAGTTGTTCTAGCTGCTGGCTAACTGGCAATTGACACAACTGTGTTTTGATCCTTCGAGGGCAAGATACAGCAAAACCTTGGTGTTGACTGTGTGTTTTATTGAACCGAGAAAAAAGATTGAGTCAAATCCTTTCTTTTCTGTGTTGCAAATTTCCATTTCTCCAGGCCAACTCAGGTTGTGCCCCGAGAAAAGCGTGAACATTCGCGGGCCATGGGCCTGCTGGGCCGCCCCACATTGCGCCTTGCGATGGCCTAGCGGCCAGCGAGCTATGCGCGGTGGTGCCGTGGTGGACCGGTGGAAGTGCCAGACGCGGATCCTTCGAGGACATGCGAGAAGCCGAGAACAGACACAAACTGTGCCACGGAGACACGACCGTGCCACGCTGGCGCAAACCTTTTGGTTGGCAAGCAACGGGTTGGCTCCACGTGTCGCGCCCCCAACCACAACCTGGTCCGCCGGTGCGCGAAGTGGAGCCCACGTTCCGAAGCGATATGGGTGTGTTCACTTCGCGAAGAGCAGCTGAAAAGTTACTGTAGCATCTTTCGTTGTTATTTGGCAAAATTTGTTTAATTATGGACTAACTAGGCTTAAAAGATTCGTCCCGACATTTACAGACAAACTATACAATTATTTATCTTTTTTACCTACATTTAATGCTTCATGCGTGCGTCGAAAGATTTGATGTGATGGGTGGAAGAGGAAATATTTTGGGTTTGAAGGGGAAGTGAACAAGGCCATGCTCGTCTGCTCCGCTCGAGACCCTACCATTTTATAGCCTATCCATCCATCCATGGCCTTCTCCAGAGACTAATCAATGTTTGAGGCTGCATTTGAACGACCACACCAGCCTGGGATCCACTGCGATTAGGATATACTCCTACTCCTACGGAGTACTTGCTCTGAACTCCCCCGGTTGGATTGTGGTACTGATTCCCTCGGTTTTCAAATGCTTGCAAGTCTTGTCACCGAGCTTTTATTTTTTTTCCACATTTGACATTGCCCGGCAATGTGAAAACTTCATCCCGTTCGTTTGGACTTATCAGCAGAATCAGCAGTCATCCAGCAGTATTTTTCTCTCACAACAAACCAGCGAATAATATTTTCAGCCACAATAAACCAGCGAAACGAACAGGGTGTTAGCCTCTGTCTGATTATCTGTAGAACTTCCACTGCACTTATTTACTTGTGTATTTTTGGGATTATTCTTATATACATACAGCTAGGTAACTTCAAATAAGACACGTGTGCATTAGGCTTGCATAAGTTTTTGTTATGTTATAAGTACTCCATCCATTTCAAATTATAGGGCATTCCAAGAATCTTGGAGAGTCAAAGCATCTTAAATTTAACCAAAATTATAGAGAAAATTACAAAAATTTATAACATCAAATAGGTATTCTATAAAATATAATTAATAAAGAATTTAATAATACTTAATTCGTATTATAAATATTATTATCTTATCATATAAATTTGGTCAAACATGAGATTCTTTAACTCTCCAAAATTCTTAGAATACTTATAATTTGAGATGGAGGGAGTATATTCCAAGACGAAGAGAACTAGGTAGAGACTACCATACGTCCATACCATACGGCCATACAAGCTCCTCTAAACGTCTCTTTAGAGATAAGACTCCATTTTTTGGACAAAAGGCCAAACCTTTTTATTTAAAATGCATATTTTTTTTCCTGTTTTTCTATAAAATAAACTGATTTCTAAAAAAATTACTATATAGGAGTACAATTGAAATACGTAGTGCATTGTAAAGACACCCTGCGAAGCGATGCACAGAGAATCCTCGGCGCAGGTCTAGACCATTCCGCCACTTTCGACCGACGCGTTTCCCGCGCACTGGCGAGTTGGTGACACGTAACTCTCCCAACCATCACGCCACCTCCCTTACCAGCCACCTCGCACCCACGTCCCACTGACATCCGGGCTCGCTTCCACCTCGGCCCCACGAGTCATGCAGCGCTCCCCACCCGTCACACCAGTACGGCACCGCCTCGCCGCTGGAGGTGGACTGGACTCCACTTGAGCTCGCGCGCTGGTGTGGTGCTGCTGTTGCCTGGTGCGCTTGCGCTTGAACCACCAGAACCCACCGGCCAGCGCCTATATTTACCCCTCCTCCTCCGCCCGCTTACCAGAGACTCGCTCTCGCTTGCGTAGCTGCGTCGCCATTGTCCTGCTCGCTCTGTGTCTGTCGCGGCCAGGGGAGAGGTGAAGGGCGACGGACTCCGCCGCTTGAGATCAACACATCATCCAGAGGGAGACACTGAGAGAGAGATGGAAATGGAGCACGGCGAAGAGATGATGGTGGTGGCGGCGGGGGAGGAGGAGGGGTGGCAGACGCCGAGGCGCGAGGACTGCCGCATCCCGGCGGTGCCGCCGTGCCCGGCGGCGCCGCCGAGGAAGAAGGCCGTCACGATGGCGGCGGCGGCTGGAGGGAGCGGCGGCGGCAGGCGCCGGGACCCGCCCAAGGGCGGGTACTTCCAGCCGCCGGACCTCGAGTCCCTGTTCGTGCTGGCGCCGCGGCGGAGGCAGGCGGCCTCAAGCTGCGCGTGATAAGGCTGCACGCGTACGTGCTCACGTACCGACGTACGCTGTACGCACCGGGCGGGGCGGCCATGGTCCTCCGGCGGTCGTCGGTCGGCCGGTGAACCGGCGATAGGTAGCTGGTGGTAGAGTAGTTGTATGTCTACGTAGTTCTGTACTAGTAGGTGTAGGGATGCAGGTAGCACCAGCACATCTTAGGGTGTGTTCACCTCGGAAAGGTAGCTGAAAAGTTACTGTAGCATCTTTCGTTGTTATTTGGTAAAATTTATCTAATTATGGATTAACTAGGCTTAAAAGATTCGTCCCGACATTTACAGACAACCTATGCAATTAGTTATCTTTTTTACCTACATTTAATGCTCTATGCATGCGTGAAAGATTTAATGTAATGAGTGGAAGAGAAAATATTTTAGGTTGGGAGGGCAAGTGAACAAGGCCTTACCTTTCTTTTTTGGGGTCTGTTTGCTTGTTCTGACGCCTCTGTGCGTGCGTGTGTGTTATTTTGCGGTTAGAGCCTGGGCCACGTTTAGATGCTGAAAAAATTTCAAACCGATGAATAGTACCATTTTCGTCTTATTTGGCAAATATTGTCCAATCATGGACCAACTAGGCTCAAAAGATTCGATCTCGTGATTTTCAACTAAACTGTATAATTAGTTATTTTTTTAACTACATTTATTACTTCATGCATGGGTCTAAAGATTGATGTGATGGAGAGAGAGTGAAAAAATTTTAACTTTTTGAGTGCATCTAAACAAGGCCCTGTTTAGTTTGTAAAAAGCAAACTTAAAAAGTGCTACAGTATCTGTCACGTCGAATCTTACGGCATATGCATGAGTATTAAATATAGACGAAAGAAAAAACTAATTACACAGTTTAGTTTAGTTGTAAATTACGAGACAAATCTTTTGAGTCTAATTAGTTTATGATTAGACACAAATTGACAAATAAAACAAAAAGTGTTACAGTAGCCAAACTCAAACTTTTTCGCCTAGCGATTGACAAAAGTAGCAGTAGGAGATCGATGGAGGTCCAAAAGGGCCTCAAAAGTTTGGAACCTGTGTAGTACCACGTCAGTACGTACGTGTGTAAAGTACCAGCATGGAGTATGTTGTGGATGTCTTAGCGAGTTGCCCCTTGTTTAGATGACATCAAAATTCCAAATTTTTTCACTCTCTCCATCACATCAATTTTTAACTGCTTGCATGGAGTATTAAATGTAGGTAAAAAAATAACTAATTACACAGTTTAGTTGTAAATCACGAGATGAATCTTTTGAGCCTAGTTGGTCCACGATTGGATAATATTTGTCAAATAAGACGAAAGTGGTACTATTCATCGGGTTAAATTTTTTTCCCAATCTAAACAAGGGCTTGGTCAAATGTTCCTTGTCATTATGCATCCGTTTCTGAATCCTTTCTCTTGGCTGGAAGTTGTTTCGCCGACGGACTACAGCCTATTCGTTTCGCTGGTTTATCGTGGCTAAAAATACTGTTTACTGGTTTGTTGTGAGAAAAAACACTGTTGATGACTGCTGATTCTACTGAATAGCTCAAACGTGGCTAAAAATACTGTTTGCTGGTTTGTTGTGAGAAAAAAACACTATTGATGACTGCTGATTGTACTGAATAGCTCAAACGAACAGAGTAAAAGAAGCGCGGCCTCGCCGCGCCAACATTTTGATTGTTGCCTGTGTCCGTACCATCGCCAGTGTTATAAGTTCGATCGATGGCCCAATTTATTTATAATGTGTTCTTTAGCGGCAACAGATGGATGAGAGTTGGGATATGGCTGATAATATAAAAAATTAATTAGTTATATATTTGTGATTAAATTACAGTTATATTGTGTCATCCAATAAATATCCATACAAATCGATGGATGAGCATGGTTTTGATTTCAGCATGTAGACAATATTTCCACAAATGAAAATTTTTAAAGATGACAATAGTTTAAAAAGTGAAGGCAGAGAAAACATAATGGCCCTGTTTGGCTTATAAGCCGGTTGTGGCTGATTTGCTGTGAGAGAAAAACACTGTTCCACAGCTGTTTTTTTTGGCTTATAAGCCGGCTGTGGCTGATTTGCTGTGAGAGAAAAACATTGTTCCACGGCTGATAAGCCGTGCTGATAAACTCAGCCGAACATGGGGAATATTAACATTAGATAAAGAAAACATTGTTAATACTAAAATAGCACTATGAGGGCTGAGCTCAGCACTGGTTAAGCATGGATATCTCGATTGCCCAATTCGCGATTGCCCAATTCGAAAGCATATCCCATGCATATAATTACTGATCTGTTGTTCAATATAACATATGAAGATGTAATGAATAATTCAAGGAACAGGTAAAATTCCATGCTTCTTCAGATCTGCTTCTAGCTAGCAGCTTTGCCTGAAATTTATGAGCTGAATTTAGAATGTAACAATAAAATTTAGTTTAAAATTTATTTTGTTTGTATCGGTTGCTTCCATTCTCCGATCGAGCAACTTTTACATTCAACCAGCTATGATAACTTGATAAGAATACTGAAAATTCATGAACCTCAGTTTACAGGATATATTACTCATAATTCATGAAAATTCATGAACCTCAGTTTACTATATTGTATATGTAGGTACTGTCATCTAGAAACAGCAACACTCTATTTACAGGAAAAATTCTTAGAAATTGAAAATAAGCACCATTTGGCTAAGACTATACTCCAATATGCAAACCTAAATCGGAAGTGAAGCAAAAATGGTTTTAGCTGCAAGAATAATACAAAATATGATAAGTTATGTAAAGATTTTTTTGAGAGTGCCTATTTGTTCAACCTTCTATTTTCACTGCAACAGTCACAAAGGAGGTGCTTCTTAACTCTAGGGAAGAACTGAAGATGTCCCTGGATGTATAATCCAGAAATCATTGGTACTGTGAAACTCACATATTCCTCCTATGGCCTTGCAAATTTTAGCATTTCTTGTATGACACTGTGTCCGAATTTCTTTCCCTATATGATTATGTGGTTCAAATGCCTATATGTAACCATAATACTATTTATTTATATTGTAATCCAACAGCTATTTCGTAATTGTAACATATAGTGCACTTGTGTGTTAATACAAAAATTTATCCTTGAAGCAATCAATTGAAAAGAACTAATATTGGAAGTTATCACAAGCAATCAACAATTTATTAGGTAGCTTGTGGAGGTGCTAGTCCCAATAACATGATTAGCATTTTAAGCGGCCTTGAGAAGAATAGCGACAACGTATTTGATTTAGGCTAAGCTCATCTTAACGGAAACATGGATTCTATGAGCCTAGCTCTAATATTATCGCCAGTTCGCCACCTCTCAGACAAAGTGGTCCAGCTAGCTCTGTAAATAGCAATCATGGGTCATAGTAATATTTTTGATAGTATCACTGGATGACTGGAATACTACTCTTGAGCTCTATTTCTAGTATGCTAGTCTAGCTATTCATTCTTCTAAAAAGGACCCAGCTAATGACTCTTGCAATTACCTTCATCAGATGGCTGAGTATGGGATATCTATTTGTGGGAGGAAGAAAAGTGAATGGGACCAAATGGCAAGTTGGATAGTGAACAATGAATTATGAATATAGCGAGAATGTTGTTTGGTTTATTAGGAATGTGGACATAGATGTAATTGGAAGACTTGATATGTATTTGTGATTTGTTATTGGAAAATCTGCCAACTGTAAAGGTTTCAGATTCAGAATGTTGTCATAGAAATTAATATGTTTCAGGACTTAGTGACTACGTACTCCTATATGCTAACTGGATTGGCGCATGTCTGTATATCGAACAAAGGTGCATGGCAATAACTCGCAATCCCAAACCTTGTAGGCATTTTATCGAGTATGCGTTGGGCGTGCCTGCAGCTGCAGGGGCGCTAGCTGCTTCGTTCTACGGTATTGAAGAGAGCAAATGGGATCGAGCAGGTTGTCCAGTGTCAGCAGCGACGCTTACCTTTTTCCCACGACGGCGACGGTGTGGAGTGCTTGCCTTTTCCAGCGACGTGCGCGCGGTCTCCATCATCACCGTTCCATCCAAATCGCACCCAGTCTCCGTCACCGTGAGCAGGGCACCGCTGCCTTTCTTGCTGCACCCCTCGTATCGCTAGCGTGACACGAGATACAGAGACATAGGGAGAGGCAGCCGCATGGCATGCTCGCCGTCGACGGGCGCCGTGCGGGGATGGGAGGGGGCTGCGAAATGAAGGGAGGCGGCGCACGGGAATGAGAAGGGTCACTACGCCACGAGAGACGAGGAACGGCAGGTGACGATGGTTCGAGGCTTTTAAGCTGGTGTCGTGTCGTCCCACATGAGCGAACGGAGCAGTCGTGCAGAGGTTTGGTTTGACGGCCCGATGAAATTGCTACTTCGGATCCAACGGTGCCGAGCTTTAGACACGTGGCCAAATAATATGCGAGATGCTATGGTGCAAGTTTCGTCTCGTAGAAGATGCATGCGTCTACATCTGTGCTGTGATCAGGGTCACCGCGTTTGTTTGTGTGCTCGGTCCGCACTGGGTAATTCGTTGCAGGAAGAAAGAGCAGATTAAGGATATGTTTGGATCACAACGAGCAGATTAAGGATATGTTTTTTTTTTTAAAAAAAATGATTAAGGGTATGTTTGGATCAGCTGCCAGGGCCAGTTACTAATTGGGTTAAAATTAGATGAGGTTAAAAATTAGTTCAGTTAGATGAGATAGGGGACGTTTGGAAAGTTTGATAAGTATTGTGTAGCTACGAAGGATTAAAATTAGATGAGGTTAAAAATTAGTTCAATTAGATGAGATATATAGGGGACGTTTGGAAAGTTTGACAAGTATTGTGTAGCCACGAAGGATGTAATGTACACCAGTGTCGTGTGTTTGGTTGTTTTAGCCAGCTATATCTAGGCTTGTGCTGGTAAGAAAATCCTTGCTAGCCAATCTGGCTTGCTTGTCCTAGCAAGAAATCCTTATAAGGCGAAGCAAGCTGGCATCTAAACCAAATGCTCCCTCCCTCCTCCCAAAACACCCCCTCAGGCACTCCCTCCGTCCGCCCATTAGTTACTCCATCCGTCCTAGTAAGTGCACTTTTCGTTTATTGATGAGTCAAATTTCTTTTAAGTTTGACTAAGTATTGGGTTAAAATTCGACGTGGTTGAAAATTAGTCCAAATTAGATGAGGTAGCTAGTTATTGGGCGTAGTTGGCTATAATTAGTTGAAGTCTTACAAAAAAAAAATTATAGTCTATTACCCCTTTTTATCTAGATGGAATAGAGTTAATTTCAACTAAGGCTCTGCTTGATCCTAAGTAATTTAGCCATTAAACTTTAGACTATTTTAACACTTTAGACTCTAAATAGAAGATCTAAATGTTGTCTAAAGTAATCAGAAGCTCACACTAAAGTTTTAGTCCTTAATGTTTAACCAAATAAAATCTAGACAAAAATCTCAGTAGATCCTAAATTTTTAGCTAGCAAACTACCGACCTTTGGTACCGAAATAAACATGCATTAAAAGGCCTGTTTGGTTCTCTCTCAGACAAAGCTTCCGGACGATGGGAGCTTCTCTAAGCGTCCGATTTTAGATGTCTGGGATTGAGATATCTGCCTAGCGACGGAGGTGTTTAGGAGGACTCCATCAAACAGGGCGTAAAATGCCCCTCTCCTCCTCATCGTATTCACGAGGAGCGCGATCTGTGCGGTGCGGTACGGTACGGCATGCTCACCATTTTCAGTGGGTTCACAGCAGCAGGTCCTACTCCACAAGGTCGATCTCACTATTCGGTGGGTGGGTGTCGATCTCACTGGTGGAAGTTTTTAACGTCATCTTTCAAAATTTAAAAATAGAATCAATAGCTCTCATTGTATAATAATTTTATTTTTTTCGTTTCATAGATGTCTGCAAATCTTTTGTTGCGTCGTTTTGAAAACGAACAAAAAGGTTTTACAAAATGTAAAAGATTCGTAAACACTTCAGTGGGCCTTAATAGACCCGAAGCCCGGTGAAAATGGGGCCCTTTAGTCAAATTAATGTCCCATGGATTTCCTGGAGGGGACGCCGCCGGCCACACAAACCGCAGGCTCGGGAGTACTCCGGAACCCGCCGCCGCATCCACACGACGCCACGACTGACGACGGGAGTACTCCCTCCGAGTCTCGTCTCCCTCCACCGCCACCTCCCCGCATAAAAGCAGACAAGAGAGCTTTGCAGCGAGAGGCCGAGGACCCCATCAATCTCGCCTGAAGCAATCGGCAGCTATCGTGAGCAGAACCCTACAGTTCGTCTCGCCTCATCTCGCAGCACCAGCTGCAGAAGAAGAACAAGGGGGATGGCGAAGGACGGGGCCCCCGACTGGAACGGCCTGTTCAAGTGGAGCATCGCCCACGGAGACGGCACCAAACCGCCGCGTGCTCTCAGGTCTGCGACCCCCGCGTTCAGATCCCCTACTTCCTCCCTCTTCTCTCGTCCTGTGTCACAACCCTAATGACTCCGTGTTCATCAGTTCATATGCTTAGATTTTGCTGTCTTACTCCCTGTACTCTAGATTCTTAGCGGACAGGCTTCATATGCTCAAATTTGCTGTCTTACTTCGGGTTCCTTTTCTTTTCCCCTAATTTGTGTGGCTAGTAGGTTTAATACCTGTTTCCAAAATTGCTGCACTTAGTTGAAGAGAAGTGGGATAAATTGTTAGTGTGGTTCTTAATTTCATTGATTTGGTTCTGCAGTGAGGAAGACAGAAAATGGTTCATGGAGGCTATGCAAGCCAACACGATAGATGTTGTGAAGAGGATGAAGGAGATCACTCAGGTGATGAAAACTCCAGAAGATGTCTTGCAGTCTCAGGGTGTGACCCCAGAGAACATTGAAGGTATTGTTTGGGCATTCCAATGCTTCCTTAGTTGATTTTTAGTTTCTCTACAAAAATGGCTCATTTTTAAATCATTGGCCTTTATTGCTGATATGTTTAGTAATCTGTGTAGTTGGACTAGGAACATGAGGGTATTTAACGCATGAGCATGCACACAACACTTATTATGTGCAGCAGGGTGTGGTAGCATGGTGTGGAAACACAATAAACCGTGTGATTATAATGGTCTAGGCTGTTAATTGATCTGCAAAGGAACATGAGGGTATTTAATGCATCAGCATGCACACGACACTTATTATGTGTAGCAGGGTGTGGAAAAACAATATAAACAAAGAAACCGTGTGATTGTAATGGTCTAGGCTGTTAATTGATCTG
Organism: Saccharum hybrid cultivar R570; assembly: GCA_038087645.1. Taxonomy (NCBI): domain Eukaryota; kingdom Viridiplantae; phylum Streptophyta; class Magnoliopsida; order Poales; family Poaceae; genus Saccharum; species Saccharum hybrid cultivar. The sequence goes on along the minus strand of JAQSUU010000044.1, from coordinate 663,164 downwards.
CCAAATGATTTAACATTGGAGGGCCTTAGCAGTATCATGTTTCATTTGCAAAAGAAATTCATAGTTCATGGTCATGGTCATATGAGGAATTCATGATTGATGGTGTTCATGTGCTGTCACTTGCCTGCTAATTGCTAAACGAAGTTTCCAATGTTACTTGGTTGCGTATCCTCCTTGAAATTTGATATTTATCATCCTTATTATTAAGTTCTAGGTGTTGGCTCTTGAATAAAAAATTACTCACTCTATTTTCAGATATGTTGGATGAGCTACAGGAGCATGTTGAGTCCATTGACATGGCAAATGGTAAGATACATAGTTAATCATCACCTCCTTGTAAATGCTTGTCCTAGTGGTTATTGTGCAAGTCCCAACTCCTAATGCATATACATTATTCAAACAGATCTACATTCTATTGGTGGGCTGGATCCTCTGCTTGGTTACTTGAAAAATTCAAATGCTGGCATCCGAGCAAAGGCAGCAGAAGTTGTTAGTACAATTGTGCAGAATAATCCCAAGAGTCAGCAACTTGTCATGGAATCCAATGGACTTGAGCCACTGTTGACGAACTTCAAATCAGACCCAAGTACAAATGCACGCACAAAAGCTTTAGGAGCCATATCTTGTAAGTATCACTCAGTATCATGTGGAGAATAATCCTTTGATTGAACCGTGCGAACTGTGCAGTTAATTTTCAGTGTATTTTCTGTTGGTCATGCTAACAAAACTCTGTACAATTATTTTGCAGCTCTAATTCGTCATAACCAGCCCGGAATTTCCGCATTTCGCCTGGGAAATGGCTATGCTGGATTGAAGGATGCTCTTGGTTCTGATGATGCCAGACTTCAAAGGTATTTAATGATAATAGCACACCCAGCATTCTGCAAGACATGTTGTACGATCAGGTTATTTTTCTTAAAATGGTGTCATAGACAGTAGACATGGGGTAGATGGAGTGATCTGACAGGGCACATCCCTACCAAAATTATCCCTGGAATCCTAAATGAGTAAATGACCTATGAACAAGCAGCCGTGTACTAACAGAGTCATACTACCTGCCGTACTGAAATTCCTTGTTAATAGTAGTGTTGGTTTAAAGATGTTTTATTTACTTGTGGTAGTCTATATTTTGCTAAACTTCAATCCGATTTGTATTAGCTGAATTTTTTCTGCAGTTGAAATCCAATTTTTTGTGCAATGTGAATGACAGTTCTGTTGTATCGATGCAGGAAAGCTCTCAATCTCATACAATACCTGCTGCACAACAAGGCAGACAGGAGTGTTGCTACGGAGCTTGGTCTTCCAAAGCTGATGATGCACCTTGCGTCCAGTGATGATTCCTTGGTGCGCGAGGCTGCTCTAAGTGGCCTCCTTGAGTTGGCACAGGACAAGACAGCTGGTAACGCTCTTCCTGACCAAGACAAGCTGAAAGACATCCTCAAGAGCCGAATCGACGGAATCAGCGCTATGGACTCTGAAGATCTCCATGCCGCTCGCGAGGAGCGGCAGCTGGTGGACTCGCTCTGGAAGGAGTGCTATAACGAGCCTTCGTCTCTCAGGGAGAAGGGCCTCGTTGTGCTTCCTGGAGAGGATGCGCCCCAACAGCTGCCACCAGATGTTGCAGGAAAGATGTTTGAACCGCCACTTCGCGCGTGGGCAGCTGCAAAACCTGCTCAGGAAGAAGGTTCTGATTCTGGCAGCGGAAAGAAGGATCCGCCATTGATGCTTAAGTTTTGACGGTCTTCAGATACCAATTCCAGTTCTTAGGCTTGGTGATGGGTCTGGAAGGCTGCAAGAGCAGACCTGATGGATGCCTTTCTTCTGCCCTGTGCACACACTACATCATCCTGTATGGTTCAGTAGCGGTTCTGATAATGTGCTCTGCATTTTGGTTCAGAGTTTGCTTTCTGAGACACAGACGATGACATATATTGTATTATGTGATGCTCGTAAGTTAAACACTACTTGTGAATTCTCTTGTACGATAGTTACTTTCATTTTCTGACGTTTTCATGATTTATCTGAATCCGATTGTTAACTTCGTTTGAGAGGTGCTGGTGATTTATCTGCTTGCACGCTTATGTGCTTTCAGCTTCAAGGATGGCCGTCCTATAGAACATGCTGATAAAAAATGGTTATAAGCTAATACTGGCAAATTCCAAATATCTTAATAAATTCTACAATAATAAAGATTAATTTATGGAAGAAAAAGTAAACAAAGGATATTCTTCGGTCATGTGCTAGACAGAAGATGAAACCAACAAAATGTGCATTAAGGATCCAGAATAAGTTAAACACAGCTCCTTCATAAATAGCCATAACGTGGACTATGAGCAGTCAGGGATCACTAGTGCTTCTATTGCAGACAAATTAGAAACAGAGCATGAGTTGCAGTTCCGCCATTCACCAAAGACACAAAATGAGATGCAAAAATTAGATTCTAGACGGCACAATGCCACCACGAGCTGCAACATAAGTATCTGCAAAGCCAGAAACTGAGTCCTTGTGACAGTCAATGAACTTCAATTTGAAAGTATCCTCTCCAAGTGCAACTACTGAGTAAAAGCTCATATTGCTATCCAACAGTCCCTTTTCCTGCAGGACCTTCATGACATAACGCCTGGGCACCAGCCACTTCTCAAGGCTCAATGCGAACAGGACAGGCCTTTCAACAATGTATCGTGGCTCCATTGCAGCCTCATTGACCAGGAACTTAATCTTGCGAAGAAGAATTTCATCAGAGAATCCTAGTATATTTGGCATCTTGGACACTGCAGTGGAAACCTCAGATTCAGAAACACCAAGAATCCTCTTATAGAACTCAAGCTTGGCGACAACCCTGTCCTTGGAATTACGGGAGACGGTGGCCACTGCATGCCTGAACATCCGCGAGGTAGGAGGCACCCCAAGCTCTTCTGCCCGCAGCAAGAACTCCTTCACGCGCTCGGGCTTGAAGGTAAGCACCCACGCGTTGTCTGTGCAAAGCTGAGCAATATCTCGAACACCCCACTGACGTAACAAAGCGATGTTAGGCTTGATTAATCTCTCAGGGCTCGCAGTGAGGAGGGTCATGCACCTCTTTACGGCCACCAGCACCTGCTCAAACGAGCCATAGAAGGAGATGAAGAACTCGAGCCTGGGAATGACGTCGCAGTCACGGAGAGCGCGTGAGCCGACCAGTAGGAAGCGAGCGATCTGGGGAGTGGACAGACCGAGCCGGTCTCGGAGAGCAAGGAGGCGGGGGGCGATGTTCTTCACGGAGGCACGGAGGATCAGCGGGTCCGCGGAGACGATGGCTGCGATGTCGTCGCGAGAGAGGCCGGCGCCGGAGAGCAGGGCGAGGATAGCATCGGGGTTGGAGGCGGAGTTGATGCGGGAGGAGGAGAGCTCATCCGATGGTCTCCTGTATGCTCTGGATAACTCGTGGAACGCCTTCTTGGACACCTCACGGGCTTGGGTTGGGGCGAGGCCGCAGGACGCGACGAGGTAGTCCTCGAGGGAGAAGGGCGCGGGGGTGATGGCGGTGGAGATGGAGAGGAGACGGCACGCGTGGCGGTGGATGGGGGAGGGTAGTGGGGAGGCGGCACGAAGCAGAGGGAAGAGGTTATTTCGAAGGCGTAGTATGGCGGCGGCGTAGGATCGGCCGCCAGATGCGGAGGGGCCGTCGGGCTATGCCTACGAGCGTCACGGCGTCAGGTTGCCCGGCGAGCGGCGATGCGGACGATAAGGGAGGGACGGAGGCGGAGCTGAGAGAAGGCCGTATTGTCCGCTTACTGGGCCACCAAACGTGCTGATGACTTCGGTGGGACGAACTGGGCCACTGCGTTATCAAAATCTCAGAGCTAACGAGATCCACTCAATAAAAAAAAAAAACTCAGAGCTAACGAGCTTCTTATGTTTCTGATGTCTAATCTTGCAGCTTGTTTGGAATTTTCCAAGTGAGGCATACTTTCGTTAATGTCTCTGATCTCCAATCTTGCAGCTTGTTTGGAATTTTCCAAGCGAGGCAGCCTTCTGCTGGCGCCAGTATAGTAATAAATTGTAGGTAAGCGGCGCTTGTTCATATTTTGTGTACTGTAGTCTGTAGCACACTAGCACCGTGTTTATCATACACTAGCCAGCCCTCGCGTTTCGCGTGGGTAGAATTTGTTGCAAACGGGCTGGACTGTTCATACTGGGTTAAAGACTGTTCACGTGTTGGGACTGTTCATATAGGGTAACACGTTTAAAGTCTTTTATAGATGTGTGCAAGCAGACGCAGGCTCTTCAACGCCCACAAAGCAAACTCAACTAAAATGCAAACGTGCAACAGAGAATTCTCAATCAGGTATAAATTATCATACACTCGTGCAAGAGAATTCTCAAGTTGCGTCAAATACAAGAATCAGAGAGACAATAATATCAATCATCCTCCCACAAAGCAAACTCAACTGAAACGCAAACGTATTAACAGAATTCAGAACACGAGTACAGGTGGTTTATGATGACGTAGAATTTGCACGGACAAAAGGCCAAACTTCCATCAGGCCACTTTCAGCCTTCCACACCCATCAGGCCATCACTAAGCCTATGAATCGGAATTGGGGTGTGACAACAGCGCGACACCAAGCAGCAATAGTAGATCCTTCTTCCAACAGAAAGAATCAGAGTCATCTTTCTGCTCATGCACAAAGCCGCAACTCAAAACATCTTCCCTATGACATCCGGTGGCAGCTGCTTAGGCGTGTCCTCTCCAGCAAGGCAGGAAGCACCGCGATGCCATTCTCCCTGAGGGGTGACGGCTCGTTGTAGCGCTTCTTCCAGAGCGAGTCAACAACATGCAGCTCCTCACAAGCAGCATGGAGATTGTCAGTGTCCATCGTGCTGATCCTTTCGGTTCTAGAGGACGTCTTTCAGCTTGGACAGGTAGAGCGTTACCAGATGTCTTGTCCTGCGCCAACTCACGGAGACCACTTAGCGCAGCTCCTCGCACACTGGAAGCGAGGTCAATAATCAGCTTTGGAAGATCAAGATCTGTAGCAGCACTCTTGTCTGCCTGTGTTGCTGTGAAGCAGGTATGAGATTGAGAGCTTCCCTGAAACAATACACCAAAATTATGTCATTCACATTGCAGCTGAGTAATTCTGCCAGCAGAAAAAGTTTCAGGCAATACAATTACGTTGAAGTTCAGCAAAATAGAGTACTACAGCTAAATAAAATGACCTTCAAACCAACACTACCATTAGCACAGAAATTTCAATATCACGTGAACTATCCCAATGTGGTAGTACAACTCCGTTGGTATGCAGCCACCTGTTCACAGGGTCCTTTAGGATTCTAGGTACAATTTCGGTACCCAGAGCCCTGTAACGGATCAATGTAATTATACGAGATTAAGTAAAAAAATCTTCCACCGAGGCGGATATTTTATCCCACTTAAACCCGTATAACCCGCGATTCCGTAAAATCACGAGGGATTTCAAACCAACTAACATACAACCAAGATCGTACTGATTTAGCAGCCACAGTTCACATGATACATAGAGTTCACAGTAAAAGTGGAGTACATCGGAGTTCGGAATAAAAGTTATTACAACATAGTTTCAAATAACATAGCGAAAGCAAGTAGTTTTAAACACACACACTTAGTTCAAATACAGTGCCAGTAGATAGTCATGATCCACAAAAGCATTAGATAAGACGAACAGAGTGACCATTGCCCAAGGTCTTAGTTGTCGCCCATCGCCGGGTACAGACAGTTGGAGCAATACCCATAGTACATCTGACCATCTGCAACAACAATGGGAACAACGCCCTGAGTACGAGAATGTACTCAGCTAGACTTACCCGTCATAAACCAGAAATAACATGACACCAAGGAGTATGCAAGGGCCTTATATGTTGGACTGACTTGACTCATTTACGAAAAGCATAAGTTATTATGAAAAACTATATTAGTACTTTTTACATCACTTTTAGTATATCCTATTCAAGCTAGGTAAGCACCTACTGTTAAAACAAACACTGGATTCCTCATTAACAATCTAGACTACCATATCAGGTTTAGCATTTTCAACATCATTCACTTAACCATCAGTATTCCATTAATGTTACTACGATGCCGTAGCTCGAGTCAAGTGCTCACTAACCGGGAGCGACGACGATTCGAATCGAATTCCTATCCAGCTGGTGATTTATTCCTCACACAAACCATGCTTCCCCCGTCAGGGTCGCGTAGATCACCAATGACACTTTCCAAGAAGCCGCGGGATAACAATCATGGATCGCACTACCCAGGGACCGCCCGACTGCCAGGACGCACCTTGGGCTCACTCTTCGCGTCCCCGTTACACCCCCTTCAGCACCAGTCTGCCAATCCGAGTTTATCCCGGCTCGAAATGTGTCACTAGCTTCGCGGTCGAAAGGTACTTTATTCGGCCAGCTAAATGTGAGGCATGCGTTCAACATGACAAGAGGGACGAGCAACGATCGGTCCTTAATCGACACAGACGGAATCACTATAGTCCAAAACCCTATAAGACTCCGCCCGGTCTCCGTTTATCCATCAACACTTGGTTACTTTTCATGATCACAATTACAGCTAACCATAGCCCGGTATCCACCTATAGCTCGCAGGTGACAGGAAATCACCTGACTTTTACCGGTCTAAGCATGGCTAAGCAACTTATTCGATCCTGACCTAATCGGGTAAAAGGTAATCTGGTGGCCAAGGTAATAATGTAGCAACGGTTTCACTCAACTCCTATAACTTAATGCAACAATATATAACTATAACTTATGTAATAAGGAATAGCTTTTAAAAAAATAGAAGACTTAAAATGCTCTAGGGCTTGCCTCTTTCGAACAAGCTAGGATGGTGGTCGACGCACTCTGGCAGCTCCCCGCCTGGCTCTTCTTCCTCGGGCACCTCCTGTGCCTGGGGCTCCTGCTGGTCGGTCCAAGCTTGCTCCTCCGGTACTGCTACCTGCGACTCCTCCTACGATCCTGTATGATGCAAGTGCATAAGTAAATATGCGAATGATGCGTCAGATTATGGTGGAGTGCTTTGATGACATGAGCTGCAGATGAGCACATGGAACGAGCAGTTCGGATATAAGTACATCTTCTACAAGGTAGTCCACGTCATCCAAGAACATGTACCCTAAAACATGCACCTTGTTATTCTACTAATTAGCACATAACTTACACATACAAGTGATCCTAAATTACCAAATCTTACCAACCTAACTCATCCACAACATCAGCAAGGCATATTGATGCTTCAAAGATACACCAAACATATTTTAATACTCTTAATTTCTCATAAAGAATAATCTTTTATTCCCTATTTAACTAGGGTTACACAGCAACACCTATTTCTGGTGTAGATAAAAATCTACAAAAATTACAGTAGATTACTCTTACCCTAACTAACCTACTACTGAATTTTCATGAGAATTGCATAAATAAAACTGCCTGTACAAAATAAACAAGTTATAGCATAAATATGAGCATGAAATTATTTTGTACTAGAAAAAGTATCAAGCAACTGATTTCATATTTTTTCTATGTTACTAACAGTAAACTAACATACTACAAAAATTATCACATGCATGTTCTATACAAATTTAGCTCTCTACTAAAAATAACAAAGATTATCAATTAAAAGCATTTGAACTACACTTCAAAAATTTCTCACAGAACATGCTTCACTAGTATTTTTCCTAGGAAGTTCATCACTAAGAAAGATTAATGCAACAATAATCACATTTTTCCCACTATTATTTTATTTACTACATATTTTCTAAGATATCAGCATTTATAGCAATAAAATAAATTTGCATAGCAAAGTGTCACAAAATTAACATGAGGTATTTTTAAACTGTAGATCTATTCAAGAGGAACATTTCAAAATTTGTTTCATAAATTTTGGAGCTATAAATCTTGAGATATGATTTTTCAAAGCTGTTTCATAATTTCTGAGAAATCATTTTCCTTAATTCTTTTAAAAATCCGCCGGTGAAAACGCTAAATACACCCGGTGCAGTGAACCCACACGCGCTAACACGCGGGACCCACGGGTCAACGGCCCACCGGCCAGCCGGAGCAGCGCGGGGAGGCGCTGACCGGTGGCGAACTCGCCGCCGGTGAGGCCTCCGGCAACGGGGAGGGCACCAACGTGCTCCCCGCACCGAGGCGCACCCATCGCACCAACTCCGAGCGGCGCGGGAGCTCTGGAGGAGGCTCGTCGGTGGGGATGGCGGCACGGCGGCGCTGGAGCTCGTCGGCCGGCCAATGCAGGCCACGGGGGCGGTCGAGAAGGCGAGCGCGAGCACCGCAAGGCGAAGGGGAAGCGGATGCTCGAGACCGGAGGAGGCATGGAGGGCCAGGGAGCTCTGGCCTTGTGCGCCGGCCAACGGTGGCCATGGCGGCAGTGGAGGAGGGGAGTGGCCAATTGGCCCTCACCTGAGCTTGAGCGGTGGAGTGGAGGCGCGCACGCGGTGGAGGGAAGCGGGGCGGAGCTGAGGCCGGGAGGAATCGACCGGAGAAGCAGCAACGAGGGCGGACGGTGGTGGCGGAGCTCCGGGAGCCGGTGGTGGTGCGGCGGGGCGCTGCTGCTGCTGGCGGGGCGAGAGGAGGGAATGGAGGGAGCAGCCGAGGCGGACGAGCGTGCGGAGGGGGGTAAGCGGGCGCGGTGCTGCGGGGCCATAGGGGCGCGTGTCGCGCGGCGGCCGAGCTCTGCCGCGACGCCACGGCGTCGCGCGCGGGCGCGCGCGGGAGGACGCCGGCGCGGGGCTACGGGCCGGGCTGCCAGAGCCGGTGGGCCGAAAAGGAGGCCGCAGCCCAGTAGAGTGAAAAACGAATTTTCCTTTATAAATAATATTTTCAGATTTCCTTATTTGTTTCAAAATTGAATTTGAAGATGAAAAAGAGGTTTTCAGAATTTTGGCCCAAAATAAAAGTTGTTCAAAATTTTATTCTCTACAACTTTCATGTAGAGCATTTTTCAAAATTATCAATAGATTTTGAATTTGGGATTTAAAGCTAAATTGTTAAACAAAAATTTATTTGTTTGGAATATTTTTAAAGCAAAATTTGAGGAAAACTTGAATTCATAAATTGCTCCAAAAATCATGTTAATTTATTCTGGAATATTTAAAATTGCTAATACCCAAGAGTGCACCACCTTTTTAGCACTTACATCAAAGTTAGGGTTCTAATTATCTGCTTTTCAAGTTTAAATTTAAAAGAGCTATATTTCATGCAATGCTAGTCATGAAATGATGTTGAATGCTCTATGCTTAGAAATGCTAATGCATGCTTAACACCTAGGGGTGTTACAACCCTTCCCCCTTATAAGAATCTCGTCCCGAGATTTTGAGTTACGAACCATTTATCGTAAAAAGCTTTATACGCGGTTTGAAGATATTCTCCCGTTTCCCATGAAGCATCACTCTCATCATGATGGCTCCACTGAATCTTGTAGGTTGTTACCACTTTATTTCGAGTGACTCGGTCCTTAGTATCCAGGACTCGAACCGGTTGTTCACGATATTCCAAGTCTGCCTTGATCCGAATACCCTGAGGTTCTATTCTCTCCTCTGGAACACGTAGACACTTCTTCAACTGGGATACGTGAAAGGCAGGAAAGATCGAACTCATCTCTTCTGGCAACTGCAACTTGTACGCCACGGGACCCTTTTTCTCTATGATCTGGTATGGTCCTATATATCTAGCAGACAGTTTCTTCTTGATTCCAAACCGTTTCTTCTTCATTGGGGTAACCTTTAAATAGACATAGTCACCCACTTGGAAATCCAATGGTCTCCTTCTCTTATCTGCATAACTCTTCTGACAAGACTGTGCAGCTTGCATGTTTTGTTGGATAATACAGACCTTTTTCTCTGCCTCATCTACAAAATCAATTCCGTAAAACCTTCTTTCTCCAGGCTCTACCCAATTTAACGGTGTCCTGCACTTCCTGCCATACAAAGCTTCAAAAGGTGCCATCTTGATACTCTCTTGGTAACTGTTGTTATAAGCGAATTCTACCAGCGGTAACCAGGATTCCCATGAGCCTCTGGATGATAGCACACAAGCTCTAAGCATATCTTCAAGTACAACATTAACTCGTTCTGTCTGCCCGTCTGTCTGTGGATGGTAAGCCGTACTACGAATCAAACTAGTACCCAAACCTTTATGAAGATGTTCCCAAAAATGAGAGGTAAACTGTGAACCACGATCAGACACTATCGTTTTTGGTATCCCGTGCAATCGGACAATCTCAGCGATATACTTTTCTGCATATTGAGGTGGTCGGAATGTCGTCTTAACTGGCAGAAAGTGAGCTGACTTGGTAAGACGATCTACTATTACCCAAATAGAATCATGTCCCTTCTATGTGGTGGGAAGACCAGTGATGAAATCCATACTTATATCATCCCATTTTCAATCGGGTACAGACATGGGTTGCAGAAGTCCTGTAGGTCTCATGTGAAGAGCTTTAACTCTACAACACATGTCGCAACGAGCAACATATGCTGCAATTTTCTTTTTCATCTTAGTCCACCAATAACAGGGTCGCAACTCCTGGTACATCTTACTACTTCCGGAGTGAATAGATAGCTTAGAATGATGGGCCTCATCCATCAACTTGTTCTTAAGCTCTCTATCCTTAGGTACTACCAGGCGATCCTTAAACCATAACACTCCTTGGTCATCCAATCGAAAGTGTTTGGTGGGTTCCCTCTTCATCTTCTCCTTGATATGAAAGATTCCCTTATCTGTCTTCTGACCTTCAATGATCTAGTTTTCCAGAGTACAACTGATCTGAATATTATGCAACACAGCAGGATGTAACAAATTGAACCCTTCTTCAAACAACGGTTGCACATCAATAGCATGTGATTTTCTGCTCAGTGCATCTGCTACTACATTAGCCTTCCCGGGATGATAATGCACGTTCAGATTATAGTCCTTTATCAGCTCTAACCATCTTCTCTATCGCATGTTTAAATCAGATTGGGTAAAAATGTATTTGAGACTCTTATGATCTGTATAGATATTACACACATTACCCAGCATGTAGTGTCTCCAAATCTTTAGAGCATGCACCACTGCTGTAAGCTCCAAATCATGGGTAGGATAGTTAACCTCATGCTTCCTCAATTGACGTGATGCATAAGCAATGACCCTTCCATTTTGCATTAGTACACATCCTAACCCATTCTTAGATGCGTCACAGAACACATCAAACGGCTTTTCTATATCCGGTTGGGCCAGAACATGAGCAGTGGTCAACAACTTTCGCAAGGTGCAGAAAGCTACCTCGCACTCCTTTGTCCATACAAACTTATGATCCTTCTGTAACAGGCTTGTCATTGGTTTGGCAATCTTCGAGAAATCTGGTATGAAGCGACGATAGTAACCGGCTAAACCAAGAAAACTGCGAACTTCATGCACTGAGGTTGGTGACTTCCAGTCCATAACCTCTTGCACCTTACTAGGGTCTACGAAAATGCCATTTTCAGACAACACGTGGCCGAGAAAAGGAACTGTCTTAAGCCAGAACTCACATTTGCTGAGCTTCGCATACAGTCGATGTTCTCTGAGTCTAGTCAAGACAATCCTGAGGTGCTCTGCGTGATCTTCTTCATTCTCTGAATATATTAGAATATCATCAATGAACACAATCACAAACTTGTCCAATTCCGGCATGAAAACGGAATTCATCAGATACATAAAGTATGCAGGAGCATTTGTCAATCCGAAGGACATGACAAGATACTCGTACAAGCCATATCTGGTAGAGAACACAGTCTTAGGCACATCTTGCGGCCTAATCTTTATCTGATGGTATCCTGATCTCAAATCTATCTTAGAGAACACTTTGGCTTTAGACAATTGGTCAAACAAGATATCAATCCGAGAAAGAGGATACTTGTTTTTAATTGTGACTGCATTCAGTGGTCGATAATCCACGCACATGCATAAGGAGTTATCCTTTTTCTTTTTCACAAACAGTGCGGGGCACCCCCATTCAGACGAGCTGGGACGAATCAACCCTTTCTTTAGCAAGTCCTGAAGTTGCTTCTTCAATTCGGCTAACTCATTGGGAGGCATCCGATAGGGCCTTCTTGAGATCGGTGTTGTTCCCGGAATTAACTCAATGGCAAACTCAACATCCCGGTTTGGTGGAAGTCCAGGTAACTCATCTGGAAACACATCTGGAAACTCACAGACCACTAGAATCTGGGCTAGCAGAGTAGTTTGGACCGCACAAGTCGTGCTAGCTAGGTCTACTTTCCAAGGTAGGACCACCCGAAAGGTGCCTTCCCCACTTGGTTCCTTAAGAGAGATACTCCTTCCTCCAATATCAATTACTACTCCCATCTGATTCATCCAGTTCATACCCATGATCACATCCAAAACTAACCCTGGCATGACTATCAGATTAAGCTTATATCACCGGTTTGATATGTTTAGGGTTACTCCCTGAACTATCTGATTAGTCAACAGATCAGCCCCGGTTGAACTGATTCTATATGCACATTCCAATTCAACTATCTTTTGCTCATGCCTCTTAACAAATGCTTGACTTATAAATGAATGGGATGATCCGGAATCAAACAAGACTACTGCAGGATGGTTGTTGATAGAAAACATACCAGCTGTCACTGGTTCTCCTTCCGTTATGTCATCCACGGTGGTGTGGCGCATACGAGCTTGATATTGTGTCTGCTGTTTCTTAGGGTAGGGACAAAACTTCGCAAAGTGTCCGGGTTGGTTGCAGTTGAAGCACGGTCCCTTCACTTGAGCCACAGTTCCAGATGAACTGCCTTGTCCTGTCTTCGCTTGAGGCAATGCCATCTTGAACGGTTTCTGGTTCCTCTGGGGTTGCTGAGCATTCTGATTCTTCCTTTGCAGTGGCCTAAACCTTGCACCTGGGGCAGGCGATCGATAAGCTGGACGGTTGGCCACTGGGGCTCTGGACTGGGATGGACCTGACTCGAAAGCTCTCTTACGGATCTTGGAAGCAGCATAAACATTGTTGTTCTTCTCTTGCTTCAGGCAGTCACTAACAAAGTCGTTGAAACTAGTCCTCATATTTGTACCCACATGTTTCATCATCTTGGGATTCAGGCCTCTCTTGAAGCTAGCGATCTTCTTGGCATCAGTATTCACCATATCAGGAGCATAACGACTCAGGTTATTGAATGCATGTAGGTATTGAGTTACAGTCTTCGTGCCTTGATTCAATGCCAGGAATTCCCCAAGCTTCATCTCTGTCAGACCCGGTGGAATGTATGTTCCACGGAAGGCTTCAGTGAACTCCCTCCAAGTGATATGGGCATGGGGAGGAAAAGTGGTGCGGTGATGCTTCTACCACATTCCTGCCGGACCTTGAAGCTGATGAGCTGCGTACTCAGTCTTTAACACTTCAGTCATCCTCAAGACACGGAACTTGTCTTCCATAGTGTTAATCCACTCTTCGGCATCCAAGGGTTCTGCGGCTTCCTTGAAGATCGGTGGACGGGTATCCATGAAATCTTTGAAACTGCTGTACTGATTTGCCTCGTGACCACCCGGGTTTATTCCCCGATGGGTGTTATCTGCAATACTGCGCAACGCAGCCTCCATATTTTGCTGCATGCTCTCCATGTTGCGTTGGCTTCCAAGAAATTGTGCGAAAAACTGTTCCGCAGTGTAGGGTGGAGGAGGCGGTGGTGGATCACGGTCATCATTAGCAGCTGCACTGCCACCAGCCTCAGCGGTACCATACACGGTACGACGAGTGTTCGGCATCTGCATATTTCAGCAATAGTAATTATTAGGTGATGTTGTAGAAATTGCGACCGAATGAAAAATTATGCCAAACTGAATTCACTGGAGAGAATAAATTCATACAATAAAACAGGGGCACAATAAGTCATTCCAATTAACACAACATCACTAATTAGATTACTTAAAGCGCACACATCGCGTCCATTACAACCAAGTTGCCAGCATACATACACTGGACTTTTGACGTTCGGATACCGCCACAAACACATCCAAGCTTTCCAACATTACATCAAAGCCTTAGTCTTTCTACTCATTATTACATGCCCAACTTGCCAACAAGGCAAAAGATCATGCAGATGGAACCTAGTAGCTAGCGCAACAACTACTAGCCTACTCATCGTGGTCGCTGTCTAAGTCAGAGACATTGGCGTTGTCGCCATCAGCAGCGTCGTGGTGCTCCCCAACTGGTGCTTCGGGCTCTTTGGGATCTTCGTCTTCGTCCAAATCCATCTCTGCCGCACCAGGAGGGACATAGGGGTTGAGTTGATTGTTTAGCCGATAAACCTCCTCATGCAGATTGTCATTATATTCCTCTGCATCGGCCAGCTGTTGCTCTAGCTCAAACTGTCTAGCCTTCAATACATTCTCTGCAGACCAGGCTTCATTCCTCTGATGGAGCACTTGAGTCAACATGCACTCAGCATTCCTGTTGGTGGTGGTCAGTCGCCCAACCTGCTCTCTCAGGGCACGCACATCTCCCTCAAACACTACAGTCCTCTGGGTAGCCTGATCCCTCTGACGGGTCAACTAAGCCATCTCTACGGTGAGCCTCTCGACCTCGGCGTCATGATCTCTCTGAAGCTGATGGCGGTCATCACGAGCCTGACCAAGAGCACTAGACACACGTCTCAGACTACCTTCCACTCCATCGAAGGCCTTCATCACTGCGAACATGGCACTCATAGCAGGGTTGTCACTATTCTGTGCCTCTGCTGCGCTAATCTCTAGGGATCTTCCTCTTGCCTGCTGCCATGAGTCAGTGGAGAGGTTGCCCCTTGGAAAGACTTCAACTATAGCTGCTGCCAACTCCTGAGGAAAGCGATCCATGATATCCCTTAGGATCCGAAAGGCTGCCCTCTCAGCAGCTTCTTCAGCGGTCCTGCCAGTTGACTCAAAACGCTAACCGGTCCACTCAGAACCATCACCTCGGGGACAAACTACTGCTTCCACAGTCACCAAAATTCCTTCCCCCAAGCGCTCATTCGACCAAAAGTAGGGGGGCTCCATTCCATTAGGATAGCCTACATATCTGAGCACTCTCCACAAGAGCGTAGGCATCCCAAACTCTCCAAGAAAAGTGTGGCGCTGACGAGTGCGTGGAGCAAGCTGATGACGGGGAGCTCTGCCGGTGGACTTGCGGGCTGTCTGCTTGGTACGTGCCATCTGTAGCAAAATTTTATTACCTTGGTGAGAACAAATGTTTAAGTTGGCATTTTTATCGAAATGAGATAATCAACTTATAAGGGGAGGAACAATGTTATGAATGAAATGCACAACATGATGCATGCATGTTCCGTACGTCCTCACAAACTTAGAAAATCAATAACTACTAACGGAATAAACGGTGGCATACAACGATCTCTTGTAACGTAACTAATACGTACTACTCGAAAGCGCTGTTATGTACCTGCAGAAAGTCACTTCAGCCCAAACCTCATAGTATGAAAATATGCAAGAAAGCGGTAAGGTAAGTTACTCGCTCCACACGCATCCCCAGATACGAGTATAACAGTAATAACTACCTGAATCATTGTCCTATTGACGACATCGTCACCGCATGACGGAAATCCCCACAATTTGGATACCCTCATACGAACATGCACATGGCACGTAAGTGTCTCGGTATCACATAAGCACTCCCCTAGATCGGCAGTGTATCCGACCATGCTCTCACAACTCTCACTTACCAAGGCGTAGAGGTAATTGATCCATACATTACCACTCAATTGAATGGCACTCATACAATAGCACGCCGTATGAGCGACGAAATTTAAAATATGATGCAAACCCCCAAGTTAGTACTTAATTAAGCCGCCTAGAGTCCTTATTGGGCATAAAGGACATGACCACTGACACACTCTTTAAATTTAAAAGCTTAGTTGAAAACACAGTTTTGTTTTTAAATATCCATGTGAACAGTAACATGCTAAATCATGCTCCGATACCAGCTGTAACGGATCAACGTAATTATACGAGATTAAGTAAGAAAATCTTCCACCGAGGCGGATATTTTACCCCACTTAAACCCGTATAACCCGCGATTCTGTGAAATCATGAGGGATTTCAAACCAACTAACATACAACCAAGATCGTACTGATTTAGTAGCCACAGTTCACATGATACATAGAGTTCACAGTAAAAGTGGAGTACATCAGAGTTCGGAATAAAAGTTATTACAACATAGTTTCAAATAACATAGCGGAAGCAAGTAGTTTTAAACACACACACTTAGTTCAAATACAGTGCCAGTAGATAGTCATGGTCCACAAAAGCATTAGATAAGACGAATAGAGTGACCATTGCCCAAGGTCTTAGTTGTCGCCCATCGCCGGATACAGACAGTTGGAGCAATACCCATAGTACATCTGACCATCTGCAACAACAATGGGAACAACGCCCTGAGTACGAGAATGTACTCAGCTAGACTTACCCGTCATAAACCAGAAATAACATGACACCAAGGAGTATGCAAGGCCTTATATGTTGGACTGGCTTGACTCATTTGCGAAAAATATAAGTTATTATGAAAAACTATATTAGTACTTTTTGCATTACTTTTAGTATAACCTATTCAAGCTAGGTAAGCACCTACTGTTAAAACAAACACTGGATTCCTCATTAACAATCTAGACTACCATATCAGGTTTAGCATTTCCAACATCATTCACTTAACCATCAGTGTTCCATTAATGTTACTACGATGCCGTAGCTCGAGTCAAGTGCTCACTAACCGGGAGCGACGGCGATTCGAATCGAATTCCTATCCAGCTGGAGATTTATTCCTCACACAAACCATGCTTCCCCCGTCAGGGTCGCGTAGATCACCAATGAAACTTTCCAAGAAGTCGCGGGATAACAATCATGGATCGCACTACCCAGGGACCGCTCGACTGCCAGGACGCACCTTGGGCTCACTCTTCACGTCCCCGTTACACCCCCTTCAGCACCAGTCTGCCAATCCGAGTTTATCCCGGCTCGAAATGTGTCACTAGCTTCGCGGTCGAAAGGTACTTTATTCGGCTAGCTAAATGTGAGGCATGCGTTCAACATGACAAGAGGGACGAGCAACGATCGGTCCTTAATCGACACAGGCGGAATCACTATAGTCCAAAACCCTATAAGACTCCGCCCGGTCTCCGTTTATCCATCAACACTTGGTTACTTTTTATGATCACAATTACAGCTAACCATAGCCCGGTATCCACCTATAGCTCGCAGGTGACAGGAAATCACCCGACTTCTACCGGTCTAAGCATGGCTAAGCAACTTATTCGATCCTGACCTAATCGGGTAAAAGGTAATCTGGTGGCCAAGGTAATAATGCAGCAACGGTTTTACTCAACTCCTATAACTTAATGCAACAATATATAACTATAACTTATGTAATAAGGAATAGCTTTTAAAAAATAGGAGACTTAAAATGCTCCGGGGCTTGCCTCTTTTGAACGAGCTAGGATGGTGGTCGACGCACTCTGGCAGCTCCTCGCCTGGCTCTTCTTCCTCGGGCACCTCCTGTGCCTGGGGCTCCTGCCGGTCGGTCCAAGCTTGCTCCTCCGGTACTGCTACCTGCGACTCCTCCTGTGATCCTATATGATGCAAGTGCATAAGTAAATATGCGAATGATGCGTCGGATTATGATGGAGTGCTTTGATGACATGAGATGCAGATGAGCACATCGAACGAGCAGTTTAGATATAAGTACATCTTCTATAAGGTAGTCCACGTCATCCAAGAACATGTACCCTAAAACGTGCACCTTGTTATTCTACTAATTAGCACATAACTTACACATACAAGTGATCCTAAATTACCAAATCTTACCAACCTAACTCATCCACAACATCAGCAAGGCATATTGATGCTTCAAAGATACACCAAATATATTTTAATACTCTTAATTTCTCTTAAAGAATAATCTTTTATTCCCTATTTAACTAGGGTTACACAACAACACCTATTTCTGGTGTAGGTAAAAATCTACAAAAATTACAGTAGATTACTCTTACCCTAACTAACCTATTACTGAATTTTTATGAGAATTGCATAAGTAAAACTGCCTGTACAAAATAAACAAGTTATAGCATAAATATGAGCATGAAATTATTTTGTACTAGAAAAAGTATCAAGCAACTGATTTCACATTTTTCCTATATTACTAACAGTAAACTAACATACTACAAAAATTATCACATGCATGTTCTATACAAATTTAGCTCTCTACTAAAAATAACAAAGATTATCAATTAAAAGCATTTGAACTACACTTCAAAAATTTCTCACAGAACATGCTTCACTAGTATTTTTCCTAGGAAGTTCATCACTAAGAAAGATTAATGCAACAAGAATCACATTTTTCCCACTATTATTTTATTTACTACATATTTTCTAAGATATCAGCATTTATAGCAATAAAATAAATTTGCACAGCAAAGTGTCACAAAATTAACATGAGGTATTTTTAAACTGTAGATCTATTCAAGAGGAACATTTCAAAATTTGTTTCATAATTTTTGGAGCTATAAATCTTGAGATATGATTTTTCAAAACTATTTCATAATTTCTGAGAAATTATTTTCCTTTATTCTTTTAAAAATCCGCCGGTGAAAACGCTAAATATACCCGGTGCAGTGAACCCACAATCGCTGACACGCGGGACCCACGGGTCAATGGCCCACCGGCCAGCCGGAGCAGCGCGGGGGAGGCGCTGACCGGTGGTGAATTCGCCGCCGGTGAGGCCTCCGGCGACGGGGAGGGCACCAACGTGCTCCCCGCACCGAGGCACACCCAGCGCACCAACTCCGAGCGGCGCGGGAGCTCCGGAGGAGGCTCGCCGACGGGGATGGCGGCACGGCGGCGCTGGAGCTCGTCGGCCGGCCAATGCAGGTCACGGGGGCGGCCGAGAAGGCGAGCGCGAGCACCGCAAGGCGAAGGGGAAGCGGATGCTCGAGACCGGAGGAGGCATGGAGGGCCAGGGAGCTCCGGCCATGTGCGCCGACCAACGGCGGCCATGGCGGCAGTGGAGGAGGGGAGCGGCCAATTGGCCCTCACCTGAGCTCGAGCGGCGGAGTGGAGGCGCGCACGCGGTAGAGGGAAGCGGGACGGAGCTGAGGCCGGGAGGAATCGGCCGAAGAAGCAGCCACGAGGGCGGACAGCGGTGGCCGAGCTCCGGGAGCCGGTGGTGGCGCGGCGGGGCGCTGCTGCTGCTGCTGGCGGGGCGAGAGGAGGGAATAGAGGGAGCAGCCGAGGCGGACGAGCGCGCGGAGGGGGGGTAAGCGGGCGCGGTGCTGCGGGGGCCACAGGGGCGCGTGTCGCGCGGCGTCGTCGTCGTCCGGCCACGCGGCGGCCGAGCTCTGCCGCAGCGCCATGGCGTCGCGCGCGGGCGCGCGAGAGGATGCCGACGTAGGGCTACGGGCCGGGCTGCCAGAGCCGGTGGGCCGAAAAGGAGGCCGCGGCCCAGTAGAGTGAAAAACGAATTTTCCTTTATAAATAATATTTTCAGATTTCCTTATTTTTTCAAAATTGAATTTGAAGATGAAAAAGAGGTTTTCAGAATTTTGGCCCAAAATAAAAGTTGTTCAAAATTTTATTCTCTACAACTTTCATGTAGAGCATTTTTCAAAATTCTCAATAGATTTTGAATTTGGGATTTAAAGCTAAATTGTTAAACAAAAATTTATTTGTTTGGAATATTTTTAAAGCAAAATTTGTGGAAAACTTGAATTCAAAAATTGCTCCAAAAATCATGTTAATTTATTCTGGAATATTTAAAATTGCTAATACCCAAGAGTGCACCACCTTTTTAGCACTTACATCAAAGTTAGGGTTCTAATTATCTGCTTTTCAAGTTTAAATTTAAAAGTGCTATATTTCATGCAATGCTAGTCATGAAATGATGTTGAATGCTCTATGCTTAGAAATGCTAATGCATGCTTAACACCCAGGGGTGTTACAAGCCCCGTCCAGATCACTCCATTTACTCCAAATCTACTGTCTATGACACCAGGTTTAAGATAAATAACCCAATTGTAAACATGTCTTACAGAATTCTGGGAGTACTGTTACCATACAAAATAACACTTAAGTCTGGCATCGTGGGAACCAAGAGCATCCTTTGATCCAACGTAGCCATTTCCCATGCAGAATGTAGAAACTCCAGACTGATTATGACAAAAAAAGAGCTGCAAACAATTGTATAATGTTTTTGTTAGCATGAGCAACAGAAGCTACCATGTGCAAATTAACTGTAAAGTTCCTACAAAGGATTATACTCTGCATGATACTGACTACTGAGTGATACTTACAGGACATGGCTCCTAAAGCTATGCATTTGTACTTGGATCCTATATGAGGTTTGTCAGCAGTGGCTGCAGTCCATTGAATTCCATGACAAGTTGCTGACTCTTCGGATAATTCTGTACAACTGTACTCGCAACTTATGCCACCTTTGCTCGGATGCAAGCATTTGAATTTTTCAAGTAACCAAGTAGAATATAGATCTGTTTGAATAATTGCATATGCATTAGGAGTCATTCACAATAACCATTAGAATATAAGCATTTACATGGAAGTCTTAATTACAACTATGAATCATACCATTTGCCATGTCAATGGATTCAACATGCTCTCGTAGCTCAACCAGTATACCTGAACAGATTGAGTAAATCGTTATTCCAGAGCCAACAACCCCTAGAACTTAAGGGTGACAAATATCTATGTCCATCAAGTTAAATTGGAAGGAGGGTACACAATAAAAATAACATCAGAAGCTTTGGTTAACAAACAGGCAAGCGACAACACATAAACACCATCAATAATGAATTTCTCATATGACCATCAACTACCAATTTCTTTTGCAAACGAACTATATAATTGCTAAGTGCCTCCACTGCTATATTTGCATCCTACAAAAATCGTTTGGTAGATCAATAAACAGCCTAGAAAATTACAATCATATAGTTTATTTGTTTATTGTGTTAGCACATCAAGCTACGATCCTACCATACCATGCTACACAAACTAAAAGTTGCCTGCATGCCAATGCTTTAAATACCCTTACGTCCTCAATCAGATTAGAAGTGTAAATAATCTTTACCAATTACTGAACAAATCAACTTGAGTAGCAATCAACTGAGGAAGTATCGGAATGCCCCAAACAATACCTTCAATGTTCTCTAGGGTCACAACCTGAGACTGCAAGACATCTTATTGAGTTTTCATCAGCAGAGTGATATCCTTCATCCTCTTCACAACATCATTGCGTTAGCTTGCATGGCCTCCATAAAACATTTTTTTGTCTTCCTTGCTGCAGAACCAATTTTTTTTGAAATTAAGAACACAAACGTTTGATCCACTTCTCTAAAATTAAGTACAGTAATTTTGTTATGTGATGCTAAACCTATTAGCCACACGAATAAGAGAAAGGAAGTTTGAAAGTGCATTTGCCTCCTATGTGGGTTTTGGTGTATTGATGACATCCAAACTAGGGACTAATGTGATCTTAATGAGATATGTCGCAGCTATTAGTCCCATGAAAGAATTAAAGAGTTGATAAAGATGAAATTGTATCCCTCAATTCATCATGTTGAAGAAGGCTTCAAACTCAAGCGGAGCTTCAAAGTTTATCTTTTCGCTTCTTGGGTTTAGGTATGCCACACTATAAAGAGGGATTCAAAACTTAGTTGGTCTGAGAAAGATAGAGTGCTCAAGTACAAAAATAAAATCAAAAGAGAGACACTCTAGCACTTCACGAGCACATAGAATAGTTTTGATGACTTTTGGTGTCGGAAGTGCTGACTTGCGCCGGGAGTCCTGACGTCCAGTCACTTAGCCTGTGCGGTGACTGAGGACATCGACAGTCCTGACGTATGTCAGAACTCCCGACGGTCAGGAGTCCGGACCCTCGCCAGGAGTCCCGACGCTAGGCCCATAGGCTCGCTCTGCTGACTGCTGCGTCGGAAGTCCCGACGTACGTCGGAAGTCCCGACGGTCAGCAGTCCCGACGTAAGTCGGAAGTCCCGACGTTGACCTTTGCGCAGTGTTTTTAACCTTGCATGAACAGTGCTTTCTCTTTACGTCAGCAGTCCCGACGTAGATCTGAACGGTTAGATTTCTACTACGAGTATAAATAGCACTCTCTTCACTTCTAACCGTTACTCACTCATTCATTGCTCACCAACTCACGGCCAAAACATCTCTCAAGCATTCAAGAGCTCTCTCCTCCCTCCTTTGCTCCTAACTTCGATTCCCATGGATTTGAGTGATAGGAGTGTGGTTTGAGTGAGAAAATCATCCTTGCAAGCTTGAGCACTTGATTTCTTCATCAAGCCGGTTGGATTTGCGTCTATTACTCTTGGATTCTTGGAACCCTAGCCGGCTAGGCGTCACCCAAGAGCTTTCATCTTGTGGAAGAGCCTTGGGAAGTTTGTATTACCCTTGATTTCTTAGTAGAGAACTCAAGTGACCTTTGTGGTTGCTTTGAGAGAGGCAAGGAGGTGAAATAGACTCCGACCTAAGTGGTCACCTCAACAACGAGGACGTAGGCGCTCCTTTGTGGGGTTGCCGAACCTCGGGATAAATCCTTTGTCCTACGTGTTTGTTGTTGTTTGTGTGTTTTGCTTGGTATCACTTGTATTTGCTTGTCTCTCTCTCAACCTCCCTCTTAGGGTTTGGTCTTGATCTACGACTTGGAGAGTTCTCGGTGTCAAGGAAGTGACCTAACATCTTCATCTTACCACTAGGAAGTGGTGTTGTAAGTTACTGGTCTCACAAAGTTCATTTGAGCATTAGTAGTTCATTTCCCGTAGGCGTCGGGAGTGCTGACAGTTTGCATCAGAACTTCTGACACGTCGGAAGTGCTGACTCAAACTGTCGGGCTTCTAACAGTTGCTGACAAGTAACTTTGAGATTTGTGTAGATTTTTTTTAGATACGCCTATTCACCCCCCCCTCTAGGCATTGTTTAGATCCTTTCAATTGGTATC
Source organism: Saccharum hybrid cultivar R570 (assembly GCA_038087645.1). Taxonomy (NCBI): domain Eukaryota; kingdom Viridiplantae; phylum Streptophyta; class Magnoliopsida; order Poales; family Poaceae; genus Saccharum; species Saccharum hybrid cultivar. The sequence continues at coordinate 640,140 of JAQSUU010000044.1, read as the reverse complement.
AGAGCACGGTCTTCTTATTACGTTTCACCACATGAGAAGAAACAATGTCAGAGACCAATAAGACACAAGAGTTGGCTAAAGAAATAGCCAAAGAGTTGATGGCAGCTCAAGCAAAGCTTTTTCAAGATGAAATGAAGAAAATGCAAGATGAGATGAGCAAGTTGAAAGAAGAGTTGAGTAAGAAGGTCGATGATGCTATAAGTGGAAAGAAATTTGAAGAAGCAACTAGTGGCAAAATTGACAACGGTCAAGATGGTGCGAGTGATGTTGGTGCCGGAGAGCATAGTCAACCAAAAGGAATGTACTCTACCATGAACTTTGATTATTCACAACTCATTAAAGCCCCACTTCATCATACTCCATCCGTCAATCTTGGCAAGCCACCTCACTTTGATGGATCAAGATATCCTGATTGGGCGTATAAAATGAAGATGCACCTCATTGTCGCAAATATTTGGGAAGTGGTTGATGTTGGTGTGACATTTCCCACCGAAGAAAGAGAGATCACTCTAGAAGAGGCTCACAACTTCCGTCAAAATGCACAAGCCGTAGCCATGCTTGTTTCAAGTCTAGCTCCGGATGAGTTCAACAAGGTCAATGGAAGAGAAATTGCTAAGGACATTTGGGAAGTCTTAAAGACTTCATTTGAAGGAGACAAGAGTGTGAGAAAGGGCAACATCGAGTTACTTCATGGTGAATTGGAGAGATTTGTGTTCTTGGAAGGTGAAACAACTCAAGCTATGTTTGATAGGATGATGACTTTGGTCAACTGCATAAGATCTATTGGAAGCACCGAATGGGATGACAATAAGGTTGCTAGAAAGATTTTGAGAACATATAGAGCAAAGAACAATATGCTAGCATCCGTGATCATGGAGAGGCCCGACTATGATTACATAACACCTCAAGAAGTTCTTGCGAAGCTCAAGCATCATGAATGCCTTGATCAAGATGCAATCAATGCTCATAGTCAAAATCCTAGTGCAATGGGATACAACAAGAGTGCAGCCCTAAAAGCAACTCATGTTCATGATGGCAATGGGTGTTGTCAAGAAAAGAAGAAGAAAGTGAAGGATGATTCCTCAAGTGAAGAAGAAGATTCCGATGCGGAGGTTGCATTTGTGATTAGAAATCTTAGAAAATTTATGAAGAAGAAGAGCAACCGTAATACTTATGGTGATGGTAAGAAGAGATACAAGAAGAGGTTTTGCTATAGGTGTGGTAAAACCGGTCACTTCATTGCCGATTGTCCCGAAGAAAACAAATACAAGAACAACAAGAGTAATGATAAGAAGAACAAAGGCAAGAAGAAAGGTGAAGCTCATATTGGTGACGAATGGGAGTCAAATGATGATAGTGACTCAAGTGATGATGAGAAGAAGAAGAAGAAAGGAGCCGCAAACATTGCCATCCATCACTCTTCATCACCAACCATGACCCTCCCCGACTCGGCTTCATCACCAAAGCTCTTCCCCAACTTAGATTCATCACCAAGGCTTTTCTCCAACCTCATCGACAACGAATACTACACTCCAACTTGCCTTATGGCCAAGGGGGAGAAGGTACAATCCCCATCCAACTCCTCTAGTGATGAGTATAATAGTTGTGATGAGAACATAGAACAACTTGAAGCAACCATGATAAAGAAATTTGGTAAAAAGGCCTATACTAAAATAAAAATGCTAATGAAGAAATTAGAGAAGAGGGATAGATGCTTGGAGATGCAAGGGGAAATAATCACTCAAGAGCGAGAAAAGAACCAAGCTCTTGAAGCATCTATCGTCGAGGAAAAGTCAAAGGTTGAGAAGTTAACCGTTGAATTGTCTTTAGCCAATGACTCAATTGGGAAATTGACTAAAGAACATTCCTCAGTTAATGATCAAATAGCTAGCCTCAAGAATGAGAAAAGTATTGCTCAAGAAAGCCTTACACGCTTGGAAGAAAAATATCAAAATCTTGAGCAAAACTATAGCACACTTTGGGCTAGCACTTCAACTTCTCCTAAGGCAACCGAAGACTCTAATGTCTCCACTAGCAATGGTTGTAAAAGATGCTATAAAATTGATGTAAATGCATATACTACTAACCTTGTTGAGCTAGAGAAGAGAGATAAGGAGATCAATAGGTTGAAGATGGCCTTGAAGAATGAGTGCAAGTGTCAAGAGCAATCCAACAAGACTATATACAAGGCATTTAGGCACCCATCTATCAAGGAAGGTCTTGGCTACAATAGGTATGATGGGAAGGCAAATGGAAGGAACATGGTCAATGGTGTGCCTTGTGTGAAGTTCAACAAGGGTGTTGCCCTTGATGAGCTTATATGCAAGGCCAACAACAAGGTCTACATTCCCAAGATCCAACCTACAAGCAACAAGACGAAGCAATCCGAGGCCCCCAAGCCACAAGCACCACTTCCACGGTGTTATGCTAGTGACTACATATGTTGTTGGGGCAAGGATGGCAAGATTGTGGTGAAGTATGTTGGTGCCCTTAAGAGGAAGGAGATTATGAGGAGTGTTTGGGTGCCGAAGTTTTATGTGACTAACCCCCTAGGACCCAAATCTCTTTGGGTACCTAAAGCACAAGCTTGATTTGTCTTTGTATGAATACTCCTCCGGTGGAACAAGTTGGGTGGTGGATAGTGGATGCACCAATCATATGACCGGAGAGAAGAACATGTTCACATCTTTCCAATCTAGTAATAATGAAAGTGGAAACATTGTGTTTGGTGACAATGGAAAAGGAGAAGTACTTGGTTTGGGTAAAATTGCTATCTCAAATGACAACTCTATCTCTAATGTTTTACTTGTGAATTCGTTGAGATACAATTTGTTATCCGTTTCGCAACTTTGTGAGATGGGTTACAATTATCTCTTTATGGATAAGGGTGTGGAAGTCTATAGAAAGAAGGATTCCTCTATTGCATTTATGGGTCATTTAAAAGGGAAACTCTATCTAGTTGATTTCACATCAAATAGAGTCAATCTTGAGACTTGTTTAATGGCAAAATCTAGCATGAGTTGGCTATGGCATCGCTGACTTGCCCATGTTGGGATGAGGAACTTGGCCAAACTTCAAAAGGGCGAACACATCCTTGGACTAACAAATGTTTCTTTTGAGAAAGATAGGATTTGTAGCGCATGTCAAGCGGGAAAACAAGTTGGAGCTAAACATCCCATCAAGAATGTGGTGTCAACCGAAAGACCATTGGAATTGCTTCACATGGACATATTTGGACCCATCGCTTACATAAGCATTGGTGGTAACAAATATGGTTTCATAATTGTTGATGACTATTCTCGTTTCACTTGGGTATTCTTTTTGCATGACAAGAGTGAAGTACAAGGCATCTTCAAGAAGTTTGCAAGAAGAGCCCAAAATGAGTTTGATGTCAAGATCAAGAGAGTTAGAAGTGACAATGGGACGGAGTTCAAGAACACCAACATTGAAGAGTTCCTTGATGAGGAAGGAATTAAACATGAGTTCTCGGTTCCATACACTCCACAACAAAATGGTGTTGTGAAGAGGAAGAATCGAACACTCATAGAAGCCACAAGAGCGATGTTGGATGAATACAAGACTCCGGTCAACTATTGGGCAGAAGCGGTACACACAGCTTGTCATGCTATCAACCGCCTATATCTTCACAAGATGAGAGACAAGACCGCCTACGAACTTCTAACCGGTAAAAAGCCCAAGGTGCACTACTTTAGAGTTTTTGGATCTAAGTGTTTCATACTTAACAAGAAATCCAAAAGCTCAAAGTTTGCACCAAAGGTTGATGAAGGTTTCATGCTTGGTTATGCTACTAACGAACATGGATATCGTGTTTTCAACAAAACCACCGGTTTGATTGAAATCGCAGTAGATGTGACTTTTGATGAAACCGATGGCTCTCAAAAGGAGCAAGTCAATGTTGAGATTGTAGGTAATGAGGAAGCCCCACATAAATCCATCAAGAAGCTTGCCATTGGTGAGATAAAGCCCATCGAAGAAGAAGATGAAGACCATGTTGTACATGTTGATCATGATCCTACCACTCATCATGTTTCATCCAATGGGCATGGTGAAGCTTCCGCAACAAGAAAAATTCAAGATGGAAAATCAAATGATGCACAAGTTCATTCTCATCAAGATGGTGCCAATAATGTGCAAGCTCAACCTCAACTCAACAATGAAGAAAGGAGTGAAGCCAACCCTCCACAAGCTCATGATTGTGATTCTTCATTCGATCATGACCACGATGATGAAGATAATGATCCCATTCAAAGACCAACTCAAGTGCCACATCCTAGAGTGCATCAATCCATTCAACAGGATCATCCCGTTGATAATATATTGGGGAGCATTCGACGAGGGGTAACTACACGTTCTCGTTTAGCAAATTTTTATGAACATTACTCGTTTGTTTCTCCTTTGGAACCTAGCAAGGTGGAAGAGGCACTTGAAGATGAAGATTGGATGATAGCCATGCAAGAGGAGTTGAACAACTTCACTCGGAATGAAGTCTGGTCCTTGGTGAAAAGGCCCAAGCAAAATGTGATTGGAACCAAATGGGTCTTCCGTAACAAGCAAGATGAGCATGGCGTGGTGACAAGGAACAAAGCTAGGTTGGTGGCTCAAAGATTCACTCAAATTGAAGGCTTGGATTTTGGGGAGACCTATGCACCGGTGGCAAGGCTAGAATCCATTCGTATTCTTCTAGCCTATGCCGCTCACCATGATTTCAAGTTATATCAAATGGACGTGAAAAGTGCATTTCTCAACGGCCCCCTATCCGAGTTGGTGTATGTAGAGCAACCACCGGGCTTTGAAGACCCCAAGTATCCCAACCACGTTTACAAGCTCGACAAGGCACTCTATGGGATCAAACAAGCCCCTAGAGCTTGGTACGATTGCTTAAAGGACTTCCTACTCAAACAAGGATTTGAGAAAGGAAAGGCCGATCCCACTTTATTTTCTCGCAAAGTTAATGATGATATCTTTGTTTGCCAAATATATGTCGATGACATAATATTTGGTAGTACTAATGTGGCTTTTTGTGAGGAATTTAGTAGGATCATGACGAATAGGTTTGAGATGTCCATGATGGGAGAGTTAAAGTTCTTTCTTGGATTTCAAATTAAGCAACTCAAGGATGGTACGTTCATAAGTCAAACCAAGTACACCAATGACATGTTGAAGAAGTTTCACATGGACAAGGCCAAGCCTATCAAGACACCCATGCCAACCAATGGACATCTTGACCTTGATCAAGGAGGAAAGGACGTGGATCAAAAGGTATATCACTCCATGATTGGATCCCTCCTTTACCTTTGTGCATCTAGGCCCGATATTATGCTTAGTGTGTGCATGTGTGCAAGGTTTCAAGCTAATCCGAAAGAATGTCATTTGATGGCTGTTAAGAGAATTTTTTGGTATTTAGTGCACACTCCTAATCTTGGCTTGTGGTATCCCAAGGGCTCCACTTTCGAGTTACTTGGCTATTTCAATTCGGATTATGCCGGTTGCAAAGTAAATCGAAAGAGTACTACTGGGACTTGCCAATTTATTGGTAGGTCTTTGGTGTCTTGGAGCTCTAAGAAGCAAAACTCCGTTGCCTTATCCACCGCCGAAGCCGAGTATGTGGCGGCCGGTGCATGTTGTGCCTAACTACTTTGGATGAAGCAAACCCTTAAGGACTATGGTTGTGAGTTAACCAAGATTCCCCTTTTGTGTGACAACGAGAGTGCCATTAAAATGGCAAACAATCCCATAAACCACTCTCGAACAAAGCACATAGACATCCGGCATCACTTTTTGAGAGACCACGAAGCCAAAGGAGATATCGCAATCCATCATGTGAGCACCGAAAAACAACTAGCCGATATCTTTACAAAGCCCCTAGATGAGTCAAGATTTTGTGCTTTGAGGAGTGAGCTAAATATCATTGATTCTCATAACGTGGCTTGATGTCTTGCACATATTTTTGTTTGATCTAGTTAGGAGAAAAGGTTTGAGAACAAATATTGTGTGTCGTCTTCAAAATCTATTTTGTAGTTTTCATGAGTGACTATTGCTTTGTGTTGGTTGAATGAAATCTAGTCACCTGTGAAAACATTGGTGTGTCCGTCATATTTTTGCCCCACATAGAATGGTGAGTTCTGGTTTGAGAGGTTTTCTGTCTCTCTGTGTCGGAAGTCCCGGCGTACGTCAGAACTCCCGACGGCTAGCAGTCCCGGCTTGCGCTAGAACTTCTGGCGGCCAGCAGTCCCGGCTTGCGCCAGCACTTCCGGCTGCCAGCAGTTCCGACGTATATGCCAGCACTTCCGACGTGGATCTGGGTCGCGCGTCCTAGTTTTAACCATGGCCCAAGCCTTTCACCGCATAACTTCTTTCACCCCTAGTCTTTTCCCTATCTCTTCCCCTCCCGCACCCGCCCCTCCGCACCCCCGACTCCTCTCGCAGCCGCCTTCGCCCGGCCACCGTCGTGCCCGGCCCTGGCAGCTCCGATCATCCTCATCGTCGGGGGTTCTGGCAGCCACCTCCAGCCCTTCTTCCCGTTGTTTTTTTCTCTCCCTCTCCACCATGGCTCTCCCCGTTTGAAGCTCGTCGCCGTCTCGTGGTTGGATTCCGGTGTGGTGGTGCTCCCTGTGACGTGCTGCGCGTGGATCTTCTCTTGGACATCGCCGCTGCCCTGGATTTGCTGCTTCTCCATCTTCTTCCCTCTTTCCTAAGCCATGGAGGGTGACAGTCCCTCACGCCGTTCGGAGAAGCAGTCCAAGCTCAATCAAGACCGCACCGCTGCTAAGTCGTCTGGCCGCACTAAGGCGGCCTATCTCCGTGACGATACTGGTTCTCCCCGGCGGGCAGCTGCTCGTGCCCATGGTGGACGGGGCTCGTCTTCTGTTGCTCCTCCTCTGCCTCCGGCCCAGGCTTTTGGTGGGATGGATCCGGTTGTTGATGTGGAAGAGGAAGCTCTTGAGCGTGCGGGCTGCACTATTGGAGTTCCAGTGCTGCAGTCACCATCCCGTGGCCCCTCACATCCTGTCCATGAGTTTGTTCTGTTTGATGGTCCTCCACCTTTTATCCGGGAGCCCGAACTTGCTCCAAACTTTGGTGGTTGGGCTCCTCCTCGTCCTGTCAACTACCGCCACAACGTTCGTGAAATCCGATCGCAGCGTGCTCGAAATTTATATGCTGAGGAAGAGAAGGATCTCCGGCTTGAGGCTCGGTTCTGGCATCCCTTTCACTTTGATTACTACCGGTCCATCCTTTACAACAAAGTCCTCAAGAAGAAGGAGCCAGTCGTTCAGATGAAGTATATTCTTTCGTATGATCTTGGTTTGATCACCGAGCCTCCTGAGCTACCACAGATGGTTAAGGACATGAACTCCATGGGCCTACTTCGCCTGATGGAGTTTCGGAAGCATTGGAATAATGAGATTATCCTGCAGTTTTATGCTTCCTATCATCATGAGAAGGACAAGATCGGTGCTATTGACATCATCCACTGGACCACGGAGGGCAAGCATTATAAGGTCGACTTTATTACTTTCTCTCGCTTGCTTGGTTTCAATAGTTATGACCGTCGTGCTACTGAGCTCGTTGAGTATGAGGATGTTGAGATGGAGGAGTACCAGCACATGTATCTTGATGGATATCCTGCAGATGGCAAGACCGTGTACCTGAAGCCCTATTTCTATGTCTTGAACAACATCCTGAGGCAGATCTTGTATCCGAAGGTTGGTGATTCCACCTATCTTCGTGATGACTCTCAGAAGGTTCTTGATCGCTTTGGTGCTGATTTTCAGAAATTCTCCATCAGTCGCTACATCTGGAACAAGATTCATGACACTTCTGAGGATCCCGTCAGAGGCCTTCCTTATGCTCCCTACCTTATGCAATGAGCAAGTGTCTGGCATTCGCTTTCCCTCAGATGGTTCAAATCACAAGCTTCTCAAGATCTCCAACAAGATCTCTATTACTGCTGCCAAAGAATTGAAGAGAGCAGCTGATGTTGCTAGAGGCAAGGGCAAAGGCGCTTCGACTTCTCATTCTCATCGTGCTGCCACTTCACCTTCTACTGCTCCTTTGCGCTCCACCAGTGCCGAGCCCCTCTCCTCTTCCTCCTCTGGTAAGAGCAAGAAGCCTAGCAAGTTCAAGTTTCTCATGAACTACATGTTTGGACAGTGTTGTGCTAGTGCTCAGCGGGAGCATGACATGCAAGAGCGACTTTACCGTATGGAGCAGCGGGCTGGCATTGTGTCTTCTCCATCGCTATTTGTGCCTCCCCGTGACCCTATGCAGCTTTATGATGAGGCTTGTGCGGCATATGTGGATGAGGCTTCCTGTAAGGTCCAAATAGGCTAGAGGGGGGTGAATAGCCTAATTAAAACTTCTACAAGAATTACTTAACCACACGTTAGTACAAAAGGTGGCGAAGCAAAAGCACTAGCTCTAACTATTTAAGCAAGCCACCTACACAAGTCTATAACAAAGCTATTCACTAAACACAACAACAACAAGCTAGAAACAAGAAGTAATACGAGAGAAGAGCTTCAAGAGATTATACCACCGTGTAGAGATGAGAAGTACCAATCAATCAATAACACAAGAGAAATCCTCGGGAAGAGAATGACACAAGAATTTATCCCGAGGTTCACTTGCTTCCCGACAAGCTACTCCCCGTTGTGGTGATACACCCACTTGTTGATTCATGAGCTAATCGACTATCAAGAGTCGAGCCCTCGGCGGGCGCCGCACAATCGCACACAAGATGGGGATCCTCCAAGCCACGAGCTCCACTAGAGTATCCAATTCGCGAACTCCCACGGGGAAGGATCAAGAACCCCTTACAACACTTGGTGAAGGCTCCAACAATCTCTAATTGTGAGCTCAATCACGTCCGCTGCTCCAAGCCGTCTACCGTGTCGGGAAACACGAAAGAGTAACAAGAAATCCATAGCAACTCGAAGATCAAGTGCCTCTAGAATGCAACTCTCAAGCAATGCACTTGAATCTCACTCAATCTCACTCAAGATGTGCAACTATGCAAAGAGATGAGTGGAGGGGTTGTTCTCTAGCTCAAAGTATGTCTCTAGGTCTCAAAGTATGCAAGAGTTACCCTCAAACCCCGGCCAACCTCTATTTATAGCGTACCCCTTCGAATATAGCCGTTAGGAACTTTAACCAGCCGAAGTCGCACTGACCGGACGCGCTGGTCAAACTGACCGGACACGCCGGTCGCGCAACAGCTAACTGTGAGGCAACGACCGGACGCGCTGGTCGCGCAGACCGGACGCGCTGCAGCGAATGACCAGACGCGCTGGTCAAACTGACCGGACACGCCGGTCGCGCAATACCGCGAGCCCTCAAAGCAATGACCGGACGCGCTCCAGGCAACGACCAGACGCGACAGTGCCAGCGTCCGGTTAGAGTCTAGTAAGCTCCCTCAACGACCGGACGCGTCCGATCGTACGTGACCGGACGCGCCGCGCGTCCGATCATCACTCCGCTGCTCTCTGTCCCTCTGGACACCTGACCGGACGCGCTGGTCCCGTGAAGGACCGGACGCGCCGGTCGCGCGCTCTGCTTCTGCGCACAGGTGAACTGACCGGACGCGCTGGTCAGTCCAGACCAGCGTCCGGTCACTCATCCTAGGCGCGCTGACCGAATAAACTGACCGGACGCGCTGGTCAAGCCGAGACCGCGTCCGGTGCAGCGTCCGGTCACCACAGTGACCTCCGTTCGCCTCTGTTTCTTTTCCGACTTCCGGCGCAATAGAAAATAGGCGTTTCACTTCCCCAAAAAGTGCCGAATCCCGCCTCGCAAGCTTGGCGGGAGGGAGAGAGGAACCCAAACCCCTCTCTACTGCTCAAACTCCACCGCCTTCACAAATGTGCTAACACCACCAAGTGTACACCACCATGTGCATGTGTGTTAGCATTTCACAATTATTTTCCAAGGCGTTATGTTAGCTCTTTACTAGATCCTAATGCATATGCTCAAGACATTGATCTAGTGGCACTTGATTTCCGAGCTAACCGTGATTACCCCTCTTGATAGTCGGCTATGTATCCTAAACCCGGTCAATCACTTCTCTACTCATCTTAGACCAGCAAAAGGAAAACCCCTATGGTTATACCTTTGCCTTGCGCTCTTAGATCCTTCTCTTCTACTCGATCATCATGTCCTTCATTTTATGTGCATCTCCACCATGATCATCATTTCATGTCCATGCACCATCTCTTTGTGATCTTGTGGCCATCACTCCTTGCCACATACACCTTCATCACATGTGTTGCTTGTGCCTAACTCAAAACACTTAACACATGGCATTAGCAACTTGGTGTCATTAATTACCAAAACCAAACTTGGGCTTTCAATCTCCCCCTTTTTGGTAATTGATGACAACCATCACAAAGATATGAAATAAAATCAATTTTCAATTTTAATAGTATTAGCTCCCCCTACATATGTGCTTCCGTGAGTTTGGTTCAATTGTGCACATATGTATGGATTTGAATTTTGGGAGAGTTACTACTATCAAATTGATGCTAAGGTATATAGAATGGACCTTTGAAGCGTGATACCAATCGGAGTTGCCTTTATATACCATCCTTAGCATCGATGTAGCTAGACACCACTTGTAATACATCACTTGTAAAGATCACAAACACTAAAATACCCCGTGAGATCAACATTATAAGCAAAGGTGTCTGGATACCGCTTGTAAAGCTACTCTCAATAAATCATCATTCAAGTTCTATTTCTAACAAACACCATTCAACCATGAATATGAATTTAAGCTTTGCAATGCAACAATTCATCATGTTAATGCACATACAAATGCAACAAATAATTCATGAGCTTGCTCCCCCTACTTGTGTGCTCACTTTTAATCCCTTTCTCCCCCTTTGTAACTTGACTTTTTTTTTATCTTTGTGACTTTTCTCTCCCCCTTATTATATCTTATTCTCTCTTTGCAATATCTTTGTGACTTTTCTCTCCCCCTTTGTCAACAATCACCAAAAAGGTGCTAATTTTAGTGAGAGATAAGTCAATCAATATGAGAGAGTCCAAATTATGGTTCAATCTAGATGTCTTGCCTAGAATATGTAATTCGGTTTGATCCAAGCACAAGCTTCTTCACACCTCATAAAGTATAAGGGTTATCTTGAGCATATTGAGTTACACATCATGAGCTCATTTTCTAGATTCAACACTAGGTTTGCAAGCCCACAAACATGTCATATGCTACCACTAGATCAATCAAACATAGAAGCAATAGTGGTACCATATATACATCAAAATCATTTGATTTTCATGAATGAGCCTATTTGTCATGCAAATATGTCTATATGTTCTAACCATGTCCTTAGCAAAGTATGAATGATATGCCAAACAACTTTACCTTGCTATGTTGGAGGAGAGACATGTCATATAAGGATGTGGGGGTGCACTTATTTCAAGTTGGAGAAGTCAAGTATGTTCAATTCATTCTTCAACTTGTAAAATCTCTTTTCATCAAGTGGCTTTGTAAAGATGTCGGCTAGTTGATCTTCGGTGCCAATGCTCTCAATGCTAATATCACCCTTTTGTTGATGGTCTCTTATGAAGTGGTGTCTTATGTCAATGTGCTTAGTTCTTAAATGTTGAACCGAATTTTGAGTCATCTTGATAGCACTTTTATTGTCACAAAACAATGGTACATTCTTGAACTTGATTCCAAAATCATTCAAGGTGGCCTTTATCCAAAGCAATTGTGCACAACAACTACCAGCACTAATGTATTTGGCCTCGGCGGTAGATAGTGCAACACTATTTTGTTTCCTTGATGACCATGAAACAAGAGACCTTCTAAGCAATTGACAAGTGCCACTTGTGCTCATTCTATCAATCTTGCATCCACCATAGTCGGAGTCCGAATATCCAATCAACTCAAAATTAGACCCCTTTGGAAACCATAATCTAACATCATGAGTGCCCTTAAGATATCTCAATATCCTCTTGGTTGCTTTCAAGTGACTTTCTCTAGGTGAAGCTTGATATCTTGCACACTTGCACACACTAAACATCACATCCAGCCTTGAAGCGGTGACATAGAGTAAACTTCCAATTATAGACCGGTATTGCTTTTGATCTACCATGTTTCCACTATCATCAATACCCAATTGATCATTTGTGCCCATTGGTGTACTCATTTGCTTGGCATCTTGCAATCCAAACTTCTTGATCATGTCCTTGATGTACTTGCCTTGACTTACAAATATGCCATTCTTCATTTGCTTGATTTGAAGTCCAAGGAAGTAACTAAGCTCTCAAATCATAGACATTTCAAACTCATTAGCCATCATATTTCCAAACTCTTCACAAAAGTCTTGGTTGGTTGATCCAAAGATAACATCATCCACATAGATTTGCAACACAAACAAGTCATTTCCAAGCTTCTTGGTGAAGAGAGTGGTGTCAACCTTTCCCATCTTGAACCCTTTAGAGAGAAGAAAATCTCTCAATCTTTCATACCATGCTCTAGGTGCTTGCTTCAAACCATACAATGCCTTTTTTAGCTTATAAACATGGTCGGGCTTCTTGTCATCTTTAAAACCGGGAGGTTGCTCAACATAAACTTCTTCATTGATGTAGCCATTGAGAAATGCACTCTTGACATCCATTTGATAGAGCTTGATGTTGTGTGCACAAGCATATGCTAATAAGATTCTAATAGCCTCCAATCTTGCTACGGGTGCATATGTCTCCCCAAAGTCAAGACCCTCAACTTGAGTGTATCCTTGTGCTACTAATCTTGCTTTGTTCCTCACAACCATGCCATCTTGATCTTGCTTGTTTCTAAAGACCCACTTAGTACTAATCACATTGTAGTTCTTTGGCCTCTCAACAAGTTTCCAAACTTGATTTCTAGCAAAGTTGTTTAGTTCTTCATGCATGGCATTCACCCAATCGGAATCCTTCAAAGCATCTTCTATCTTCTTTGGTTCTTCTAATGAGACAAATGAGTAATGCTCACAAAATGATGCTAGCCTTGATCTAGTTTGAACTCCACTTTGAATTCCACCAATGATTTGATCCAATGGATGATCTCTTGCAATACTAGTAGGTTGGAGTATTGGGAGTTGATTGCTTCCACTTGTTTGACCTTGAACTTGAGCTTCATCATGAGTACCACTAGAGCTTGCTTGATTTGTATCAATTTGCATACTTTGGTTGATCCCATGAATATCATCATCATTAACTTGCATCGGCTTTATATCACCAATGTCCATGTTCTTCATTGCATTTGACAATTGATCTCCTCTCACATCATCAAGGTTTTGAGCTTCATTTTGAGACCCTTGGGTTTCATCAAACTCAACATCATGAACTTCTTCCAAGGTGCCATTTGTGAGATTCTAAACTCTATATGCTTTGCTTGTGGTAGAATAACCAAGTAAGAACCCTTTATCACATTTCTTTTCAAACTTGCTCAATCTAGTGCCTTTCTTGAGAATATAGCATTTACAACCAAACACTCTAAAGTATGCAATGTTGGGTTTTCTTCCATTCAATAGCTCATATGGTGTCTTCCTAAGCTTTCCATGGCAATAGAGACGGTTGCTATAATAGCAAGCCGTGTTGATGGCTTCACTCCAAAATGAATGACTCACATTGTATTCACTAAGCATTGATCTAGCCATGTCAATCAAAGTTCTATTCTTTCTTTCAACTACACCATTGGATTGAGGAGTGTATGTCGGTGAGAATTAATGTCGAATACCAAAATCATCACACAAATCTTCAATTCTTGTGTTCTTGAACTCACTACCATTGTCACTTCTAATCTTCTTGATGGTAGTCTCAAACTCATTTTGCACCCTCTTGATAAAAGACTTGAATAGATCATAAACATCACTCTTGTCATAGAGAAAGAACACCCAAGGATATCTAGTGTACTCATCAACAATCACAAAACCATACTTGTTGCCACCAATGCTAGTGTATGTTGTTGGCCCAAATAAGTCCATGTGCAATAGCTCAAATGCCTTTGATGTGCTCATTTCACTTTTACTAGGATGTGAATTTCCAACTTGTTTGCCGGCTTGACAAGCACTACAAGGTTTATCCTTCTCAAAGGTGACATCCTTCAAGCCTCTAACTAAGTCATGCCTCAAAAGTTTGTTCAATTGTTTCATTCCAACATGACCAAGCCTTCTATGCCATAACCATCCCATACTAGATTTGCTAAGCAAGCATGATGTCAATTGTGTCTCACTATCATTGAAGTCAACCAAGTATAAGCTACCATGTCTAAATCCTTTGAATATCAAATTTGATCCATCAACACTTATAACTTCAACATCATCACTACCAAATATGCACTTGAAGCCAAGATCACAAAGTTGTGCCACCGACAAAAGATTGAAATCCAAACTCTCAACTAGCAACACATTAGATATGCTCATGTCATTTGAGATAGCAATTTTACCAAGCCCCTTGACCTTGCCTTTCTTGTTGTTGCCGAAAGTGATAGCATCAAAACCACCATTTTGACTTGTATCAATTGAATTGAACATATAAGAGTCTCCGGTCATATGTTGAGTGCACCCACTATCAAGCACCCAATGCCTTCCTCCGGCTTTGTAATTGACCTACAAGACAAGATCAATTCCTTTTAGGTACCCAAACTTGTTTGGGTCCTTCAAGGTTAGAGACTAAGCTCTTTGGTACCCAAATGACTTTCTTCTTTGAGCCCATCCATGGTGCACCAATGAACTTAGCATGAACACCATTTGTACCCTTGGTAAGCATATAGAAAGAATCAAACTTAATTGAGGATACATTTACATTTGATTTCTTGTTCATGCATTGTTGCTCTATGTGACCAACTTGCTTGCAACTTTTGCAGTAGCTACCATTGTTCTTCACAAAATGAGTCTTGTGAGGAGCAAAGGCGGCCTTGCCTTTCTTGGGGTTATAGCCCAATCCCTCTTTATAGAGAGATGCTCTTTGGCTACCCCAAGCACATAAGCAAGCGGTCCTCACCACCATAAGTCTTAGCTAATGTGTGATTGAGCTCTTTTACCTCCTTCTTGAGATTTTCATTCTCAACTATAAGTGTGGAGTCACAAGTGAAACCATCACTACTAGATGAGGATGATGTCAATGAGCTACATGAAGGGTTAGTGGGAGCAACAACAATAGGCTTATGAAAGGGTTCATCAATTATATCACATGATATGCCTATGTTGCAAGTTTTAGCTTTCTCAACATTAGTTGACATGTTTTCACATTTTTCAACTAGAGAGGAATGAGCTTCTTCAAGCTTAGTGTGAGAATTTTGGAGCTTCTTATGGTCTACCTTTAGACTCTCATAAGATGCCCTAAGCTCATTAAGTTCTTGCATAAGGTTTTTCTTTTCCTTAAGCAAGCCCTTGCACTCCTTTCTAGATTCTTTAAAATATTGAGTGCAATCTTCTAGCATAGTGATTAGTTCATCTTTAGTAAATTCTTCTTCATCACTATCACTATCACTAGCATTATCATGATCACTCTCATCGTCGGATGATACCTTAGCGGCCTTAGCCATGAAGCACGATGGAGTGTCGAAGAGGGAGACCTTCTCTTGGATGGCAATGCTAGCATGTCCCTTCTTCTTGCTCTTGTTGTCATCCTCATCATCACTTGAGGAATCATCACTATCCCATGTAGCAACATGAGAATCATTCTTCTTCTTATAAGAGCTCTCCTTCTTCTCTAGCTTCTTCTTTTGCTTATTCCTCTCCTTCTTGATAGCATCTTCATCATCACTATCATAAGGACACTTTGCAATGAGATGATCCTTGCTATGGCATCTAAAACATCTCATGGTATGCTCATTCTTCTTGGATGAGTTCTTCCTCCTTCTTGCACGAAAGCCCTTCTTCTTCATGAATTTCCCAAATTGCTTGACAAAAAGAGCCATCTTCTCATCAATGTCATCACTATCACAAGAGCTTAAGTCTTCATCACTTGATGATTCAATCTTGGATTTGCCCTTGGATGTGGTGGCTTTGAATGCCACACTCTTCTTCTTTTCATCATCTTTCTTCTCATTTTTCTTCTTCTTCTTCTTGACCAACTCATCCTTCTCATCATCTTCTCTATATGAATCATTGGTCATTACTTCTTCGAATATTTGTTGAGGAGTTGAATCCTTCAATGTAGTCCTCACTAGTACGGTGATCAATGTATCAAATCTCTTGGGTAGACTTCTCAAGAAATTCATAGAGAATTGATTGTCCTTGACCTCCTCACCAAGTGCCTTGAGCTCATTGACAATGACTTGCAACCTATGAAATATCTCCGGTACACTCTCATCATCTTGCATCTTGAAGCTTGAAAATTTTTCTTGCAAGATATATGCTTTAGCGGTCTTTGTGCCTTCGGTGCCCTCAAATGTTTCTTCTAGCTTGGCCCAAGCATCATGAGCAATCTCTATGTTCTTTACTTGCTCAAATGTTTTGTCATCTAATGCCTCATGAAGAGCACTAATGGCAATGTCATTGGATTGGAGCTTCTTCTCTTCCACCGGTGTAGGTGCTTCCGGATTAGCAACCTCAAATTTTGTTTCGGTGACCTTTCACACTTCTCTATTGATTGACTTTAGGTGTGCGGTCATCTTAACATTCCAATATGCATAATTTGTGCCATCAAAGTAAGGTGCCTTCTTGGTGTTGTTGATGTGCAAGCTTAATTGTGCCATTTCTTTTTCACCGTAGGTTGTTAAGCCTCAAATAAACGGTGCCTCGGCTCCGATACCACTTGTAAGGTCCAAATAGGCTAGAGGGGGGGGGGTGAATAGCCTAATTAAAACTTCTACAAGAATTACTTAACCACACGTTAGTACAAAAGGTGGCGAAGCAAAAGCACTAGCTCTAACTATTTAAGCAAGCCACCTACACAAGTCTATAACAAAGCTATTCACTAAACACAACAATAACAACAAGCTAGAAACAAGAAGTAATACGAGAGAAGAGCTTCAAGAGATTATACCGCCGTGTAGAGATGAGAAGTACCAATCAATCAATAACACAAGAGAAATCCTTAGGAAGAGAATGACACAAGAATTTATCCCGAGGTTCACTTGCTTCCCGGCAAGCTACTCCCCGTTGTGGCGATACACCCACTTGTTGATTCATGAGCTAATCGACTATCAAGAGTCGAGCCCTCGGCGGGCGCCGCACAATCGCACACAAGATGGGGATCCTCCAAGCCACGAGCTCCACTAGAGTATCCAATTCGTGAACTCCCGCGGGGAAGGATCAAGAACCCCTTACAACACTTGGTGAAGGCTCCAACAATCTCTAATTGCGAGCTCAATCACGTCCGCTGCTCCAAGCCGTCTACCGTGTCGGGAAACACGAAAGAGTAACAAGAAATCCATAGCAACTCGAAGATCAAGTGCCTCTAGAATGCAACTCTCAAGCAATGCACTTGAATCTCACTCAATCTCACTCAAGATGTGCAACTATGCAAAGAGATGAGTGGAGGGGTTGTTCTCTAGCTCAAAGTATGTCTCTAGGTCTCAAAGTATGCAAGAGTTACCCTTAAACCCCGGCCAACCTCTATTTATAGCGTACCCCTTCGAATATAGCCGTTAGGAACTTTAACCAGCCGAAGTCGCGCTGACTGGACGCGCTGGTCAAACTGACCGGACGCGCCGGTCGCGCAACGGCTAACTGCGAGGCAACGACCGGACGCGCTGGTCGCGCAGACCGGACGCGCTGCAGCGAATAACCAGACGCGCTGGTCAAACTGACCGGACGCGCCGGTCGCGCAACACCGCGAGCCCTCAAAGCAATGATCGGACACGCTCCAGGCAACGACCGGACGCGACAGTGCCAGCGTCTAGTTAGAGTCCAGTAAGCTCCCTCAATGACCGGACGTGTCCGATCGTACGTGACCGGACGCGCTGGTCCCGTGAAGGACCGGATGCATCGGTCGCGCGCTCTGCTTCTGCGCACAGGTGAACTGACCAGACACGCTGGTCAGTCCAGACCAGCGTCCGGTCACTCATCCTAGGCGCGCTGACCGAATAAACTGACCGGACGCGCTGGTCAAGCCGAGACCGCGTCCGGTGCAGCGTCCGGTCACCACAGTGACCTCCGTTCGCCTCCGTTTCTTTTTTGACTTCCGGCGCAATAGAAAATAGGCGTTTCACTTCCCCAAAAAGCGCCGAATCCCGCCTCGCAAGCTTGGCGGGAGGGAGAGAGAAACCCAAACCCCTCTCTACTGCTCAAACTCCACCGCCTTCACAAATGTGCTAACACCACCAAGTGTACACCACCATGTGCATGTGTGTTAGCATTTCACAATTATTTTCCAAGGCGTTATGTTAGCTCTTTACTAGATCCTAATGCATATGCTCAAGACATTGATCTAGTGGCACTTGATTTCCGAGCTAACCGTGATTGCCCCTCTTAATAGTCGGCTATGTATCCTAAACCCGGTCAATCACTTCTCTACTCATCTTAGACCAGCAAAAGGAAAACCCCTATGGTTATACCTTTGCCTTGCGCTCTTAGATCCTTCTCTTCCACTCGATCATCATGTCCTTCATTTTATGTGCATCTCCACCATGATCATCATTTCATGTCCATGCACCATCTCTTTGTGATCTTGTGGCCATCACTCCTTGCCACATACACCTTCATCACATGTGTTGCTTGTGCCTAACTCAAAACACTTAACACATGGCATTAGCAACTTGGTGTCATTAATTACCAAAACCAAACTTAGGCTTTCACTTCCTCTCGCCGTCATGGCAATAACACGGCTCCTCCTGCGGATGAGGACTACATCTAGGAAGAAGATGATGATGATGACAATGATGATGGAGATGATGGTGGTGACAAGGACTACGACGATGAGTAGCTTGTTTCTCTCACGCGGCCTACCCCTTTTGGCACTTGTTGACAAAGGGGGAGTGTTAGGCTTTGATCTATCATGTAATAGTTTGTTGGTAGCCTAGTTTCGAGACTTTAAAAACCTTTAGCTTGTTTGAACTATGTTGTGTGGTGGCACTATGTGATGGACAACTATATATTTGTGTGTGATGGATGATTGTAGGACAAGTAATGGTTATCTATCTACCTCTTTTAGCTTATGTTTGTTTTGTGATGATGTATGATTTTTTCGATGGCCATGTGCTGGTTCAAGATTCACATTGAAATCTTGGCCATCATTTTCTCTTCACTTGTTGTGTGAATATAACTTGTCATATTGCATCTCTTTTCACGAATTAATTCTTGTTCACACACACGTGTTGCACCCCATGAATTGCAAAATTTAGGGGGAGCTTTCGTCTTGATATATGCAAGTGATGGATAAATGATCATTATTGAAATTCAAATTCATGCATACATCAAGGGGGAGCTCTTCATAAAGTTTGGGGTTCAAAAGCTTTAAATTCTTATATTCTTATAAAAGCCTAAGTTGGTTGTCATCAATTACCAAAAAGGGGGAGATTGGAAGTGCATTTGCCCCCTATGTGGGTTTTGGTGTATTGATGACATCCAAACTAGGGACTAATGTGATCTTAATGAGATATGTCAGAACTATTAGTCCCATGAAAGAATTAAAGAGTTGATAAAGATGAAATGGTATCCCTCAATTCGTCATGTTGAAGAAGGCTTCAAACTCAAGCGGAGCTTCAAAGTTTATATTTTCGCTTCTTGGGTTTAGGTATGCCGCACTATAAAGAGGGATGCAAAACTTAGTTGGTCTGAGGAAGATAGAGTGCTCAAGTACAAAAATAAAATCAAAAGAGAGACACTCTAGCACTTCACGAGCACGTAGAATAGTTTTGATGACTTTTGGTGTCAGAAGTCCTGACGTATGTCGGGAGTCCCGACGGTCGGAAGTGCTGACTTGTGCCAGGAGTCCTGATGTCCAGTCACTTAGCCTGTGCGGTGACTGAGGACATCGGAAGTCCCGACATATGTCAGAACTCTTGACAGTCAGGAGTCCCGACGCTAGGCCCATCGGCTCGCTCTGCTGACTGCTGCGTCGGAAGTCCCGACGTACGTCGGACGCTAGGCCCATCGGCTCGCTTTGCGCAGTGTTTTTAACCTTGCATGAACAGTGCTTTCTCTTTACGTCAGCAGTCCCAAGATCTACGTCAGCAGTCCCGACGTAGATCTGAACGGTTAGATTTCTACTACGAGTATAAATAGCACTCTCTACACTTCTAACTGTTACTCACTCATTCATTGCTCACCAACTCACGACCAAAACATCTCTCAAGCATTCAAGAGCTCTCTCCTCCCTCCTTTGCTCCTAACTTCGATTCCCACGGATTTGAGTGATAGGTGTGTGGTTTGAGTGAGAAAATCATCCTTGCAAGCTTGAGCACTTGATTTCTTCGTCAAGCCGGTTGGATTTGCGTCTATTACTCTTGGGTTCTTGGAACCCTAGCCAGCTAGGCGTCACCCAAGAGCTTTCATCTTGTGGAATATCCTTGAGAAGTTTGTATTACCCTTGATTTCTTAGTGGAGAACTCAAGTGACCTTTGTGGTTGCTTTGAGAGAGGCAAGGAGGTGAAATAGACTCCGACCTAAGTGGTCACCTCAACAACGAGGACGTAGGCGCTCCTTTGTGGGGTTGCCGAACCTCGGGATAAATCCTTTGTCCTGCGTGTTTGTTGTTGTTTGTGTGTTTTGCTTGGTATCACTTGTATTTGCTTGTCTCTCTCTCAACCTCCCTCTTAGGGTTTGGTCTTGATCTACGACTTGGAGAGTTCTCGGCGTCAAGGAAGTGACCTAACATCTTCATCTTACCACTAGGAAGTGGTGTTGTAAGTTACTGGTCTCACAAAGTTCATTTGAGCATTAGTAGTTCATTTCCCGTAGGCGTCAGGAGTGCTGACAGTTTGCGTCGGAACTTCTGACACGTCGGAAGTGCTGACTCAAACTATCAGGACTTCCAACAGTTGCTGATAAGTAACTTTGAGATTTGTGTAGATTTTTTTAGATACGCCTATTCACCCCCCCCTCTAGGCATTGTTTAGATCCTTTCAAAGTTAAATCTCGTCACCTGTCTGCTTTCAAACACACAGTAAGACAACAAAAATTGAGCATATTTAGGAGTCTGGCCCCTAAGGTCTACAGGGTTTTTGTTTTCCAAACGAGTACAAAGGGACAGGAGAAATGTTGCAGATTAATACAGTAATACCTAAGCATATGAATTGACGAACACGGAGGAGTTATTAAGGTTTTGACATAGGACAAGAGCAGAGGGAGGAAGCAAGGGATCTAAATGTGACAGGAGCAGACCTGAGAGCTTGCGGTGGGTTGGTACCGTCGCCATTGGCAAGGCTCCGCTTCAACAGGTCATTCCAGTAGAGGGAGTGGGTCCTTTGCCATCCCCCTTCTCTTGCTGCGCAGCAATGAGATAAGAGATGAATGGTAGGGTTTTGCAAGATTTAAATACTTCTCAGCCATGACAAATGGTGATAAGCAGTTTTAATAGATGTGACGAATCTTGTTTGGTTGAGTTGCCACTCACCCATTCACAAATCATGATGGACCACAATGCATTTTGCAGCTCTCACATTGCCAGTTGTAACTCATGCAGGTTTTCAAGTCGACATGACACTGAAGTTTAGAACCAACATACATAAACAGAGGCAACTAATTAGCAGTGGACATGACATTGTTCAGATTGTTCGGATGGGTTACAATTCCAAAGCAACAGAGGGCAGCTAAAAACAGAGGGCATCGCTGGTTAGCTCGGTTCATATGATCTAGCTTAGTAAACTCCTCTAGATGGCGTAAAGACGTCATGAGATGCTAGACCTTATAAATAGTACTATGCCTGCTACTAACATGCACAGGCATAAAAAGTAGAAATATTTCGAGAGACACCTAGTTAAAACCACAAAAGTAAAGCAAATGGTAGTAACCAAGTCAAGATGCCATAACTTAACCTTGGACATAAAGAGGCACATTCTCTATATATGAGATCAATTGCCTCGATCACAGGCAGAAAAATCAAGATGGCAGTATAAAAGGGTTATATTCTTGCTATGTATATTATGTGGAAAACAAAATTATATGATAATAACTACTCTCTGCGATGAAGCCGTCTCCCATAGAACTTGGAATTTATTTTCAGCTGTTAGTATGTCATTCTCTTACAAATACTTTTCACAGGAGAAAACAAAGTTAAGGATAATCTTCAGCCATGTGCCAGACAGAAGATGAAACCAACAAAATGTGCATTAAAGATCCAGAATAAGTCAAACACAGCTCCTTCCTAAATAACCATAACTTAACCTTGGACTATGACCGGTCAGTGATCACTAGTGGTTATATTGCAGAAATCAGAACTGAGAAAGCCTGCATAGTGGACAGCCACTAATGAGCATGAGCTATAGTTCCACCATCCACCTAAACCACAGAATGAGATGCTTAAATTACACTCTTGTCGGCAACAATACCAGCACGAGCTGCAGCATAAGCATCTGCAAGGCCAGGAACAGACTCCATGTGATAGTCGATGAACTTCGATTTGAAGGTCTCCTCTCCAAATTGAAGGAATGAGATAAGGCTCATATTATTCAGCAATCCTTTTTCCTACAGGACCTTCATGATATAATGCCGGGGCACAAGCCGCTTCTCCAGGCTGTATAAGAGCAGGCCAGGGCTTTCCACAATGTACTGTGGCTCCATCATAGCCTCATTAACTAGGAACTCAATCTTGCGGAGAAGAATTTCGTCAGAGAATCGTAATATTGTTGGCTTCTTGGACACTGCAGTGGAAACCTCAGACTCAGAACAACCAAGAGTCCTCTTCAAGAACTCAAGCTTGGCAGCAACCTTCTCTTTGGAAATACTGGCAACGGCGTCCACTGCCTGCCTAAACATCGGAGAAGTGGTAGGCACCCCAAGTTCTTCTGCTCGCAGCAAAACCTCCTTCAGGCGTTCCGGGTTGAAGGTAAGCGCCCACGGGTTGTTTGCACACAGCTTAGCAAAATCTCGAACACCCCACTGACGAAACAAAGCTATGTTGGGCTTGATGACCCTCTCAAGGCTCGCCAATAGAAGGCCCCGGTTCCTCTTTGCGGCCACCAGGACCCGATCAAACGAGCCGTAGAAGGAGATGAAGAACTCGAGCCTAGGAACGACGTCGCAGCGACGGAGAGCACATGAGTCGTCCAAGAGGAAGCGAGCTATCTGGGTAGTAGATAGACCAACCCAGTCGCGGAGAGCAACAAGGCGGGCGTCGATGTTCTTCACGGAAGCGTGGAGGAGGAGCGGGTCCGCAGAGACGATGGCGGTGATGTCGGCGCGGGAGAGGCCAGCGCCAGAAAGCAGGGCGAGGATAGCATCAGGGTTGGAGGCGGAGTAGAGGCGAGAGTAGGAGAGCTCCTCTAATGGTCTCCTGGATCCATGGTATAATACCTCGCGGGATGCCTTCTTGGACACCTCACGGGCTTGGGCTAGGGTGAGGCCGCAGGACACAACGAGGTAGTCCTCGAGGGAGAAGGGCGCGGGGGCGATGGCGGTGGAGGTGGAGAGGAGGAGGCACGCGTGGTGGTGGATCGGGGAGGGTAGCGGGTGTCACGGAACCACCCAAATTATAAGAACAAAAGTACAAAAACAATCGCCGGAGCAATTAAATTCTCGTACTTAAGCTCCTATAACCCTGGTAGTCTAATGAAATTACGAGGGATTTCAAACCAACCAACATACAAGCAAGATCGTAGTGGTCCAACATAACAAGTCATATGTTACATCCATTTCATAAGTAATTCAACATATATCGGAGTTCAGTAGAGTTATTACAACTCAAGTTCAAAAGTAGCGGAAGCAAAGTAGTTTGAAACTAATATCACCTTAATTCAAATACATGCCAGTACCAAGGTCAATTTCCCATAAAAGCATGAGAGACAAGATAGCTCAGACGGATCATGCCCATGATCACAATCCGCCACTATAGTCGGAGTCTTCCAATTCTTGCAGTAGCTATGATACATCACAACCTGCAACAAGTGGGAATAAACCCTGAGTACGAGAAGGTACTCAGCTAGACTTACTCATCATAAACCAGAAATAAAGGACACCAAGGAGCATGCAAGGCTTTTATATAGTGGGCTGGCTTGACTCATTTGCGAAAAGCAAGAGTTTTTAAGAAAAAACTATACTAATACTTTTTGGCATCATTTTTATTATAACCTATTCAAGCTAGGTAAGCACCTATTGCTAAAGCAATCACTTGATTCATCATCAACATCTAGATTACCATATCAGGTTTAGCATTTCCAATATCATTCACTTAACCATCAGTGTTCCATTATTATTACTACGATACCGTAGCTCGAGTCAAGTGCTCACTAACCAGGAGCGATGGCGATTCGAATCGAATTCCTATCCAGCTGGAGATTTATTCCTCACACAAACCATGCTTCCCCCGTCAGGGTCGCGTAGATCACCAATGATACTTTCCAAGAAGCCACGGGATAACAATCATGGATCGCACTACCTAGGGACCGCCCGACTGCCAGGACGCACCTTGGGCTCACTCTTCGCGTCCCCGTCGTACCCCCTTCAACACCAGTCTGCCAATCCGAGTTTATCCCGGCTCGAAATAGTGTCACTAGCTTCGCGGTCGAAAGATACTTTATTCGGCCAGCTAAATGTGAGGCATGCGTTCAACATGACAAGAGGGACGAGCAACGATCGGTCCTTAATCGACATAGACGGAAAACTAACAGCAACCCAGAACCCTGTCTGGTTGCCTCCAACTCTTCCGTCCGGTCTCCAATTACCCATCAACACTTGGTTAATTCCAGGATATCATTCTTTTCATAGCTAAATTCTTTCAGTAACCACCTATAAATGTAGGTGACCGGAAATCACCGATCGCTACCGGTCTAAGTATGGCTAAGCAATACTTTTGATCCTTAACCAAAATAGGATAGCAGGCATATTTGTGGGACAAGGAAAAGGTATATATGCAGCAAGTGTTTTCACTCAATTCCTATAACTTAATGCAACAATACATATATAACATATATATATTCAATTGCTTTTATAAAGTAGGAGTCTTAGAATGCTCCGGGGCTTGCCTGGGATCGAACACTTAGGTTAGTGGGTGACAGATGACACTCGCTTGGCGAGCATCTCCCATCCTGACACTTGCTTAATCCTTTTATCTTCAGGATAGGTCCACCAAACACCGTCTTCAGGTTTGGCTCCAACATCTCATCCTTCATGTGGTGTATCTAGCGAACCTAAATGAGATGCAAGATGCATGTGTATGAATATGATGAATGGTAACACAAGATGCATCACATAATCATTCAAGGTAAGTACAAGGTTACACTAAATACACATAAGCACTTCACATTGCTTAATTAAACATTACGCCACCTATCATGCTAAGATAGCAAGGGAAGCAATACCAAACATGACACAAGATTTGCAAAGCCTCAGGTGTACTAACTTCATCACCAAGGGCATGAATCACACTTAGCAACATGCAAAGCAACTCAAGGTGAAGCAACAACGATAACCGGAATATGCCAATTTCTGGACTAGCAAACAGTAGCTTTATAAATCAATCATATCTGGAGTTTTATAAATTCAAATGACTTGCAAGAAGACATTCTAGAAAGCTTATAAAATTGTCTACATTTCATATAATATAATCACAGCATGATTCATATGTTAAATAAGTCAAAATTACAAAGTTCCAGAATCTGTTCCTGACAAACAGAGAGCAAGCAATTTTGTACCCCAACTTTAAACAGCTATAACTCCTAAACCATATGGCTAAATGTCACCAACTTTTAACAGCAGCTAGATACATAAATTATCTACAACTTTTGTATAAACAAGTTTTACAATAAAGCACATTATCATGAAGAACTTTGCTAAGTTCCCAGATCTATCCAGAAACCTCATTTGCAAGAAAATAATTATTAACTTATGTTGCAAACATACATTTGGCCACAACCAATGTAACCATCATAAAGTGTATGTTAAATGATCACCAAAAAGCATAGTGCTCATCATTAAATAATTTCTTTTAATGCATTTCTTAATTTATTTAAATAGCAAGGTGAAATAATAAACATATACCAAAAGTCCATAATAAAATCTATAAAAATTACAGCAGCTCTTACATACACCCAATAGTCTACTGTACAAATTTAAAGCCATTTGGACATGTATATCAACCTCTATGAAAAAGACAAATTGCTATTGCAAGAATTCATGTGAGAGCAAGATACACTAATAATTCACTCAAATGGCAACCAAAATTCATGAAATTTTTACCACACATCAAACATCACATGAGTAGCATGTCACAAAAATTTTACTTCATTTGGAGCCCTAGATCTACAGTTATAAAAATGACAAATACAACTAGCATTAAAAACCTAGCTGCACAAATCTATTTTACAGAGAAAACTTTAAACTAAAACATGTCATATTATAGATCTACTGCATAGAGAATTTCACAAGGATTCTAAAAAGTCCTCATTTGCTATTTTACGATTTTTCTACGATTTACTATGAATTTCCAAAGTTCCTGCAAAATAATCACAAAACAGTCCTCGCGGCACTATTCATATGAGTCTATGACAGTGCAGAAAACCCCCTGAACTTGTTTTCCTCTTACACGTGGGTCCTTCTTCTTCTTCCTCACGGTGCTGAACAGAGAGTTCGTCAGGGCCGGCGGCTTGGCGCTCGGCGGCAGCGGGAAAGGGGCCGACGGTGGCAGAGCGGCAAGGGGGAGCCCACACGCACCTAGGGCACAGCACAGCTCGACCCGAGGTGGCCCTCGGTGGCCCGGCCACGAGCGCCTCTCCTAGCGGCAACAGTGACCCGCGGCGGGTCGACTCCGGCGACCGCGGGACCAGGAGGAATGGTGGGGGAGGTTCAGTGAGGCGCTGCGGACACGTTGGGGTGGTTCGCTCGGACGAAGGAGGGTTGAAGGAGCAAAGCCACGCAGAGACAGGGAGCTCGGCCGGGCGGCCATGGCGGCGTCCGCGCCCGTGCGCTGGCACAGAGCGAGGGAGGCGAGAGCAAATGCGCTGGAGTGGATGGGGAGCGCCTGTTGCCGTCCCACGCGCGAGAGGAAGAGCGAGCTGCGAAGGAGCACGCGGCAACAATGGTGGGGCGCGCTCTCGCACATGAACGCCACGTCCAGGACGCGTGTCTCCATTGCGCCATTACGTCAGACACCTGGCGTGCGTTGCTGTGGCCATCTTGGGGCGCCGTTTTGGGCTATCTACGGGATGAACTGGGCCATGGGCCTTAAATCAAAATTGTTGTCCACGTAACACTCTACACATTTCGTTTAAAGGGCCAAGCCATTAGAGTAACCAATTAGTAGCTAATTATCTTCCAAAACAGCAGTGTCAATGACTTAACAATCTTCACTTTGGGCTCCAATTCCCTAGCCAAAACTTAGTCAAACGGAATGCAACTTTTTCCTGTGCCTTCCACATAGAGTTATGTCCAACTTCTATTTTTGGATCAAGTCAAGTTGCTTAACGAAAACACGAGAACGCGGCATGCCAATCATGATCGCCATTGAAATCCCAGACTTAGAAATATTTTTAAGTGCTGAAAAACAGCAGCTAAACCAATCTTTGAGCCTCTATTTGACTAGGTTAGAGACCAAACTAGCTCTTGACCATTAACAAAGTTTCTTCTACACAACATGAACTACAACTTTCATTTAAGGTCCAACATCAGAACTGGTATAGAACCTACATTTCTACTCTGACCAAAGTAGTATCGCGATAAAGCTTGAATTGTCCGTTTTGATCCATTGGAGCATTTTCTGGGCATTTGCTCAACACGAACATTTCTTGACTTTTGTTGTAGAGTCCATCTAGAGTCATTTGGGTAAGGTTGCAAGATTTGGGTGATGATCTATATTTCCATCCACTTAATAATGCAAATTCCAGTACTTAGTAAAGTCATTCCAACAAGCATATAACTTATCATTTCATGTGACTTTTTGATTCCAAACGTCATGAAACTTTTCCAGGGACTAATATAGATAGATAGATACTAAGGTGAGACACATGAAGATATTGCAATAACACCACCCAAGCATATATATATTGAAAACTGCATATATGTAAAGCGAGGTGCAACATCAAGTTTAGGTTGGAGCTCGTTTCCATAGGTTGACCTTGACATCGTCATCTCCCCCTAATATATCATATTTGAGCTCAAACCCACTGCTTAACTGGTGGCAAACACCTCGGCGGGGAGGCGGCGCGGAGGAGAGGAAAGAGGCTATTTCGAAGGCGTAGCATGGCGGCGATGCAGGGTCGGCCACCAGCTGCGGAGGGGCCGTCGGTCAGGCTATGCGCGTCAGGCACTCAGGCTGTCCGGCGTCGGCGATGCGGGCGACAAGGGAGGGACGGAGGCGGAGCTGCCCAACTGGGCTGAGAGAAGGCCGTATTGTCCGCTTGCTGGGCCACAAAACGTGCTGGCGTCCGATTCTCACATGCCGCTCGATCTGGATTCTGGACCGCGGGTGATTTTGACTGCTCCCGTTTCTCTCCGTCGACGGTTCGTCGATAACTCGCGACTCACGAGCCATTCAAAAGGCAGCAAAATCCAGCTATCTCCTCTGCCTCCGGCGGCCCCTGCTGCCGTGCTGCGGTATGGCGCTACAGCTGCAGGCCGCCGCTCCGTGTCCGCCCCTGCCACTCGCCTCCTCCCGCGGCCGCCTCGCTGCGCTTCGGCCTCCGCCTCCCTTCGTTAGCGTAGCTGTCGCCGCCGCCTCCAGCCCGGGCCCCTCCGCGCGCCTCTCCTGCCGCGGCCCGGCGCCTCGCTGGCGGCGTGCGAGCGTGAGGGCGCGCGCCGGTGCCGGCGGCGGCGGGCGGAGGGAGTCCCCGTACGAGGTGCTCGGCGTGTCGCCGTCGGCGGCGCCCAACGAGATCAAGCGCGCGTACCGGCGCCTCGCGCTCAAGTACCACCCGGACGTCAACAAGGAGGTGCGTGTGGCGACCGACCCCTGCTGCTTGCTCGCGCTCTTTACTTTCGCGTTCTGTTTGATCTCTACGGGATTTCTTAGGACGTTGGGGATGGATGGCTCTGCTCACCGACAGCCTCGTGGATGTTGTCAATGCAGCCCGATGCTCAGGAGAAGTTTCTGCGGATCAAGCACGCTTACAACACTCTGATGAACTCAGAGTCTCGATCCAAGTACGCGAGCAGCAGTTCAGATTCGTCCTGGTCCTCCAGCTCCCGGGAGAGCAAATCAGCTGCTGCAGAAGAGCCGTTCTATGGATTTGGTACTGAATTCTCTCCTTGCTGTCAGTAAACGTGGGTTACATTACATATGGTTGATCTTTGATGTGACCAAAGGGGTCAAGTGAGGTTCCAATTGTTCTACTGGAAATTTGAGACCTTAGTGATTGTCATGTGGAGATATAAGGCTTTCTAGTGCAGTTCACCAAAATGTCTTCACCTCTACTGTGACTTTAAGACTATAGTGATTGTGCTTTTTGCAGCGGATTTCCTTAAAGATCTACAAGCAGAATTCCAGAACTGGGAAGCTGGGTTGAATTCAAATCAGAAACCTAAAAGCCTTTGGGAAGAGCTAGCTGTAAGTTATCTTTATTCAACATTTCAAGTTTTCAACTATATCGATTATTGTGAGTTTGTCACTATTAAGAATTGCCATGCAGCAATATAGCATAGATAAGGCCAGGTACTAGTTATAGTTTTGTGGCGAATGCTATGTGAACCCTGCACTGCGTTCTGCTCAATCAGGCAATTGGCGAGGAATTCGTAGAATTTCTGGAAAATGAA
The DNA here is from genome assembly GCA_038087645.1 of Saccharum hybrid cultivar R570. Classification (NCBI taxonomy): domain Eukaryota; kingdom Viridiplantae; phylum Streptophyta; class Magnoliopsida; order Poales; family Poaceae; genus Saccharum; species Saccharum hybrid cultivar. The sequence continues at coordinate 610,333 of JAQSUU010000044.1, read as the reverse complement.
TTGAAGATTGACGACTCCAGCCCTGAGGACGTCACTGGAAATGACCCATACTCCCAGTTTGGACAGCAGGCAAAAAATGCTAAGGATGACAGGACATCAACAAAAAGCTTTGATGATGGTCTTTCTGAAATAGAGGCCGCTCTCGAGAAGCTGAAAAAGGAACTTGGACTGGGCTAAACCATTGATGTGGCAACTAAAGGCGTTGCTGTTGCTGCTGACTTCGTGTTTGTGCAAAGGTATTTCTTGTATTGTATCTAATGGTTGGTGATAATGATTTGCAATTGTGATCTATTACCTACCTTTTGTTTTGGCTTTTCTAGATACATAATTTTTACCTTGTATCTAGCCATAGCATAGCAAATACTATGTACCTAGAAAGCCAAAACAACCTATAATTTAGGATGGAGAGAGTAACCGGCTTGTACATTCAAAGAACAGTGACAAATATTTGTTTGCCTTTGAAATTTTTGGATAAAAGGGTTCTGATTTTTTGTGTGATGGCCTGATGAGGGTACCAAAGAAAAGGTTGTGCACTGCCAGCACAATCTATGGTTCTTTTCTTTTCTGTCAAATACAATTTTGCAAATGACATGAAATGGGATGCTGTTTTTTCGAGTCTTAGAGTGACCTCAGGCAATCCTTATTTGTTCTTCATCCTGCATCTGTGCAGTGCATGTTAAATCAAAATATGCAGTGTCCCCAAGTGTTTTTTTCGTAATGAAAATCAACACTCAACAAATGGAGTTCCAATATCAATGTGATTTACTGTAAGTCCTCTTTTGAAAAAAAAATTAAAACCCAAAGAAATTTACTCACCAAATAGAGTCTAAAGAATGACAATGCAAGTAGCCAAACCCTTTAGGGCCAGACCATGCCTCCCCCTCCCAACCCACCCCCACCCCACCCCCACTCTTTTTTTTGTGGAATACCAGGGACGGATCCCTAATCCATTGCATAACATCATGACAAAATTACGATGTTTATCACCCAGTTATATCAGTTCTGTCGTTGTACTGCACACAACATTACATCAAGTTTCCAAATAACTCACAGACTCACTATTACCCAGCTTATACTGCATCACAGAGGGATATGCAGCACCTGTAGTCCATGACGCTTCCATTTACCAGTTATGTTTCTTAATTCATTTCCCTGCCCCTTAAATGTTCTAACCGTATTCAATGGCATTTTAACCGGTCCTATATACTCTTATGTAACCAGTTTAGGTCATACCAATGATGCTGGTATCCTCCACAACATCTGGAACACCGTTGTTGGTGCATGGACAAATTCAGAGATCATCATGAAGATATGGTCACATCTATTCTTTCATGAGGATGGTCTTCAGGGAGAACACCTTGATTCTTGATGTTTGATGGAATACTCCTCGCAAAAGAGTTGGTCACATACAGTTTTACATATAAAGAGCAATCTTTTCGCCAGTTTCTATATGAGCAGTCTTTACTGGTGGCAGAAGTACATTGTTGATAGACAGCTCTTGTTCATGTTTTGTATATTAGCCCCTTGTTTATGCTGTACATATTCAGATTTTATGGTGCAAGTTGCAAGATTCATATCCTTCTTCGCTATGACATGTATATAGCTATAAGTTGTTTTAATAGGGCGAGTCTTTGGTTTACTTGCCACTCCCCGCTTCACATAAACCATGATGGACCACACTGCATTTTGCAGCTCTCGCATTGCAGTTGTAACTTGTGCAATTTTTCAAGTCGACATGAACCAACATACATAAGCGGAGGCAACTAATTAGCAGTGTACATGACATGGTTCAGATTGTTCAGATGGGCAACACTTCCAATTTCCAAAGCAACCGCAGCAGCCAGGCCAGCAGGTATAGTTTGGCAATCGATCATACAAGTTCTCAAGGGATCTGGATTTTCAGCAGCAGCTCAAAGCAGAGGGCATCGGTGGTTACATTGGCTCATGATCCCGCTTAGTGAATTTTTGTAGATGGCGCAAATCCATCATATGAGCTGCTTATAACCTTATAAATTAGTAAAGTTTTGTTTGTAGATGGCGTAAACCCATCATATGAGCTGCTAAACCTTATAAATAGTACTATGCGTGCTACTATCATGCACAGGCATAAAAGTAGAAACATTCCGTGAGGAACTCCTACTTAGAATCACAAACAACTTGGGGTAGGCTAAAGTTAAAACCCACCAAGAGCCCCTAGTCATGGTTCAGACACTTCAATAGCTGCTCTCCAAGCACTCCTATTGAAACATAGATCTCTAGATATATCCTAAGCTTTCAAATCACAAAACTAAACAAAATGGTAATAAACAAGTTTGAGACTACTTCCAAAAGAGGCACATTATCTATATCACATGCATCCAAAAGGGCTACTACTCTCTCATATATGAAGCCGTCTCCCATAGAACTTGCAATTTATTTTCAGGTTTTAGTATCTCATTCCGTTACAAATACTGTTCTACAGCAAAGACTTATCCACATAAGAAAACGAAGTTAAGGATAATCTTCAGGCATGTGCTAGGCAGAAGATGAAACCAACAAAATGTGCATTAAGTATCCAGAATAAGCTAAACACAGCTCCTTCCTTAATAGTTGCAACTTAACTTGGAGAAGCTAAACACTAGCGGTTATATTGCAGAAATCAGAATTGAGAAAACCTGCACAGTGGACAGCCGCTAATGAGCATAAGTTGCAGTTCCACCATCCACTTGACTCATAGAATGAGATGTTTTAGATTACACTCTAGAGGGCACAGTACTAGCACAAGCTGTAGCATAAGCATCTGCAAGGCCAGGAACAGAGTCCTTGTGAAAGTCGATGAACTTTGATTTGAAAGCCTCTTATGTATAGTGCACTAATTGGAAAAGGTTCATATTGCTATTCAGCAATCCCTTTTCCTGCAACAATTTCATGACATGATGCCGGGGCACTAGCCGCTTTTCCAAGCTGAATGCGAGAAGGATAGGCCTTTGCACAATATACTGTGGCTCCATCGCAGCCTCATTGATTAGGAACTCAATCTTGCGAAGAAGAGTAGCATCAGATAATCCTAGTATTTGTGGCATCTTGGAGACTGCAATGGAAACTTCAGACTCAGAACAACCAAGAGTCCTCTTAAAGAACTCAAGCTTGTCAACAACCTTCTCACTGGAAAAACTGGTGACGATTTGCACTGCTTGCCTGAACAACGGCGACGCGGCAGGCACCCCAAGTTGTTCTGCCCGCAGCAAAAATTCATTCACGCGTTTCGGGTTGAAGGTAAGCACCCGTGGTTCGTGTAAACACACCTTAGCAACATATGGAACACCACGCTGATGAAACAAAGCTATGTTAGGCTTGGTTACCCTCTCAAGGCTCACCGAGAGGAGGCACCAGTTCCTCTTTGCGGCCACCAGGGCCTGATCAAACGAACCGTAGAAGGAGATGAAGAACTCGAGTCTGGGAGCAACGTCGCACGAGCGGAGAGCGCGTGAGGCGACCAGGAGGAAGCGAGTGATCTAGGGAGTAGACAGGCCGACACGGTCACGGAGAGCAAGAAGGCGAGGAGCGAGTTTCTTCATGTTAGTGCGGAGGAGCAGTGGTTCCGCGGAGACGACGACGGCAATGTCGGCGCGGGAGAGGCCAGCACTGGAGAGCAGGGCCAGGATGGCATCGGGGTTGGAGGCGGAGCTAAGGCGGAAGCTGGATACCTTCTCCTTTCTATATTCTATGGATAACTGGTGGACAACCTTCTTGGACACCTCGCGTGCTTGGGTCGGGGCGAGTCCGCAGGCGGCGACGATGTAGTCCTCGAGGGAGAAGGGCGTGGATAAGGTGGTGGAGGTGGAGAGGAGGAGGTGGCACTCGCGGGCACTGGCGGAGCTTCATAGAGGCCAAACGGGGCCATGGCCCCCCCTTGGTCGTGGACATTTTAATAGAATATATGATATACTAGACATGTTGGCCATCATTAGATCAGCTAAGTTAGCAATAATTAGAAAGAATAGCCATTGATTTCTTTCTCTCATCTCGATAGTACCTATGTATTAGCCTGTGGTTCATTTACTAGATGTTGGTCATAGTTTGAACTTTGCAGACTCCGTGTAGAAGCTCTATTTTTATTTGTGGACCTGCATTATTTTCTCACGTAAAATGATTAAAAAAGGTCCTTGCAGCCCCTCTTGCTGATTTACGTTTCACCGTACTGTTAGCTTCTTGAGTATGTATTGCAAGACTGGTAGTAAACTGTATGTTAATTTGTGGTAAACTAAAAAATAATATATTTTCCTTTTACAATCTGAGAAGCATGGCAAGCTCAGTTATTTAGTCTTGATTTTTTTTCTAACCTAGAACTTAATATGGGCATAGTTGTTAGCATCGAGCAAATTGGCCCCCCTTTCGGATGGATCACGCTCCGCCACTGCTTGCAGGGCTGGATGGGGGAGGGTAGCGCGGAGGCGGTGCGGAGCAGAGGGAGGAGGCGATTTCGGAGGAGCAACATGGCGGCGGTGAAGGGGAGGGGAGGGTATTAGGCCGTCGTCCGAGCAAGCAAGCAGGAGGGCTCGCCGCGGGAGGGGAAGGGGATGAAATGAAAGATGGATGGGTGTGCCTGCTGCTTAGCAGCGGCGCGGCGAGCCGTGCGCCTGCGGGATGAGCTGATGAGGTCGCCAGGGCCTAGAGGCGGTGAACCACAGGAGAGGCTTCTGCCGCCTTGACGCCGTAGAACGGCCGCTGCCGCGCTCACACCTGCCCTGCGGCCCGCGGCCGGAGTGGTTGCTGGTCATCTGCGCCGCCGTCGCCAAGTGATTTATGTATTCTTACTAAATGAGAATGTGATTCTCAAATGGAGCTTGGTATCATAGGAAGACCATCAATCCAAAACTATGTGATGTGCTCTCTCTAGTTAATTTGGAGCTGATTTGTCTACGCTAGTCACTCACCATGATATGGCTTAAATCTACCCTTTGGAATTAATTGACCAATCATGCACATTCACATTTCCATTCCACTCAAAAGAGTGTGCATGAGACATCAATGGAGATTTAGTCCATGTTATGAGGTTTCTCTATTTAGTGACCCACTTGCCTTCCACACATATAAAGGGTTACTAAATGAGAAACTAGTGCTTGTATTACTAATGCCCTCTTGTGTTTGAGTTTATCCACAAAAAAATTATGAGAAGAGGTTGTGCTTTGTTTAATTGGATAAATCACAAGGCTGAAGGTTACTCTTCACCTAAAGAAAGATGAGTTTTGCTAAAGGCCAAAGAGATCAAAATATAAGATTAAGCAAAATCAAGCTTAAGGCTGAGTTGAATAAGCTATATTAGAAGAATTCACAATATTACGAGCATTGATAAGAGGACTGAATGGAAATAACATCTTGTGAGTATTCTTAATCAAATTCACCTCAAGATTAGACAAGAAGAAAAAAAGAATTGTCAATTACCAAATCTGTCAAAAAAAAAATAGAATTCTGAGTTAGCTGCCTTCAAGCATGGATTTGGAGATTCAAATGTTAATAAATTGGCCTGAAACTTTGTGAGCATGTTACAAACATCTATTTCTTGTTTTTGTACAATTGGTATGAAGATTGGTTTAGAAGAAAATTAGTTTCGAGTTGGTTTCTGTCAGCTTCAATAGTGCAGTTTTAGATTTGAGCAGTTTTGGTAGAAAATTGATTTGGCTGACCAAATGGAGTCCAAATGGTCTGAAATTTTTACAGCAATTAGATGACTCATAGATTCAGATCTCCACCAAATTTCATGCATTTTGAGCTAGTGATCTGAGACATATGAATTTTTATCTAAAGAGGACAGAATCTGAAAACTGACTGTATAGAATTGGATTGCATTGTAACAACAAGATTCAGTTGGCTCTCAAGTTGGATCATGAAGAATCATTAAAAAAAATGAATAAGAAGCATCAGTTTAGTCTATATTCAGTTGGGCAAATGGTTTCTCTCAAATACATATTGAGCAGTCCCAAACATAAAAGTAGAATGGATGGTTTCCTTGATTCTCTGGGTGCTTCATAATTATTCTAGGTGTTCTCGGTCTTTATAAACCAAGTGCTCCTGGTTTAGTGTCGGATGCCCCAATCCTTAAGTGGAACTGAATCTGAATGAGTTGAAGAAAAGAATTGAAGAGTGGGCTTTTATTGCTATTTCTCCTCTCCAGAGCTCATCAAGTGCATATGATCCATTCCATTGATCACCCAGGATCTTGTCAACAAAGAATGGTAACTCCTAGTTCATAATTTGCAAATTTCATCAATTTTACCTTTTGCTCTCTGTGTGAGTTTCTTTAGGTAAAGAAAGAACTAGGAACCTAACATAAATCTTATGTGATCATAAGAGTTCTAATTCACCATGAGTCATTAAGTGAAGAACTATGACCATACAAATCATCAAGTCTCACTTATGATGGTCATATTAATATGGTGATCTATCTACCTTGGTGGTGGTATGTTTTCTTGGCATAATTTCAATTGTTGCAAACTTATCATACCTTGACCAAGATATAGGATGAACTCCTCCTGACTCTTAAACCGTTTCAAGTGCATTTCAAAAGTAATTCGAATACTTGATGCACATATTAAGCGGGAGCCCGTTCTATGCCTTGTGTCTTTTGAGACTAACATTTTCTTCTAGTGAATTTGTGTAGTCTCTTGGTGAGAATGAGTTTCTCATGGGTATGCTACATTAACTCAATCCAAAATGGTAAAGTTATCTCACATATTCATTTGGATTGCAATTTTATCTCTTAAGTAGCTACTCTCCATAATATAGCTTAAATTCTCTTGTTTGGGCTTTAACTGATCAAAAGTGTATATGCTCTTGCCTTCCACATATATATGTATGCACTATCAAAAAGGGGAAATTTAGTCTATGTTATGAGGTTTTGCAATTAGTGATCTACATGCCTTCCACATCTAAAGGTCACTAATTGTGAAACTCTAGCTTGTGCAATTTAATGCTATTTCTTATCTTTGTGAGCATTTCCTAGGAGACATTATGAGATACGGGCTTTCATTCAAATTGGCATCAACTTGTGAAGATTCCTTCATCTGGTATCAAAATTTTGAAGATAATATTTCAATTGTTATTGGTGGACAATCTTTCAATTTGGTATATCAAGAAATATGTCTTCAATTGTATCTCAAAATGACAACAAGAGGTAGCAATGGACTTTCAATTGAAATCAAGCACAAGTTTGTGATATCTCCTATGATCAAGAGAGATGGGCACAAATGAAGTCTTTTTTACATTGTGTTAAGCCCATCAAAGCACTAAATTCAAAATTTCATGATCACAGTGGAGACTATGAGGCTTAGAACAAAGGTATATCGCTTCATGAACTCTTGTATTACCTTTGTGCATTTAGGCCCTTACATGCTAGTGTGTGCATGTGTATGCAATATTGTGAGTCACACCATGAGTTTGTCCTTGTGGTGATGATTAGAGAATTCTTTAGATATTTGGTTGATACCTCTTGTGGTGATGAAGTGAGTTTGTCTCATGTTAAAATTGTCATCTAAGTGAGGTATGAGCCAAATATGTTAACTTCTCAAGAATCTTGAGTTAAAGTGTTGCATACTTTGTTTGGTAGAAAACGTAGGAGAGAAATCCTATATGCTAAACTTTTACCTACCTCTTGCCCTCACTTGTCTACCATTATTTCTTCCTTTTGGTGGAGAGATCCTTTTTAGAGATTAATGCCAAAGGGAGAGAAATGTTGGGGGGAGGGTGTAAGGGGAGAGAGATTGATATGCGGATTTAAGGGGATAAAACAAAGGTATATAAGATTTTTTAAAATTTGTGTGGTGTGTGCAAGGATAGTTTAAATTGATGTTCTTGATAAGGATCTTTTATGCTAGAAGTTCATTTATAATCATGTCATCTGCTGTGCAAACCTGATTGTGAACTGACTGTTGTGGTAAGCTCCCCCTAGTGTGCGGCAGTGCCGCCCTCTGCTCCAGCAGCCAGGACTTGTTGTGCATGAACTATCATGAGCATCATGTTTATCATGACGACACCATTGCACCCCACGGATGCTAAGATATAGGAGAGATCCCACACTTTCTCTTAAATATGTGCATGTGGCACTTAAGGCCAAAACTTGAAATTCCATCCTATGCACACATTAAGGGGGAGCTCACTATATCGTAAGATTCAAAATCTTATTATTTATCAATCTCTTGTAAGCTTTAATTATGTTTTCATCAATCACCAAAAAGGGGGAGATTGAAAGTGCATCTAGCCCTTTAATAGGTTTTGGTGAATTGAATGACAATATAATTAATGGTCTAACAAGTTTGCTAAGTGTTGAACAGGAAGATTAAGTCTATTGCATATACTCATGGATTGTATCTTAACAAGTATATCCAAGGTTCAGCAAGTAGGCAAACTTGATGATATTCCACATAGCGTTGAAATGAAAGGCCGAATTGTGTATTGTTGTATTAGAAGATTATGGAAACAATCTAGTTCAAGCAAAAGACAACAATACAAATGGAATTAATGAAATGGCTCCTATGTTTTGGGGTATCATAGCATCATGTGAAAGCAAGCATATTTGGCATATGACAAATGAGACATGAGTTGATGGTTTTGGATTGGTCTCTATAATGGCTTGCTTTGCATGAACAAGAAGAGCTGGACAGTGGACTAGCTTTGATCAAGGTTGAAGAATGAATCAAGAGTGCATAAGTAAGGAAATGTCAAGCAAAAGATAAATGACAATGGAGACAATATATAATGAATATGAGATGTTCTCTATATTGGTTTGCTTATATGAATAAAGATTTGGGAAACCACTTTGCATTGATTTGATCAAGCTAGAAGTATGAAGATAGATATTGAAGTAAGTGTCAGGAGTGTCAAGCCAAAATAAAGAGGATATAAGGAACCCTGAAGTGGCTTGACTATATTAATATTGATCCATATATGTCTCTATGTGAGTCAAACTGAAGTTTGATTGATATCAATATTCATATCTAGAACATATTCAAGCAAGGATCAAAATATTGAAGAAATGGTTATTCAATGGATACTTAATGTGATGTGACTTGAGTATGGCTTGATAAGGTGAAGATAGTAAGGAAAGGGCTTCAAGGTACTAAGCGAAGGTGAAGGGCAAGCAACGGCTTGGGGACCGAGGTACCATGGCTAAGGTGAAGAAGAGAGTACTTGCATTGAGTCGAGGAACTAATCAAGCTATAAGGAGTCATATTGTGTTAATGATCAAATCATTAGTAGAAATGACTTGAAGCCATTGAGGTGAATTAATATATGAGTTGAAATGGTTCAAGTCACATGCTCAAGGTATGTTTGCTCAAAGAGATGAGACAATTGCAATTGGTTGCCACCTCTTGTGAAGTGATATTGAGAAGAAATGGTATATGAATACATTGAAGACTCAAGTGGTTAAATTAGTTACATTGTCTTTATCTTGAGTATAAGTATGCCGTACTATTAAGGGGATGCAATATGAATCATAGACAAGTCTCAAGTGCTCAAACTAACCGAACCCAAGTGCTAACATGAGAGAAACACTTAGCACTGCACCTTCACTTATTGATCTTAGGCTTGTTATCTGCTGGGTTGGGTAGCCCTCGAAACAAGCTTTTCGGAATGTCCAAGATCACTAAAAACGGAGTTCGGAGTAAAAAGTTATGGCTTTTTTCGTGAGGTGACCTATGTTGTTTCTAGGAGGACGGCAGTGCCGCCCCTGTACAGTCACAACGGCTAGTTTTCGAATCCTAATGGCTAGTTTAAGTGGGATGAGTATATATACCTATCCCACGGCCTCTGGTCATGCTGCTGATGCTCCAAACCTTCCAAACCCTTTTCAAAGCTTTGTGTGAGCTCTCCCCAACTCTCTCTTTGTGAGAGTAAAGTGCTTAGTGCATGATTAAGTGTTGGGGCTATGTGATTAAGAGCTAGAGAGCAGATTAGAGCAACCACTTGTCGGGCTTCATCGATCTTCGTTGCGCATTTGTTACTCTTGGAGGAGAAGCCTCCTAGACGGCTAGGCGTCGCCCGACGAGCTCTCGTGCTTGTGGTGAGCAGCGGAAAGTTTGTAGTCATCTCTTGCAGCTAGTGGAATCACCCATCACTTAAAGAGTTCATTCTCTTGACTTGAGAATGAGGAAAAGGCAAGCCTTGGTGGCGAGCTCAATCCTTTTGTGGATACCTCAACAACGTGGACATAGGCAAGCCTTGATGGCGAGCTGAACCACGGGATAAACAACCATGTCACCGTGTTCTTCATTTACATTCTTGCAAGTTCATATTGTTGTTTAGATGATTTTAGGGTTTGTGATCGATCTACTTATTCACTTACGATATACCTTGTTTAGCTTTCGATCTATCATTTACATACTTGCAGAAAGGTTAGAAATTTATCTGATCTAAGTTCTGCCGGTTAATATTTGAATTCAGTTTGAAATCCCTGCGCAGGCCAGTAGTGCCGCCCTCTGTTCTAACAGAGTTTTGAGCTAAAATTTTGCAGGATCGTCACTGGGTATCCCTAGTACATGTCCACCAAGTTTGAGCTGTGTTGGACTCACGATCGTAGGAAGGCAGTGCCGTCCTCAAAGGGAGGCAGTGCCGCCCTGAGTTTTAATTTCCTTTTGAGCTGAATTTTTGTAGGCCTATTCACCCCCCTCTATGTAACACCCTAAAATTTTGAAAAGAAGAAAAATAGGAAAAACATGATTTTTATATTTATTTTGTGAAGCATGCAAAATTTAGAATAAGAATAATTTTTATAAATTTAAAAATAAATATAAGGGTAGAAACATGTTTGTGCACTCATGCTGTTGCATTTGAATTTTTGGTTTGAGTGGTTTGATTCAAATTCAAATTTGATTCCAAAATCATTTGAAAATGCTTTGAAATAATTGAAAAGGAAAAAGAAAAGAAAAATTCCTTTCTTCTTGCTTTTGGCCCAGCTCAGCCGGCAGCCCATCTCTCCCGCGCGCCCGCGTTCTTCTCCTGGGCCGAGCCCAAGCCGCAGCCGACGGCCCGTCACCGCGCGAGCGTCTCGCGTCGGCCGCGTTCCCTTCCGCCCGAGCCGCGGCCTGCGTCTCACCTTGAGTCGCTGACGCGTGGGTCCCACCGGTCAGTGACCCGTTCTCGCTTTCCTTCCTTCTTCCTCCGGCTGACGCCGCCTTCCCTCTCTCCCGATCCGATTTGGATCTTCGAATCTCGCCTTTTCCTTAGTTAGCGACCTCTCCGGACTATAAAAACGGGACCGTAGCCCCTCCCCGCTCCACATCCCACCCTAAACCGCAGCTATATCGCCTCGGGGCGGCTACATCCGAAGCACCGCCTCCACCGGCCGCCATATCAAGCCGCACGCCTCCCTCGCCTTGTTCTTGGCCTCAATCTTGCCGTGGGTAAGTTCGCCTTGAAGTTATCTACCGAACGATACTCTTGCTTCGCGATTTCGTGCACCGTGGCGAGTTTTGGAGTTTTCCGGCCATGGCGCCGCCGCGGGAAGCTCGCCGTCGACTGTTTCCGACCGGAGCGCCGCCTGTCTCCTTCCCCGATCGATCTGGACCGTCCGATCTAAAACCGACGGCTCATATTAGAAGATAACGGTTCGCTGGTGTTTTTGTTAAAGAGCCCCTGGAGTTTTCAATTATCTAACCCGCGGTCCAAAGCGTAAACCGGGAAAATACGTTTTGATTAGTTGAAAACGTAATTCGTTTCGGAAAAAGAAAAATACGCTTTCTCATATTTACAGTTTTGCCACTCAGATTGTTTTAGCCGTAGAATCTTCGTTTTAACTCCGATTTGATCCATTCAAATTGCGTTAGATTCATATTTGCGAGCTCTACATCATGATAGAACTGTACAGTAGGTTTGAGATAATTTATTTTCAAGTTTATATTAAAGTATTTATTTTTCTATAGGAAATCTTTGGAAATTCATAACTTTGTCGTTTTAGATCCGATTTTCGTGATCTTCGCGTCTGTGTGATCCTAGCAAGTTGTAGATTCATTTTAAAGACTTTTTATTTTATTTTCTTACTGTTGGTGTATTGTTCTAATTATAGTCTTGTTTGTCAATGCATGATTGCCTCTGGATGTGTGTTGTTGATAATGGTTGATCGAGTTTAGACGGTGAGAAATTCGTTGGAGATCAAGAGCTTTATTACGAGCAAGATCTTCAGGACCAGTTTGAGCAAGGCAAGTATAGCATGGGATTATCCTTGTTGTCCTATTCACCTTATGCAAATAATATCATTATGCATTTATTCCTTGTTAAGGATGACTTAGCGATTGATCCTTTACCTTGGTACCTACTAAATTGCATTGAGTAGTTTGGCTAGTGCTTAAACATGGACTATGATCATGTAATTTGACTAATGGAATATGCAATAAACATTAAAAGATGATTTTATTACTGTTTAAGAGCATGGGGTTATTTTTGATGCTCTAATTGCTCTCCATAAGGACTCATCTATAAGCGACAATCCGGGATTTACAGTACAACTGTGGGGGCTATATGGCTCTGGCTTTAGTCATATAGAAGGACCTTTTCTAGCTTGTTAGAGGTATTCCTTTATGGCGTAAGAATGGCTTGACGAATCGGGTATAGTGCGGCCTCTGTCCTCATGTGTATAGGCTGCGTGTTATTGTGCCATCAGGAAGGGGGGCTCTACATCTGTTTGCCGAGTGAAATCTAATGACCCTAACTTGTTAGACGAACCTTCGAAAGACTTCATAGTGTTTCCCTGCCTGCTCACCTTGGAAGTGTTTTGGGAGTAATTAACCCGGGCATATGGGCAACATGACTCACAGTGAAAGTGTACAACCTCTGCAGAGTGTAAAACTGTTATAACAGCCGTGCTCACGGTTACGAGTGGCCTTGGACCCTTATGGAATAGTTGAATAATTGTTTATGATTATGTTTTTGCTATTCGTTAATCATTTCACATGGATCATATGTTTAATGTTTATATTGAGACATTTTGATGCAATCGTTATGCTAAAATCATGCTAACTAAAAGCTACATGCTGATAAACCAATGAATATGCCTTTTTGAGCCTCATGAACCCCATGTTACACTTGTTGAGTACGAGATGTACTTACGCTTGTTTATTTCTTTTACTTGGATAAAAATCCCGGATGGGTAACAGATGAAGGTAATAGTGACTACTACGCCTACTTCCCTGAAGATTACTAGTCTTGCTGTCAACCAGTCAATGTACCTGTGACTGGAGCTACCACGAGAGATTTTTATTTATACTTCCGCTACATTTGTGTTAAGACTATGTGTTTAAATATCGTGATGTAATAACATTTGTGATGATACTTCTGTTATAATTTGTGAACTTATGTGTGATTGATCTCTGGGCGCACATAAGGATATGCATTCCATTTGGTCGATAAATGGGTGTGACAAATTGGTATCAGAGCTCTTGTTGACTGTAGGACGCAAGCCTAGCTAAGAATGGTCGATTTAGTATCATCTTTACACTATTTTTATGCTCACTATCTTGCTCTTGTTATTTGATAAATTTTTATGCTTCTTATGTCACATTCTATTACGAAATTTTGCCTCTATTCTAACTTCATCTAAAAATTCTGTAGATGGCCCGTGACCGTAAGACTGCCCGCATTAGCTCTGGAGGATACTACCCACCTCGTGCTCTGCATGTAACTGAAGAGCCACAAGAGCCAGAACCTCAGGAACAGGAGCAGACTCCTGTGACACCAGTCCAAGCACCAGCACCTCCTCAGGAAGAGCCTGAAGAAGATCCAGAAATCATCAAGATTGAAGAAGATGAAGAGGAAGCTAATGGAGAAGTACAACCCCCGTCTCCATCATATGAAGCTCCTGAAGATATGCCACCTGCTCCAATAGGATGGACTGTGAGGATCTACCACAGGAATGGAGGGAATGCTGTCTCTCATCTTCGCCTGGTGGGGATGCTCACTGATTACTTCGCTGATTGGCATCCAGCTGTGGAGTACGTCTGCTGGGAGTACACTCATCCACTGGAGGACACATACTGGAAGGCAAGGGCAAGCATCTTTGCTCATAAGGAAGACAAGGGAGCATATCAGCTGGACAGGATGTTCTCTCACGTGGGACATCGAGCTACTATAGAGGATAGCATTGAAGATGCTGCTTTTGAAGCATGTATGGGTCTACGCTATCTTCGCTTTAACCTTATGAAGCATGACATTTATCGCTTCTTTCCTCGTGCACACCCCGAACTTGGATGGGCTATGACAGATCCAGTGCAGCTAGAGCCACTACCTCGGGTGATGGTGGACTTTGTCTATGATATGATGGATAGGAAGCTGCAGCTAGAAGAGATGGTGAAGGCACAAGGGAAGACTATCAAGAGGTGCCAGGCAACCATTGATGAGCTCCGAGCAAACCAAGGCATGTCCAAGATTTATGAGACATTAGAGCATGAGCCACTTCCTTAGGAAGTAGGAGTCCTTTATGTAATAAGAACGTTCTTAGTAACGTCAGTTGAGTCAGTCGAGTCAGTCGAGTCTGTCGTGTGGTTTGAATCTTGGTGTGCTAGTTGCTTTATTATTATGCTTATGTGTGAGTTGGATCTTTGTTTGAGTGTCGGGACTTGTAGGCATGTCTACAAGTTCCATTCTTAAGAATAATAAGTTTAATAGACAAGGAATAATAGTTGGGTTTGATATTATCACGTTTCTGTCCTTGCTGTTTTCTGGAGCAGTCTTCAATGTTTCGGATATAGTTTAAAAACGGTTCGTGCAACATTTATGAAATTTTTATGAGAGAAACTAGACTCAAGCATCTTTCAAATGCCACTGGAATCACCTTTTTATCTGATCTGGTTCGAGAGATATAATTTTTACAAGTTAAAGTTTCTGTACAGTCTGGAATCTGGAACAGTTTCTGTTACGCCTTATTTTTCATAGACTTCACGACAGAATCTGATCTTGAGGTCTGAATAGAAATTGTGGATAATTTTATAAGCTTTCCAACCATATAAGGCACGCCTCTTTTGGATTTCTGTAACTCGTGATATGATTGAAATACTGAACTGTCAACAACGCTACTCGTCCAGAAAATTTTCAGATCTCCTTCTTAATCTTATAAGTGGTTGAAATCATGGAATTCTTAAAGTTTGCGTGTTTATGGATGGCAGATGGCCGGAAGAGGAAGAGGCAGAGGTCGTGGAAACATTCCCCCAAATCCACCACCACCACCGCCACCAACTATTGAGCAACTGTTGGCGGTACAGACGCAGTTGATGCAGCAACTAGTGCAAAATCAGCAAAATCAGCCAGTTGCTGGGGCTCAACCACGTGATAAGCGTGGTGAGTTTTTGAAGGGTCGTCCCCCAGTGTTTACACATGCTACTGATCCTTTGGAGGCCGATGATTGGCTACGTGCTGTGGAGAAACAACTCACTATTGCCCAATGTGATGACCGACAGAAGGTGTTGTTTGCTTCTGGGCAACTTCAGGGAGAAGCTCAGGATTGGTGGGAGTCATATGAGTATGGTCGTCCTGCCAATGCTCCTGCAGTCACCTGGCAGGAGTTTAGGGAGAACTTCAGGGCTTACCATATACCTGAAGGAATGATAGAGTTGAAGGCGGAGGAATTCAGGAACTTGACCCAAGGGTCAATGACTGTAGCTGAGTACCGTGACAAGTTTGCTCAATTGTCACGATATGCTCCACATGAGGTGGCCAATGACAATGATAAGCAGCGCCGCTTTTTGAAGGGATTATATGATGGACTACAGTTGCAGTTGATGTCCAATACCTACCCTAATTTTCAGACGCTTGTGAACCGCGCTATCGTGGTGGATAGCAAGCGCAAGGAAATGGATGCAAAGAGGAAGAGGTTACAGGGACAAGCCTCTAATAGCAACACCCGTTTGCGTACTGGTTTTCAGCAGAATACTCAGCAGAGGCCTCCCTCTGGACAGTGGAATCGTGGTCAGGTCCCATTTCGTGGACAGTTTCCGCAACGTCCCCCATTCCAGCCACAGAATAGCAACCAACGTCCACCGCAGCAGAATGGAAATCAAGCACAGCGTCAGGGTCCTCCCAATAACACTCCTATGAAGACTAGTGCTCCCAATACCCCCAACAAGTGTTTCCGATGTGGAAAAGAAGGTCACTTGTCTTACAATTGCCCGGAGAAGCTTAACCAGCAGACTCCCCAGAGACAGAGCAGCCACCAGAAGCCCGCACCTAACTCAGGAAGGGTGAATCACTTGTCCCAGGAAACTGCAGTGGAGGAGCCAGAAGTTATGCTTGGTACGTTCGATGTTCACTCTACTCCCGCCACTGTACTTTTTGATTCTGGAGCATCTCATTCTTTCATATCGCAATCATTTGTTAGAATACATAGAATCCATTTATGTGCCATGAAGAATCCTATCTTAGTAAACTCACCTGGTGGAAGCATGCCAGCATCTTATCGCTGTCTTCCGATTAGTCTCAACTTAAGGGGGGTAGAGTTTACAGTTAGCCCGATAGTATTGAGAACAGCTGGGATTGATCTTATATTGGGAATGGATTGGATGATGCAACAACAAGCAGAGATTCAGTGTAAGGATAAATCAGTTGTACTGACAACACCAAAGGGTGATAGAATCAAGGTTGAAGTAAAAGTGCAAAAACAAGAGACTGCTACAGTGAACCAGCTCAATGATGGTGCCAACCAGGAAGATCCAGTTGTGGAGGAGTTTCCAGATGTGTTTCCAGATGAATTGCCAGGTATGCCACCAGACCGTGACATTGAATTTATTATTGAATTATTACCTGGAACTGCACCTATAGCTAAGCGTCCATATAGAATGGGAGTAAATGAATTAGAAGAACTTAAGAAACAAATTAAGGAGTTGCAGGATAAGGGTTTTATTCGTCCTAGTTCTTCACCTTGGGGAGCACCAGTAATTTTTGTGGATAAGAAAGATGGAACTCAGAGGATGTGTGTAGATTATCGGTCTCTTAATGAGGTTACTATTAAGAACAAGTACCCATTGCCTAGGATTGATGACCTGTTTGATCAGTTAAGAGGAGCTTGTGTATTTTCCAAGATTGATCTTCGTTCTGGATATCATCAGTTGAAGATTCGTGCTAGTGATGTACCAAAGACAGCTTTTACCACACGGTATGGGTTGTATGAGTATACGGTGATGTCTTTTGGTTTAACTAATGCCCCTGCATACTTCATGTACTTAATGAATAAGGTGTTCATGGAATATTTGGATAAGTTTGTAGTGGTATTCATCGATGATATTCTAGTATTTTCCAAGACTGATGAAGAACATGCGGAACATTTGAGGTTGGTCTTGCAGAAGCTCAGAAAACATCAACTATATGCAAAAAGGAGTAAATGTGAGTTTTGGTTGAAGGAAGTTTCTTTTCTAGGTCACATTGTCTCTAATGGAGGAATATCAGTAGATCCTGGTAAGGTGAAAGATGTATTGAATTGGAAACCACCCATCAATGTGAGTGAGATCCGTAGTTTCTTGGGATTAGCTGGTTATTATAGAAGGTTTATAGAGGGATTTTCAAAGCTTGCAAAACCAATGACTGCATTATTGGAGAAGAATGCCAAGTTTGTGTGGTCCGAGAAGTGTCAGGCTAATTTTGAGGAACTAAAGAAGAGATTGACGACTGCACCCGTCTTAGTTTTGCCAGATCTGAGTAAACCTTTCTCTATCTATTGTGATGCATCTCGATTAGGTTTGGGATGTGTACTGATGCAAGAAGGTAGAGTTGTGGCATATGCATCGAGGCAGTTGAGGAAGCATGAGTTAAATTACCCTACTCATGATTTGGAATTAGCTGCAGTAGTTCATGCATTAAAGATATGGAGACATTATTTGATTGGACACAAGGGTGATATATACACTGATCACAAGAGTTTAAGGTATATTTTTACTCAAACGGATCTGAACTTGAGGCAGCGTAGATGGTTGGAGTTGATAAAAGACTATGATCTAGAGGTGCATTATCATCCAGGAAAGGCCAACGTTGTTGCTGATGCTCTTAGTAGAAAAAGTTATGCAAATGAAATACAAGTAATGTCTATGCCAAAGGAATTATGTGCCGAGTGCAAGTATTTGAACTTAGGATTTACTACCAATGCAGTGGAATTAGTATTAGAGCCTACTCTAGAGCAAGAGATCCGTAAAGGTCAGCAGAAGGATGAAAAGTTGAGAGAGATAGCTGAAAACATAGCGAAAGGTAAATCTCCAGGATTCCGTAAGGATGATAATGGTACGCTATGGTTTGGAAAAAGGCTGTGTGTGCCTGAAGATAAGGATATCAGAATGGTAATTCTGCGTGAAGCTCATGAGTCAGCTTATTCCATACATCCGGGGAGTACTAAGATGTATTTGGATCTGAAAGAGAAATATTGGTGGTATGGTTTAAAAAGAGATGTTGCCGAGTATGTTGCTTTGTGTGATACTTGTCAAAGAGTGAAAGCGGAACATCAGAGACCTGCAGGATTGTTACAGCCTATGCAGATACCCGAGTGGAAATGGGAAGAGGTTGGTATGGATTTTATAGTTGGGTTGCCACGGACTCAAAGAGGATATGATTCAATTTGGGTGATAGTGGATCGTCTGACTAAAGTTGCTCATTTTCTGCCTGTGAAGACTACATATAGCAGTGCAAAGTTGGCAGAATTGTATATGGAAAGAATAGTGAGTCTACATGGAGTACCTAAGAAGATTGTGTCTGATCGAGGTACTCAGTTTACATCTCATTATTGGCAAAAGATACATGAATCATTGGGAACCAAATTAAATTTTAGTACAGCTTATCATCCTCAGACAGATGGTCAAACGGAGAGAATTAATCAGATATTGGAAGATATGTTGAGAGCTTGTGCTTTACAATATGGTACTAGTTGGGATAAGAGTTTGCCTTATGCAGAGTTCTCTTATAACAATAGTTATCAGAAGAGTCTTCAAATGGCACCGTTTGAGGCTCTGTATGGACGAAAATGTAGAACCCCGTTGTTCTGGAATCAGACAGGGGAGAGTCAAGTGTATGGACCTGATGTATTAAAGGATGCTGAAAAGAAAGTGAGAATGATTAGAGATAATTTAAAAATAGCACAGTCTAGACAGAAAAGCTATGCTGATACTCGCAGAAGGGAGTTGACTTTTGAGGTAGGGGATTATGTATATTTGAAAGTATCGCCAATGAGGAGTGTGAGAAGGTTCAACATGAAAGGTAAATTGGCACCAAGATATATTGGACCTTTCAAGATTATAGAGAGACGTGGTGAAGTGGCATATCAGTTGGAATTACCTGAAAGTTTGGCAGGTGTACATGATGTGTTCCATGTGTCTCAATTGAAGAAATGTTTACGAGTACCAGAGGAGCAGATTTCATTAGAGGAACTTACTGTTAAGGAGGATCTTACATATGAAGAGTTTCCGGTTAAAATTTTAGAGACTGCGGACAGAGTCACAAGAAGTAGAACAATCAAAATGTGTAAAGTACAATGGAATCGGTACACAGCAGAAGAGGCTACTTGGGAACGAGAAGAGGATCTGAGAAAAACCTACCCGCAATTGTTTGAGTAAGCATCGGTCGAATCTCGGGACGAGATTTATCTTAAGGGGGGTAGAATTGTAACACCCTAAAATTTTGAAAAGAAGAAAAATAGGAAAAACATGATTTTTATATTTATTTTGTGAAGCATGCAAAATTTAGAATAAGAATAATTTTTATAAATTTAAAAATAAATATAAGGGTAGAAACATGTTTGTGCACTCATGCTGTTGCATTTGAATTTTTGGTTTGAGTGGTTTGATTCAAATTCAAATTTGATTCCAAAATCATTTGAAAATGCTTTGAAATAATTGAAAAGGAAAAAGAAAAGAAAAATTCCTTTCTTCTTGCTTTTGGCCCAGCTCAGCCGGCAGCCCATCTCTCCCGCGCGCCCGCGTTCTTCTCCTGGGCCGAGCCCAAGCCGCAGCCGACGGCCCGTCACCGCGCGAGCGTCTCGCGTCGGCCGCGTTCCCTTCCGCCCGAGCCGCGGCCTGCGTCTCACCTTGAGTCGCTGACGCGTGGGTCCCACCGGTCAGTGACCCGTTCTCGCTTTCCTTCCTTCTTCCTCCGGCTGACGCCGCCTTCCCTCTCTCCCGATCCGATTTGGATCTTCGAATCTCGCCTTTTCCTTAGTTAGCGACCTCTCCGGACTATAAAAACGGGACCGTAGCCCCTCCCCGCTCCACATCCCACCCTAAACCGCAGCTATATCGCCTCGGGGCGGCTACATCCGAAGCACCGCCTCCACCGGCCGCCATATCAAGCCGCACGCCTCCCTCGCCTTGTTCTTGGCCTCAATCTTGCCGTGGGTAAGTTCGCCTTGAAGTTATCTACCGAACGATACTCTTGCTTCGCGATTTCGTGCACCGTGGCGAGTTTTGGAGTTTTCCGGCCATGGCGCCGCCGCGGGAAGCTCGCCGTCGACTGTTTCCGACCGGAGCGCCGCCTGTCTCCTTCCCCGATCGATCTGGACCGTCCGATCTAAAACCGACGGCTCATATTAGAAGATAACGGTTCGCTGGTGTTTTTGTTAAAGAGCCCCTGGAGTTTTCAATTATCTAACCCGCGGTCCAAAGCGTAAACCGGGAAAATACGTTTTGATTAGTTGAAAACGTAATTCGTTTCGGAAAAAGAAAAATACGCTTTCTCATATTTACAGTTTTGCCACTCAGATTGTTTTAGCCGTAGAATCTTCGTTTTAACTCCGATTTGATCCATTCAAATTGCGTTAGATTCATATTTGCGAGCTCTACATCATGATAGAACTGTACAGTAGGTTTGAGATAATTTATTTTCAAGTTTATATTAAAGTATTTATTTTTCTATAGGAAATCTTTGGAAATTCATAACTTTGTCGTTTTAGATCCGATTTTCGTGATCTTCGCGTCTGTGTGATCCTAGCAAGTTGTAGATTCATTTTAAAGACTTTTTATTTTATTTTCTTACTGTTGGTGTATTGTTCTAATTATAGTCTTGTTTGTCAATGCATGATTGCCTCTGGATGTGTGTTGTTGATAATGGTTGATCGAGTTTAGACGGTGAGAAATTCGTTGGAGATCAAGAGCTTTATTACGAGCAAGATCTTCAGGACCAGTTTGAGCAAGGCAAGTATAGCATGGGATTATCCTTGTTGTCCTATTCACCTTATGCAAATAATATCATTATGCATTTATTCCTTGTTAAGGATGACTTAGCGATTGATCCTTTACCTTGGTACCTACTAAATTGCATTGAGTAGTTTGGCTAGTGCTTAAACATGGACTATGATCATGTAATTTGACTAATGGAATATGCAATAAACATTAAAAGATGATTTTATTACTGTTTAAGAGCATGGGGTTATTTTTGATGCTCTAATTGCTCTCCATAAGGACTCATCTATAAGCGACAATCCGGGATTTACAGTACAACTGTGGGGGCTATATGGCTCTGGCTTTAGTCATATAGAAGGACCTTTTCTAGCTTGTTAGAGGTATTCCTTTATGGCGTAAGAATGGCTTGACGAATCGGGTATAGTGCGGCCTCTGTCCTCATGTGTATAGGCTGCGTGTTATTGTGCCATCAGGAAGGGGGGCTCTACATCTGTTTGCCGAGTGAAATCTAATGACCCTAACTTGTTAGACGAACCTTCGAAAGACTTCATAGTGTTTCCCTGCCTGCTCACCTTGGAAGTGTTTTGGGAGTAATTAACCCGGGCATATGGGCAACATGACTCACAGTGAAAGTGTACAACCTCTGCAGAGTGTAAAACTGTTATAACAGCCGTGCTCACGGTTACGAGTGGCCTTGGACCCTTATGGAATAGTTGAATAATTGTTTATGATTATGTTTTTGCTATTCGTTAATCATTTCACATGGATCATATGTTTAATGTTTATATTGAGACATTTTGATGCAATCGTTATGCTAAAATCATGCTAACTAAAAGCTACATGCTGATAAACCAATGAATATGCCTTTTTGAGCCTCATGAACCCCATGTTACACTTGTTGAGTACGAGATGTACTTACGCTTGTTTATTTCTTTTACTTGGATAAAAATCCCGGATGGGTAACAGATGAAGGTAATAGTGACTACTACGCCTACTTCCCTGAAGATTACTAGTCTTGCTGTCAACCAGTCAATGTACCTGTGACTGGAGCTACCACGAGAGATTTTTATTTATACTTCCGCTACATTTGTGTTAAGACTATGTGTTTAAATATCGTGATATAATAACATTTGTGATGATACTTCTGTTATAATTTGTGAACTTATGTGTGATTGATCTCTGGGCGCACATAAGGATATGCATTCCATTTGGTCGATAAATGGGTGTGACACTCTAGGCCTCCTAGGCGACATCAAGGTCCTTCCAATATGAGATATACTGATTTAGCTCTAGAAAATGTTTGCGTCATTTATTCGTCTTGATTGCTAGCTTCTTGCTGGTAGCAAGCAGCGGCCAACTGATTTGAAACAAACAAGACTAGGTAATGCTTGTATTAGATCAGATAGTGGTTTATAATATTCTAGGATCTGTAGTATTCTCTGATTTGCAAACATGATGACTAGACAGGGTACAATAAACTTTGAGCACCACACCAATGTCTATCGTTCGGCTATCCTTTCTGCTTGTTTGGTCTTTTTTCCCTCTGTTGCAACTATATCCATCTGCTGTTATCTTACCTCTTTTTCATATGCTCAGAGAGTAGATGATTTAAAGTAGGCAGCCTTTAAAGTATGGTCCTTTAACATATCTTCTGTCACTGCCTTTGATGTTGAGTATTGCAACTACCAGCCATTACTAGCATTGCTCCTGTTGCTGGGGTTCTGAATTTCAAGCAACCTGTTTGTCCATGTGGTTTTTAGTTACGGCCTTTGATCAGGATGTGTTCACAGCTACAGACAAAAGCCATGTGAGTGACACCCAACTGTAGTCTTATGTGGACAATTTTTCCTCATATGTAATAATCGAATGTAGTTATCAAGTAATCAGTTTTGCCGGGATAGATTATTGAGATGCATACATTTATGTGATTTTAGTGTAAAGTTGAGATTTCAATGACAAATATTTGTAGCTATGGATCATGATTGATTTTCCATAATTCCATAAGAAATATATATAAATCCTAGTGCTTCGTGTAAAGTGAAGTGGATCAAAACGGGATGGACATTTTGTTGTAAATGATGAGTGACACTAAATTGAATAGTTCAAATTCTTGATTTATGGTATATATGATGTCGAGGATGTTTGGAACTCGACATTACAACATTTTTACTAACTATGATTCAGAGTAGAGTGAATAAGCGATGACATCCTACAAAACAGATCAGTGCAGCATACAGTTCGGTGGCTTATGCTTGAGCTTCTGCCCTTCTAAGTTTAGAGATTGTTTGTGTTCTCATATTTTCTACTGGTTGTACTGATACCAGGTGTCAGTTGTTTTATATTCTGTTCCTTTTGCCTATGTGAACAAATGACTATAGATGGCCAACGGGCCGGCCCGGCTCGGCACGGCCCGGGCACGGGCCAACACGGCCCGTAGGGTGTTGGGCCAGCACGGTACGCCGTGCCTCCCGGGCCGTGCCTCTCCGAGTCTCGTGCCTGGCCTTCGGCCCAAGCATAGCCTGTTGGGCCATTTTTTGGGCCAGGCCGGTCCGAGAAGCACGGCCAATCCAGCGTGTCGGGCGGCCCGAGGCCCACGAGCGAGCATCCGCCGCACAGCGTCGACCACCGGAGGAGGTTGTGGCTGTAGACGGAGTCGGAAAGGGCGAGCCTCCACGTGCACGCCGAGGCAGGACGGAAGCCACCGCCGCCGCGCTATGCTCCCACACCGTTGGATCTAGTGGAGACAAAGGCGTTCCCACCCGCTGCCGCCGCGCTATGCTCCCACGCCGTCGGATCTGGTGGGGACGAAGGCACGCCCACCCGCCAGCGATGAGTCTGGTGGAGTCAGGATCAAGGAAGGAGGAGAAGGCGTAGCGCTTGCCCAAGCTCGAAGAGGGGAGCGGGTGGGGGGTTGCGGCCCCTCAAAGCCGGTGTGTTGATGGGTGGGCGGTGGTTCAAGGCCGCAAGAGGAAAGCGAGAGCGAGTGACTCAGGGTCTCGGAGTCGCGACCGCGAGCGCGGAACTGAGAGGGAGAGGGAGTGCGGTGTGCGGCGGGGGGTGGGAGGGGGAAATGAGTAGGACTTAGGGTTAGGGATGAGGTGGGCTCTTAGCAGGCCGTAGAGAACTGGAGTCACCGGGTCGTTCTTTAAATGTCATGTCGGGCCGTGCCACCCGGCGTGCCTGAGTGGTGGCCCAGGCACGGCCCTATACACTGGGCCGGGCCGGCCCGGGCCTGCGGAGCACCGTGCCATGCCGTGCTCAGACCGGGCCAAAAAATCATGCTTCGGGCCGGGCCACCGAGCTGTGGGCTGCATGGACATATATACAAATGACCAATGGATAGTTTTTTGTTTCTCCAGAAACATTCTCATACCTGTTGTACTGATATTAGGTTTCAGGGAGTTGTTTTATATTCTGTTCCTTTTGCCTGTGTGAACGAATGACCAATGGATAGTTTTTCGTTTTTTTCTAGAAACTTTCAATAAAGGATCAACAAGATGGTAGGGAGTTCCTGTGTTCCGATAGGTGGAGTGGAACTGACTTGGGTAATACTTCCGATCTTTTTTTGGCAGCATTTGCTTGATGCATGGGCTATCTTTGAGGAGATGAATGTTCTTTCTATGCAGGTCCTGTAAAATGTTCTTCTAATCATGACAGGAGCACATCCTCACTACAACAATGAGTGCATCTACGGGCTAAGGACAGAGCAGGAATTGCGGCACTGCTATGTGGTGCTCCATAGCCAACGACAACAGTGGCGTATTTGGGCTGTTAATGAATTACTAAGATGGTTGTGCTTTGTGAATTGCACTTGTTAGTTGTTGAGCTAACCAGCTAGCCTGAATAGCCCATCTTGGAATTGGAGGAGAAACTGTGGTTTTATGCATTATTCTATCATTTTTCTGATGCAATAAATTATGAGGAACGACATTGAGCAGGGTGCTTCATTTACAAATCTTTGTGGATCTTTTTTTGTTAAGTGGCTAACTGTCTAGCCTGCTTTTTTATGCTCTCTAGGGGCATGAAGTGGCGGGATTCTTTTGAAGTGAAACGAGTCATTCCTAGCACAGAATTATAATCTTGAGGTTTTGGATTTGTGATTTGAGTCAATGAACATTCAATACAATTTTGCAAAGCAATCATTAGAAACACATTCATTAGAGATTAATCTCTTACATTATTAATGCATGAAACAATTATCTAATTAACCTGTTGGAATTCAAGAGTGTAAAAGATGTCACGGTAGGACGCCCGAAGGGCGCCTGTTCTAGTGTACAATAAAAGATAGCTTTGATGCTACAGCCATAGTTTGACAATCCTAGATCTAATCCTAAAAAGCATATCACTAACATGACCTGGCCTGATGACTATAGTGCTAGTGACGACACGGCCCGAAGCGTAGGGTTGTGCATGGGACGACATCCCAGTGCTGGCCCACAATTATGGGCCATGCGCTGTGGTGGCTCATGGCTCGATCCCTCACTGTCGTTAGATGGACACAGGTAGACCATGACCATTGGATGCGCGAAGAGCAGCATATATAAATTTGGTTGCACATGAAACCTTAGCCTCCTCTCCATGATTCGTCTCCCTCTCCTTTCCTGTTTCCCACTCATGCGATGACGGTGGAGGCGTGGGAGAACTCCACTAAACTACTGTAGTGATCGACCACAATACACTTCAACAGATATAAATACTAGATATAAATACTTCTTGATCTGTGCTCCTTGACGGACTTACCCCCTTTAATTTGTCAATCTATTTTTAAACACTAATAATGAGTTCTCTTCTTGATATATGATGTGTCGTGAACCTGTGATTTGTATTTTTGAAAAGTTCTTACTGAGGAGAGCAGTTTGAGCTCCTTTTGACCTGGCATAGGCACACTTGGCCATCGTGCCCACAGTGCCACCACGACACAACTAAGAGGCCATGCCTGGCCAAGAGGTCGACATGATGTGCCGACATGACACGACAAGAATAAGACATAGTACCTATTAGTGCCATCCGTTTAACCATCTATATACTCCATATTGGTTGAACACAAAGTTTGCAACCTTTGGTTGGAGCGCGGCCTCTGTCACACCTCCCTCCTGATTCCCCAATGTCGCTCTCTCTTCACGTGCAAGGATGGTATAGTCCTATTTGGGAGAGCTCCAACCTGAAAATATAGATCCAGAGCAACTTCACCATGGAGTAGCTCCATTGTGGATTCGGTTTGCAACTATAGAGCTGATATACCTGTTCGGCTTGCAATTGCAGCTCAACTCCAAATCTAGGAAATGAAGGTTTTGGTGGGAATGGACACTTGTGTCCTTGGATTGATGTGCAATATAAAAATAACTTTAGATACATAATGAAAAATAGAAAGGAACAAATTCAGGTGCCAAATCAAAGAAAATGCAAGAACATAGCCATGGGTGCGGCCATGGCGGGGCGGGGGCAAAGCGTGGCTATGAGCGCGGCCATGGCGCTGCCCCGCTCCTGCTTCCTATGACGATGCGCTCAACTAGATATTGTCTAGAGCAGATGCGGAGGGGGATGTCACCAACGGCTAGCAAGTGGTTGCGCCCACGGTAAATTAAGTGGAGCCGCGTGCCGGGGACACGAAGGAGGCCATGGAGACCATCGGGTACAACAAAGAAGGGAAGGAGGCGGACACAGGAAAAATAATTAAATAAGTGGCAGTGGTGGGGAGATACGAAACAAACATTTCCAGAGCACGCCTTGGGAAGCTTCAAGAAAGTCATGGATCTAGTCCCTATATTCATGTTTTTTTGTGGATCTAGATTTCATGAAGGCTGGGATGTGTGGCAACCAATTCATAGGGTGGATATGTTTTTTTTCAATCTGGAGTTAGAGGAGTTGTCCCAAACACCAATCTGCAATCTCTCTATTACGGCACCAAATTCTGCCAAAGGGCCACCAGCTGGGTTAGTTAGAGCATCTCCAACACCGCTACCTAAAACAGCCTACCTATTTTCTTGTTTATGTAGTCAGCCATTTTAATACTACATATTTTTTGCTTCCAACTCCAACAGCACTACCTAAACCGTGACTCCCAAATTCATTCTACCTGTCCATGATATGTGGAGCCCACATGTCATCCTTTTCCTCTCCTTCTGCCATCGATGAACTCGGCAGCCGCACCACGCCAGGGAGGAAGTCGAGCGTAGGAAGCTCCGCCCGCACATGCCGCCACCGAGGCTCCGCCCGCCCGCCGCTGTCCGAGCCGGAAGGCTCCGCCCGCCGCCGTCCGCGCCGGGAGGCTCTGCCCATAGATGCCCGTCCATGCCGGCAGGTCACGCCGGAGGGGCTCGCCTCGAGACGGCGGGGATGGCCGGCCGCGCCTCCTTCCCTGCCACGACAGGAGGTCCGCCGGCGGGGATGGTCATCCGCGCCATCTTCCTCGCCACTAGGCTGCCGAGGAGAAGCGCTGTCGGGGAGGAGCCGAAGGAGCCACGCGACGGGGATGGGCATCGTGCGAGCTGCGTCGTCTTCCACCCTGTTGGACCACTGGGGAGAAGCACCGCCGTGGAGATGTGCCGCTGGGGAAGAGCCGGAGGAGTCGCGCTACGGGGACGTGTGTCGGCGTGGGGAGAGAGAGGAAGGAAAAATATGTAGGATGGTTTGTTGGCCCAACAAATATAGGTAGTGGGAGGAGAAATTTGTTGGACCAATAAAAGTAGGTAGTCAAGTAGGTAGCCTGTTGGAGTGTGTTTTTTTGGCCTCTACTACCCAAATATAAGATAGGTAGTCTGTTGGAGATGCTCTTAGGTGGTCTGAGTAGCACTTCTCAGGTCATGAGTTCAACTCCCTATGAAAACGAATTTCAAACCAGAGTTAAAAAAACGGAAATATTGTAACACGGGCGTCCGACGCCTCAGACGCACGTCGTACGCGCACTGGACCGTGCCCGTGTGAAAGCCCAAGTTTGGTTTTGGTAATTAATGACACCAAGTTGCTAATGCTATTGTATCAAGTGTGATTAAGCTAGGCATAAGCAACATGTGATGGAGGTAGAAATGGCATGGAGAGATGGCCACAAGACCACATGATTTGGTGCATGAAATGATGAGCAAGATCATGAAGAAATGCACATAAAATGATGGACATGATGATCAAGTGGAAGAGAAGGATCTAAGAGCGCAAGGCAAAGGTATAACCATAGGGTTTTTCTTTTGCCGGTCTAAGTTGAGTAGAGAAGTGACTGACCGGGTTTAGGATACATAGCTGACTATCAAGAGGGGCAATCACGGTTAGCTCGGGAATCAAGTGCCACTAGATCAATGTCTTGAGCATATGCATTAGGATCTAGTAAAGAGCTAACATAACGCCTTGAAAATATTTATGAAAATGCTAACACACATGCACATGGTGTTTTTCACATGATGGTGTTGGCACATTTGCGAAGGCGGTGGTGTTTGAGCGGTAGTAAGGGGTTTGGGGTTTTCGAGGAAATGAAATGCCTATTTTCTATTGCGTCGGAGGCGAGAAAAGGTGGCGAAAGTCTGAAATGATTATCACTAAAAATACAGTGACCGAACGCTGTGGTCGAATTGACCGGACGCGGGTGGCGCGTCCGGTCAGTTCAAACCACAGACAGACGCGCGTGTGAGAAGGGTCGCGGACCGGCGCGTCCGGTCCCTCGCGGAACCGGCGCGTCCGGTCACGCACCCAGGAGTTCAGTACGGAGGGCAGATCCGATCGGACGCGGTTGGTGCGTCCGGTCACGTGCGATCGGACGCGTCCGGTCGCGGTGGGTGCTCTCTGGACTCCGACCGGACGCCGGGTGCAGCGCATCCGGTCAGACGCTAGAGTGCGTCCGGTCATGGCAACGGCTAGTTCTGACACACACTGTTCATGCTTGTCCTGTAGTGACCGGACGCGTCCGGTGATTTCAACGGAGTCGTCCGGTAACGGCTAGCTGCGTACCCCTTCGCTATAAATAGAAGTTGGCCGGGGTTTGAGGGCAACTCTTGCACATTTTGAGACCTAGAGACATTCTTTGAGCTAGAGAACAACCCCTCCACTCATCTCTTTGCTTGATTGCACATCTTGAGTGAGATTGAGTGAGATTCAAGTGCATTGTTTGAGAGTTGCATTCTAGAGGCACTTGATCTTCGAGTTGCTGTAGATTTCTTGTTACTCTTCCGTGTTTCCCGACATGGTAGACGGCTTAGAGCAGCGGAGGTGATTGAGCTCGCAATTGGAGATTGTTGGAGCCCTCACCAAGTGTTGTAAGGGGTTCTTGATCCTTTCCCACGGGAATTAGTAAATTGGATACTCTAGTGGAGCTCGTGGCTTAGAGGATCTCTATTTTGTGTGCGGTTGTGTGGCGCCCACCGAGGGCTCGACTCTTGATAGTCGATTAGCTCGCGAACCGACAAGTGGGTGCATCGCCACAACGAGGAGTAGCTTGCCGGGAAGCAAGTGAACCTCGGTAAAAATCTTATGTCATCTCTTTGCCGAGGATTTCTCTTGTGGTTGATCATTGTGATTGATTCTTCGAGTACATTACTTCTCTACATTGTTGGTATAAGAATCAAATCACTTGCTCTTTACTTTCTTGTACTTTTCCTAGTGTAGTTTGCTTATTGTAGCTTTTATCACATAGGAGTAAGTAGCTTAGTGACTTAGTCTTGTTGGTGTGTATTAGAGATCATAGCCTTGCTTCACTAGAATTGTATAGGTGGCTTGCATAGTGTAGTTGAGCTAGTGCTAGAATTAGCTTAGCCATCTTTTATACTAACGTGGTTGTTTAGTGAAACTTGTAGAATTTTAAATAGGCTATTCACCCCCTCTAGCCATTTGGACCTTACACCGTGTCATCGTTGCGTCGTCCCGTTCTTATCCGTGCGCCGCGCCATCGTTTCGTCATTCCATTCTTATCCAATTTCACCGCTTTCACTTCCGCTCTCGCGAGACGCTGGCCTCGCCGCTCCTGCTGTTTTGTGCCGCGCGCCTGCACGCCGCCGATGAGCCGCGCCTCGCTCCCTTGCTCCCCCTTCCTCTCTACCCCGCTGCGACCAGCTGGTTCAAGCGGCCCAAGCTCGAGAAGGACGAAGGCGCTCCACCTATTGTTTCCTGTCCCGCCGTCTCCAATAGCGTGGCCGCCACCACCGTTGACGGGGCGTGCGCCGTGATGACGTGGAGGAGGATGAGGTAGGGGTGGAGGATCTGAATCTGAGGCTCTCTTTCCCCTACTCATCTGGATCTGGCTGCCCTTCTCCTCCTCCTCCTCCTTCCTCCCGCTGTGGATCCATGGGTTGTGATGGTTGCTAGGGTTTGTGGCGAGTTCTGGGGGTTCACCTCTCACCAGGTTGCATTGGGTTTCTCTGTTCCTTGCATCAGGTCTCGGGTGATGTTGCAGTAGCCTAGGGTTTCGGGCTTCCGGTGAGTTCTCTGGGTTGAGCTACTACCATGTTGCATTGGTTTTCTCCGTCTGTTGCATTAGCTCCCGGGTGATGTTGCAATCGGCTGGGTTCTCGCGTCACCTTGTTGCATTGGTTTTCTTCACTTGTTGCATTAGATCTCGGTTCATGTTGCATGCCGCTAGGGGCCGGCGGGATTGTGCACGCGCACGAGGGCCGGGGGCGGGGCGAGCCCAAGCAGGGGCGGGGGCCGAGGCTGAGCGGGGGCCGAGGGGCGAGTGGCGAGGCCGTGCGAGCAGAGGGCGGGGGATTCATTTTCGTTTTCGTTAGGGGCGCGACCGCGCGGGGGGCGAGACCATGCGATGTGCGTGCGCGGACTGCGGGGGGAGGGGCGTCCGATGGGATGGATCCCATCGGATGTCCATGCGCTAGCACATCCAAAAAAAAGGTGAGACAGGGGTTCGGAAATTTTAGGCGGAAGGTTTTCTTCTTAATGCAATATCCAGAGGCTGTCGTTCATACGCCCCGAAGGTCGAGTTTTTTTCGGCACCAAATTCTTGAGATTTAAATGGATTCCTACGTGTATACTTTTTTTATTTGTTCCAATTTTAACCTATCCACATCTCGTCGAGTTTTTTACGGCACTATATTCTGAGGTTTAGATAGATTCCTGCATGCATACTTTTTGATTTGTCCCAATTTTTAACCTATCCACGTCTCGCACGAACAAGGAGTCTGGAACAGCCTTTTAACCCTTCAAAACTTCCATGAATGGGGTCTATTCTGCCCCGTATCAGTACTCTGCTTATAAACGAAGTAAAATGAAAATCCTTTTTATACATTTTCTTATAAAGATAGGCCCTGTTCAGTCGGCTTATAAACCGTCTTTTTCGGCTTGTCTTTTCAGCTGAACAGTATTTTTCTCATAAACAATCAGCCGGAACAGTGTTTCAGCTTGTTTTTTTAGCGAAACGAACGGACCATACTCCCTCCATTCTAAATTATAAGGCATTCCAAGAATCTTGAGTGTTAAAGCATCTTAAGTTTGATCAAAATTATAAAGAAAATTACAAAAATTTATAACATCAAATAGGTAAACTATAAAAATATAATTAATGAAAAATCTAATAATATTTAATTGGTGTCATAAATATTATTATCTTATCATATAAATTTGGTCAAACTTAAGATCCTTTGACTCTCCAAGATTCTTGTAATGCCTTTAATTTGAGATGGAGGGAGTAGAAAGAAAGAAAATTGTCCCCTTTGTTCCTTTTTCGCTTTTTATTAACTTGCCCTAAGAGTCAACAGCCAGATCCCTGATTTGAATTGATTTGAGTATGTTTCCTCCCATTTTCTACTTGCCATCCACAGTCAATAGATGATCTTACCACTGCTCTCTCTCTCTTGCTCCGTAGCTGCCGCTCTATGCGTATCCAATAATATCCATTGGGATTTCCAATGTCCAAACGTATTATACCTCCACTCTTTTCACAGCAAAACAAAAAGTTAGGGCGAAAGAGTACCGCCAAGAAAGAAAAAGTACCTCTGCAGGCCACCAGAGCCGCCTCTTCCTTCCGCTGGATCTAGTCTAGCTCGTCCGCTTCACCTGCAGCTGCAGTTACCAGCTGAGTCTATCTAGGAGCAGATAGAGAAACCATCCATCCTGGGACCGATTGCCCTCCTTGCTGCCCTGTGCCTTCCATCACCCCTCGCACGCAGTGTAAACCTTACATTGACTGATTAAAATGCAATTGCACTTATAAAATAGTAATATTCAATTATGCAGACTTTCATCAGTATGCAATTGCACTTATCAGATAGTAAACTTCAATTATGCAGGCTTGCGTCAGTTACACTCGATTGATCGATCAGGCAATTGCACTAATCAGATAGTAATCTTCAACTATGCAGACTTCCATCACTATTCAATTGCACATTTGCACTTATCAGATAGTAATCTTCAGTTACACAGGCTTCCGTCAATCGCACTGATCGATCAGGCAACGGAACAAACTAAACTAGCCAGCGTTACAGATGGCAATGCAATAGCACGCCCACAGTTCAGATTCTTCACAGCAACAGACACCATGTCCAGCATACATAACCTGATGCCACACCTCCAAACCAATACAGATGGCAATGGCCCACGATTCAGATTCTTAAGAGCCACAGACTGACAGACACCATGTCCAACATAGATAACCTGAGGCAACACCTCCAAAGCAACCACAGCAGCCAGGCCAGCAGGTCTAATTTGGCAATCAATCACACAGCCATCAACAAAACAGTTCTCCAGACATCCGGAGTTTAAGATGCAGCTCGAAACAAAAAGGAGCTATTGGTATCTCATTCCCAGCTTATAGGCCAACGAGGCAACCATGTTTCACACATTGACACATGGGCAGAATCAAGAATACATTTCTCAGTAGCATTTTAGGCCACTACCTGAAACTACTAGTTAAACTTCAACGAGGTACTACAATTTAAGCATCAGTAGAAACAAAAAAAGGGGCTTGTGAGAGCCATGCAAAACATCAGTTGCAATAGAACACGCTGACAAAAAAAAGGTTATAAGCTAATACTAGCAAATTCCAAATATCATTAAATTATACAATTTAAGCTAGGCAGAAGATGAAACCAACAAAATGTGCATTAAGGATCCAAAATAAGCCAAACACAGCTCCTTCATAAATAGCCTTAACTTAAACGTGGACTATGAGCAGTCGCGGATCACTAGTGCTTCTATTGCAGAAAAATCAGAAACAGCCGCTAATGAGCATGAGTTCCAGTTCCACCATTCACCCGAAACACAAAATGAGATGCTAAAATTAGATTCTAGACGGTACAATGCCACCACGAGCTGCAACATAAGTATCTGCAAGACCAGGAACTGAGTCCTTGTGACGGTCGATGAACTTCGATTTGAAAGTATCCTCTCCAAGTGCAACTACTGAGTAAAAGCTCATATTGCTATCCAACAGTCCCTTTTCCTGCAGGACCTTCATGACATAATGCCTGGGCACCAGCCGCTTCTCCAAGCTCAATGCGAACAGGACAGGCCTTTCAACAATGTATCGTGGCTCCATTGCAGCCTCATTGACTAGGAACTTAATCTTGCGAAGAAGAATTTCGTCAGAGAATCCTAGTATATTTGGCATCTTGGACACTGCAGTGGAAACCTTAGATTCAGAAACACCAAGAATCCTCTTATAGAACTCAAGCTTGGCGGCAACCCTGTCCTTGGAATTACGGGAGACGGTGGCCACTGCATGCCTGAACATCCGCGAGGTAGGAGGCACCCCAAGCTCTTCTGCCCGCAGCAAGAACTCCGTCATGCGCTCGGGCTTGAAGGTAAGCACCCACGCGTTGTCTGTGCAAAGCTGAGCAATATCTCGAACACCCCACTGACGTAACAAAGCGATGTTAGGCTTGATTAACCTCTCAGGGCTCACAGTGAGGAGGGTCATGCACCTCTTTACGGCCACCAGCACCTGCTCAAACGAGCCATAGGAGATGAAGAACTCGAGCCTGGGAATGACGTCACAGTCGCGGAGAGCGTGTGAGCCGACCAGTAGGAGAAGAATTTCATCGGAGAATCATAATATTGTTGGCTTCTTGGACACTGCAGTGGAAATCTCAGACTCAGAACAACCAAGAGTCCTCTTCAAGAACTCAAGCTTGGCAGCAACCTTCTCTTTGGAAATACTGGCAACGGCGTCCACTGCCTGCCTAAACATCGGAGAAGTGGTAGGCACCCCAAGTTCTTCTGCTTGCAACAAAACCTCCTTCAGGCGTTTCGGGTTGAAGGTAAGCACCCACGGGTTGTTTGCACACAGCTTAGCAAAATCTCGAACACCCCACTGACAAAACAAAGCTATGTTGGGCTTGATGACCCTCTCAAGGCTCGCCAATAGAAGGCCCCGGTTCCTCTTTGTTGCCACCAGGACCCGATCAAACGAGCCGTAGAAGGAGATGAAGAACTCGAACCTAGGAACGACGTCGCAGCAGCAGAGAGCACGTGAGTCGACCAAGAGGAAGCGAGCTATCTGGGTAGTAGACAGACCGACCCGGTCGCGGAGAGCAACAAGGCGGGCGTCGATGTTCTTCACGGAAGCACGGAGGAGGAGCGGGTCCGCGGAGACGACGGCGGTGATGTCGGCGCGGGAGAGGCCGGCGCCGGAAAGCAGGGCGAGGATAGCATCAGGGTTGGAGGCGGAGTAGAGGCGAGAGTAAGAGAGCTCCTCTAATGGTCTCCTAGATCCATGGTATAATACCTCGCGGGACGCCTTCTTGGACACCTCGCGGGCTTGGGCTGGGGCGAGGCCGTAGGACGCGACGAGGTAGTCCTCGAGGGAGAAGGGCGCGGGTAGGATGGCAGTGGAGGTGGAGGCGGAGGTGGAGGCGGAGGTGGAGGTGGAGAGGAGGCGGCACGCGCGGCGGTGGATGGGGGAGAGTAGCGGGGTGGTGGCGCCGAGGCGGAGCAGAGGGAAGAGGCGATTTCGAAGGCGCAGCATGGCGATGGCGGTGGTTCGGCCGCCAGCTGCGCGGAGGGGAGGCACTTAGGCCGTCGGCTATGCGCGTCAGGCGGTGTGGGTGTGGCGACCGGCGGTGCGGGCGAGATGCGTAGCTGCCCAAGTGGGCTGGGAGAAGCCCGTATTGTCCGCCTGCCGGGCCACCAAATGTGTACATGACTTGGCTCGTATGGGGATGGTCATCAAAATCTTTTTTTTTCAGCTTCACTGGTTTCGGTTTCTGATGACACTACAGCCCGATTAAAACCCTGCCAAAGGGGGCGCTGTACCTTAAGCCTTTGTGAATGTTTCTGATCTTTAATAGTGCAGCTAGTTTGGAAGTTTCCATACGAGGCAGCCTTCTGCTGGTGGCAGTAGTTATAAATTGAGTAGCACCTTGTTTATAATGTTTAAGCTATACATGTGCAAGCAGACGCAGGCTCTTCAATGTCCACACCGTGAAGCTAATAGCGGGATCAGACAATCAATCATGTATAAAGAATCAAACATTTGTGCAGGAGAATTCCCAAGTTGCGTTAAATACGAAAATCAGAGACAACCATCAATCATCCTCTCACAATGAATCCGAATGCAAGCGTACCATCACAATTCAGGAAACCACTTCAGATGGGATGACGTAGAATTTGCAAGGGACAAAACCAAGACTTCCATCAGGCCTCTTTCAGCCTTCTTCCCACTGCAAGAATCCGAATTGGGGTTCGACGACAGTCCGGCGCCAAGCAGCAAATGGTGGACCCTTCTTCCCACTGCAAGAATCATAAAGAACATCTTTCTGAGCAGGTCTTGTAGCTGCTCGAAGCAGCGCCTCAGGCATCTTCCCGGTGACATTCGGTGGAAGCTGCTGGGGCGTGTCCTCTCTAGGAAAGCAGCAAGCACGGTAATGCCCTTCTCCCTGAGGAACGATGGCTCGTTGTACGCTTGTAGCACTCCTTCCAGAGCGAGTCGACTACCTGTAGCTCCCCGCGAGCAGCATGGAGATCGTCAGTATCCATCACGCTGATCCCTTCTACTCAAGACTCTAGAGGACGTTTTGGACAGGTAGAGTGTTACCAGATGTTTTGTCCTGTGCCAACTCAAGGAGACCGCTTAGTGCAGCTCTGTGCACTAAGGAATCGGCACTGGATGTGTGCTCAATCAACAACTTTGGAAGATCATAGTATGTAGCAACACTCCTGCCTGCCGTGTTGTGCAGCAGGTATGAGATTCAGAGCTTTCCTGAAACGATACAACAAAATTATGTCATTCACATTGCAGCTGAATAATTCTGCCAGAATAAAAAGTTTCAGCCAATACAGTTGGGTTGAAGTTTAGCAAAATAGACTACAGCTGAATAAAATGACCTTCAAACCAACACTACCATTATAGCACAGAAATTTCAATATCACATGAAGAATCCCGATATGGCAGTATGATTTTGTTGGTATGCAGATGTTTGTTCTTAGGGTCCATTAGGATTCTAGGAATAATTTTGGTACCCAGAGCCCCATACATATCACACCATTTACCCCAAATCTACTGTCTATGACACCAGGTTTAAGATAAATAACCCAGCTGTAAACCAGTCTTACATAATTCTGGGAGTACAGTTAGCATACGACATGCCACTAAAGCCTGGCATCATTGGAAGTAGGAACTAAGAGAATCCTTCAATCCTGGCGTAGCCATTTCCCAGGCGAAACGTAGAAAATCCAGCCTGCTTATGGCAGAGCTGCAAAACAATTGTATAAAGTTTTTGTTAGCATGAGCAACAGAAGCTATTGTGTGCAAATTAACTGTAAAGTTCCTGCAAAGGATTATACTCCGTATGATACTGAGTGATACTTACAGGCTCCTAAGGCTGTGCATTTGTACTTCGATCCAATTTGAAGTTTGTCAGCAGTTGCTCCAGTCCATTGGATTCCATGCCTAGTTGCTGACTCTTGGGATTATTCTACACAATTGTACTCACAACTTCTGCCGCCTTTGTTAGGATGCAGCAAGTAACCAAGTAGAGGCCCATCAATAAAATGTAGATCTGTTTGAATAATTGCATATGCATTAGGAGTTATTAGAAGTCATTCACAATAACCACCAGAATAAGCATTTACAAGGAAGTCTTAATTACAACTATGAATCATACCATTGCCCAAGGGATCTGGAATTTCAGCAGCAGCTCAAAACAGAGGGCATCACTGGTTAGATCGGCTCATGATCTGGCTTAGTAATAAACTCCTCTAGATGGCGTAAACCCGTCATGAGATGCTAAACCTTATAAAATAGTGCCTGCTACTATCACGCACAGGCATAAAAAATAGAAATATTTCAAGAGAAACGCCTACTTAAAATCAGAAAAGTAAAGAAAATGCTGGTAACCAAGTCAAGATGCCATAACTTAACCTTGGACATAAAGAGGCACATTCTCTATATATCAGATCAATTGCCTCAATTACAGGCAGAAAAATCAAGATGCTAGTATAAAAGGGTTATATTCTCGATATGTATATTCTACAACAACAACAACAACAACATAACCTTTTATCCCAAGCAAGTTGGGGTAGGCTAGAGATGAAACCCAAAAGAGACGAGAAACAGGGAGACACATAAAGGGACATAAAGGGCACAAGACAAAAGAGGTCACGGTTCAGGCACGTTGATTGCTAATCTCCAAGCGCTCCTGTCCATAGCTAAATCCTTGGGGATATTCCACTCCTTAAGATCTCTCTTAACGGACTCGTCCCAAGTTAGTTTAGGTCGACCTCTACCGCTCTTTACATTATCGGCCCGCTTTAGAACTCCACTACGCACCGGCGCCTCAGGAGGCCTCTGTTGGACATGTCCAAACCATCTCAACCGATGTTGAATCAATTTCTCCTCAATTGGTGCCACCCCAACCCTATCCCGAATATCATCGTTCCGTACTCTATCCCTCCTTGTGTGCCCACAACACCAACGCAACATACGCATCTCCGCTACACTCAAATGCTGGACATGTCGCTTTTTTGTAGGCCAACACTCAACACCATATAACATCGCCGGACGAATCGCCGTCCTATAGAACTTACCTTTCAGCTTCTGAGGCACCCTTTTGTCACAGAGAACGCCAGAAGCTTGACGCCATTTCAACCAGCCGGCTGAAATTCTATGCCTAACATCTTCATCAATGTCTCCATCCTTTTGTAGCATCGACCCTAAATACCGAAAAGTATCCTTCTTGGCCACCACTTGCCCATCGAGGCTAACGTCTCCCTCCTCGTGCCTAGTCGCGCTAAAATCGCACCTCATGTACTCGGTCTTAGTCCTACTAAGTCTGAACTCTTTCGACTCTAACGTGTGTCTACATAGTTCTAACTTCCTATTAACCCCCGCCCTACTGTCGTCAACTAGCACCACATCATCAGCAAAGAGCATACACCAAGGGATATCACCTTGTATGTCCCTTGTGACCTCATCCATCACCAAAGCAAATAAATAAGGGCTCAAAGCTGACCCCTGATGCAGTCCTATTTTAATTGGAAAGTCACTGGTGTCGCCATCACATGTTCGGACAAACGTCACCACATCCCTGTACATATCCTTGATGAGGGTAACATACTTAGTTGGGACTTTGTGCTTTTCCAAGGCCCACCACATGACATTTCTCGGTACTTTGTCATATGCCTTCTCGAGGTCAATAAAGACCATGTGCAAGTCCTTCTTCTGCTCTCTATATCTCTCCATCAATTGTCGTAATAAGAAAATCGTCTCCATGGTCGACCTACCAGGCATGAACCCAAACTGATTTTGGGTCACATGTGTCACTCTCCTTAGGCGATGCTCGATAACCCTCTCCCAGAGCTTCATCGTATGACTCATCAACTTAATCTCACGGTAGTTAGTACAACTTTGAACATCTCCTTTGTTCTTGAAGATAGGTACTAATATACTTCTCCTCCATTCTTCAGGCATCTTGTTTGACCGAAAAATAAGGTTAAAAAGCTTGGTTAACCATACTATCGCTCTGGCGCCTAGGTATCTCCACACCTCAATGGGGATACCATCAGGGCCCATCGCTTTACCTCCCTTCATCCTCTTCAAAGCCTGTCCGATCTCTGCCTCCTGAATTCTCCTCACAAAGCGTCTGTGGTATCGTCAAATGAGTCGTCCAACTCAAGGGCAGGACCCTCATTCTCCCCATTAAACAGCTTGTCGAAGTACTCTCTCCATCTGTCCTTGATCTCCTCATCCTTCACCAGAAGTCGATCTGTCCCATCCTTGATGCATTTTATTTGGTTGATGTCCCTTGTCTTCCTCTCGCGGATTCTAGCCATCCTATAAATGTCCTTCTCCCCTTCCTTCGTGCCTAGCCGCTGATAAAGGCCATCATACGCCTGACCTTTTGCTACACTCACAGCTCGCTTTGCAACCCTCTTCGCTATTTTATAGCCCTCGATGTTGGCTACACTCTTGTCATGGTGGAGACGCTTGAAACACTCCTTTTTCTCCCTAATAGCCCTTTGCACCTCGTCATTCCACCACCATGTGTCTTTCGCTTCCCGTTTGCCTCCCCTACTCACGCCAAACACTTCCGAAGCCACCTTCCGGACACATGTTGCCATCTTTAGCCACATGTCGTCGGCATCTTCTCCTTCTTCCTAAGGTCCCTCGTCTAGCATCCTCTCCTTAAACGTCTGCGCTGCTTCCCCTCTAAGCTTCCACCACTTCGTTCTCACAATCTTGGCCCGTTTGTCCCGGTGGACACGTACCCGAAAACGAAAGTCCGCCACCACAAGCTTATGTTGAGGGACAACACACTCCCCAGGTAACACCTTACAAATCGAAGCAAGCACGTCTATCCTCCCTCTTTGCAAGGATAAAGTCGATCTGGCTCGAGTGTTGTCCACTACGAAAGGTTACTAGATGAGATTCCCTCTTCCTAAAGAGGGTGTTCGCTATCAACAAGTCATAGGCCAGCGCGAAGTTCAAAACATCCTCCCCCTCTTGATTCCTACTACCATACCCGAACCCCCCGTGCACCCGCTCGAAACCTACATTAGTCGCACCAACATGGCCGTTGAGGTCTCCTCCTATAAAGAGTTTCTCGCTGATAGGCACGATACTAACCATGCTATCAAGATCTTCTCAAAACTGCCTCTTGGTGCCCTCGCTAAGACCTACCTGAGGGGCATAGGCACTGATCACATTCAGAGCCGAATCTCCAACTAGCAGCTTGACCATGATAATCCGGTCGTCTTGCCTCCTAACATCAACGACTCCATCCTTAAGGCTCCTATCGATCAAGATGCCTACACCATTCCTACCCGATATTGTCCCCGTGTACCAAAGTTTGAAGCCAGTATCCTCCACCTCCTTCGCCTTCTGGCCCTTCCATTTAGTCTCCTGAACGCATAGAATATTTACACGTCTTCTAATTGCTGCATCGACTAGCTCTCTTAGCTTACCCGTTAGGGACCCTATATTCCAGCTACCTAGATGAATCCTAGTTGGCTCGGCTAGCTTCCTTACCCTTCGCACCCGTCGAGGGAAGTATGAAGACCCTTGCTCATTTTTCACTACACCCGGGCGTAGATGTAGCGCGCCACTAAGGTTGCGACGGCCCGACCCTTGCTCATTTTTTATCGTACCCGGGTCACGATACGACGCGCCACTAAGGGGATGACGACCCAGCCCTTGCCCATTTAACACCACACCCGGGTTCCGATGTAGCGCGTCGCTAAGAGGGTTACGCCCCAACGAATCTCTTGTGGGTTTCAAATCCATGAGAGTGGCTATTTTTTTTTACTGTTGGTTCGCCAGACCTTAACACACCCTCCTCCTTTACCCGGGCTTGGGACCGGCTATGTTGAGACGACTTAAGAAAGTCTTCCAGTCAACATAGGCGGAGTTTCGATATGTATATTCTGTGGAAAACAAAATGAAACGATAATAACTATTTTCTGATATGAAGTCATCTCCCATATAACATGGAATTTATTTTCAGCTGTTAGTATCTCATTCCCTTACAAATAATGTTCACAGAAGGAAACAAAGTTAAGGATAATCTTCGGCCATGTGCTAGGAAGAAGGTCAAACCAACAAAATGTGTCACTAGTGGTTATAATGCAGAAATCAGAATTGAGAAATCCTGCACAGTGGACAGCCGCTAATGAGCATGAGTTGCAGTTCCACCATACACCTAAACCACATAATGAGATGCTTAAATTACACTCTAGAGGGCACAATACCAGCACGAGCTGCAGCAAATGCATGCGCAAGGCCAGGAACAGAGTCCTTGTGACAGTCGATGAACTTCGATTTGAAAGTCTCCTCTCCAATTACA
Organism: Saccharum hybrid cultivar R570; assembly: GCA_038087645.1. Classification (NCBI taxonomy): domain Eukaryota; kingdom Viridiplantae; phylum Streptophyta; class Magnoliopsida; order Poales; family Poaceae; genus Saccharum; species Saccharum hybrid cultivar. The sequence continues at coordinate 569,019 of JAQSUU010000044.1, read as the reverse complement.
GATAATGTATAAAAGTTCATATTGCTATTCAGCAATCCCTTTCCTGCAGGACCTTCAACACATAATGCCGGGGCACAAGCTGCTTCTCCAGGCTGTAGGAGAACAGTACAGGCCTTTCAACAATATATTGTGGCTCCATCGCAGCCTCATTGATTAGGAACTCAATCTTGCGTCCAATATTCTCGTCAGATAATCCTAATATTTTTGGCATCTTGGACAATGCAATCAAAACCTCAGACTCAGAACAATCAAGAGTCCTCTTAAAGAACTCAAGCTTGGCAGCAACCTTCCCTTTGGAAATATTGGCAATGGCGGCCACTGCGTGCCTAAACATCCATGAAGTGGTAGGCACCCTGAAAGTCCCTAGTTTGGTTTTGGCTAATTGATGAAACCTAGGACTAACCTTTGTATCTAAGTGGATGATTTAGATAAAGGTGGTCATTGAATATGAGACATGACATTGACTCATATGACCAAGATGGTGAAGACCAAGATGAGGCTTGGCTCGATGGACCGGTTGTGAAGGTGAAGGGCAAGTCGAGGCTTCGAAGCGAAGGACCATGCGATGGTGAAGCTTGAGCAAGACTTGGCGCCGACGGACCAATGCAACGGTGAAGAGCAAGTGAAGTCAAGGTCGATGGACCGAGACGGTCATGTGATGATATGAAGTGGATCGTATCATTTGGAGAAGCAAAATGGGCTCAAGGCAAAGGTATAACCATAGGGCCATTTTGTTTTACACTCAAGACACCATAGAGGGTGTGAGTGGTTTAGGGTCGATAGCCGAACTATTAAGAGGGGAAGTCTTATCGGTTATTCGACGCATGGGTGCCACTAGGTGAAATCATGAAGTGCTTTGCATGTAGGGCCTAGTGAGCTAACTGGAAATCCTTTGAAAATGATTGAGAAAAGGCTAACACACAAGCACATGGAGATGTACACTTGATGGTGTTGGCACATTTGCAAAGGTGGCGTTGGTCGCGCTGTGGTTTGCGGATAGAGAGGGGTTTGGGTTCCACTCTCTCTCCCGCCGAACGTGCGAGCGCGGGATTCAGGCGATTTCGGGGAAGTGAAATGCCTATTTTCCATTGCGCCGGAAGTCGGAAAAGAAACGGAGGCGAACGCGGTCACAGAGGTGACCGGACGCTGCACCGGACGCTGCACCGGACGCGGTCACGGTGGACCGGCGCGTCCGGTCAGTGCAGCGCGGGCGTCAGGCGCGCGAGCTAGGGTTTGGCACCAGCGCGTCCGGTGACCCACGGGACCGGCGCGTCCGGTCTTGCGCCCTGAGGGAAACGAGGACGTCGGACGCGGTGCGCGTCCGGTGTCACACCATCGGACGCGTCCGGTGGTCTCGGGAGCTTACTGGACTCGCACCGGACGCGGGTACTGTGGCGTCCGGTGGTTGCGAGCAGCGCGTCCGGTCTTGTCTTCGCGCGCGCGGGAACTGTGCGCACCGGCGCGTCCGGTGGTTCGCAACAGCGCGTCCGGTGGCTCGTTTGACCGTTGGCGCGCAGTGACCGTTGGAAGATCTAACGGACGAATTTGAATTTCGTGAACACGTGGACGTCGTAGGGACACCGGACGCGGTTGAGCGCGTCCGGTCTGTTACGACCGGCGCGTCCGGTGGTCCCGCGAAAAACGGACAAGTGGGTTGTAACGGCTCTATTTGGATGGGATGCTTATAAATACTTGTTGGCCGGCCCTTGGGGAGCTCTCTTGCCATTTCTAACATACTTGTGCATCCTTTGAGCTAGAACAACTCCTCCCACTCATCTCTCTTGCTTGATTGCAAATCAAAAGTGAGATTGAGTGATCCCAAAGTGCATTGCATAGCTTGAGGGCATCTAGTGGCACTTGTGGGTGGTTTGGCCGGTGGATTTCTTGTTACTCTTGGAGAGTACCGCTCCTAGCCGGCTTGGAGATTGTTGGAGGCGTTGGCAAGAGAAGGTGATTGTTCTTGGCCACCTCCGGTTGATTGTAAGAGGTTCTTGTGCTTTCCTCGGCGGAGTGCCAAAAGCAACTCTATTACATTGCGCGTGTCATTGAGTTACCTCACTTGAGAGTGGTGTCTTGCGGTGCCTTGCGGGGCGTGCCTTGAGGGGCAAGTGACTTGAGGGTCGCACCGAGGAACCATCTAAGTGTTGGTCGACACAACCGGTGACGTAGCTTGTCGGTGCACAAGTGAACACCGGGTGAACAAAATATTGTGTCTCTTGTCTCCCGGTGATTGGTCTTCATATTATATTGTTGTCAATATTGATTGATTGTATATCATCTTGGTGATTGGCAACATCTTCACTCCACCGTCGGTATAAGATTCATAATCCTATCTCTCGCATTTATATTTACTAGTTATCTTGTGTAGCTCTAGTGATATCCCTTGCTAGTATTTGATAGCTTGCTCACTAGTGTAAGTTTAGTGACATAGCCCTTGTATGAACTAGAGATCATAATCTACTAGACTTGTGGATAGGAGGCTTGCATCACAACCGTAGGCTAAGCTAAACTCGCTTTGCGCCGTTTGTTATTCTAACAAGTTTGCTTAGTGGTTCTTGTAGAATTTTTTAATAGGCTATTCACCCCCCCTCTAGCCATCTAGGACCTTACAAGTGGTATCGGAGCCGTGGTCACCGTTTAAATCAAGGCTTAACATCCTTCGGTGTGAAAAAAAATGGCTCAAATTGTGTTTAATCATGTTGGGGGCAAGCCACCGTTCTTTGATGGTGTTAGTTCTTTTGCTCATTGGAAGAGAAAAATGACAATGTACCTTGGTTCTATTCATGAGAGAGTATTGCAAGTCACCGAGAATGATTTTGCTATCATTGATCCCAATCATCTCACCGATGAAGATAGAGCAAATAGAACATGCAATAGAATGGCTCTCAATACACTCTACAATGGTATTGACACAAAAGTGTTTGAGGGCATCAAAGATTTGGAATTGGCTAGTGAAGTATGGACAAGGTTGAGTGAGACATATGAAGGCACTAAGGTTGTGAAGAGTGCCAAGCTATATGGGCTCAAAAGTGAGTTTGAGAACTTCAAGAAAAAGGATGATGAAACAATCATTGAAATGTTTCATAGATTGCAAGTGATAGTCAATGATCTCAAGAGCTTAGGGCACAAGACTCAAGATCAAGATTTTTGTCACAAGTTCTTATTAAGCTTACCTAGAAGATTCAAGATGTTGATCATGATGTTACAAAGAGATGGGCTTGAAACAATGAAGCCTAATGATTTGCTTGGTGAAGTATTGACCTATGACAAATATGATCAAGATGTTGATGACAAGGAGAAGGTGGAAGATGAGAAGAAGAAGAAGACCGTGGCATTCAAGGCCACCTCCTCCAAGGGCAAAGCTACCATCATTGAAGAAGAAGAAGACAATGATGAAGATGAAGATTATGAAATTGATGATGAGGCATTTGCTTTTGTAGTCAAGAAAATGGGTCACATGTTCATTAAGAGAAGAGGCTTCAAAAAGAGAAATGACAATTTCAAGAGCAATGAGCAACAAAGGAAGTGCTTCAATTGTGATAGCACCGAACATCTTCAAGTCGATTGTCCCTATGACAAAAGGAAAAACAACAAGAGGGGCAAGTTTGAGAAGAAAAAGAAAGAAGCCAAGATAACATTCAAGAAAGGCAAGAATGGAGTCTATGTGGCCACTTGGGAAAGTGATGATGATGAAGAAGAAGAATCATCCAACAAGGCTTTTGCTTCCATTGCTATCAACAAGAAGCCATCACTATTTGATTCATCCTCTTCGTGCTTCATGGCCAAAGAAGCTAAGGTATTATATGATGAGAGTGATGATGAAAGTGAAATGGAATATGCTCATGATAGTGATAATGATAATGATAATGAAAATGATGATGATGAACCAACTAAAGAACAACTATATGACTTGTTGCAACAAACTAGAGACATAGCTATTGCTAAGAACAAGGAGTGCAAGAAACTTTCAATGAAAGTAGCAATACTTGAGAAAGTTCTTGGTGAGCTTAAGACCACTCATGAGAGTCTAGTGGAAGACCATGAGGATCTTGGTAAGGCTCATTTCAAGCTTGAAAAGGCTCACTCATTGCTACTTGAGCAACAAGAAAAGAAGGAGGTTGTTGTATCATGTGATATAGGTGTTACATGTGATATAATTGATGAATCCTTTAATGAACCTATCATCATGTCAAATGCTAACCCTTCTTGTAGCTCTTCATCCACCACCACCAACTCTACCTCTACTACTAGTGATGGTTTCACTTGTGATGCCTCACTAATGGTTGAGAATGAGACTCTCAAGAGAGAGGTGGATGAGCTCACTCACGCCCTAGGCAAGGCCTATGGTGGTGAGGCCCGCTTGCTTAAGTGCTTGGGTAGCCAAAGATTCTCTCTTAACAAAGAGGGATTGGGCTACACCCCCAAGAAAGGCAAGTCGGCCTTTGCAACTCCAAAGCCTAACTTTGTGAAGGGCAATGGTCGGTTTTGCAATAGATGCAAGCAAGTTGGGCACCTAGAGCATAATTGCAATAAAAAGAACCAAAGCAAGAATTTTGTTAATGCTATACCTTTTGATTCTTGCTATGTGCTTACCAAGGGTGTGAAGGGTGTGCAAGCTAAGTTTGTTGGTACACCAATTGTGGGCCCAAAGAAGAAGGCTATTTGGGTACCAAAGAGCTTAGTTACTAACCTACAAGGACCCAAGCAAAAATGGGTACCTAAGCTTCATTGATTTGCTTGTAGGTCAATTACAAAGCCGGAGGAAGGCATTGGATTATTGATAGTGGGTGCACTCAACACATGACCGGTACATCAAGAATGTTTGACTCAATCAATGACAATGATAGTGGTGTTGATTCTATCACATTTGGCAATAATAAGAAAGGCAAGGTCATTGGCTTGGGCAAGATTGCAATATCAAATGACATGAGTATCTCCAATGTGTTGTTAGTTGAAAGCTTGGATTTCAATCTTCTATCCGTGGCACAAATATGTGATCTAGGCTACAAATGCATCTTTGGGGTTGATGATGTGGTAGTTATTAGTGTGGATGGTTCAAATATGGCATTCAAGGGCTTTAGATATGAGAATCTCTACCTAGTTGACTTCAATGCTAGAGAAACTTCTTTGACAACTTGCTTAGTCTCCAAATCAAGCATGGGTTGGCTTTGGCATAGAAGGCTTGGTCATGTTGGCCTGAAACAATTGAAGAAGCTTACAACTCACAATCTTGTCAATGGTTTGAAAGATGTTGAATTTGAGAAGAATAAGCTTTGTAGTGCATGTCAAGCCGGGAAGCAAGTTGGAAGCTCACATCCAAAGAAGAGTACAATGAGCACATGCAAAGCATTTGAGTTGATGCACATGGATCTATTTGGACCAACAACATATACAAGCATAGGCGGCAATAAGTATGGATTTGTCATAGTGGATGATTTCACAAGATTCACATGGGTATTCTTTCTTAGTGACAAGAGTGAAGTGTTTGACACCTTCAAGACATTTCTCACTAGAGTTCACAATGAGTTTGAGATTAGAATCAAGAAAGTGAGAAGTGACAATGGAAGTGAGTTCAAGAATACAAGAATTGAGGTACTTTGTGATCATTATGGTATTGGACATCAATTCTCGGCCAAGTACACTCCACAATCAAATGGCTTAGTTGAGAGGAAGAATAGAACATTGCTTGATATGGCTAGATCAATGCTTCATGAGTACAATGTGAGTCAATCATTTTGGGATGAAGCAATCAATACCGCTTGCTACTACATCAATAGACTATATTGTCATCCATTGCTAGAGAAGACCCCATATGAGCTACTTCATGGAAGAAAGCCCAATATTTCTTACTTTAGGGTGTTTGGTTGCAAATGCTATATCTTGAAGAAAGGCACTAGATTGGGGAAGTTTGACAAAAGATGTGATGAGGGGTTTCTACTTGGTTATTCAACTACAAGCAAAGCTTATAGAGTTTGGAACAACTCAAGTGGCATTCTAGAAGAAGTCCATGATGTGCAATTTGATGAAACCAATGGGTCACAAGATGAAGAAGAAAATCTAGATGATATTGGTGGAACTCTATTAGTGGAAGCAATGAAGAACATGGACATTGGGGACATTAGAGCAAAGCAAGTAATTGATATTCAAGATGATGATAAAGATCAAGTGCTTAATTCACCATTCAAGCTAGTTAGTGACTCTCAAGTGCAAAATCATGGTGCTAGTACATCTCATCAAGATACATCAAGTGATCAACCAAGCTCAAGCAATCAAGTGCAAGTACTCCAACCACAACATGTTGCAAGAGATCACCCCATTGATAGTGTTATTGGTGATATTAGAAGTGGTGTGCAAACAAGATCAAGATTGGCAATGTTTTGTGAGCATGCATCATTTGTGTCAACCTTAGAACCAAAGAAGATAGAAGAAGCCTTGAGGGATGCCGATTGGATCATGGCTATGCAAGAAGAACTTAATAATTTCACAAGAAATGATGTTTGGGAGTTGGTAGAAAGGCCAAATAACTACAATGTGATTGGAACCAAGTGGGTGTTCAAAAACAAGCAAGATCAAGATGGCATTGTAGTGAGAAACAAAGCAAGACTAGTTGCACAAGGTTACACTCAAGTTGAAGGTCTTGACTATGATGAGACATATGCTCCCGTGGCAAGATTGGAGGCAATAAGGATTCTATTGGCTTATGCTTGTGCACACAACATCAAACTGTATCAAATGGATGTCAAAAGTGCATTTCTCAATGGGATCATCAATGAGTTAGTATTTGTTGAGCAACCGCCCGGATTTGAAGATGACAAGAAACCCAACCATGTGTACAAGTTGAAGAAGGCTTTATATGGCTTAAAGCAAGCACCTAGAGCATGGTATGAGAGGCTAAGGGATTTCCTTCTCTCTAAGGGATTCAAGATGGGCAAGGTTGATACAACTCTATTTACCAAGAAGATTGGAAATGATCTATTCATAGTGCAAATATATGTTGATGACATCATCTTTGGATCAACCAATCAAGCCTATTGTGAAGAATTTGGTGATATGATGGCCAAAGAGTTTGAAATGTCTATGATTGGTGAACTTAGCTACTTCCTTGGTCTCCAAGTCAAGCAATTGAAGAATGGGACATTTGTGAGTCAAGGGAAATACATAAGGGACATGTTGAAGAAGTTTGGAATGCAAGATGCAAAACCAATTTCAACTCCAATGGGTACAAGTGGCAATTTGGATAGTGATCTTGATGGCAATATGGTGAATCAAAAGGAATATCGGTCTTTGATTGGAAGTCTACTCTATGTCACCGCATCAAGGCCGGATGTCATGTTTAGTGTTTGCATGTGTGCTAGATATCAAGCCTCACCTAGAGAGAGTCATCTGACGGCCGCAAAGAGAATATTGAGGTACTTGAAGCAAACAAGAGATGTTGGACTATGGTATCCTAAGGGGTCAAAGTTTGAATTGATTGGATATTCGGACTCCGACTATGGGGGTTGCAAGATCAATAGAAAGAGCACTAGTGGCACATGTCAATTACTTGGAAGATCACTTGTGTCATGGTCCTCAAAGAAACAAAATAGTGTGGCAATCTCTACCGCCGAAGCCGAATATGTGAGTGCGGGGAGTTGTTGTGCACAATTATTATGGATGAAATCAACTTTGAAGGATTATGGCCTCAATTTCAAGAATGTGCCATTGTTATGTGATAATGAAAGTGCAATCAAGATGGTACAAAACCCGGTTCAACATGGAAGAACAAAGCATATTGACATAAGACATCATTTCATTAGAGATCATCAACAAAAGGGAGATATTGCCATTGAAAGTGTTGGCACCGATGATCAACTTGCCGATATTCTCACTAAGCCACTTGATGAAAAGAGGTTTTGCAAGCTAAGGAATGAATTGAATATTCTTGATTTCTCAAACATGAGTTGAATGCACCCCACTCACTTATTGACATGCCTCTCCTTCGACATTGCAAGGTAAAGTTGATTGACATGTCATTCATCCTATGCTAAGGACTTGCTAGAGCATGTAGACATAATAAGTGGTATGCATGAGCATTCATGATAAATCAAATGAATTTGATGGATATATGTTACCACTATTGCCTCTATGTTTGTTTTGATCTAGTGGTGGCATATGACATGATTGTGAGCTTGCAAACCTAGTGTTGAAACTAGAAGATTTGCTATAAGTGTTTAATTCAACATAGGCAAGATAACCCTTATTAGGAGGTGTGAAGAAGCTTGTTTTTGGTTCAAATCGAATTAAATATCTTTGGCAAGTGTTCTAGGTTAAACCAAATTTGATAAATTTTAACCTACTCCATCAAACATTTTTCTTCTCTCCACAATTTGATCCCATTTTTGGGTAAGTTGTTGACAAAGGGGGAGAGAAAAAGATGATTCAACATGATAAAGGGGTAAATAAATTTATTGATGCACACAAGTAGGGGGAGCAAGCTCATAAACAAAGTTGTTGCATTTGTTTGTGCATTCTCATATGACTTGCTCATTGCGCATGTATTTAAATTCAATATACATGCTTGTGTGGTGCAATGCTAGTATAGAACTTGGATGATGAAATGATCTACTAGCATGCATAGGATTAGTTTTACATGTGGTATCTAGACTTGCCTAAAGGTTGTTTTTACAAGTGGTCCAAGAACCTTTACATATAATGTTGATCTCACGGGGTTCTTGAGTTTTGATGGATGTCTAGTTACTTCATGATGCTAAGGATGGTGTAAAAGGCAACTCTGATTGGTATCACGCTTCAAAGGTCCATTTCTTACACCTTAGCATCATTTTGGTAGAATTACTCTCCCAACACTTCTATCCATGCATATGTGCAAAAGCTTTCAATCCAAACTCTATGCACATATGTAGGGGGAGCTAATGCTACCAAAACCGAGCTTGTGATAATTGTCCAAACTTTACTTATGAGCAAAATGATTGGACAAGTATGACAAGTTCAAAACTTTTATTATCAAAATCATCTTTGTGAGGGTTGTCATCAATTACCAAAAAGGGGGAGATTGAAAGTCCCTAGTTTGGTTTTGGCTAATTGATGAAACCTAGGACTAACCTTTGTATCTAAGTGGATGATTTAGATAAAGGTGGTCATTGAATATGAGACATGACATTGACTCATATGACCAAGATGGTGAAGACCAAGATGAGGCTTGGCTCGATGGACCGGTTGTGAAGGTGAAGGGCAAGTCGAGGCTTCGAAGCGAAGGACCATGCGATGGTGAAGCTTGAGCAAGACTTGGCGCCGACGGACCAATGCAACGGTGAAGAGCAAGTGAAGTCAAGGTCGATGGACCGAGACGGTCATGTGATGATATGAAGTGGATCGTATCATTTGGAGAAGCAAAATGGGCTCAAGGCAAAGGTATAACCATAGGGCCATTTTGTTTTACACTCAAGACACCATAGAGGGTGTGAGTGGTTTAGGGTCGATAGCCGAACTATTAAGAGGGGAAGTCTTATCGGTTATTCGACGCATGGGTGCCACTAGGTGAAATCATGAAGTGCTTTGCATGTAGGGCCTAGTGAGCTAACTGGAAATCCTTTGAAAATGATTGAGAAAAGGCTAACACACAAGCACATGGAGATGTACACTTGATGGTGTTGGCACATTTGCAAAGGTGGCGTTGGTCGCGCTGTGGTTTGCGGATAGAGAGGGGTTTGGGTTCCACTCTCTCTCCCGCCGAACGTGCGAGCGCGGGATTCAGGCGATTTCGGGGAAGTGAAATGCCTATTTTCCATTGCGCCGGAAGTCGGAAAAGAAACGGAGGCGAACGCGGTCACAGAGGTGACCGGACGCTGCACCGGACGCTGCACCGGACGCGGTCACGGTGGACCGGCGCGTCCGGTCAGTGCAGCGCGGGCGTCAGGCGCGCGAGCTAGGGTTTGGCACCAGCGCGTCCGGTGACCCACGGGACCGGCGCGTCCGGTCTTGCGCCCTGAGGGAAACGAGGACGTCGGACGCGGTGCGCGTCCGGTGTCACACCATCGGACGCGTCCGGTGGTCTCGGGAGCTTACTGGACTCGCACCGGACGCGGGTACTGTGGCGTCCGGTGGTTGCGAGCAGCGCGTCCGGTCTTGTCTTCGCGCGCACGGGAACTGTGCGCACCGGCGCGTCCGGTGGTTCGCAACAGCGCGTCCGGTGGCTCGTTTGACCGTTGGCGCGCAGTGACCGTTGGAAGATCTAACGGACGAATTTGAATTTCGTGAACACGTGGACGTCGTAGGGACACCGGACGTGGTTGAGCGCGTCCGGTCTGTTACGACCGGCGCGTCCGGTGGTCCCGCGAAAAACGGACAAGTGGGTTGTAACGGCTCTATTTGGATGGGATGCTTATAAATACTTGTTGGCCGGCCCTTGGGGAGCTCTCTTGCCATTTCTAACATACTTGTGCATCCTTTGAGCTAGAACAACTCCTCCCACTCATCTCTCTTGCTTGATTGCAAATCAAAAGTGAGATTGAGTGATCCCAAAGTGCATTGCATAGCTTGAGGGCATCTAGTGGCACTTGTGGGTGGTTTGGCCGGTGGATTTCTTGTTACTCTTGGAGAGTACCGCTCCTAGCCGGCTTGGAGATTGTTGGAGGCGTTGGCAAGAGAAGGTGATTGTTCTTGGCCACCTCCGGTTGATTGTAAGAGGTTCTTGTGCTTTCCTCGGCGGAGTGCCAAAAGCAACTCTATTACATTGCGCGTGTCATTGAGTTACCTCACTTGAGAGTGGTGTCTTGCGGTGCCTTGCGGGGCGTGCCTTGAGGGGCAAGTGACTTGAGGGTCGCACCGAGGAACCATCTAAGTGTTGGTCGACACAACCGGTGACGTAGCTTGTCGGTGCACAAGTGAACACCGGGTGAACAAAATATTGTGTCTCTTGTCTCCCGGTGATTGGTCTTCATATTATATTGTTGTCAATATTGATTGATTGTATATCATCTTGGTGATTGGCAACATCTTCACTCCACCGTCGGTATAAGATTCATAATCCTATCTCTCGCATTTATATTTACTAGTTATCTTGTGTAGCTCTAGTGATATCCCTTGCTAGTATTTGATAGCTTGCTCACTAGTGTAAGTTTAGTGACATAGCCCTTGTATGAACTAGAGATCATAATCTACTAGACTTGTGGATAGGAGGCTTGCATCACAACCGTAGGCTAAGCTAAACTCGCTTTGCGCCGTTTGTTATTCTAACAAGTTTGCTTAGTGGTTCTTGTAGAATTTTTTAATAGGCTATTCACCCCCCCTCTAGCCATCTAGGACCTTACAAGTGGTATCGGAGCCGTGGTCACCGTTTAAATCAAGGCTTAACATCCTTCGGTGTGAAAAAAAATGGCTCAAATTGTGTTTAATCATGTTGGGGGCAAGCCACCGTTCTTTGATGGTGTTAGTTCTTTTGCTCATTGGAAGAGAAAAATGACAATGTACCTTGGTTCTATTCATGAGAGAGTATTGCAAGTCACCGAGAATGATTTTGCTATCATTGATCCCAATCATCTCACCGATGAAGATAGAGCAAATAGAACATGCAATAGAATGGCTCTCAATACACTCTACAATGGTATTGACACAAAAGTGTTTGAGGGCATCAAAGATTTGGAATTGGCTAGTGAAGTATGGACAAGGTTGAGTGAGACATATGAAGGCACTAAGGTTGTGAAGAGTGCCAAGCTATATGGGCTCAAAAGTGAGTTTGAGAACTTCAAGAAAAAGGATGATGAAACAATCATTGAAATGTTTCGTAGATTGCAAGTGATAGTCAATGATCTCAAGAGCTTAGGGCACAAGACTCAAGATCAAGATTTTTGTCACAAGTTCTTATTAAGCTTACCTAGAAGATTCAAGATGTTGATCATGATGTTACAAAGAGATGGGCTTGAAACAATGAAGCCTAATGATTTGCTTGGTGAAGTATTGACCTATGACAAATATGATCAAGATGTTGATGACAAGGAGAAGGTGGAAGATGAGAAGAAGAAGAAGACCGTGGCATTCAAGGCCACCTCCTCCAAGGGCAAAGCTACCATCATTGAAGAAGAAGAAGACAATGATGAAGATGAAGATTATGAAATTGATGATGAGGCATTTGCTTTTGTAGTCAAGAAAATGGGTCACATGTTCATTAAGAGAAGAGGCTTCAAAAAGAGAAATGACAATTTCAAGAGCAATGAGCAACAAAGGAAGTGCTTCAATTGTGATAGCACCGAACATCTTCAAGTCGATTGTCCCTATGACAAAAGGAAAAACAACAAGAGGGGCAAGTTTGAGAAGAAAAAGAAAGAAGCCAAGATAACATTCAAGAAAGGCAAGAATGGAGTCTATGTGGCCACTTGGGAAAGTGATGATGATGAAGAAGAAGAATCATCCAACAAGGCTTTTGCTTCCATTGCTATCAACAAGAAGCCATCACTATTTGATTCATCCTCTTCGTGCTTCATGGCCAAAGAAGCTAAGGTATTATATGATGAGAGTGATGATGAAAGTGAAATGGAATATGCTCATGATAGTGATAATGATAATGATAATGAAAATGATGATGATGAACCAACTAAAGAACAACTATATGACTTGTTGCAACAAACTAGAGACATAGCTATTGCTAAGAACAAGGAGTGCAAGAAACTTTCAATGAAAGTAGCAATACTTGAGAAAGTTCTTGGTGAGCTTAAGACCACTCATAAGAGTCTAGTGGAAGACCATGAGGATCTTGGTAAGGCTCATTTCAAGCTTGAAAAGGCTCACTCATTGCTACTTGAGCAACAAGAAAAGAAGGAGGTTGTTGTATCATGTGATATAGGTGTTACATGTGATATAATTGATGAATCCTTTAATGAACCTATCATCATGTCAAATGCTAACCCTTCTTGTAGCTCTTCATCCACCACCACCAACTCTACCTCTACTACTAGTGATGGTTTCACTTGTGATGCCTCACTAATGGTTGAGAATGAGACTCTCAAGAGAGAGGTGGATGAGCTCACTCACGCCCTAGGCAAGGCCTATGGTGGTGAGGCCCGCTTGCTTAAGTGCTTGGGTAGCCAAAGATTCTCTCTTAACAAAGAGGGATTGGGCTACACCCCCAAGAAAGGCAAGTCGGCCTTTGCAACTCCAAAGCCTAGCTTTGTGAAGGGCAATGGTCGGTTTTGCAATAGATGCAAGCAAGTTGGGCACCTAGAGCATAATTGCAATAAAAAGAACCAAAGCAAGAATTTTGTTAATGCTATACCTTTTGATTCTTGCTATGTGCTTACCAAGGGTGTGAAGGGTGTGCAAGCTAAGTTTGTTGGTACACCAATTGTGGGCCCAAAGAAGAAGGCTATTTGGGTACCAAAGAGCTTAGTTACTAACCTACAAGGACCCAAGCAAAAATGGGTACCTAAGCTTCATTGATTTGCTTGTAGGTCAATTACAAAGCCGGAGGAAGGCATTGGATTATTGATAGTGGGTGCACTCAACACATGACCGGTACATCAAGAATGTTTGACTCAATCAATGACAATGATAGTGGTGTTGATTCTATCACATTTGGCAATAATAAGAAAGGCAAGGTCATTGGCTTGGGCAAGATTGCAATATCAAATGACATGAGTATCTCCAATGTGTTGTTAGTTGAAAGCTTGGATTTCAATCTTCTATCCGTGGCACAAATATGTGATCTAGGCTACAAATGCATCTTTGGGGTTGATGATGTGGTAGTTATTAGTGTGGATGGTTCAAATATGGCATTCAAGGGCTTTAGATATGAGAATCTCTACCTAGTTGACTTCAATGCTAGAGAAACTTCTTTGACAACTTGCTTAGTCTCCAAATCAAGCATGGGTTGGCTTTGGCATAGAAGGCTTGGTCATGTTGGCATGAAACAATTGAAGAAGCTTACAACTCACAATCTTGTCAATGGTTTGAAAGATGTTGAATTTGAGAAGAATAAGCTTTGTAGTGCATGTCAAGCCGGGAAGCAAGTTGGAAGCTCACATCCAAAGAAGAGTACAATGAGCACATGCAAAGCATTTGAGTTGATGCACATGGATCTATTTGGACCAACAACATATACAAGCATAGGCGGCAATAAGTATGGATTTGTCATAGTGGATGATTTCACAAGATTCACATGGGTATTCTTTCTTAGTGACAAGAGTGAAGTGTTTGACACCTTCAAGACATTTCTCACTAGAGTTCACAATGAGTTTGAGATTAGAATCAAGAAAGTGAGAAGTGACAATGGAAGTGAGTTCAAGAATACAAGAATTGAGGTACTTTGTGATCATTATGGTATTGGACATCAATTCTCGGCCAAGTACACTCCACAATCAAATGGCTTAGTTGAGAGGAAGAATAGAACATTGCTTGATATGGCTAGATCAATGCTTCATGAGTACAATGTGAGTCAATCATTTTGGGATGAAGCAATCAATACCGCTTGCTACTACATCAATAGACTATATTGTCATCCATTGCTAGAGAAGACCCCATATGAGCTACTTCATGGAAGAAAGCCCAATATTTCTTACTTTAGGGTGTTTGGTTGCAAATGCTATATCTTGAAGAAAGGCACTAGATTGGGGAAGTTTGACAAAAGATGTGATGAGGGGTTTCTACTTGGTTATTCAACTACAAGCAAAGCTTATAGAGTTTGGAACAACTCAAGTGGCATTCTAGAAGAAGTCCATGATGTGCAATTTGATGAAACCAATGGGTCACAAGATGAAGAAGAAAATCTAGATGATATTGGTGGAACTCTATTAGTGGAAGCAATGAAGAACATGGACATTGGGGACATTAGAGCAAAGCAAGTAATTGATATTCAAGATGATGATAAAGATCAAGTGCTTAATTCACCATTCAAGCTAGTTAGTGACTCTCAAGTGCAAAATCATGGTGCTAGTACATCTCATCAAGATACATCAAGTGATCAACCAAGCTCAAGCAATCAAGTGCAAGTACTCCAACCACAACATGTTGCAAGAGATCACCCCATTGATAGTGTTATTGGTGATATTAGAAGTGGTGTGCAAACAAGATCAAGATTGGCAATGTTTTGTGAGCATGCATCATTTGTGTCAACCTTAGAACCAAAGAAGATAGAAGAAGCCTTGAGGGATGCCGATTGGATCATGGCTATGCAAGAAGAACTTAATAATTTCACAAGAAATGATGTTTGGGAGTTGGTAGAAAGGCCAAATAACTACAATGTGATTGGAACCAAGTGGGTGTTCAAAAACAAGCAAGATCAAGATGGCATTGTAGTGAGAAACAAAGCAAGACTAGTTGCACAAGGTTACACTCAAGTTGAAGGTCTTGACTATGATGAGACATATGCTCCCGTGGCAAGATTGGAGGCAATAAGGATTCTATTGGCTTATGCTTGTGCACACAACATCAAACTGTATCAAATGGATGTCAAAAGTGCATTTCTCAATGGGATCATCAATGAGTTAGTATTTGTTGAGCAACCGCCCGGATTTGAAGATGACAAGAAACCCAACCATGTGTACAAGTTGAAGAAGGCTTTATATGGCTTAAAGCAAGCACCTAGAGCATGGTATGAGAGGCTAAGGGATTTCCTTCTCTCTAAGGGATTCAAGATGGGCAAGGTTGATACAACTCTATTTACCAAGAAGATTGGAAATGATCTATTCATAGTGCAAATATATGTTGATGACATCATCTTTGGATCAACCAATCAAGCCTATTGTGAAGAATTTGGTGATATGATGGCCAAAGAGTTTGAAATGTCTATGATTGGTGAACTTAGCTACTTCCTTGGTCTCCAAGTCAAGCAATTGAAGAATGGGACATTTGTGAGTCAAGGGAAATACATAAGGGACATGTTGAAGAAGTTTGGAATGCAAGATGCAAAACCAATTTCAACTCCAATGGGTACAAGTGGCAATTTGGATAGTGATCTTGATGGCAATATGGTGAATCAAAAGGAATATCGGTCTTTGATTGGAAGTCTACTCTATGTCACCGCATCAAGGCCGGATGTCATGTTTAGTGTTTGCATGTGTGCTAGATATCAAGCCTCACCTAGAGAGAGTCATCTGACGGCCGCAAAGAGAATATTGAGGTACTTGAAGCAAACAAGAGATGTTGGACTATGGTATCCTAAGGGGTCAAAGTTTGAATTGATTGGATATTCGGACTCCGACTATGGGGGTTGCAAGATCAATAGAAAGAGCACTAGTGGCACATGTCAATTACTTGGAAGATCACTTGTGTCATGGTCCTCAAAGAAACAAAATAGTGTGGCAATCTCTACCGCCGAAGCCGAATATGTGAGTGCGGGGAGTTGTTGTGCACAATTATTATGGATGAAATCAACTTTGAAGGATTATGGCCTCAATTTCAAGAATGTGCCATTGTTATGTGATAATGAAAGTGCAATCAAGATGGTACAAAACCCGGTTCAACATGGAAGAACAAAGCATATTGACATAAGACATCATTTCATTAGAGATCATCAACAAAAGGGAGATATTGCCATTGAAAGTGTTGGCACCGATGATCAACTTGCCGATATTCTCACTAAGCCACTTGATGAAAAGAGGTTTTGCAAGCTAAGGAATGAATTGAATATTCTTGATTTCTCAAACATGAGTTGAATGCACCCCACTCACTTATTGACATGCCTCTCCTTCGACATTGCAAGGTAAAGTTGATTGACATGTCATTCATCCTATGCTAAGGACTTGCTAGAGCATGTAGACATAATAAGTGGTATGCATGAGCATTCATGATAAATCAAATGAATTTGATGGATATATGTTACCACTATTGCCTCTATGTTTGTTTTGATCTAGTGGTGGCATATGACATGATTGTGAGCTTGCAAACCTAGTGTTGAAACTAGAAGATTTGCTATAAGTGTTTAATTCAACATAGGCAAGATAACCCTTATTAGGAGGTGTGAAGAAGCTTGTTTTTGGTTCAAATCGAATTAAATATCTTTGGCAAGTGTTCTAGGTTAAACCAAATTTGATAAATTTTAACCTACTCCATCAAACATTTTTCTTCTCTCCACAATTTGATCCCATTTTTGGGTAAGTTGTTGACAAAGGGGGAGAGAAAAAGATGATTCAACATGATAAAGGGGTAAATAAATTTATTGATGCACACAAGTAGGGGGAGCAAGCTCATAAACAAAGTTGTTGCATTTGTTTGTGCATTCTCATATGACTTGCTCATTGCGCATGTATTTAAATTCAATATACATGCTTGTGTGGTGCAATGCTAGTATAGAACTTGGATGATGAAATGATCTACTAGCATGCATAGGATTAGTTTTACATGTGGTATCTAGACTTGCCTAAAGGTTGTTTTTACAAGTGGTCCAAGAACCTTTACATATAATGTTGATCTCACGGGGTTCTTGAGTTTTGATGGATGTCTAGTTACTTCATGATGCTAAGGATGGTGTAAAAGGCAACTCTGATTGGTATCACGCTTCAAAGGTCCATTTCTTACACCTTAGCATCATTTTGGTAGAATTACTCTCCCAACACTTCTATCCATGCATATGTGCAAAAGCTTTCAATCCAAACTCTATGCACATATGTAGGGGGAGCTAATGCTACCAAAACCGAGCTTGTGATAATTGTCCAAACTTTACTTATGAGCAAAATGATTGGACAAGTATGACAAGTTCAAAACTTTTATTATCAAAATCATCTTTGTGAGGGTTGTCATCAATTACCAAAAAGGGGGAGATTGAAAGTCCCTAGTTTGGTTTTGGCTAATTGATGAAACCTAGGACTAACCTTTGTATCTAAGTGGATGATTTAGATAAAGGTGGTCATTGAATATGAGACATGACATTGACTCATATGACCAAGATGGTGAAGACCAAGATGAGGCTTGGCTCGATGGACCGGTTGTGAAGGTGAAGGGCAAGTCGAGGCTTCGAAGCGAAGGACCATGCGATGGTGAAGCTTGAGCAAGACTTGGCGCCGACGGACCAATGCAACGGTGAAGAGCAAGTGAAGTCAAGGTCGATGGACCGAGACGGTCATGTGATGATATGAAGTGGATCGTATCATTTGGAGAAGCAAAATGGGCTCAAGGCAAAGGTATAACCATAGGGCCATTTTGTTTTACACTCAAGACACCATAGAGGGTGTGAGTGGTTTAGGGTCGATAGCCGAACTATTAAGAGGGGAAGTCTTATCGGTTATTCGACGCATGGGTGCCACTAGGTGAAATCATGAAGTGCTTTGCATGTAGGGCCTAGTGAGCTAACTGGAAATCCTTTGAAAATGATTGAGAAAAGGCTAACACACAAGCACATGGAGATGTACACTTGATGGTGTTGGCACATTTGCAAAGGTGGCGTTGGTCGCGCTGTGGTTTGCGGATAGAGAGGGGTTTGGGTTCCACTCTCTCTCCCGCCGAACGTGCGAGCGCGGGATTCAGGCGATTTCGGGGAAGTGAAATGCCTATTTTCCATTGCGCCGGAAGTCGGAAAAGAAACGGAGGCGAACGCGGTCACAGAGGTGACCGGACGCTGCACCGGACGCTGCACCGGACGCGGTCACGGTGGACCGGCGCGTCCGGTCAGTGCAGCGCGGGCGTCAGGCGCGCGAGCTAGGGTTTGGCACCAGCGCGTCCGGTGACCCATGGGACCGGCGCGTCCGGTCTTGCGCCCTGAGGGAAACGAGGACGTCGGACGCGGTGCGCGTCCGGTGTCACACCATCGGACGCGTCCGGTGGTCTCGGGAGCTTACTGGACTCGCACCGGACGCGGGTACTGTGGCGTCCGGTGGTTGCGAGCAGCGCGTCCGGTCTTGTCTTCGCGCGCGCGGGAACTGTGCGCACCGGCGCGTCCGGTGGTTCGCAACAGCGCGTCCGGTGGCTCGTTTGACCGTTGGCGCGCAGTGACCGTTGGAAGATCTAACGGACGAATTTGAATTTCGTGAACACGTGGACGTCGTAGGGACACCGGACGCGGTTGAGCGCGTCCGGTCTGTTACGACCGGCGCGTCCGGTGGTCCCGCGAAAAACGGACAAGTGGGTTGTAACGGCTCTATTTGGATGGGATGCTTATAAATACTTGTTGGCCGGCCCTTGGGGAGCTCTCTTGCCATTTCTAACATACTTGTGCATCCTTTGAGCTAGAACAACTCCTCCCACTCATCTCTCTTGCTTGATTGCAAATCAAAAGTGAGATTGAGTGATCCCAAAGTGCATTGCATAGCTTGAGGGCATCTAGTGGCACTTGTGGGTGGTTTGGCCGGTGGATTTCTTGTTACTCTTGGAGAGTACCGCTCCTAGCCGGCTTGGAGATTGTTGGAGGCGTTGGCAAGAGAAGGTGATTGTTCTTGGCCACCTCCGGTTGATTGTAAGAGGTTCTTGTGCTTTCCTCGG
Organism: Saccharum hybrid cultivar R570; assembly: GCA_038087645.1. NCBI lineage: Eukaryota > Viridiplantae > Streptophyta > Magnoliopsida > Poales > Poaceae > Saccharum > Saccharum hybrid cultivar. Next base: position 549,621 of record JAQSUU010000044.1, on the reverse strand, counting down.
CGGAGTGCCAAAAGCAACTCTATTACATTGCGCGTGTCATTGAGTTACCTCACTTGAGAGTGGTGTCTTGCGGTGCCTTGCGGGGCGTGCCTTGAGGGGCAAGTGACTTGAGGGTCGCACCGAGGAACCATCTAAGTGTTGGTCGACACAACCGGTGACGTAGCTTGTCGGTGCACAAGTGAACACCGGGTGAACAAAATATTGTGTCTCTTGTCTCCCGGTGATTGGTCTTCATATTATATTGTTGTCAATATTGATTGATTGTATATCATCTTGGTGATTGGCAACATCTTCACTCCACCGTCGGTATAAGATTCATAATCCTATCTCTCGCATTTATATTTACTAGTTATCTTGTGTAGCTCTAGTGATATCCCTTGCTAGTATTTGATAGCTTGCTCACTAGTGTAAGTTTAGTGACATAGCCCTTGTATGAACTAGAGATCATAATCTACTAGACTTGTGGATAGGAGGCTTGCATCACAACCGTAGGCTAAGCTAAACTCGCTTTGCGCCGTTTGTTATTCTAACAAGTTTGCTTAGTGGTTCTTGTAGAATTTTTTAATAGGCTATTCACCCCCCCCCCCTCTAGCCATCTAGGACCTTACACACCCCAAGTTCTTCTGCCAGTAGCAAAACCTCCTTCACACGTTCCCGGTTGAAGGTAAGCACCCACGGTTTTTCTAAACACAGCCTAGCAATTTCTCCAACACCCCACTGGCGAAACAAAGCTATGTTAGGCTTGATTACCCTCTCAAGGCTCGCCATGAGGAGGCCCTTGCACTTCTTTGCGGCCACCAGGACTTGCTCAAACGAGCCATAGAAGGAGATGAAGAACTCGAGCTTTGGAACGACGTCGCCCTTGCGGAGAGCGAGTGAGCCGACCAAGAGGAAGCCAGCTATCTGGCGAGTAGACAGATCGACCCGGTCACAGAGAGCAACAAGGCGGGGGGCGATGTTCTTCACGGAAGCACGGAGGAGCAGCGGATCCGCGGAGACGACGGCGGCGATGTCCGCGCGGGAGAGACCGGCGCCTGAGAGCAAGTCGAGGATGGCATCGGGGTTGGAGGCGAAGATGAGGCGACTGTAGGAGAGCTCCTCTAATGGTCTCTTGGATACTCTGGAAAATTCGTGGAACGCCTTCTTGGACACCTCGCGGGCTTGGGCTGGGGCGAAGCCGCAGGATGCGACGAGGTAGTCCTCGAGGGAGAAGGGCGCAGGGGAGGGGGAGGGGAGGGGGAGGTGTAGAGGAGGCGGCACTCATGGGGGTGGATGGGGAAGGGTAGCGGGGATGCGGCGCGGAGCAGAGGGAGGAGGCAATTTCGTAGGCGCAGCATGGCGGCGGCCGAGGGGGGAGGGGAGGCGCTGAGGCCAGCCGTCGTCCGAGAGCAAGCAGCAAGGAATGAAAGATGGATGGCCATGTCTGCTGCTTATCTCCTGCCGGGTGAGGTGGCCAGGGACCAGAGGCGGAGCAACGGAGAGGCTGCGGCGGCCTTGGCACCGCCGCCGCCTGGCCCCGACGTGTCGCGCGCGCACGGCCGCTGCCGTGCCCCCACCTGCCCTGCGGCCAGCGTGGTTGCTGGTCGCCTGCGCTGCCCTTCGCCTTGATTCGGACGCGCCGCTAGGGTTTGTGGTAGGGGAGCGTCGCCGGAAGCCAAGGAGGGCGCCGCCGCTCTGTTTGGCGAATGCCGATACGAGCGACGGCAAGAGACCAGAGGGAGGCGAGCTGCCGAGTTGGGCTGGGAGAAGGTTTGCTGGGCCATCAAAATCGTCGGTTATGCAACCCTGCCTCGCGGGCTTGGGCTGGGCATCAAATTGCTTGCCGTGATGAGTTGATAACAAAGCTTCCCCCTAAAAACACACACACACACACACACACTTGATAACAAAGCTAGTTAGCCCATTCCAAATAGCGCTCAGAGCATTGATTTGGTTGTCGCAGTTAAGTGTAGTAATTCTATCTCAACTCTACATCCCATGATTGTGGAATACTAGCTTCCTGTTGGTACCGGGTTATATGACACGTGGATAAACAATAGGAAAGGTCCTAGCTTATAAACCTTAGATAGGTCTTAACTTGGGATTACTTCATTTCATTATTACTTTGATTCACTAAAGTTATCAGTATTTGAACTAGAAGAAGTTGTAACTTCGTTTATAAGCCTAATAATATGCAATGCATGCTTTTCATTATGAAAATAATTAAGAGAGTTCATTACGTGATGACCCCAACATGACTTAGAGACCAAGGGCATGATCGAAAGCTTGAATAGGTAGTCCGTGTCATGCAACAACTTATTTGGTTCACTGCTCCAATCTTCTCAGCACACGAACATCAAAGTGCCTTCAGCCAGGCTACAGAGAAACATAGATCGAGGGTGTTTCTCACGAGTCACGAGTCAGGATGCCACGGAACTGTTGTGATTTGTTGTTCACTGTAAGACGACATGCACGCAACATCCTTTTGTTTTATGGTTGTTTAGTTATGTGCAAGGGTTCAAGATTGAGTTATTTAAATACATGTAACCAAAAAAAGCTTACTGTTTGCACTTCTATTCTAGCTAGCCTAACTCCGTGAGCATGTCTCACATGAGTTTGGCTGAGAAATCTTATACATATATTACCATCACGCCCTAAGAGTTTGAAGCCTAGCTATGGACGCCATAACCCCTTCTAAGTTCTGACAACTTATATCGGAAATACCTCTAGTTTGGATTCAAATTACTAATGACCTAAATATATTACTAGAATTATGCATGGCATGTGAATTCGCATACTAATTGTAGCAAATTAAAATCCTAGATATTCCTTATTACTATTGGTTTTATCATCTGTATGTCTACTCTAAATTTCTGAACATATATAAAAGTGAATTCATATACTCTAATCTATCTATACTCTATATTATAAAAGAGCAAAGGAATTGAAAATAGGCTTTCACCGTGATATTCCTATCCACCTTAATTTTTATCCCTTAAATTTACATTGAAATTAGATCCAACATATCAAAAATTTCTATCGTGATCCAACAAGTGGAGCCAGCCGGAAAACTTGTAAACATTTACGCGTGTTTATCTCTTGTGGCAGTAATCCCCTCGTTTTTTTTCACCGTCAAATTTCATGCCCGCACACCCCACCCCACCGGTGGCCAACACCCTTGGTACGCACGCACAAAAAAACGCATACCCAACAATTAGATGATCCTCGGAATCGCGGCGGCGGCGCTCGAAGCCTTCACGCCGTCGACCTATGCTTGTGCGGCCTGGTCCTCGGAATAGCGGCGGCGGCGCTCAAAGCCGCACGTCGAGGACGCCCTTGGCCGCGACTCTCCTCTTCAACTCCTCACGCGCTCGAAACCGTAAGTTGAGGACGCCCTCGGCCACGACTCTTCTCTTGGACTGCTCATGAAGTTCTTCGTTCGTAGATGGAAGACGGAACTCCAGAACAGACGCAAGCAACCGAGTAGAAACCGACGAAGTCGAATCGGTAGGGCTGGCCGAGCAACTCCTACGATGTGCAATCAGGATCCATCCTAGAGGCAACAGGCGATCGGACCGGCCGTTGGTGCCGCCGTCGCGTGTGCGATCCGGCCAACAGTGGCACTGTGCGGCTGCCTACTGGCTGCTAGCTGCGTCGTCGCTCTCGGCAGCCATCTGCATGCAGCACGCACGTTGAAGACCAAACTTGCACTCGTGGTCTCTTGAAGGTAATCAGATATGTGGACATGTAGGAGTCGATTCATTTTGCTGTTTTGCACTTGCACTAAACCTGATTAGTATTTAATATATTTTGTAATTACATTACCTAAATCTAAATGGCTAAATGGTTAAATAATCTATTGTAATACTGCACTACTGGTTGACCGGCCAGTCTATTATTCTTGGCTTCTTGCCTCTTGGACTTGAATTCGTATCAATGTTAGATAACAAGCAAATTTCCCCCCTTTATTGGTTACTGTAAACTTCATCTTCGATTCTTTATCGCTCAGCATATATGTTGTGATTAGTTTTATTGTGTTTGCGATTCATGATTTTTTTTCTGCTTCTAATGTCTTCTAGAGTTAGAAAATATGATTCTTGTCATGAAAGGTACAAGAAGAAACGATGACCTCAACGGTTTACTCAGCCTCAGAAAACAATGCTTCAAAAAATAAAATATAAAGATATAATTGAAGATTTTATTTCAAAGAGTATAAGAAGAATAATGTTTTTTACTAGAAGTTAAGAAGATATGGGTAAGATTCACCTATTACTCCTTTAGCATGAATGCCTAATTCTTAACTTTTTTTTAAAAAAAAGGTTATGTCTCTTATAATGTGAAATCCAAATGCACATTAATTGTTTGTATTTTCCTAAAATATCTAGGCCTCATTTTGTAGTTCGCACTAGGGTCCAAAATTCTTGAATATCAGTTTGTCACCTCGGTGCCCCAAGGCCCCAGCTGATGATGTTTTGCTGGTCAACACGATGCAGACGCACGAGATGATCATGACGAAGTCTGGAAGCGGTGGTGCGGAAGGTGGAGCAGCATAAGAGGAAGGGACAGGAGGAGATGGACCAGTGGGATGACCTAAACACTCGCCTCCTTTCCTACTTCTCCAATGCTGACGCAGTCATCTCTCGCCTTCAGGTACTTTATTGGATCATCCTCTCGTGCAGTCCCATGTCCCAACTTGTCACAGCCAGTTTGGCAGCCCAAGGTTTCACAACCATGATGATGCAGTTTGAGACTGTTCTTTCATAATTGTTGTGCAGCACTTTTCTGAGATTGCAACAACAAATTTTGAGGCTTCCTAGAATCTTTGGTTATTCTGTTAGCTATTTGCATAAGACAGCAAGTTGCTACTTGCTTGTATCTTTGAGAATTCTGTAGAAAATTTATAACTTGCAACGGCATGCGTTTGTGTTGTACCGTTGTCATTTTAGCTTTTCAACTATGTATAGGAACCTAAGTTTGATTGCTTGTGTCATTTGATAAAGGCTCATGTTGAGGACAAGAATTATGGTCCGTTGCGTGGTATGCCCAACATCAGAGAGGACCTCGTGGGGAATCCAAATGGAGGTTCTGGAGCTCATTTGCTTTAATGATAGGGAGACACCGTAAGTTACTCTCTCCGATCCATTTTATCTGGCACACACGTATATCAAGATTCAAACTTGAAAAACTTTGACCAATAATTAGGCTAATAATTTTTAATTATTATAATACAAATTTTATATGATTAGATTTATAAGGAATTATATTATCCAATGATTGTAAGTTTATAAACATAAATAATATAATATAAAGCAAATGAATGATCAAAGTGTAATGTAGGAGACCGTGTCATTCTAACTTGCGCCAGATAAAATAGATCGAAGGAAGTACTTTACTTTTACATTTGCAGTTCCCTTCAATTATGGTGTGAACAAACAAAGGGAAAATTTTAATTCAAGTTGGTATGACAACAATGTTGCCAATAATTTAGGGAGAAGTATTGTCACAACTCTAAAAAGAAAATCAATTTGTCTATGTAACAACTAGGCCTACCATAATAGCTGCATACAGGAGTGATTGGTGATTATTGACAAATTAATTTGATAGGCTATGTGTATGGATCATTAACTTTTTTGTACAAATATAGGAATTATCTTTCTCAATTTGATGGTTATTCATCTATTAAGGAGGAAAAAAAACTATAAATACATGTGCATCACATGTGCATGTCAACTATATATAATGTTTGGTTTGTAGTGTCATCAGAGCAATTTTCATCATAATTTTAGATATGAAGTATGTCTTACCATAGACACGTCTGTGCTGCACATGCATGGCTACTAGCACATGAAAAACCTACTGGTATTAACATTTCTATACCCTAGCTCGCTCCTATTAGTAACATTTAACCAGTAATATAATGAAAAGATAAGAACATTATATACTCAAACATTTTAAATTTTTATACCCTAGACTAGATAATAATAATAGTCCTAACCTACATCATAAGTTGGGCGCCTAGTGGTCCATCCGTTCATACAAAGCCTGCCTCTCCGCTCGTCATTTTTTTTTTTACATTTTATGTGCTGTGGCATGAGGTTTTTTTTTTTTGCGAGAAGATGTGGCTCAAGTTTCACATAGATAGTTTCGTCCACATCTATGTTTGTTTAGTTCCTGAAATATTTTATGAAATATTACTGTAGCACTTTTTATTGTTATTTGGTAATTAATGTCTAATCATGGCTTAATTAGGCTTAAAAGATTCGTCTCGTTCATTTCGTCTAAATTGTAAAATTAGTTTTATTTTTATCTATATTTAATGTTCCATGCATATGTCAAAGATTTGATGTGACGGAAAATTTACTGTTTTTCACGAAATATTTTAGAACTAAACAGACCTCGTTGTGCGCGCCCGCCCCCAGCTAGCCTACGGTGCACGCCCACATGCATATCGTGTGCAGAGTCCGTGTCGGGGACGGGTTGACGGGGCTGGTTTCTGCACAGCACGTACTGCCCCGTCCGTAGCAGCAGGTCCGCGTAGACCACGAAGAGGGAAGACGTGCTGGTACTGCGAGTTGGCGCCGTCGCGGAGGTGGATTGCGCCGTCCGGGATGATGAACACCTGGGGCCGGTTTAGATGAAATTTTTTTTGTAAAATGGCACTGCAGCTATTTTCGTTGTTATTCGGTAAATATTGTCTAATCATGGTCTAATTAGACTTAAAAGATTCGTCTCGTCTATTTCGTCTAAACTGTGTAATTAGTTTTATTTTTTATCTATATTTAATGTTTCATGCATGTGTTCAAAGATTCGATGTGACGGGGAGTCTGAAAAATTTTGCAAAATTTTCTGGGAACTAAACAGGGCCCTGGTGGAACGGCGTGTCGGGGAGCACCGCGAACATGAAGTTGTCCGCCTGCGTGCGCGCCGCCGGCGGAAGTCATGTTGTCCTCTGCTACGCGCCGGGGAACTTGAGGTCCCCGGCTGAACTCCGCCACGCTCGAATGCCGCAGCCATGGAGGCAGTGGGCGACAATGACGCGGCGGTCCAAGGCTATGGCGGTTGGGAAGTCAGTGCTGGCCGGCCATACTGGGCGTTCGAGATGTTTGTGAGTTCGTGATCTAAAATTCAGCAAGGAGCTGATGGCAACACTAGGAAAAAGTGGAGGGTTTTCATAGACTTCAGGGTTTTCAATACGAAGTGTTTTGTTAGCTTCTTGTATTTTTCTCAAACAATGCACAAAATGACTTAAACTTATGAAATATATATTAAAAAATAAATCTAAAAATTATAATTCAAATTTTGTTAAGTTCCTTTCGACCATACGGTGTAACGGTGTCATTGCGTGTGAAAATAAATCTAGAAAAGTCTAAGCACATGTAAAACCCATAGACACTCTGCTTCAAAGTCGGTCTAAAAAGGCCGAAAACTGTCAACTCCAAAGTCAGGAAGATAAATCTCCGTGTGCAGACCGGAAGAGACTCAATGTTAGGTACATACTCAATCTGAAACAAAAGAATTGGCATACACGTAAATTATACGATCAAAAAGCCTAAATACATTTGGAAATAGTTTATGTTCCCAATGCAAAACCGATTAATAGTTTTTTATTGTTTTTTTGAAAATGATCAAATCCTCCACAAACGTGGACAAAAAATCGTGGCCTCCGTGAGCACATATCTAGTAGAAAAAAAAAACTCTGAAGCAATAAATTGCATGCAAAAACCTAGTTCCATAATTTTGCAATTTTAGATTATGTTAAAACCATCAAATCTTAAATGGGCACATAAAATCTGAAAATAATATATTCTATAATCTAATCCGAAATTCTATATGATCGCTTAATCCTAAGTAGCCCGACGGACACGGGTGGGCGCGAGTTATTAATTCTGCAGCCAAACCAACCAGGACGGTCCGACCAGCCCATCCTGAGCTAACCCGAACCAACCCAAGCGAGAACCGGCTGGTCCGGTCGCTTCTCCGACCCTGAGCCGCGGGCCGCCGCTCCTCCCCACCCACCCACCACGCCCACACGTCGGTCCCACGTCACCCGTCTCCCTCCCACCCTCCCCCCAACCCCTCCCGGTTTTCTTCCTCCCGGACCCCGTCCCGGCGGCCGCCGATTTGAGGGAAGCCCGGCCGTTTCGCCTCCCGAAAACCCGGGTGAGTTCTCTCTCCATCCCATCCTCTCTCTCTTCCCCTTCCTTTCGGGCTCTTCTGGTTTATTTCGCGCCCGCCCCCGGTTCCGGCTGATTGGGGATTTACTAGGGTGCGATACGACGATTGCTCTTCGAATCCAATTGCGCCGTTCCTAACGCTGACGCCCGGCGGTGATGGCTGATGCAGCAGCGCTCGTGCTCTTGCCTGATGGAAAGCGACGCGGTTCTGGAGGATGCGGCGGCGGCGGCCGGGGAAGGGGAGGAGGAGCAGGGGGAGGGGGAGGTGGTGGTGCCGATCGGCGCGCAGAAGCACGACCCGGCGTGGAAGCACTGCGTCATGGTGCGCTCCGACGGCCGGCTGCGCCTCAAGTGCGCCTACTGCGGCAAGCACTTCCTCGGCGGCGGCATCCACCGCTTCAAGGAGCACCTGGCCCGCCGCCCCGGGAACGCCTGCTGCTGCCCCAAGGTGCCCCGCGACGTGCAGGACACCATGCTCCGCAGCCTCGACGCCGTCGCCGCCAAGAAGATGCAGCGCAAGCTCGCCGCCTCCCTCTCGCCCGGCGACATGCGCCGCTTCGCCGCCGCCCGCCTCTGTCTCTACCGCTAGCGGGGGCACGGGCAGCCCCATCCACATGATCCCGCTCAACGAGGTGCTCGATTTCGAGTCCATGCCGCTCGAGGAGCAGAGGCCTCCGGTTCCGGAGGGCAGCATGAGGGGGAGTAGCAGCGGTAAGAAGAAGAGGAAGGAGGTGACCTACGCCCCTGCTCTGCCACTTGTACCTCAGACTCGGCCGCAGCATGTTCCGCCTACTCCTCAGACCAATCCTCTTCATCAGGTTGTGATGGCAGTGGACGCAGTGGCACCGGCAGAGCATTTCGAACATAATGCCCCCTCGGAGAAGGAGCAGGTTTCCGTGGCAGTTGGGAGGTTCTTGTATGACGCTGGTGTGCCATTGGAAGCAGTGAACTCAGTCTACTTCCAGCCGATGCTTGAGGCCATTGCGGCGGCAGGAGGGAGGCCTGAGGTGCTCTCTTACCATGACGTTCGTGGTCACCTTCTTAAGAGGTCACTCGACGATGTGATGTCTCGCTTGGAGTTCTTCAGGGGTTCATGGACCAGGACGGGCTGCTCGGTGTTGGCTGATGAGTGGATCACTGAAAAAGGCAGAACCTTGATAAACTTCTCCGTGTATTGCCCGGAAGGTACTATGTTCCTCAAGTCTGTGGATGCAACCCGCATTGTCACATCTTCAGATGCACTGTACGAGTTACTGAAAAGTATTGTTGAGGAGGTTGGCGAGAAAAAAGTCGTCCAAGTGATCACAAACAATTCTGAGATCCATGCAGCTGCAGGAAAAAAGCTAGGCGAAACATTTCCCACATTGTTCTGGTCTCCATGCACTTTCCAGTGTGTTGATGGCATGCTCGAAGATTTCAGCAAGGTGGAGGCAATCAGTGAGATAATATGCAATGCAAAGGCCATCACGGGATTTGTCTACAACAGCGCATATGCGTTGAATCTGATGAAGAAGTATCTGCAAGGGAAGGATCTGCTAGTTCCTGCAGAGACTCGTGCGGCTATGAACTTTGTGACATTGAAGAACATGTACAGTTTGAGGGAGGCTTTGCAAGCTATGGTCAACTCAGATGAATGGATAGACTTGCTGCCAAAGAAAGGTGGGATTGAAGCAAGCAATCTTGTTAATAGTCTGCAGTTTTGGAACTCTTGTGCTGCCGTCATTCACATCACCGAGCCACTTGTGCACCTTCTTAAGCTAGTCAGTAGCAACAAGAGGCCTTCTATGGGGTACGTATATGCTGGATTGTACAAGGCCAAAGCGGCAATCAAGAAAGAGCTGGTGAGTAAGAACGACTACATGGTTTACTGGAATATTATCGACTGGAGATGGGACAACCAGACACCACAGCCACCTCATTCAGCTGGCTTCATCCTGAACCCTCTATTTTTTGATGGAATTCGAGGTGACATATCAAACGGAGTCTTCTCAGGAATGCTAGACTGCATAGAAAGGCTGGTATCTGATGTGAAAATCCAAGATAAAATACAGCGAGAACTCCACATGTACCGGAGTGAAACAGCAGGGGATTTTCGTAGGCAGATGGCTGTCAGATGTAGACGAACTTTACCTCCTGGTTAGTGTTTTAAAGTTCTCATGAACTAGTTTACTTGCTAGTATTATGTTTTTGTTTTTTACAAACATGAGTTACACATTTGTAGTTTTAGATCATACCAAACAAGATGTAACCTTTCTGACAAACCTTGTTAGCCTTCTTTCAAAAATTGGAACCTTGTTAACCTATTGCATCCTTTGTTCGAGGTAACCATAAGGTGAAGTACTGAACTTTGTTCTTTACTATTGTTATTACGTTGCAGCTGAATGGTGGTATACATATGGAGGAGCTTGCCCAAATTTAACACGTCTAGTGGTCCGTATTCTCAGTCAAACCTGCAGCGCTAGAGGATGTGACCGGACGAACATTCCTTTTGAACAAGTTCACGACGAAAGAATGAATAGTTTTGAGCGTCAGTGAATGCATGATCTCACCTTTGTACAATACAACCTACGGCTGCAGCAAAGGTAATGAAATCATCTTGTTGCGGAGAATTTTGCCATTAGTTGCTAAAATAGGATATATTTTGCTTGAGAACAAAGCATGGATGATTAACCAATTGAGTGATCTTTTTGATAGACAACAACGCAAGGTGAAAGCATTTGATCCTCTCTCAGTGGACTACATAGACGTAGTTGATGACTGGGTTGTGGATAGATGTGCAATGTTCTCTGGCCCAGCTGAGCAGCCAAACTGGATGGAGATTAATCAATCAGTCAACCGAATCACATCAAGGGAACCAACTGAAGATGAATTTGAATCTTTCATTGAAGGTACATCCATATGCATTTCCTTTTGTAGGCTTTATCTGTGGGGTAATGACAAAAGCTGAATATTCGACATTCTAAACTTCCTTTCAGGAGTTGATGACGAAATGATCCAAGGTGCTGCACAGGGCTTCCAGGAAGATGACAATGATCCTGCTTGTGGCTGAGGCTATAGATTAACTAGTCAACTAACCTGTAAGCTAATGTTGCATGGCTAAAATCTTGGATTGCCTGATGTATTTTTCGAAATAGGGCTGTCTTATTGTGTCACCTAGCTCTTCAGATACTTTAGAGTTCAGATATCTTCCATATCTTTCCCAAGTCCATCATTGGTCCACGGCACACGTTTTTATCATAATAAAGTTTGAGGTTCTCGTGCCAGTGTGCCACGATATTTTTCCCATGATAAAGAAGGTTGATGTCTTTCAGCTCCTTCTGAGCGAAGGAGACAGCTTGGATTCTGATTCTTGAAAGAAATTATGATACCATATTATTGTTTCTTTTGAGGTTTATATATGACTGTTTACCTGAAGAATTTCACCTACAGTCAGTTAAGGCTTGGTGTTCACCTTTTTGTTCTCGTCATGATCAAACAAGCGAAGAATAGTTCAAGCTGATTGGTATAGCCTCAGCCTCAGCAGTTAAAGCTTTATACATCAAACTTTATTTTTTGGTCATCCCTACAAATGGTTGACCATATCTATATTTACTTCCAAGAAAATATCACACAACACCTAAACCTATGGTGACTATTTGCTTCCCTATCCAACTATCGTAAACACATGACTAAACTTTGGTGATTTGGTGAAGACAGATGGTGCCACTACTCAGCCGGATCCGGAGGAGACCTTCTGCTCCTCGCCAGTGGAGTGTGAGGAAGACAGCCGCGTGGTGACGGTGGTGACCTCCGACGTCGCTGGGAACATGGTGGCGAACTCGTCGAAAGACTCGCTGTATCCGTAGAACAACCTGTTGTTGCTGGCTAGATCTTTCGGCGGCATCTCCGGCACCGGCGCGGCGCCTTCGAGGATCTGCACGGCTTGCCTCATGCTCGGCCGGCACCGGGGATCAGGGTGAGAGCAGAGCAGGCCGAGCTTGAGCACGAGCTCGACGTCGGCCTCGTCGCACTTGCCAATCTTTGGGTCCCTGGCTTCCACGATCCTCCCGGCCTTCCAGCACTCGAGGACGAGGTCGACGAGCCCCGGCGAGTCGAGGTCGTCGTTGCGCTCCATGGGCCGCCGGCCGCACGCCACCTCGAGCAGGAAGGCGCCGAACGCGAACACGTCGGTGCTCGTGGTGGCCTTGCCCGTCTTGCTCATCTCCGGCTCTAGGTACCCCAGCGTCCCGATGACGTGCGTCGTCTGCGGGTTGCCGCCGTGGTCGTACAGCCGCGCGAGGCCGAAGTCGCTGAGCTTGCCGTTCATGTCGGCGTCAAGGAGCACGTTGGCGGACTTGATGTCGCGGTGCACCACGACCTGCTCCCACCCCTCGTGCAGGTACAGCAGCCCGGCGGCGATGTCCCGGACGATCTTGGCGCGCTGCTCCCAGCTCAGCACCGGCTTGCTGCCGGCGTCGAACAGGCGCCTGTCGAGACTGCCGTTGACCATATAGTCATAGACGAGTATCAGCTCGCCCCGCCGCCGGCAGTAGCCGAGGAGCTGCACCAGGTTGCGGTGGCGCAGCCGGCTCATGCTGGCGATCTCGGACACGAACTCGCGCAGGCCCTGCCGGGAGCCGTGGGACACCTTCTTGACGGCGACCTCGGCGACCGCCGGCCGCCGGAGCACGCCGTGGTACACGCGGCCGAAGCCGCCTTCACCGATGACGTCGCGGAAACCCCCGGTCGCCGCGTGCAGGTCCTTGTAGCTGATCCGGTGAGGCCCGTACTCTATCTCCCAGTCCTCTTCCTCCCCGGCGAACCGCCAGCGCCTGATGACGAGCGCTGCGACTGCCACCGACGCTAGGAGGAGTACCACGACGACAGTGAGGGACAGCGTGACGACCAGTAGCTGCGACGGCGTCTTCTTGGACGACCTTGACGTCGGGACAGACGGGAGCTTCGAGAGGTCGAGGTCCGGCGCGCGGCCGCCGCCTAGGCGGAAACTCCAGCCAAGAACGTAGTGAGAGCTCGAGGCCGCGCCGTTCGCCGCCGTGAAACCGATGTACGTCTCGTCGGCCACGGCCAACGAGAGGTTGACGACGGAAGACACGAGCGGGACGGCCGGCCTGGGCTTGCGCGCCGGCGCCACCGTCACATCCAGGCGCATGCTCGCGCCATCGTACTCGACCCAAGCCTGCAGGGGCTCCCCGCTGACCAGATTGATGTTGACGAGGCTGCCGCCGACGTCGACGTACGCCGCCGGCGCTGAGCTCACGGACACCAGGCCGTTGACGTCGATGCCGACGTGGTTGTCGTTGATGTCGTTAAACTCCTCGTCCTTGGCCGTGTCGAGCTCGACGGCGACGACCCCGCTCCTCATCCTCCCCGTGTCGTCCGATGTGTTAAACAGTCCGAGGTTCTTCCCGGCCACAGCGCCGGGTAGGGTCGGCGATGGCGCCAGCGCGAAGGCGATCCCGTGGCCGTGCGCGTCGTCGTGCCGCGGCACCATGGCGAACACGAAGGTGGTGGAGAAGGACCACGGCCGCGGCGCGCCCGTGGAGGAGGAGGAGGAGGAGGAGGCGTCGTCCCAGAAGCGGAGCGGCACGGGGTAGAAGCCGTGCCCGAACACCTCGTTGGTCTCGTTGGTGAGCTGCAGGAGGCCGGAGGAGGTGACGACGGCCGCGCCGCTCGTCGTGACGTTGCCGCGCACGGCGAAGCCGGTTAGCACGAACTCTACGGCGGCTGCGCCGGCCGCCGATCCGCCTCGGGCGACGAGGAGCATGACGGCCACCCGCACGGCAAGAGCGGCCGCTGGCATCGCGGAACGAGGCAGTGACCTGTAGGACTGGGGTGGCTGCCAGCGACGACCAAAGCCGCGGGTGTGCGTCTGCTTATATCAGGTCGGGTCCGGCGCTGTGGAACGGAATCTGGGACTCGCTGAAAGGAATGGAATCAGGCGCTCCATCGGTTACTCGTTGGTAGTTGCCTGCTGCCGGTCGGGTCGTAGGTGTTGGTCTGCTGGTGGCGTCGTCGCTGCCTCGATCAGCTGGTGGTCCGCGAGAGGGACGTGGAAGTGGACGGCACCGGAGGGGGTCGGGACCGGGAGCCCGCCAGCCCGGGACCGGGCGGGGACGGGTTGGCTGCTCCTGCTCGCGGCTCGCGGGTGGGCATGACAAGGATGGCATGGCGGGGCTAGAAATTAAAACGACAGGTCTTGATTGGCGACGTTTGCAATTGGGGCCTTGTTTAGATGACATCAAAATTCCAAGTTTTTTCACTCTCTCTCCATCACATCAATTTTTAGCCGCTTGCATGGAGTATTAAATGTAGATAAAAAAAATAACTAATTACACAGTTTAGTTGGAAATCACGAGATGAATCTTTTGAGCCTAGTTGGTCCACGATTGGACAATATTTATCAAATAAGACGAAAGTGGTACTATTCATCGGGCTGAAATTTTTTCAGCATCTAAACGAGGCCTGGATTGGAATTTTTGAACTCCAGCTCCTATGATCCTATCCTACTAGCTGTTTAGCAGTGTGTGTCAGTGTGTCGAAGCTGACTGTTGAGTCAGTAGTGTTCAGATGCATGCCGGGAGTAATTAATTCAGTTCCACACGGCTGTCTCGTCAAGGCGGCTTCTTGTCAGAGATATCAGGGAGCCAGATTGGGAGGCTGTTTAGTTGGCAAAATTTTGGCGAAACGCTACTGTATCAGTTTCGTTGTTATTTGGCAAATATTGTCCAATCATAGTCTAATTAGGCTTAAAAGATTTGTCTCGTTCATTTCGTCTAAACTGTGTAATTAGTTTTATTTTTTATCTATATTTAATGCTTCGTGCATACGTTCAAAAATTCGATGTGACAGGAAATCTGAAAAATTTGGCAAAATTTTTGGCATCTAAACGGTGCATGGGTGATTTTACAGAGCAAAGTTACATTGTAACTTTCATGCGATCTCCACCCTCCATTCCCTATCCAACGACTCAGCACGCATTCAAAGCAAAGGCTTGCAACAGTTAGCATTTTTCGTCCACTCCGGCGGGCGATTTTTATATTTAACCTCTTTTTTAATAAATATTTCAATATTAACCGTCCTAGAAAATAATTTGCATCCGGTAGCCCTTTTTGTCGCGCCATTCCTAATGGCGCGACCAAATAACATAGTCGCGCCACATGCGTTGACCTGACAAGATACGACACATTTGACGGCGTTTCCGACATGAAAAAGTTCGTCGCGCCACCCATGTTGGCGTGACAGTACAGTCTTGTCGCGCCACCGGGAATGGCGCGACGAGACTGAATTTTTTAAAAATCATAACTCTTCAATACGACGTCGGATGAAGATGATTTTTATATGAAAATTGTAGCTCTCGATGAGATCTACAACTTTGTAGTTTTGAGTTTTTTTGTTTGACGAAGTTAAGATGCTCAAAAAAATTATATAAACTTTCAGCACCAAAATAATCACGTATTAGTGATTGTTGCATTATGAAAATCGTATCTTTTTTGAATGGATTCAAACAAAGATATAATTTATATAAAAATTGTAGCTCTCAATGAGGTATACAACGTTGTAGTTCTGAGGTTTTACATTTAAGGTCGTTAAGACCCCATTTAAGGTCGACAAGACTGTACTGTCACGCCAACAGGGGTGGCGCAACAAACTTTTCCATGTCGGAAACACCGTCGAATGTGCCGTATCTTGTCACGCCAACGCATGTGGCGCGACTATGTGGTCCCAGAAAATAATTTGCATTCGGTAGCCCTTTTTGGTCGCGCCCAAAAAGGACTACCGGATGCAAATTATTTTCTGGGACGGTTAATATTAAAATATTTATTAAAAAAGGGGGTTAAATATAAAAATCGCCCCACTCCGTCAGACGACAGCTGTCTGCGGCAGATCCATGCCGGTGATCATGACCAGCTCTGGTGGGCTGGGCGAGGACGCGCAGCAGGCCCGACCACTGGATCCCGTAGCCGAGGCCGTAGTCAACCATATGCAGGTGGCGCCCGCCGCCATCGATGGCGGCGGCGGCGTCGTAGACAGTCCTGTTGGAGAAGACAAGGCCGCGAAGCTCGAAGAGGGAATCGACGGTGCGAGACTCTGAGCTCGTTGTGGATCATGGACGGGGGTGAGGTGGTGGCGCTTGGGGGGGTGCCTGCGGGCTGCTGCCGCCATGGTCATGGGCGAGCTTCGATGTGCGTGGGCCACTGGGCCTCCGGCCGCGGGGCAAGCGAGCTCTGCAGTGCGCATGGGCTTTTCTAGGAGCGAGCAGCGGTCATATGAACGTGGCATCGGACGTGACTTTCTCGCAGGTGAGGCAGCAGCCGATAGCTGGAGTTGCTGAATGTGGACAGCATGCTGCTGCGGCTCTCCGTGGATCCCCGTGTAGTAGGCGTGGCATGGAGGAGGCAAGGAGCACGGCGAGGCCGACACGGCGGTGGTACAGCACGGCGACCTGTTACTGTTAGACGCGTGCGCGCTTGTGCAACACGTGGCGCTAGCGCCGGCTCATCAGCTTGGATGAGTTCGCGGCGCTCAATGCCACCATCGCGGGGGACGCGGCCACCATCGAGGACCTGCGCCACGCCTTCTGCTTCTTCGACGCCGACGGCAATGGCACCATGTTCACCACCAAGCTTGCCATCCACGGCGGCGTGGGCCCGAACTTGCCGGAGCACCGCCAGGCGGAGGCGAAGCGCGTGCTGGCGGCCTGGCGCGGTGCCTGGCGGCCAACGTTGTGTGCGTGCACGCCAGCGCGTGGGGCAGCGTGGCGAGCGGCCGGCCGGCGGGGCACAACAGGCCACGGCGAGCGGGCGGCCATCGCGGCCTCGTGGGCACGGCATGCGGTGAGCGCGCGGCGAGCAGGCCATCGTGGACATGGGATTCAGTGAGCGCGCGCCGCCATCGCGGAGGGCGGCGCAGCGAACGTGCGCGGCCGTCGTGGCTAGCTTGCGGCCGGCGCTGTGCGCGTGCATGTCCAGCTCGGAGGGAGGCGTGTCGAGCGGCCGACCGGCGTGGGCACACAATGCGGCAAGCGTGCGCGGTTGGTACGAGCTGGTGGCCGTGCGGGGGACGTTCGCGTGAAAGAAGAAACAAGACACAGGCCTTGAATCGATCTCCCTCGTTGCATCTTGATTGGACGATGGTTAGCAGTGGGAAAGTTACAACGTGACTTTGCGAAGGAAAGTCACTGAATCTGCCTCCAGATATCAGCATCACAGGAAAATTAGGTACTATATTTACTTAATTGCTTTTGGAACGCAGGCAAGAGTGGAAAATTAAGTTATTACTAGATGACTATGAACTTCTAGATTCCCGGACCCAATGGTGGACTTCTACAAGGAGAAGTGCACTGGTGACATCTGCTCTGAGTTCACCCGCCACCTTGGTGAATATGACCCGATGATTGGTGAGGCGCTGGCGGCGTGTGCGGAGGCTGTCAACAGGCCCCTGTCCTTCTCCCCACCTGGGATTCCTTTGGAGGAGGAGCTGTACTCTCCAGTGTACACGCCTGGAGTGCAGCAGGAGGTTGATGGCCATGTTATCACTACTGGCATCACAGAGCAGGTTGCAGAGATGATTTTGGGTGAACGCAGAAACAGCATAGTGGATAGCATTTTCGTGCCTTGTGAGCAGCCTATCCTGGAGACGCCTGCTGTCCAGAAGCAGCAGGGCAAGGCCTCAGGGAGAGCAAAGGCTGTGAAGACTGCAGTGGGGGGATTGAGGAGAAGCACCCGACAGAAGGCGAAGGTCTGTTCAGTCCCGGTTGCCAAGCGTGCAACCCACCGCCTGATCAAGGCGTTCGAGGTGGTTGGCCCAAACGAGCCGATCGGGGAAGAGGCGCTAGAGGCTTTTGCCAACAAATTTGGCACGCCCCTTACCCCAGAGCAGATTGATGCAGTGAGGAAGCTGACTTCCCTGGACAGTGGGGCTGTGCTAGCGGCGTCGGCGCAGCTGGTGGCAGCAGAGGGGGCCGATGCCATGGAGGATGCGGACTTGTGAGGATGTCAATCTCTGGTCTCCTGCAAGCCCAGTCTATGTCATGTTAGTTAACTGTTATTCGGTCGTGTTAGCAAGGTGTTGGTTTGTGTTGGTAAGCGGGCAGCTCAGTGTTGTATTGGGCCATGCTTGCATGGGAGTAGTCCATGTCTTAGTTCCTACACAGAAGTTGTTGGAAGTCTGTAGTAGCTGCAGGATGATAGCTGGTACGAAGGAGTGCAAGTGTTGTGTTGCTGGTCTTCTTCCTCAGATGATGGCTAGGAGCCAGACTAGGTCGGTTTGCTTGATGCCTGCCAAGTGTGCCTGTGTTCCAGTGCTATTGTTAGTAGTATCAATGTTGTTTTATGGATAACAACGACCTCATCATCTTGAACTGGAACGTCAGAGGCCTAAATGATGCTGCGCACAGAGAACTTGTCAGAGAGACTGTAATCTGCTCTAAACCAAACATAGTGTGTCTGCAAGAAACCAAGCTAAGCAGTATTGATGCTGGCCTTGCACACGAGACTCTCGGTCAGCATCTTGATTCTTACCTGGAGTTGGGTGCCCAGGGGACTACAGGGGGAATCCTATTGGCCTGGAACAAGGAGATGATTTCGGTAACAAATGCAGTGAACAGATCCTTCACCATATCAGCAATGGTCAGAGTTTCATCCATGAATGCTTCGTTCTTACTGACAACGTGCTATGGCCCAGCAGATGACAGCAGAAAGGATGAATTCCTAGCTGAAATGCAAGATATCAAACCAAACACTGCTATACCGTGGATGATTATAGGAGATTTCAACCTCATATACCAAGCAACTGACAAAAATAACCTGAACCTGAACAGGAGATTAATGGGCAAATTTAGAAGAACTTTGGATGAATGTGAGCTCATGGAGATGACATTGCAGAATAGGAGATACACATGGTCAAATGAAAGGGAAAACCCAACCTTGGTGCGACTGGACAGATTTTTTTGCAACTCTGAATGGGAAGCGACGTTCCCAAATTTCGCGCTAAGTGCATTGGCAACTGGTGCCTCTGATCACTGTCCCCTAATCCTCACCCACCAAGAACGGGCACCAAGGAAGGCGATTTTTAAATTTGAAAACCACTGGCTCAGGATTAATGGCTTCCGTGAGGTGGTGCAGACTGCCTGGAACAAGCAGCAGCTCGGTTCGGCGCATACTGTACTGAGAAAGAAGCTGGCAGAGACTGCACGGGCACTGCATGGTTGGAGCAAACCTCTATTCAGTAATGCACGGCTTCAGTTACACATTGCAAATGAGGTAATATTTAGGCTTGACATAGCTCAGGAAAATCGACAGCTTTCAAACGAAGAGATGACCTTGAGACAAGACCTCAAAGTCAGGCTGTTGGGTTTGGCAGCATTGGAAAGAAGTAGAAGAAGACAAGCATCTAGAATCAACTATATAAAGTCGGGTGATGCATGCACGAGATTTTTCCACTTAAAGATGGCTGCCAGAAAAAGAAGACAGTACATACCGTCCCTTAAAAAGCAAGATGGCACCTTGGTCTGGAACCATGACGACAAACATCAAGTGTTACAGGACTACTTTGAGAATTTGATTGGAAAAAAGATGAGAAGGCTTAGGACATTCCAGTGGCCAAACATCCAACTCAACTCTCTGCAGCAGCTGCCGGAACTTGAGTTGGACAGACCTTTCACTGAAAGTGAGATCGAGCATGCAGTGAAATGCCTACCTAATGAAAAGGCGCCTGGGCCTGATGGTTTCACCAATGATTTCTACAAGCACTGTTGGGAGATAATTAAAGTGGATGTCCTAAGTGCTTTCCATAGTTTCCATATACAGCACAGTGGGGCCCTGGAACATTTGAACCGTGCTCATGTGGTGCTGATTCCAAAAGTAGAAATTGCAACCGAGCCAAAGGATTTTCGACCAATAAGTCTTATCCACTCCTTCGCGAAGCTCCTAACAAAGGTGTTGGCAATCAGATTAGCAACATATATTGACAAGCTCATCCCCACAGCCCAGAGTGCATTCATTAGGAAGAGATGCATTCAAGAGAACTTCATGTACGTTAGGGGGCTGGCAAGATACTATCACAGGACAAAGACGCCGGCCTGCCTTATCAAGCTGGACATAACCAAAGCGTTTGATTCGGTCTCATGGGAATATTTACTTGAACTACTCAGCAGAAGAGGTTTCCTGACAAAATGGATCGACTGGTTAGCGATAATCCTCAAATCATCCTCCGCTTCTATCATGTTGAATGGCTATCCAGGTCATGACATAAGGCACTCAAGGGGGCTCAGGCAGGGAGACCCCCTATCGCCGTATCTTTTCATCCTGGCAATCGATGTTCTCAACAACATCTTCGAACTTGCCACACAACAAGGTTTCCTGTCAAAGCTGAAGGGTCGGCAGGCAAGTCTACGAATTTCAATGTATGCGGATGATGCGGTCATTTTCACAAATCCAAGAAGAGAAGACATTACCTGTATCATGGAGATCATGAACGCATTCGGCGAAGCCACAGGACTAAAAATCAACATGCAAAAAAGCACGGTAGCGACAATTAGATGTGCTGGCCTTGACATGGATGATGTGCTACATGATTTCCTAGGCCCGAGAGTGAGCTTCCCTACGCAATACTTGGGACTGCCACTCACGCTTGGGAGGCTCAAAATGGTGCACCTGCAGTACATCCAAGATAGAGCCAAAGGAAAGATAGCAGGCTGGCAGGGGCGCTTGCTAAATGTTGCTGGACGGAGAGAGTTAGTCCGATCAGTCCTCAGTTCCCTTCCGGTGTACTTACTAACTGTGGTGAAGGCGCCAAAAAACTTCCTGAAGGAGCTCGACAAAATACGACGACGATTCCTCTGGGCCGGTGACAAGGAACTTACAGGTGGAAAATGTAAGGTGGCTTGGATTAAGGTCTGCACTCCAATGGTAAATGGGGGCTTAGGCATTATTGAACTTGAAAAGTTCAGTAGAGCTTTGAGGTTGCGGTGGCTATGGTTCTCTTGGGATGACAGAGGTCGACCGTGGAAAGGAATGGAGCTGCCAGTGGACAAGGATGACAGAGCACTCTTCAATGCGGCAACAATAGTGACTTTAGGGAATGGCAACACGGCTTCATTCTGGACCTCCCGATGGCTTCAAGGAGAGGCCCCTGCAACACTCTTCCCAACCTTGTTCAAACATAGCAAAAGGAAGAACAGAACAGTAAAGCAAGCCCTTACAGACAACAAATGGGTGAGTGATGTGGATCACAACATGAATGTGCAACTAATATCAGAGTTTGTGGACTTATGGGGGCGGCTGCAGGGCATAGTGCTGCTGCCATTGCAGGAGGACAAAATCATTTGGCTCCATACCTCTGATGGTCAGTACACAGCGAGATCGGCATATAAACTGCAATTCATTGGAATGACTACATCTATGTCAGCTGAGATCACCTGGACGACGAAAGCACCACCGAAATGCCGGTTCTTCACTTGGTTGATGTTACAGAACAGAATCTGGACAGCTGCGCGCCTACAGATTCGGGGATGGCCAAATGAATATTTCTGTCCGCTGTGCATAAGAAACCTAGAGACAGTCTTACACCTTTTTCACGAATGTTGCTTCTCTAGAATCATTTGGGGAAAGGTTGGCACGTGGATCATGGCAGGGGAACTGCGGCCGGCAAATTGGGGCCAGGCTAATGACTTGGGACAGTGGTTTGTCGACATGGGCAGCAGCGGTCAGAGAAGTACTAGAGACGGTGTACGGTCAATGATCATGCTAACCGTCTGGGAAATTTGGAAAGAAAGAAACAACCGTGTTTTCAGCAAGATCACCAGAACTTCTGAACAAGTCTTCAGTGCAATTCAGGATGAGGCTAAGATATGGATACGTGCTGGGAATAGAGGTCTGGAAATGGTGCTGCTGTTGACGGCGCTGCATCCAGGAGGGGCGCCAATTGGGCATACAGTTTAGATGATTATTTTTCTTAGGATTAGCTGTTACAAGTGTTATGTAATTTAGCTTATGAACTGTAGGGGTGGTGTGGTCTTCACTGGATTGTGAAACCATGCAAAAATGGGCGCTCCTTGCGCCACAGAACTGTACTAGCACTGCTCTTCTCTTATCAATGAAAGCCGGTAACGGATCTTTCGAAAAAAAAAGTTATTTACTTAGTTTGTGATGTGGATGGCGGTGAGCTTATCAAGTTATTTCGTTGTGATAAACAACTATGTGATGATGAGTTGCTATGGATGATGAAATAGTTAGGTTAGATTCAAGTTGCTATGTGATTGGTAGATTAATTGGTAGATAACTATGAAATAGTTAGGTTAGATTGTTCGAGTTAAGTATCTATATGATTGATGTTGAGTTGTATGTGATTGGTAGATTAATTGGTTACAAAATTACAAATTAATTGAGACTCTATTAACTGCATAGTTACATACTTGAGATTAACTTAGACTCGTATGATCAAAATTTGAGACTCTTGTTGCTGCACAGTTATATATATACGAGATGAATTGGGACTGTTATGATGGATTTGAGACCAAATGAATAGATATATGTAGTTATAGTGAAGAGCTTAGCTGTACATGGTTTCATATTCAAACTAGGTGAACATGTCTTTTGTGCAATTCATTCATAACAATGATAAATTATTATGAACTTGGCATATGAATTTGGTTGTAAAATTCTAGACATGGACTGTGATTTTTCCCCCAATGATTGTGAGTACCAATAATGATTGCCAACCAATCATATATGCCAACATACTTGGTTCATGCTAAGTTACTTTTGATCACCTTCTGGACATGACAACCATCTACAGGTAACAAAGAGCACAAGGACCGAGAAAAAGTTCACTTTGGTAAACCCGAGGCAGCTGTAAATTATCAGCACGGCAGCTATTATACTGTGTTTTTCTCTCACAACAAACGATATTTTTCAATATCAGCATAAGCCAAATTTCAGCGAAACGAATAGGGCCAGTATGAATTTGTGATTTTTGTTTGGCTATAGTAAATCGGTAGAGATGCTATCATCCCCACAAATACATTAGTAATTAGTATTTGTGTGATACTCTATTATTTATGTCGGCACATGATTAGAGCCGACATGATTGCACTATTATCCTTGCTGCCATTGAAGTTGATCAGGTCGTCGTCTCTATAGTTCTAGTCAGATAGTAACTAGTAACACGGACGAAGGTTAGCATATTGATGAGGAAGTGTTCTACAGTAGTGATAGCATGAAAGGAATACGGATTACTTGTATGTATATATAAATGTCATCGCCCATCATTTAACATATGGCAAAGACTCGTAATAACAGGATCAGTAGACCACCGATTACAAAAGCTATTGACAAAGCATGCATTCAAGCAGTGGACAATGGGTTCAGTGACTCCAAGAATTTTTAACGGTGGAGAACTCTCTAAGGAAGATTTATTTCTCTGTTTATATATATGAAAGAAGGTTTTTCTCTGTTTATTTCTTAGGAGAGTACTGTGTAGAGTGTAGTTCTAGCCAGAGTCACACACCGTGCTGGCTGCTGGGCAACTAAACTGACAGGGCCGGGGTTAGCTCTAAGTTGTAGGCTTTGCCTAACTTACGGGGCAGCTGATACTGAACGAAAGTCAACTGAGGACGAACGGCCCGGGCAAGCAGAGGGTACTGCGTGCATGTGCATATCACAATCTCAAGGAGTACTTGACCACCGTGTCTATCGTCCATTGCACCACACACCTACTACACTACACCAAACCAAACAACCACCCTTGCATCATTTGTATGCAAGCCAAACAGGTAGTACTTTTTTTTTTCTTTCGCGAACGTGCCTAGCACGTGTCAAACAGGCAGTACTGCTTCCTGCATTCCAGGAAGGGGCCCAAGAATAGACAACAATATATACGAGTGGAATTTGTCACTGTATTTCGAAATCACTGTGTGTCGTGCCGTTCACTACTAAACTTGCTCTCATCAACAAGCACCTCGGCGCGCGGCGGCAGGCATCAGCAGTGCAGGACTGACCCGGCCTGGATCGCAGATTAACTGACGATGTGTCATTGCCTTGCCTCACGGGACACGTGTTGTGATGAGTGATGGAGAACTATGGTCGTTGCAGTTTACTCCGCCCGTCCCAGAAAGAAAGTCGCTATAGAATGCGTACAGGTCACAACTTTTTTAATTTTAACTAGGTTTGTAGAAAATACATACAACATTTATATCTCCAAATAAACTTATTATGAAAACATATTCAGCGATCTATATATACTAATTATATATTATAAATGTTAATATTCTTTTATATATAATTGGTCAAAGTTAAAAAGATATTTTAGAACAGAGAGGGTACATTGCCTGCAGGCTCAATGTGGTCCCCAGCATCGTCATGGTCTCCCACATTCAATTTGATTTCTTTCAATACTTTTGGGCTTGTTTAGTTGGTGAAAAAGTTTGGGTTCGGCTACTGTAGCACTTTTCGTTTTATTTGACAATTTGTGTCCAATCATGGACTAATTAGGCTCAAAAGATTTGTCTCGTGATTTATAACTAAACTGTGTAATTAGTTTTTTCTTTCGTCTACATTTAGTACTCCATGCATGTGCCGCAAGATTTGATGTGACAGGTACTGTAGCACTTTTTGGGTTCACTTTTTGTGAACTAAATAGGCTCTTTGTCGCTCTCTCGTGTCTTGTCCGTTTTATCAATTTCATCATTATGTTCATCGCGACAAAGTCCAAAAAATGACATCTTTTAATATGTTGCATACGCATAAAACTTTTTTTTTAGCTAACCAACGACCACGCAATGCAACTCACATATACAAATGCACGTTTACGGCTTACCTCTAAGTACACACGTACGCACGCTCTATTCCTTTAAGCACCTCCGATCAAACGAGAGAATGACACAACAAATCTTGAAACTGACAACACCTCATGTGGAAATATACAATCTTACGAATTTAAAGCTGCTAAGACGCATCAACAGCCTTACTACAGCCATTCATTGGCCAATATTTGTTCCGTACCATGAAGGCTATCGATCGATCCATGTCAGCACCATCCACCGCCCCATCAAGGTTGTTGTCAACACTATCTTTTGTGTATGTGTTTACTTGTGCTTTGTGTGTTGGTAATTTGTTCTTGTAACAGCCTCTTTAATTTCATGG
Organism: Saccharum hybrid cultivar R570; assembly: GCA_038087645.1. Taxonomy (NCBI): domain Eukaryota; kingdom Viridiplantae; phylum Streptophyta; class Magnoliopsida; order Poales; family Poaceae; genus Saccharum; species Saccharum hybrid cultivar. The sequence goes on along the minus strand of JAQSUU010000044.1, from coordinate 524,327 downwards.
TGACGACATTCGTACTGCCAGCTCTCAACTAGTCTAGAGAATATGACATGGATCCAGAAGTATTCGTGTTTTTATGTTAGGGTAGTAGTCTCTAGGATTGTTTGTCACCCAAGTCATCATCATGTAATATATACGTATTATAAACAACACTCAACACATGAGGTTTAGTACAGATAATCCACAATTCGTAGTGTATTCATATTTTTCACATTGGCACTATGATCAGGGGGTAAATCTTCCATGGTCATCTTACCATGATTCATGATCCCATGAACTCTTTTAGATCTCGTTTTTTAGTTTGCCATCTAGGAAACAATAGTTTTCCAAAAAAAACTGAGCACATCGTCCTTGAGTTTTCAAGTTTTTGGAGTTTAGCCTTGGTTATAAGTTTGGGCTGACCGAACCAAGAAATGATATGACCAAACTAGTAGTAGGTGACTGGATTGTGGAATGTGGATAGACCATTGTTCTCCGGCCCAGTGGCCCGTCTGAGCAAAGTAGCAAACCAACTGCATGGAGATTAGTCAACCATGCAGCCAACAAATCACATGCAGAGAATCATATATATGTGCCTTTCTTCCATTTATCTGCAAAAATGTTAAAAAGACCTGTTTTAAAAGCTCTGAATTTAAAAGGAGCTCTTTATCCAGGAAGACGACGAGCAGAGTATTTTGGTCCTTCAAATATTTAGAGTTCAGATATCTTCCGGTGCTCCAGTCCATCTTGGTCAAAAAGTAGGCTTTTACGGTTATATTTTACCTAGGCTTTTAGGTTCTTGTGATCCTTTTTTGTTGATAAGCAGGTTGATATATATTTCAGTTCCTTCAAGCCAAGGCCATGCTTCACACTTGCTTCTTAGGGAGTGTTTGTATCGCCCGGACTAAAATTTAGTCCTGACTTTAGATGTCAAATAGCAAAACTAAACATGCACTAAATATGGACTAAAAGAACTAATAGAGGCTGATTGATAGTTAGAACTATTAGAAAAAAAATTAGTTCAAGATTAATCCATGTTTAGCCCATTATCTTATGATGGACTAATTTTAGTCCTGTGATCCAACGCGCCCATAACGGTTGGTTCAGAGGATGGGCCGGGGCAGAGTGGGACGATCCCACTTTCACTGTTGTTTGGTTGTTTGGTTTGGGAACAAAGGACGGAGTCATCCCCAGAGGGAAATATTCCTCTAGATTTGAGGACAAATTCGTCTTCCCAAAAAATATGTTACACACTTATCCCTTGGTGACGTTGTTGTCTTCCATCTCTTCGCTTCTCCTCTTCTAGGAGTGGGTAGGGGAGGGCAGGCGCAGATGTCTGACGGGGATGACATTGCTTGGGAAGGTGCCGCTGGGGATGATTGGAAGAGCCCACCGAGCTCTAGCACGCAGGCTACTAGGAGAGCCCTATAACACCCCGGGTGTTATAGTGCTAATTAATCTGTCATGTCATCATAATGCATTGCAAAGCATCCATGTTAGGTTAACCTTGTTATGCATCAACTAAAACGAGTTTACTTATCTAGATTGGATGTGCTTCTCAGTGGTGTGTCTCGAACTCGAAAACCCTAGTTTTGAATGCCACCGCAAATACTTAGTCCATGCCCTGCGTAATTTGAGGTGTGTGACCGTGTTGCACTCTAGTGTCAAGTGTATGGTATGAGCTCAAGTACAACACTAAAATAAAGCTCTAAGTTTGAGTTTGAGTTGGAGTCCCAAAACTTGTCACGAGTTTTCTGATTCGGATTCAAACTCAAATTTGGGGAAAAGTGTAAAAGAATTTCAAAAGCTAAATTGGTCAACCAAGAGTGGCATTTGGTCAACCATGTCATGTTGGTCCAAATGATGCCCTTGGGTGAGGTTTTGATCACTAAGTAATCACAACTCAAAGTAGCAACAAATTCCAATTGAAAATTCCTCCGAAAACCCTAAATTTCAAAACCCTGTTTTACCCCTTTTGAAATAATTCAAAATCTAAGAAAAATTTGGGAAAAAGTTCAAAACCAAGTTTGTAGAAATTTTCAAGGGCTACAACTTTGGTGTTTTGAGTTTTCAAAGTTTTAGTGTAAAATGTGGAGCAATTTTGAAAATAAACAAATTTCAGATTTAACTCATTTTGTCCCCAAACTAAGATTTCAAAATGGAGGTAGAATTTGAAAATGTTTTGAACAGCAAAGTTGTAGGGCTTGTTGAGATATGCAACTTTGGTGTTTGGAGATTTTGAAGTTTCAATATGAAATCAAAAGTAATTTCTAAATTACCAAATTCCAAAAAGGTGTCCCCTTTTGAATTTAAACTCAAATTTCAAAATCCAGTTAGGATTTGAAAAAGTGTTCAATACAAAAATTGTAGAGCTTGAAATTCTGAAGATTTCATATATTGGAAGTTTTTCAAGTTGTTACGTGAAATTGAAAGTAATTTGAAAAATCAGTTTGAATTCAGAGTTTTGGGGGGAGCTACAGTGCCACGCCAATCACCGACGGACACCGGCCGGTGTGGGCGCCGGCCGATCGCCGCCGTGGCCTTCCACGGCCTTCACGCGCGGTCGGGAACGCCAGCACGACGACGCGAGCAGTCCAGCGCTGTAGCCGCGACCGCTGCCTACATATATGACCGCGTCCAGTGAAACCGTTTTCCTTCTCCCTGTTTTCGCCACCGCCGCCGAGCAGCTCTGCCGCTCGCCGCTGCCGCCACCAAGCTGCCTCCGGCCACGCAGGCTGCACCAATCGAGTCGCCTCATCCTCGCGCACCTCGTGGACCACCGGAGTTCACCGTTTTCGCACCCAAGCCTCTGCGCCGCCTGCTCCCGTGCCCAACTCCGGTAACCCACCGCCATCCTTGCCTTCCCGTGGCCAGGCCACTCTAGCCGCTCCCCGTCGTCACCGAGAGCTCCACTACAACCGTGGTGAGCCACTGATGCTCCCCATCCTCTCAATTTGGTCGCTACTGCATTGTGTGCGCCGGCGTGCTGCTCCTGTGTCCACCGTGCCGCCATCGCCGTCGCTCGTGGGTCGCTAGGGCTCGAACCATGGCGCTACTTAGCAAAACGGAGTCGTGGGGTGGTGTAGATGGTGATGGTAGGGTCGGTTTGTCGACCGAGGCTTCGGTGACCGGCCGGCCACCGCGGGAGAGCGAGCGAGCGCGCGGGAGAGAAGGAGAGAGTGGGAGGTTGGCGATGACAGCTGGGCCGGCTTGTCAGAGAGAGAGAGGGAGAGCGCGCGAGCGCGGGCGAGGCCGGCCGCCTGCTGGGCCGCGTCGCTGGGCCGAGTGCAAGAGTGGGCGAGCGCGCGCGAGCAGTTCGTTCTGTGGGCCGGACCGGAGGGAAAGGAGGGAAGCAGCCCGGTTCGGATTTCGTTTTTGTTTTTCTTTTTCAAATAATGAATAGTGCTATTATTTGTTTATTTCACAAAAATTTGTGTAGAGTTCCAAAATTCATGAAAATTTTTGTGTAAGCTTCTCAATGTATAAACTATCTAGGAAAAATGTTAAATCATGAATTTGAATACTTTGTGCAGTAGAATTAATTAGTTCCAATAAAGATTAAATGCAACTTCCAGTAATTTTAATAATTAATTTATTAATCCAAAAATTATGAAATTTATTATGACACTGTTATAAATCATTCTTAATCCATATAAAAAGTTTGAGCTTATTTAGGCCAAGTTTGATCAACTGTTAATTATGCCCTAAATATTTAAATAGTAAATAAATGTTAATTTGAGAACTTTAAGTGTTGTGTGCCCTTTTGATTGAGTGATGTCCTTAGGTCACTACCCTTTGGTGATCTTTGGCACCTTAATTTCATGTTTGAGCTCGTTAGTAACTTACTTAGTGATAAAAGCTGGTATCGCTAGAGTTGTCGCCGCTAGTTAGTAGGTTTTTTGTTTGCGATTGTACCGTGAAGGTAAGTTGTACTCAAGTCGTAACTCGTAGCATGTTATCATCAAGCATCATGTTTATCATCGAGCATCATGTTAAAGCATGTTATGTACTCATGTAGTTTCCGCTTTCGAAGAAGCCGAAGTCGTCGAGCAAGCTTCCAGAGAAGAGCGATCGTCGGTGGGTTCCGGACCAGACGTTAGAGTTCTCGAGTCTGAGTCAGTCGTCGTGTCAGAGCAAGGCAAGCCCCGGTGTATTTAAACCCTACCTTGAGTTTTATAAATATTTTATTATTTATATTATGGTTTACTGCATTAAGTAATTAGGAGTTGAGTGATAACCTAATTGCTGCATTATCATCCTTGATTATTGCGATATCAACCTTGATACCTGTTTTACTGAAAATATGTAGTATGCTTCGCTATGCTTAGAAGTTAAGCTTTTAAATGAAATGTTTACATAGCCATGACGGCATACTTAATGAATATTGAAAGATGAGAATGAATTTGAAAGATCGGGCGGGTGGTTTGGCCACTGCTAACATGCATTGGGAAAGGAGTTCCAATGTAGTGTTTCCGCCTTGTCAGTTAAGGACCATCCGTTGTAAGTCGGCCTGTGTTTCGAGACTTTGCAACTAGCCTCATGCCTTGGGTAATCCCAAAATGTTAGTGATTCCATTACGAGAACGTCTAACCTCGCACTGGGAGTGGAGAGATGGCGGGAGTAGCGTGTACCCTCGGGGCTAGAATCGGGCCGGGTTCCAGGAGTACTGTACTCTCGGGTGGCGATGGACACGTTCTGGTTTTGGGAGATCTAAATGAGGGTTGATATATGCAAGATTTGGTTCTACATATGTCGTGATGTTAGAGATCCCCAGCTGGGTATAATCGGTTCTAATCGTCGTTGCTCCTTGGTTATGGAGACTTGATCACCTGACTTACAGCGTAGTTAAGAACTGGAATCGAAAGAAAGGATGTGAAGTGTTTTGATGATAATTACTTTGATCTAGATTAGGATCACCTAGAGTTGGTTAATGAACCATCAATGGTAAAAGTAAAATGTTGAAGATAAGGACTTACTTTAGTAAGCTTTTCTGCAAAAGAAAATTTGATTCTGGATTACCCGTACCTTGTTTCCCTAAAGCTAGCATGCCTTTGGAGTCTTTGTCTTAGTCGGGTAAGTCTTATTGAGTACTCTCGTACTCAGGGTTTGTTGAACCCCTTGTTGCAGGTGCGGTTCATGAACAAGTCTGCTTCGAGCCTTGTTGCATGACCGTCGTGGTTGAAGATAGTGACGACGAGTAGACTGTGTGGCCTTTGGGCAAGGCATCTCGCTTGTGTGTTCTAATAAAGTTACTACCGATACTTCTCTACTACTGGTTTGTAATAATGTTACATAAGGTTTGAAGTTTAAAAACTGGTTTGTAACCCTAAGTTATTGTAAGACTTCCGCTACTTTACTCTATTGAATATTTTGAATAAACTGTTGTAATATTGCAATACTCCTGTGATTGGATCCTGTTTGGAGGAAAACAGGCCTTTTAAGTTATGGTGAACATAAGTACGGCTGTCAGAGGTCATTATGGCAATGACGGGTACTTGTGGGCCATCATAATTAGGAGGTTCTGTGACAGCTGGTACCAGAGCATAATCACTCGAGTTATTGTAGTATTACTTTGCAAAACATCAAAATGTTTTGGGTCAAATAAACTTAATATTGATATTTTGGTCCAAATTGCTTTTGCTTATCTTAATCTATTCTATAGTTTTCTTAGCTCATATTTGAAAGCTTCGTAGTGAAGTATCATGTATAGTGCCCTATGTTATAACTATTGCATGTGTTACTTAATCTTTTCTGCTAGATCGTAAGTATGATGCATGCATCATGTTTAATTAACCTGCTTAAGTTACTTTCCCTTTTAAAGTGGTTTGGTTAAGTAAGGTTCAATCCTATTCATGCTAACCTTCAGATCCCTCCTATCTGTTCTCATCGTTCTAATTCTATCTTGCTTTAGGATGGCACGTGTGAAGGCGACTCCTCGTAAGAAAACAAGTCCACAAGGAGTGCCACGTCATCAGTTGGCCGTCAGAGGTGATGGAGCAAGCAGTAGCTGCAATCCGAACCCGGATTCAGAATCAGAGGTTGCAAGGCTTACATCAGAAGTGGAGCAACTGAAGCGCAACATGTGTTTTTGGAAGCAGTTCTAGAATGAGTCTCTGGAAAAGGAGACAGAAGCCAGGGCTCGTGTTCATGAGTTGGAGCTTTGTGCGACACACCTGGAGCAGTACAACACAATTCTGCATGAGGAGGTCCATAGGCTACATGATCTGATGAATCCCAATCATCAGCCCCAGGCAGTAGAAGATGATGTCGGTGCCGTGGTTGTTCCTGGTGGAGAGAACAATGAGGAAGAAGATCCAGAAGAAGATGAACCCATGATGGAAAGTGAGGATGATGCAAGTCATGTCACTGGTGCAAGTGCTCCAGAGGTTAAGGATGGAGTGATCATGATCAGCGATGATGATGAGGAGTGAAGTGTTGACATGGATGGCTATGTAATATAGTAGTCTTTCCTGCTTTCTAAGAACCTTAGTGGGTAGTTTCTTGCTTGCGAGCAAGTTTGTAATGAAAATAATGTAAGATAAGTTTGTGTGTGTATACATGTACTGTACTAACTGCTTTTTAATTCAATAAAGTGATGTAAACAAATATGGTTTGTGTACAATAGATGGACGGTACTGGAACTTCCCAGGAAGGGGACAATACTCCGAATCCCCTACCATTTCCACCTACCTTGGCAGAAGCTATTGCCGCACTGGTTAATGCCACTACCTTGTTGGCTTAGAATCAGAATAAGAATGGAAACCAGGGTCGTCGAGGCCGTAACAATGGAGGAGAAACCACTTATGTGGATTTCACCGATACCCGTCCACCAGTGTTCTCAAAGGCAGATCAGCCGCTAGAGGCGGATGACTGGCTCCGTACCATGGAGCAGAAGTTTAAACTTTTACAGTGCACGGAGCACCAGAAACCCGTGTTTGCAGCACATCAACTTAGAGGTGCCACAGGGGCATGGTGGGCGAATCTAGTCGTCGCACGGCCTGCTGGCCACCGTGTCACTTGGCAGGAGTTTTGTGATGCCTTCAGAGCACATTATATCCTAGATGGTGTCATGGCTATGAAGTTAGAAGAGTTTCTCTCGCTGAAGCAAGGGAACCAAACAGTTCTACAGTATGTGGGCAAATTCAATCATCTGTCCTAGTATGCAGCTGAATATGTGAACACCGATGCGAAGAAGAAAAGTTGTTTCATGAGAGGTTTGAGTACCAGAATCTAGGAAGCATTGGTCACCTGCTATAATGCCACGTACCATGAGATAGTCAATGTGGCTATTGCGTCAGAAGAGAAGTCCCGACTACACAAAGAGTCGAAGAAAAAGAAGCAAGTGTTTTCTAGTTCGTCTGGCAGCATTAAGAAGCGCCAGAAGTTTGTTTACCACCCTCAGAACCATTTCTGCCCAACTTATCGTCCACCGCAATACCAAGCTCAGCCGCAGACGTTTTTCCGTCCTACCGCAACCCTGCAATTTCAACAGCAGCCGAATGCCCCTGGTGTTCGAAACCAGACTCCAGTAACCCATAACTTTCCCTGTTACAATTGTGGAAAGCCAGGCCACTTTTCTAAGGACTGCCCGTATCCAAGGCAGTACAATCCCAATTATCCCAGAGCTCCCGTACCACAACAGCAACAACCTCAGAGCAAGAATAACAATCTGAATGTGCAGAAGGGTAAGGGTGAGAAGAAGAAGACCGGACATGTGTTCTACACTCAAGCAAGTGCAATCCCAGAGGGAGAACCTGTTATGATGGGTATGTTCCCTGTTGCTAATCATCCCGCAGTACTGTTATTTGATTCAGGTGCATCGCATACATTCATAAATTGCACCTTTGTTGTTAAGCATGACATTCCAATTATGGGAACACAAGAAGATTTCTTTATTCAGTCGCCCGGGGGACGACTGTGTACTAAGGAGATGGAACATGACGTACCTGTAGAGTTAGGTGGGCATATATTTCCTACCTCAATGATAATATTACAGAAACAGGATATAGATGTAATCCTGGGTATGAATTGGATGTACCAAAGAGGAGCCATTATAGATGCACTGCACATAACTATAAGGTTGAACCTGTCAGATAATAAATCTCATCTTCTTATCCAACTTCCTATTCCCAAGAGAACCGTTGAAAGGATATGTGCAACTTCAGTACAGGAGATTTGTGATATACCGGTAGTCTGTGAATTTCCAGATGTGTTTCTAGATGATCTACCAGGTCTACCACTGGACAGAGATGTAGAGTTTGTGATTGAGTTAAAACCGGGTACTGCCCCAATATCCCGGAGAGCTTATAGAATGCCACCCAATGAATTGGCAGAACTTAAGGATCAATTGCAAGAGTTACGTGACAAAGGTTTTATCAGACCCAGTTCCTCACCATGGGGATGTCTGGCTCTTTTTGTCAAGAAGAAAGATCAGACTTTAAGGATGTGTGTTGACTATCGACCGTTGAATGAAGTAACCATTAAGAATAAATATCCGTTGCCTCGCATTGATCTACTCTTTGATCAACTTGTGGGGGCAAAGGTATTTTCAAAGATCGATCTTCGATCAGGGTACCATCAAATCAAGATTCGACCTGAAGACATCCCAAAGACTGCATTCACCACCAGATATGGACTGTATGAATACCTAGTTATGTCTTTTGGTCTCACCAATGCACCGGCACATTTCATGTATCTGATGAACTCAGTTTTCATGCCGAAGCTTGACAAGTTTGTGGTTGTGTTTATTGATGATATTCTGGTATACTCCAAAAGTGAAGAAGAGCATGTTGAGCATCTCAGAGTTGTTCTGACTCGTCTGAGAGATCATCAACTGTATGCCAAGTTCAGTAAATGTGAGTTTTGGTTAAGAGAAGTGCAATTCTTAGGACATGTGTTGTCAGCCGAAGGAGTAGCAGTAGATCCTGGTAAGGTGGAAGATATTCTGAATTGGAAACCACCCATCTTAGTTCATGAAGTCCGAAGTTTTCTGGGAATGGCGGGTTATTACCGTCGATTCATACCTGACTTTTCAAAGGTAGCCAAGCCAATCACAGAGTTATTAAAGAATCAAACAAAGTTCATATGGTCTCCAGAATCAAACAAAGTTTATATGGTCTCCAGAATGTGAGAAAGCTTTTAGAATCTTAAAGAAGTCATTGACAACTGCTCCAGTTTTGGCACAGCCAGATATAGAAAAGCCATTTGATGTTTACTGTGATGCCTCGGGTATTGGCCTTGGTTGTGTATTGATGCAAAAAGGCTGAGTCATTGCTTATGCCTCGAGACAGTTGAAGCGCCATGAAGAGCATTATCCGACACATGATCTTGAACTAGCAGCTGTGGTTCATGCTTTGAAAATCTGGCGTCATTACTTATTAGGTAATACTTGCCACATGTATACAGATCACAAGAGCTTAAAGTATATCTTTACTCAGTCAGAATTGAATATGAGGCAAAGAAGGTGGCTTGAATTAATAAAGGACTATGATTTAGAAGTACACTACCACCCTAGAAAAGCAAATGTTGTTGCCGATGTACTCAGTAGAAAGAATCATTGCAATTGCATGACTGTGAAGCCAATGGATTACAGTTTATGTTACGAATTGGAAAAGTTAAATATTGAAATAGTTCAACAAGGTCAGTTGACTAATGTCATAGTAGAATCAACAATCAAAGATTAAATTGTATCTACTCAGAGAAAGAATTCCGGAATAGCTCACATCAAGGAAAAAGTTAGAACTGGTCAATAGACAGATTTCAGTATTGATGATACAGATGTGCTGTGGTTTAAGAATCGGCTAGTGGTCCCAAAGGTTCCAGAATTACGTCAGCTCATTCTTGATGAAGCACATAGTACAAGGTTTTCTATTCATCTAGGGAGTAATAAGATGTATCAAGATTTGAAACAGAGATTCTGGTGGACTAAAATGAAAATTGAGATCGCCAAGTATATTGCCAGATGTGACACTTGTTGTAAAGTGAAGGCAGTACACTTGAAGTCGGCAGGAATGTTACAACCCTTGCCCATTCCATCCTGGAAATGAGAAAATATCAGTATGGATTTCATTACTGGGTTACCCAAGACCTCAAGAGGCTTTGATTCAATTTGGGTCATTGTAGACCGACTGACAAAGTCATCTCATTTTATTCCAGTCAGAGTGGACTATACTGCTACAACTTATGCTAAAATATATATTGCACGAATCCTGAGTCTTCATGGAGTACCGAAGACCATTGTATCTGATAGAGGTACACAATTTGTTAACAATTTTTGGAGACACCTACATGAGTCCCTAGGTACAAAACTTCTGCACAGTACCGCTTATCATCCACAAACCAGTGGTCAGACTGAAAGGGTCAATCAAATTCTAGAAGACATGTTAAGGTCATGTGCACTTAATTATTCAGACACTTGGGACGAGTGATTACCTTTAGCAGAATTCTCCTACAATAATAGTTATCAAGAGAGTATCAAAATGGCACCGTTTGAAGCATTGTATGGCCGCAGGTGCAGAACCCCATTGAATTGGTCAGAATCGGGAGAAAGATGGTTTTTTCGGTGTTGATCTTGTGAAACAAACAGAAGAAAAAGTTAGACAGATCCAGAATAATTTGAAAGTTGCTCAGTCCAAATAAAAGAGTTATGCTGATAAAAGGCGTAGACCTTTGGTATTCCAAGTAGGGGATTATGTTTATCTAAAAGTATCACCTATGAAAGGAGTTAACCGATTTGGAGTCAAAGGCAAACTTGCACCACGTTATGTTGGCCCATTTCAAATTATTGAGAGATGTGGAAAGGTGGCATATAAGTTAAAGTTGCCTGAACAACTGTTAGCCGTGCACAATGTATTTCATGTATCACAAATGAAAAAGTGTTTACAAGTACATGATCAAGTTGTTGATGTTGAGGGAGTTGAACTTGAACCGGATTTGACATATTCTGAACATCCTGTCCGAGTTTTGGATCAAAAAGATCATGTTACCCGAAGTAGAACAACTAAATGGTACAGAATCCAATGGAATCAACATTCCGAAGAGGAAGCCACCTGGGAATCAGAAGATTACCTGTTGGAGAATTTCCCTGAGTTCTTTGCTTCTATCTAGGTTGCAATTTCTTCTTTAAAGTGTAACCTATCCTTTACAAGTCTTTGTATTGTAGAAAACCCCTACCTGTTTTGTAGACAAGTCTTGGACGTGTTTGCTTGACACGTTTTCTTTTCCATTACTTAACTCAAGGCTTTAAATCTCGGGACGAGATTTCTTTAAGGGGGAAGGGCTGTAACACCCCGGGTGTTATAGTGCTAATTAATCTGCCATGTCATCATAATGCATTGCAAAGCATCCATGTTAGGTTAACCTTGTTATGCATCAACTAAAATGAGTTTACTTATCTAGATTGGATGTGCTTGTCAGTGGTGTGTCTCGAACTCGAAAACCCTAGTTTTGAATGCCACCGCAAATACTTAGTCCATGCCCTATGTAATTTGAGGTGTGTGACCGTGTTGCACTGTAGTGTCAAGTGTAGGGTATGAGCTCAAGTACAACACTAAAATAAAGCTCCAAGTTTGAGTTTGAGTTGGAGTCCCAAAACTTGTCACGAGTTTTCCGATTCGGATTCAAACTCAAATTTGGGGAAAAGTGTAAAAGAATTTCAAAAGCTAAATTGGTCAACCAAGATTGGCATTTGGTCAACCATGTCATGTTGGTCTAAATGATGCCCTTGGGTGAGGTTTTGATCACTAAGTAATCACAAATCAAAGTAGCAACAAATTCCAATTGAAAATTCCTCCGAAAACCCTAAATTTCAAAACCCTGTTTTACCCCTTTTGAAATAATTCAAAATCTAAGCAAAATTTGGGAAAAAGTTCAAAACCAAGTTTGTAGAACTTTTCAAGGGCTACAACTTTGGTGTTTTGAGTTTTCAAAGTTTTAGTGTAAAATGTGGAGCAATTTTGAAAATAAACAAATTTCAGATTTAACTCATTTTGTCCCCAAACTAAGATTTCAAAATGGAGGCAGAATTTGAAAATGTTTTGAACAGCAAAGTTGTAGGGCTTGTTGAGATATGCAACTTTGGTGTTTGGAGATTTTGAAGTTTCAATATGAAATCAAAAGTAATTTCTAAATTACCAAATCCCAAAAAGGTGTCCCCTTTTGAATTTAAACTCAAATTTCAAAATCCAGTTAGAATTTGAAAAAGTGTTCAATACAAAAATTGTAGAGCTTGAAATTTTGAAGATTTCATAGATTGGAAGTTTTTCAAGTTGTTACGTGAAATTGAAAGTAATTTGAAAAATCAGTTTGAATTCAGAGTTTTGGGGGGGAGCTACAGTGCCACGCCAATCACCGACGGCCACAGGCCGGTATGGGCGCCGGCCGATCGCCGCCGTGGCCTTCCACGGCCTTCGCGCGCGGTCGGGAACGCCAGCGTGACGACGCGAGCAGTCCAGCGCTGTAGCCGCGACCGCTGCCTACATATATGACCGCGTCCAGTGAAACCGTTTTCCTTCTCCCTGTTTTCGCCACCGCCGCCGAGCAGCTCCGCCGCTCGCCGCTGCCGCCACCAAGTTGCCTCCGGCCACGCAGGCTGCACCAATCAAGTCGCCTCATCCTCACGCACCTCGTGGACCACCGGAGTTCACCGTTTTCGCACCCAAGCCTCCGCACCGCCTGCTCCCGTGCCCAACTCTGGCAACCCACCGCCATCCTCGCCTTCCCGTGGCCAGGCCACTCCAACCGCTCCCCATCACCATCGAGAGCTCCACTACAACCGCGGTGAGCCACTGATGCTCCCCGTCCTCTCAATTTGGTCGCTACTGCATTGTGTGCGCCGGCGTGCTGCTCCCGTGTCCACCGTGCCGCCATCGCCGTCGCTTATGGGTCGCGAGGGCTCGAACCATGGCGCTACTTAGCAAAACAGAGTCGTGGGGTGGTGTAGATGGTGATGGTAGGGTCGGTTTGTCGACCGAGGCTTCGGTCACCGGCCGGCCATCGTGGGAGAGCGAGCGAGCGCGCGGGAAAGAAGGAGAGAGCGGGAGGTTGGCGATGACAGCTGGGCCCGGCTTGTCAGAGAGAGAGGGAGAGCGCGCGAGCGCGGGCGAGGCAGGCCGCCTGCTGGGCCGCGTCGTTGGGCCGAGTGCAAGCGCGGGCGAGCGCGCGTGCAAGCAGGCCGTTCTGTGGGCCGGACCGGAGGGAAAGGAGGGAAGCAGCCCGGTTCGGATTTCGTTTTTGTTTTTCTTTTTCAAATAATGAATAGTGCTATTATTTGTTTATTTCACAAAAATTTGTGTAGAGTTCCAAAATTCATGAAAATTTTTGTGTAAGCTTCTCAATGTATAAACTATCTAGGAAAAATGTTAAATCATGAATTTGAATACTTTGTGCAGTAGAATTAATTAGTTCCAATAAAGATTAAATGCAACTTCCAGGAATTTTAATAATTAATTTATTAATCCAAAAATTATGAAATTTATTATGACACTGTTATAAATCATTCTTAATCCATAGAAAAAGTTTGAGCTTATTTAGGCCAAGTTTGATCAACTGTTAATTATGCCCTAAATATTTAAATAGTAAATAAATGTTAATTTGAGAACTTTAAGTGTTGTGTGCCCTTTTGATTGAGTGATGTCCTTAGGTCACTACCCTTTGGTGATCTTTGGCACCTTAATTTCATATTTGAGCTCGTTAGTAACTTACTTAGTGATAAAAGCTGGTATCGCTAGAGTTGTCACCGCTAGTTAGTAGGTTTTCTGTTTGCGACTGTACCGTGAAGGTAAGTTGTACTCAAGTCGTAACTCGTAGCATGTTATCATCAAGCATCATGTTTATCATCGAGCATCATGTTAAAGCATGTTATGTACTCGTGTAGTTTTCGCTTTCGAAGAAGCCGAAGTCATCGAGCAAGCTTCCGGAGAAGAGCGATCGTCGGTGGGTTCCGGACCAGACGTTGGAGTTCTCGAGTCTGAGTCAATCATCGTGTCAGAGCAAGGCAAGCCCCGGTGTATTTAAACCCTACCTTTAGTTTTACAAATGTTTTATTATTTATATTATGGTTTACTGCATTAAGTAATTAGGAGTTGAGTGATAACCTAATTGCTGCATTATCATCCTTGATTATTGCGATATCAACCTTGATACCTGTTTTACTGAAAATGCGTAGTATGCTTCGCTATGCTTAGAAGTTAAGCTTTTAAATGAAATGTTTACATAGTCGTGACGACATACTTAATGAATATTGAAAGATGAGAATGAATTTGAAAGATCGGGCGGGTGGTTTGGCCACTGCTAACAAGCATTGGAAAAGGAGTTCCAATGTAGTGTTTCCGCCTTGTCAGTTAAAGACCATCTGTTGTAAGCCGGCCTGTGTTTTGAGACTTTGCAACTAGCCTCATGCCTTGGGTAAGCCCAAAATGTTAGTGATTCCATTACGAGAACGTCTAACCTCGCACTGGGAGTGGAGAGATGACGGGAGTAGCGTGTACCCTCGGGGCTAGAATCAGGCCGGGTTCGAGGAGTACTGTACTCTCGGGTGGCGATGGACATGTTCTGGTTTTGGGAGATCTAAATGAGGGTTGATATATGCAAGATTCGGTTCTACATATGTCGTGATGTTAGAGATCCTCAGCTGGGTATAATCGGTTTGAATCGTCGTTGCTCCTCGGTTATGGAGACTTGATCACCTGACTTACAGCGTAGTTAAGAACTGGAATCGAAAGAAAGGATGTGAAGTGTTTTGATGATAATTACTTTGATCTAGATTAGGATCACCTAGAGTTGGTTAATGAACCATCAATGGTAAAAGTAAAATGTTGAAGATAAGGACTTACTTTAGTAAGCTTTTCTGCAAAAGAAAATTTGATTCTAGATTACCCGTACCTTATTTCCCTAAAGCTAGCATGCCTTTGGAGTCTTTGTCTTAGTTGGGTAAGTCTTGTTGAGTACTCTCGTACTCAGGGTTTGTTGAACCCCTTGTTGCAGGTGCGGTTCATGAACAAGTCTGCTTCGAGCCTTGTTGCATGACCGTCGTGGTTGAAGACAGTAACGATGAGTAGACTGTGTGGCCTTTGGTCAAGGCATCTCGCTTGTGTGTTGTAATAAAGTTACTACCGATACTTCTCTACTACTGGTTTGTAAAAATGTTACATAAGGTTTGAAGTTTGAAAACTGGTTTGTAACCCTAAGTTATTGTAAGACTTCCGCTACTTTATTCTGTTGAATATTTTGAATAAACTGTTGTAATATTGCAATACTCCTGTGATTGGATCCTGTTCGGAGGAAAGCAGACCTTTTAAGTTATGGTGAACATAAGTACGGCTGTCAGAGGTCATTATAGCAATGACGGGTACTTGTGGACCATCATAATTAGGAGGTTTTGTGACAAGCCCCATCGCTAGCGGCTGAGCAAGCTCACCCGCAACCATGGGAAACCGAGCTCCTATGATGGCAGCGAATCGAGCATGCTCCAGGCTAGAAGGGGGGAGGGGCAGCAGGCCAAGTCAAGCAGAGGACTAGTGGGGGAGAGAAGGTGGAAACCAAATGACATGTGGGCCCCATACTAACGGTTGCTAATGGGAAATCAAACAACTATTTGTCCCCTCCCTCTTCATCCCTCCTACCAAATACAAGATATAGGAATAAATGTATTCTCTCAATCAAACAAGAAGATGGGACCATCACATCCAAAAAAAACACGGACAACAGATAGCACCGCCCCATCCGGTCTTGTTCGCAAGCCAAACATACCCCGAACGTACATCCTGTTTGCTTCACTAAAAAGTCAGGCTGAAAAGTATTATTCGCTGATATGTTGAGAGAGAAAAATATTATACCATGGTTGATAAGTCAGACTGATAAGTTCATAGTCTTTGTACAAACAGTGTAATGATGATCTTAGTTTTCGCCTCCAGATTTTGATTCTTCTAAAATATGCAAGAAATAATTCAAGCTGATTGATATAGTGCTCTACTGCCTCAGGATATGCATAACATCAAAAGTTCAAAATCTCTCTTTGGTTATGCCTAAAACTGTGTGATGATCGATATCATATGTTCACCTTCTAGTAGATAAGATTTACAACACCTAATCCTCTAACCATTTGCCTTTTAATTCCAACCATGCATCCTACGCACGGCAGTACAAATTTGTAGTTTAGTGACAAGAGAATTATTAATTTATATAATAGTGACAGTAAGTTATTTATTTTAAATTTATTAGTGATGAGAGCTGATGGTGATGGCAGAGCTCAGCCGGAGATTAGCTGCTGGTGCTCGGCGCTGGAAGGCG
Source organism: Saccharum hybrid cultivar R570 (assembly GCA_038087645.1). Taxonomy (NCBI): domain Eukaryota; kingdom Viridiplantae; phylum Streptophyta; class Magnoliopsida; order Poales; family Poaceae; genus Saccharum; species Saccharum hybrid cultivar. Next base: position 508,064 of record JAQSUU010000044.1, on the reverse strand, counting down.
AACAAGGTGGCGGCGTCGTGGCGGCGGTGATATCGAACGTCGTCGTCGGGAACATGTTGACGAACTCATCGAACGTCTCGTAGTATCCAAAGATCCTGCCACCGGCGCCGCCTAGATCCTCCGGCGGCGTCTCCGGCACCGGCGCGGCGCCTTCCAGTATCTGCACCACCTGCCTCATGCTTGGGCGGCAGCGGGGGTCAGGGTGCGAGCACAGCAACCCGAGCTTGAGCACCAGCTCGAGATCGTCCTCGTCGCACTTGCCGATCCGAGGGTCCCTGGCGTCTTTGATCCTCCCGGCCTTCCAGCGCTCGAGAACGCTGTCGACGAGCCCCGCGGGGTCGCCATTGTTGCCGAGCGACTCCATGGGCCTGCGGCCGCAGGCCACCTCGAGCAGGAAGGCGCCGAAGGCAAACACGTCGGCGCTGGGCGTGGCCTTCCCCGTCTTGATCATCTCCGGCGCGAGGTACCCCAGCGTCCCGATGACGTGCGTCGTCCGCGAGTCGCTGCCGTGGTCGTAGAGCCGTGCGAGGCCGAAGTCGCTGAGCTTGCCGTTCATGTCGGCGTCGAGGAGGACGTTGGCGGACTTGATGTCGCGGTGCACCACCACCTGCTCCCACCCCTCGTGCAGGTACAGCAGCCCGGCGGCGACGTCCCGGACGATCTTGGCGCGCTGCTCCCAGCTCAGAGCCGGCTCGCTGCCGCCGGCGCCGAACAGGTGCTTGTCGAGGCTGCCGTTGACCATGTAGTCGTAGACGAGCAACAGCTCGCCCCGCCGCCGGCAGTAGCCGAGGAGCTGGACCAGGTTGCAGTGGCGCAGCCGGCTCATGCTGGCGATCTCCGAGACGAACTCGCGCAGGCCCTGCCGCGAGTCGTGGGACACTTTCTTGACGGCGACCTCGACGCCGCCCGGCCGCGGCGGGAGCACGCCGCGGTACACGACGCCGAAGCCGCCGCCGCCGATGACGTGGCGGAAACCCCTGGTCGCGGCGTGCAGGTCCTTGTAGCTGATCCGGTGAGGGCCGTACTCGACCTCCCAGTCCTCCTGCTCCTCGGCGAACCGCCGGCGACGCCAGACGACGAGTCCCGTGACGGCCGCTGACGCCATGAGGAGCACGACGACGGCGAGGAGGATGAGTGATAGGATCAGCGGCAGCTCCGTCGACTTCTTGTGCCCAGACGGCGGAGGGAGCCGCGGCAGCTTGGACAGGTCGAGGTCCGGCGCGCGGCCGCCGCCGAGGCGGAAGCTCCAGCCAAGGACGTAGTGCGAGCTCGAGGCGGCGCCTTTCGAGGCCGAGAACCCGACGTACGTCTGGTCCGCCACCGCCGACGAGAGGTTGACTTCGCAGGACACGAGCAGGACACGCGGCCTGGGCACGCCGACTGCCGCCGCCGACACGGTCACCTCGAGGCGCGTGGTCGCGCCGTCGTACTCGATCCACACCTGCAGGAGCCTCCCGCTGGCCAGGGTGACGTCGACAGACCCGCCGGTGGAGGCGTCGACGTACCCCGCGGGCTTGGACGCAACAGACTTGAGGCTGCGGACGTCGACGCCGACGTGGTTGTCGTTGATGTCGTCGAACTCCGCATCCAGCGCCGTGTCGAGCTCGACGGCGACGACCTCGCTGGTCGTCCCGTTGCCCACGTTGTCCGACGTGTTGAACAGGCCGAGGTATTTCCCCTCGACGGCCTGCGCCGGGCCGGCCGCGGACGGCGCGAGCGCGAAGGCGAGCCCGTGGCCGTGCGCGTCCGGGTACCGCGGCAGGATGGCGGCGACGAAGGTGGTGGAGAAGGAGAGCGGCGTGCCCGTGGCGGCGTCCTTGAAGCACAGCGGCGCCGGGTAGAGGCCTTGGCCGAACACCCAGTTGGTCGCGTTGGTGAGCTGCAGGAGGCCGGCAGAGGTGACGGCCGCGCCGGCGCCGCTGGTCGTCACGTTCTCGCGCGCGAAGCCGGTGAACGTGAACTCTGTTAGTAATCCTAGCGCATGAGTCGGTGTAGTTAGTTAGCTTTGCATGTTTCAATTCTTGTAATGCATGCGCATGAGCACCAACATGTGGTTGCCGTGCGCGTAGGAAGGGGTGGCGAGGATAGCTCGCTCACGACCCGAGGATGACCGGTGTTTCAGCGGCATCGTGGGCACGGGGATGGACGTGCTCGCTGCGCGGTGTGCGGCTGACCACTGCGTGGTTCTGCCTTTGTATTTCCATAGAATAAAAGGAGAAGCAATATACAGAAAAGCTGCTCTCTTGTTCGCAGCACCAAAATACTCGAGTCCAGGTGATCGTGTTTGTGAGTGTTGTGTTGAGTTCTTCACCGAGCTCTTGTCCTCGCCGCCGGCGTACATCGCCGTGGTCGGGACTGACAATTGGCATCGGAGCTAGGGTGATCGGGATTCGTGGCGGCCATGGCTTCACCACCGCGACCCCGAGGCCGTACCCCGCCGGGCACCGAGAAGGTGAAGGGCAGCGGTTCCGGCGTCAAGACGCCGACGCGCACGCCTACACCAAGCCGTTCCCCTCCTCGCCGTTCACGCACCCGCGACGCACGCCGTTCGTGGACCCGGGACGCACGCCGTCCGCGGGAGGTCGTCATCGAGCGCATCATCCGGGAGGGCAGCAGCTCCGGCAACTGGCCGCAGCTGACACGGACCAACTACCACGAGTGGTCTCTTCGTATGCAGCTGAAGATGCAGGCACGCCACCTCTGGGATGCCATCGAGTACGACGACGCGGAGTACGACAACGACCGCAGCGCGCTCGACGCGATCTGCAGCGGCGTCCCGGCGGAGATGATTCCCGTACTGGTTGCCAAGCCAACCGCCAAGGAAGCCTGGGAGGCCATCAAGACGCTCCGCATCGGCGATGACCGCGTGCGGAAGGCGACGGCGCAGAACCTTCGTGCTGAGTACGAGGCGATCGCACTCCGCGATGGCGAGGCGATTGAGGATTTCGCGCTCCGTCTCACCGGAATTGTCCAGCGGTTGGCTACCCTGGGCGATCCCGAGCCGGACGCCAAGGTCGTGGCGAAGTATCTGCGCGTCGTCCGTCCAAGGTATAAGCAACTTGTCATCTCCATCGAGACCCTGCTCGACATCTCGCAGCTCTCGATCGAGGAGGTGACCGGTAGGCTGAAGGCAGCGGACGACGTCGAGCTTGCGCCGCCTCAAGCTGCTGCTCACGGAGGAGCAGTGGCTGGAGAGGTACAAGAATCAGGACTCCGGCCGTGGAGGTTCCAGCTCTAGTGGCCGGGGCAAGCGCCGCGGCAAGCCACGCGGCCGCGGCGGCAGCAACAGCAGCGAAGCACGCGGCGGAACGAGTACGGGTCGCGCCGCGGCTCCTGACGACGTGTGCAAGCGATGCGGCAAGAAAGGCCACTGGGCTCAAAATTGTCGTGGCAAACTGAAGGTGGAGGAGCAGGCCCATGTGGCCCATGATGACGAGCCCACACTGATGTTTGCCTACGGGGCTGAGGAGGAGGATTCGTCGTACTCGTACACTTCACCCCTTTCGACTCAGCCGCAGCCGCCGCTCCACATCTGCGATGTCGCCTCCAATGCTTTCACCTCCGATGTCGCCACCGATCCTGCCTCTCCGCACCAGATCGAGCTCGTGGAGGCGAAGGTGTTCGCTGCCTTCGATGCCGCCGAGGACCGGGACCCGAAGCACTGGGTCCTGGACACTAGAGCGACGAATCACATGACCGGCTCACGTGACGCCTTCTCCGACCTCGACACCGGCATCGTCGGCACGGTGCGGTTCGGCGACGGCTCCGTCGTCAAGATCGAGGGCTGCGGCACCATCCTCTTCGCCTGCAAGAACGGGGAGCACCGCACCCTCGCCAACGCCTACTTCATCCCTCGCCTCACCACGAACATCATAAGCGTCGGCCAGCTCGACGAGGTGGGGTTCCAGGTGCTCGTTGAGGGAGGAGTGATGCGGATCCGTGATGAGGAGCGCCGCCTACTCGCCAAAGTTCACCGGAGCCCAAGCCGGCTCTACGTGCTCGACGCCAACATTGCACGGCCAGTGTGCTTGGCGGCACACGCGAAGGAGGATGCGTGGCTTTGGCACGCCCGATTCGGGCATGTCAACTTCAGTGCGCTGCGGAAGATGGGACGGGAGGAGCTTGTCCGTGGCATGCCCCTGCTCAATCAGGTGGAGTAGGTGTGCGACGCCTGCCTGGCAGGGAAGCACAGACGCACGCCATTCCCTCAGCACGCCCTGTCGCGCTCCACGGAGGTGCTCCAGCTGCTGCACGCGGACCTCTGCGGCCCTATCACGCCGCCGACGCCGAGCGGCAACCGCTACTTCCTGCTGCTCGTCGACGAATACTCGCGGTACATGTGGATCGCGTTGCTGCCCTCCAAGGACGCGGCGGCCGCGGCGATCAAGCGCATCCAGGCCGCGGCGGAACGCAAGACCGGCAAGCGGGTTCGTGCACTTCGCACGGATCGTGGTGGCGAGTTCCTGGCGGCCGACTTCGAGCGGTACTGCGCCGACATCGGCATCCGGCGTGAGCTCACGGCGCCTCACTCGCCCCAACAGAATGGCGTCGTCGAGCGGCGCAACCAATCGGTGGTTGGAACTGCCCGGTGCATGCTCAAGGCAAAGCAGCTGCCATGCGTGTTCTGGGGTGAGGCGGTCTCGACAGCAGTGTACCTCCTAAACTGGTCCTCATCCAAGAGCATTGGCGGCAAGACACCATATGAGCTCTGGACCGGGAGCACGCCAGGAGTTCAGCACCTGCGCACATTTGGCTGCGTCGCGCACATGAAGCTGACGGCGCCGAACCAGAAGAAGCTCGACGACCGCAGCAGGCGCACCATCTTCGTCGGGTACGAGGCAGGCTCCAAGGCCTACCGCCTGTTCGACCCGTCGACGCGACGCGTTCACATCAGCCGCGACGTCGTCTTCGACGAAGGCGCTCAATGGAATTGGGCCGGAGAGCTAGCCGATGCGGAGGACGACTTCACCATCCAGGAGGCCACTACAGGGCTGCCCCAGGTGATCACTGTGACTTCATCGACGGCACCTGCAGCAGCCACGGCGTCCAGCTCGACATCACCCATGCCATCGGCTTCCCCAGCAACGCACGGCGCCAGACAGGCGTTGCCCACCGCTCCAGTACATGCTGCGGGAGGAGCTGTGGAGTTTGCGTCACCACCGGAAGGCGATGCGGACCTGGATGCTGACCATGATGATGATGCACCACTCAGGTTCCGTCGGGCGGACAACGTGCTGGGCTCTACATCAGCACCTGGCCTAGCACAGCGGGAGCTGGAGGAGCATCTGCTGCTGGCGAGCGAAGCTGAACCGGCAACGCTTGAGGAGGCGCTGAAGCATGAGAACTGGCGCCACGCCATGCTTGATGAATTCACCTCTATTGAGGTGAATGACACCTGGGAGCTCGTGGAGCCAACTCCTGGGGTGCGTCCGATAGGCCTCAAGTGGGTCTTCAAGACGAAGCGAGATGAAGCCGGGCTCATCACCAAGTTCAAAGCCCGGCTCGTCGCCAAGGGGTACGTGCAGCGCCAGGGGATCGACTTCGATGAAGTGTTCGCTCCGGTGGCACGCCTGGAATCAGTGAGGCTGCTGCTGGCTCTAGCTGCAAGTGAAGGCTGGGCGGTACATCACATGGACGTCAAGTCCGCCTTCTTGAATGGGGAGCTCCTGGAGGACGTCTATGTCGAGCAGCCACCGGGGTTTGTCAGGAAGGGTCAAGAGAAGAAGGTGCTCCACCTGATCAAGGCCCTCTATGGACTCCGTCAAGCCCCCAGAGCATGGTACTCCAAACTTGATGAGTCCCTGCTGAAGCTTGGGTTCCAGCGCAGCACGTCGGAGCATGCTGTGTACCTCCGTGGCTTGGGCGCACGTCGCCTCGTCGTGGGCGTCTATGTGGATGACCTTGTGATCACCGGAGGGAATCCACAAGACATCAGCGCCTTCAAAGAGGAGATGAAGGCGACTTTCAGGATGAGCGACCTCGGCCTGCTGAGGTACTACCTCGGGCTAGAGGTGACGCAGATGGGGAGCGTCATCACAGTCTGTCAAAGCGCCTACGCTGTGAAGATACTTGAGGGCGCCGGACTGACTGGTTGCAACTCCAGTCACACTCCCATGGAACCTCGGCTTAAACTCAGTAAGTCCACTACTGCTCCCCCAGTAGATGCTACAAAGTATAGGAGCATTGTTGGCTCTCTCCGGTATCTGGTGAATTCAAGACCGGACTTGGCTTACTCAGTGGGGTACATTAGCCGGTTCATGGAGAATCCGACTACAGAGCACATGGTGGCAGTGAAGAGAGTGTTGAGGTACATTGCAGGAATCTTGCACTTCGGCTGCTACTACCAGAGGAAGAAAGATGCACAGCTCATTGGCTACAGTGACAGTGATTTGGCTGGTGACATTGATACAAGGAAGAGCACCACAGGCGTCTTCTTCTTCCTCGGCTCCAGCATCATCACATGGCAGTCACAGAAGCAGAAAGTGGTGGCATTATCTTCATGCGAAGCTGAGTACATCGCTGCCACTACTGCAGCCTGCCAGGGTGTTTGGTTGGCCCGTCTCCTTGCTGAATTCAGAGGCGAGAGGAGCAGGGCCTTCACTTTGAAGATTGACAGTGAGTCTGCCATTCAGCTGAGCAAGAACCCAGTTTTTCATGACCACAGCAAACACATAGATGTGAGGTATCACTACATCCGTGAGTGCGTCGAGGAGAACAGGGTGACACTTGTGTCTGTTGGAACAGTTGAAGAGCTTGCAGACATTCTGACGAAGGCTTTGGGACCAGTTCGATTCTGTGAACTTCGTTCCAAGATCGGTGTCATCGACACTCAGACCATGTGCAAGAATTAGGAGGAGAATTTGTTAGTAATCCTAGCGCATGAGTCGGTGTAGTTAGTTAGCTTTGCATGTTTCAATTCTTGTAATGCATGCGCATGAGCACCAACATGTGGTTGCTGTGCGCGTAGGAAGGGGTGGCGAGGATAGCTCGCTCACGACCCGAGGATGACCGGTGTTTCAGCGGCATCGTGGGCACGGGGATGGACGTGCTCGCTGCGCGGTGTGCGGCTGACCACTGCGTGGTTCTGCCTTTGTATTTCCATAGAATAAAAGGAGAAGCAATATACAGAAAAGCTGCTCTCTTGTTCGCAGCACCAAAATACTCGAGTCCAGGTGATCGTGTTTGTGAGTGTTGTGTTGAGTTCTTCACCGAGCTCTTGTCCTCGCCGCCGGCGTACATCGCCGTGGTCGGGACTGACAAACTCGACGGGTGCGGCCGCCGCTGACCCGCCGCCTCGAGCCAGAGCTAGCAGCAGGACGGGCAACAGCACGCGCACGGCAGTAACAGCCGCCGCTGCCATGGCGGAGCTGGAACAGGATGGTGATCTCGCAGGTCAGCGCAGCACAGCAGCCGGCGAACTCAGGCTGTGCTCGGCTTATAGTTATGGCTTCCGGACCGGCTGCAATAAATCATGGATCGGGGTCTACACCGGTGAGCTAGCGCCTGGGTTTCTCGTGCGCCCGTGTCGGGAGGGCAGGGGTGGTCCGCGCCGCGTGCGGGTGAGAGGGACGTGGGAGTGGAAGTGGACGGCGACGGGAACGGCATCGGAGGGGCGCGCTGGTTGGCTGCTCTATCTCGAAAAACCGCAGCGCGACTTCGTTGTACGCTCTGTTTGCCTAACAATTCTGTTTGATTTTATTTAAACGAGGAGCATTCCGATACCACCTCATACTTGTAAAAGTAGTGGACATAATAAAATATCTGTATATAATATAAATTTACCAATAATTCTTAAGAAGTACATAAAGTTAGATCTAATATAGTACCAGCGTCCCTAGATTAAAAAAAATATCCATGCTTTTGGTAGCAAATAAATACCATCAGATTAATTACAAAATATATTTTTATAATAAATTAATTTAAAACCATAAATGTGAATATTATTCACTAAAAGTTTAGTTAAATGTGAACCACTTTTCGTGGCACGCACTCTATAGTTGCATTCTTTTTAAGACAGATGTAGTACATGATTGAACAAACTAATGTAGTATTGCTATATGGTGTTCGGTTGAAATTCTTTTCCATTACACCTGAATTTTTTATTTCTTTTTTATTTCCCCTTTTCCTACACTAGGATAAATACATCTATCTATTTATATACTAGCAGTTTTGAGACATGGATTGATTCATGCTTCACCTTTTGAGCATCGCCAGTCAAGGGTGGATTCAGCACTAGGGTGGTGTTGGGCTCGATCTCCTATTACCGTTGCTCGGACCATGGAACCCCTCCTAAGTCCCTCCTATAAATTTATACCTATTCAAGTTCGGAATGAAAGGTTAAAAATGAAAGATTATAAGATAAGCCATTGCTAGTTTATTTTTCTAGATCTGCCACTGTCGCAGTGAAAGAAAAAAAGAGAGAGTACTTGTGGTGATTGCTCGACCGGGCCGGGGCACTGCACGAAAATACCAATGAGTCCCTGCGCTGCTCAAACTCAACGTGGCCGCCCTGGTAGCATGAACAAAGAACACCGCCCGCATGCATGGGTACGAGTACGACTACGAGTCTACAAACGCAACGCGGAGACGCGTGCTGGCCGGCCGTAGACGGGCGGTGGTGTGATCGCCGGCGTACTGCAGGACCGTACCGGCCTTGACGAACGACAACGACAAGACGAGACGTTCGTTGGGCAGGCAGCCGAGCGAGCGGTCTCGCTAGTCGTAGTCCATGCATCCCGCTCTCACTTGAGACTCGGTGATGCTTCCTGCTATTGTTCAGGCTACCATGGATCTTCCTGCAGATGGGATTATTGTTTCATACTAGTATACCACAAGTGCTTGACCCTCTTGGGGTCCTGTTGATCTATTATATTGTCTAGTGTAGACTTCATCATTTTAATATAATCGGTAGCTCTTCTATATTCGTTTAGAAAATAATTCAATCGCTCTTCTATTCATAGCTTAATTAGAAGTATTTTTTCCCAAGAATAAACTGGTGCTCTTCTATTCGAAGTATTTTTTCTCAAGATTAAACAGGTCATATATCGAGTATCTTAATTTTAACCCCTCCCATTCTAAATTATAATATGTTTTGTAGTGAGAAGAGTCAAAATATCTTAAAATTTATAATAGAGGACGTATCTTATTACTGTTACTAACTGGAGGCTACAGCTTAATCAATCCTCGTGAGACATACAATAAAAAGTCCTACAAATTCGCACAAAAACAGAAAAAAAAATTGGTTGTCAATCGAGTAGACACTCATCACCGTACGATTGGTAATAACAGTACCATGTATTGTGTTGTTCTAAAAAAAATAAACACCGCTACCATTATTACATATACAATGGAGAAATATCACTATGAGGAGTACTATTCGGTTCTCTAATAAGTCCAATGCTGTACACGATTCCTCCACCAGGACGCGATATGGGGCAGATACATTACACAAGCCATCTCATGACCACTGACCAAGCAAATAGTTGTCCTAGTAGATTCAAAATTAATTAGAACCCGTCTGAGGAAGTAATTAATTGCGTAGCCAATGCTAAATAAGCACGTACTACGTAGTTGTCCTAGATCATTGTCTGCCATTAAGAACTTAACGGCGTAAGTCACATTGGCGTTCCTTTAATTTGATGAGCTCCCATGATTTGGCCGGATGCATGCTTAGCTTAGGGCGGGCCACCAGTCTCAACTCGCGAGCGCGATGGATTTGCATCTTGCATGCCAATGCCATGGCCCATGGCTGGTATGGTAGTATAACAATAAAGCTAGAAGAAGAAGGCATTGTTTGGTTCGTGGTTGGAGTAGTCTGCATGCATGCACGTGTAGCGCGTGTGTGCGTGTGCCATCAGGCATCGGCAGCTTGAGGAACTTTCTGTGGGTGCATGCACATGCACTTGTAGTTGTAGGCTGCAATGCAAGTGCTTGACTTGGTAGGAGTAGGTACGTAGAGGCGCCACATAGCGTGTGCAGTGGGCACACATGTACAGCTGCGTCTGCCTGCGAACGGCCGTTTAGCCTGTGCTTTCCCGTCGGCCGTCGGTGTCACCCACTATACAAACACCACCTCGTGCTAAAGTCAGCGTGTCACATCTACATAGAAACGTTATACGAGAGTATTTGATAGTAATAATAAAATAAATTATAGAAGTCGTCAGGAATCCACGAGGCAAATTTATTAAGCCTAATTAATTCGTCGTTAGCACGTATTTATTATAGCACCACATTATTAAATCATAGATTAATTAGACTTAAAAAATTAATTCCGTAAAGTAGTCATAATCATCTCATATGACATGGACTATACTTTGTCCGACGAATCCAAACATTCGATTCAGAGCTACCGACAAGTTTCAGATGGTCAGGTCCAAGCAGTTCACATACATTTAGGCCCTGTTTAGATGCCAAATTTCAACCCCAAATTTCACTATGCAAAAAGAAGATTCCTATCACATCAAAATGCCGGCACATGTATGGAGTACTAAATGTAGATGAAATTAAAAACTAATTGCACAGTTTTGTTGTACTTTACGAGACGAATATTTTGACCCTAATTAGTTAAAGTTTGGGCAATTTTTACCAAATACAAACGAATTGCTACAGTGCGCATTTAATGGATACAGTACCGATTTGGCCGCCCGAATTCACGATCTAAACACGGCCTTATTTATGTACTGTACGGGCGTCGGGCCTGCACAGAAACACGTATACTGCAGCAGCATGACCATGACCACCGGCCATGCACAGGAGGTCTCTGCCACGACCGATCCATCCCTGCGTCGATCGGTCTCACTCTCACGCGGTGGTCACCGGTCTCGCTGAACGCCTCATAGGCTGTGTTTAGTTCCGCGAAAAGACGTAAAAAAGTACTGTAGTATGTTTTGGCTTTATTTGGTAAATAGTGTCCAACCATTGACTAATTAGGTTCAAAACGTTCGTCTCGCAAAGTACAACCAAGCTGTACAATTAGTTTTTAATTTCATCTACATTTAATACTTCATGCATGTATCGCAAGTTTGATGTAACGAGAAATTTTTTTTTACGTAGTGTTTTTTTTAACTGAACACAGCCATACTCCTACTCCTGTGCAGCTGCTGCCATGACAGAGGCATTCAAGTCGGCAACTGGCCAAGAATGGCAGGCAGCTGAACGGAAGATGATTGGAAGAATCTCTCTCTCTCTTTCTCGCGCTGACTCTCACGTACGCATGTGGATCGATGTGGGGGCGTATCGTATTAGCTTGTTCTTATTTTTTTCTTTGTTCCTTGTCCTTGCTTTTACTAATCCTTTGGCGAGTTCTGTGCCAATCTGTCCATAATTAACATTGGAATATTAGGTTCTTACGTGTTTGGTAAGCAACAACCTAACAGAACAAAACTAGAAAAGCAAGAACTATTGTACTTCCTCCGTCTCAAAAAGAGTGTCGTTTTAGAATTTCAGACATCTTGTTTGACCATCCGTCTTATTTTTTTATATAAATATCATTTATTTTGTTATGACTTATTTTATCATTAGAGATCCTTTAATAATGATTTATTTATTTTATAATTTGCACAAAATTTTTGAATAAGACGAACGGTCAAACACGATGTCTAAAAGTAAAAAACGTCACTCTTTTACGGACGGAGGAAGCACTGTGCAAGAACAGTCGCTAATTGGTACGTGACACACGAAAGCTCAGCTTAGTAATATATGGACACTTTTTCATAGGTCCTCACATTTCCACGATTTATGTCAGTATTTGTCAAATTATATATATCCGCGGAAATATGTAGTACTAACATATTTGCTTAGACGATGACAGTAGTTAACATGTACATAGCTATTTAAAAAATACTCCATTCCAAACCTAGTGACTCCAGGGTCGGATGTGAAGTTCTTTCGCGCTTTACCCCAACAAGCAACGGCGAGCTACTGCAAAAGCTGTTGCTTATTTGGAAGCGTTCTTGCGACAATAGGCTATTGCTCTACATTACTATTATTATATATTTAGACATGTTATACATCTAAATCTATGTATCTAAAAGGCCAAAATGTATTATAGCTCGGAATGAAAGGAATAGTATTTGAGGTGTGTTTGGTAAGCTGAATTGTTCCGGATTCTTACCTAGAACCAAAGAATCACTTCCAAACGATAAAAAGGAGGAAATGTTTCAGCGTAGAAACAGTTTTGGTTTCTTGCTTTGGAAACACGTATGGGCTAGAGGCTGGTTTCATCAGATTCAACGTTTCTTGGCCTCCCTTCTCTTAAGAATGGGTGTCTAGTCTAACAGCCAAATGGATTCATAAAGTGATTCTGATTCATGATTCATCAGAGAATCCAAATCCGAAACATTTCTACGAGAATCTAGAGCCCTACCAAACGTATCCTTAGTATTGAAAATTTTATCTGCATTTGCATATAAATAAATGCCCGTTGTGGATCTGGATCATTGTTATTGGTCTGGGTTGTTTCCGTCCATATGTAGGTGTACTTGGATGAATGAGAAGAGTATATATATCATCCAATGCACAATCCCGTTCCCCACCAGGACGCAATACGGGCCAGATGCGTCAGGATAAGCCAAATAAACTACTTCTAACGCTGTCTCATGAACGAGCTTAACCAATGCTAAATAATAAGCAGGTATTAAATGTGGTGATCAGACTTCCATTGCCTGTCACGTTGCTGTTTGATGAGCTCCTTGATTGGGATACTATATGTATAATAGTCCAGTGATGTTGATGCTAAACAAAGTTTAGGTGCAGATGCATCCATCTGTGAAGTGGTGATAGCAATGTTGGTGTAGTACTTGCAGAACATACGGCGTTTCACCATCAGGAATTGTGCATATTCTCTCTGTTGAAAAAAAAGAATGGACGAACTCATGCCTTCCTTTTTTATTTTATTGAAAAGATCAAAGAAACACATGACAAAAACAAGGAAAACTAGCAAAACACGGCACTCTCATATGAGCACAATTTTACACCAGCACACAGGCGAGGCGTAAACATGCAAGTTCTGCAGAACACGGCAGCTGACCAGCTTTTACTAGTGACATGCAGATTACAGCATGCATAGACACAAGAACCCTGAGATTACTTACAAGCAGCAACTGCGGACGAGGTCACAATGTACTACGGGGACGTGATTATGAATCAGCCACGGATATACGCATGTTCAGAAATATTAACTACACTAGGAGAAAGATGTCGAAGCTTTACATCGAGACGTGTCATGCATATGAAATCAAGTTCTGGAACTTCGACAGACTCTGATCCTACGAGTGAGCATCCATTTTGAAAACAGCGTTGATATTTCAGGTCTCCAACTGGGGCTGTAGGCATAGGGCCATGATCACACGATTTTACTTCAGGATCTTAGACTCGATCTCCTCCAGGCTCAGTCCTTTGGTCTCGGGAACAACGAGGATCACAAACACGAGGGAGAGCACTGCTATGACGCCAAACAGGAAAAATATATTGGCTGGCCCAAGGAACTCCTGTGGTACACAGAGAAGTATTCATTGTCGACAAATCCACAACAGTATAGTTTGTTTCCATATTTGTGCAAAATAGAAAGAAAGGTGTGATATCATTACTTTGAATAGATAGCCACAATAAACTATTCTAGAGTTTCGACCTAACAAGAGGCTGAATTTTGACCATACAAGAGGTACAAGAGTTTTCTCTATGACGAAGGATAAAAATGACTATTTAGTGGAGAAGCATTCGTTGGGCACAACTACTGGATATTGGCACTTTTTTTTATGTAATTTACTATTTTGGGATCTCCACTTGAAGGAACTAAACATCATGAAATTGAACATGAGGTAGCAACTATGAGAAGCAATACCTTCAAGGGTGAAAATGCAAATGTCACCAAAGCGTTTGAGCCGAAATTTGTTAGTACTGCAAGGCTGATCCCACGCCCTCTTGTTCGGAGTGGAAAGATTTCAGACACCATTAGCCAACTAATTGGACCAAATGAGACCTGAAATACAAAGGCAAATAATAAGCTTGTGGATTCCTGAAGAAACAAATTGTTCTGATTGTCAGGCTCCTTGTACAGAACTGAAGCCCTGACCTGGTAAGCACCGACATAAAGAAGTAATGCGCCAACAGCAACGAAGGGGAAGCCGTTCAGAATCTTGTAGTAAGCTGCCAGTAGGAAGAGTGACAAAGCCTGCATTTGCAAGTTAAAGAAAAAATAAGGTTAATTTAATCAGAACATAGGAATACAAGCCTGATAGAACATGCATAAACTTAGTAATAAGTTAACCAGGTATCTCATTCTAATCTAGATCAATACAGTGCCTAAAACACCAGTATTGTTTAGTGTTCATGTTAAGTGGGATTGCAGACTCAATTTGAGTATGTGTATGCGCCACTTTCCACGTAATATGTAGAGTTTAATCAAAAGTAGAAGGAAGGAAAAACTCACAATTCCACCAACACCTCCTATCAATAATGGGCGCCTTCCAACGTCGTCGACTTTGAATACCGCAACGCCTGTCATTAGCAACTGAGAAGAATAGATTTGTTACACACACTCAAAATTAAAGGAAACATAACAAAGATTTGTGCATACACATTTTGATACAGAAAGAGCTATTGTATTAGTACTGATGTAGATCCTTTGCATTACCTTGAACAACCCAATCAAAATTGCTACTTTGGCAGCATCTGATGCAGCTGAGAACCCAGCAGTCTACATATGGCATACTTTAGTGATGGAGATGTTGAATTGTGTGAATTCAAGAAATGCAAAGGGCAGATAACAGTATCCTACTTCTCCTTTCTATACAAAAACTATACCACCAAAAAATTCAGAGCAAAATATTGGTACCTGAAGTATTGAAGCTGCATAATATAGAACACTTGGTTGACCTGTTATCTGCCAAATAAGAGTTTAGCTCGATAATACCAATCCAGCATGTCCATACTACCACTCAAAAAGAACAGGCATTCGTATTTCAAGAGGTAGATGCATATACAAGGGTTAAGGAGAATAAAATACCTGCTGAAACAGAACCAGACCTCCGCCAATAGTGAAGGCCTTCAAGCTAGCTCCCTCAAATACCTCCCAAACGTTTCCTTCGGCTTCCTGTCCTGCGTAAGCAGCCTTAATAGAGACAATTGTATCTTCAACATCATCTGTCAAAACCTTTTCACTTGTTGAGCGGCCCCTCAATGTTCTAAGGGCTTGAATTGCCTTCTTTTTATTATCCTCCATAGAAGCCTTTCCTTGAACTGCCCTCAGAAGTAGCCATCTTGGTGAAGATGGTAAAGTCCACATACCAATAGCCATAATAGCTGCAAGCGGAGCACTAAAACCAAACATGTACCGCCATCCTCCTACATTGTCAATTTCAAGACTTCCTATAAAGTATCCTAACTGCACAAAATTATTTAATGATCAGCAAGCATGAAAATGGGTATATGAAGTTAGAACACATGGAAGATTTGGTAATTACCAGTATTCCTAACACAATAAACAGCTCCTTCAAAGATATCAATGTTCCACGTATTTGTGAAGGAGAAGTCTCCGCAATATAAAGAGGGGCACCATGCATTGCCTGGCACAGAGCACCGTAATGGTTCAGTGGCATAACACCAACTCTCCCAAACCCCTAGCTGAATATGCACTGCTCCTTTGCAATTGTATTGCTCTTCAATTGTTACTAGGATTCTATTCCTCTTCAATTGTTACTAGGATAAATCCTTTTCCTACAATTGCAATTTGCATAATCCCTTATTTGCCACTATCAGTGACATAAGTGAGGCCCATGTTTCATCGAGACATATCAATCCCTTTTTAACAAAGCATGGAGCATTGGACAATTTGGATGCTAGTGGATGTTAAAAGTTGGTGGAAAACATGCCACTGTAAAGTGCTACACGCAAAACAACCTTGTGCCAACTACCTCAGAAATTAAAGCAGAAAGTTATATTAAGTACCTTAGCAAACAACGTATTTCAAACCAACATCAATATGTTTGTTTAACCGTCATCGGAATATCAGAAAAATCAAGTGCAAGCATGTTTATATTATATCTACTGATTCTATAATTAGTTATATCAGAACATGACCATAAAGCTACATCAGCCAACTAGTTTTGATGTTACACACTTCAGCAAATGACTACATATCAGAGAACTACAATCAGACATCACAACGTTATAAGTTTATATCAGTGAATGTTGTGTTCCTCAGCTTGAGTGAATGTATAGCTAATTGTCCCCAAAAAATCATTTCCTATATGCATTCCTAAATTAGGTTCGTTTAATAACAATTACCTAGGACCATTCTAGAAAAAGGAAATAAAAAACATCTGTGTACCTGCAGATACTCACCAAACCAATACCAATCCCATACAAGACACGACCTATGATTAGCGCTACAAAATTAGGTGCAAATCCAGTGACTAAAGCACCAAGAATATATAATGCAGCTGCGGTCACCAATTCTATTCTCCTTCCTGCATCAAGATGACAGTTGTTCACATCCTTATCAAACAAATGATAAGGACAACTAAAAAAGGTGTAGCTTTTTAATTCACCTAGAAAATCTGCAATGCGGTATGCAAGAAGAGATCCACCAAGAGCACCATAAAGTGAACTGCTGGCCTGAATAAAAAGGAAAGGAAGCTCATTTTCATCTTGATAACTGATATGTGAAAGGAGAAGTGAAAGCCTAGGTAAATTAGAAATTTGTATTACCACAAGCCCTAGTTGCAAAGATGACAAGCTGAACCAATCGGTGCCACTGAGATCTGGAGACTGAAGAGGAATACACCAGTGGCAGTGAGACTGTATGCCGACTAGAAAAAATTAACAAAAAAACAACCAAATCATGGACTAACTTGCACAGAGATGGTCGCTCCAGAGGTTGCACCAATGTCATAGCCGAAAAGGAGACCACCCAACGCAGGGAAGAAGAACCTAGGTTCCAAACAGTGATCATCAGTACTGATAGAGGTTATAGGCTTCCCAAGTACCACCTTTTTGTTTGTTTATTTTCGAATGTCTACACCAAGCAGCAATGCTATGACAAGTATCGCTGAAGCAAAGCTCCTAATTAACAAATTTCTTCAGACGTTACAAAAATATTAGACAGATCCTAAATTATATATATCATCATGCATTCTATGGCTGCTTGTAATGGAAGGATCACATTTTGAAAATGCTAGCATATTTGCTGAGATGCAGTACAGTACAGCAGACCAATTCCACTATGATTTATGAAGCCAAGTCCCCATCAATACCCTGAACAAGTTAACATCTAGTACTCAACAAGCAATTCACAGCGCATGGGTTGCCTAATTCCCCACAACATTGTACACACAATTTCACAGTGCATTGGTTGCCTAATTCCACAGCATTGTACATACAATTTCACAGTGCACCGATTACCTAATTCCACAACATAGTACGTGCAATGAGACGGTGTGGAGGGTTGAATCGGAGTAGAAACGCATCCTAACTCAACACCCAGCGCGTGCGCGCTCCAGACAATCCCTCAAACGCTACAATCCGAGAGGGTGGCGGAGAAAATATCTTACGGGAGGATGACGGGTGCCCACGAGAAGGCAGCGTCCCCCTCCGTCGAGGCGCCACGCCCGGCGCCGCCCCCGCCCTGCGCATGGGTCCGCACCTGCACATCCTCCATTCCGTCAGACCTTTCACCACCAGCAAGAGCCGCCGCCTCCCTCCCCAGAATAGCAGGGGCGGGCAAGGGCTATGTTTAGCCGTGGCGGGACGGGTAGGGTCGGTCGGGCGGCGTACGCGGAGCCTGGGGTGTCCCCCGGCGGCGGGGCGGAGGAGGGGCTCGGCAGCCCCCGACACGCGGAGGGCGTCCATCGCCGGCGCGCGGCGTCCAAGGACCGGGAGGCGGCGGGCGTGCGGGGGTTGGCGATTGCTGGCGCGGATCGGCGCGGCAGGGGCGGGGGCGCGAATGGCGGTGGATGCGGCGACTGAAGAGGGGAACAGGCCGAGGGTCGCCATTGCTGGGTCCAGCTTCCTCCCCTTGGATTTGCACGTGTATATAATATATATTATAACAAAACATCACTTACAGTACTCCTCCTATGTGAGATTTTAAATTCGCCACAGGAGTGCGAATTATTACTTCAATAGAAGTCAATTTTGGACACGGTTTCAAGACTTATTTTCTTGCTGCAGTGAATAGCTTCAGAAGTACATATTTGTATAATAAACATCTTTTCTTCTCTGATTTTAAATTTAATTTGAATTTAAATTAATTTTAATTTTTTTATATTTTAAAATTTTCTTTGATTTGGCAGGGGCCGCGTTGGTAAGCCAGCGCGCACCACAGCTCGCCCTCCTAGTGCAACGAGGGCCACTGACCTAGGCCACGGGTCTTCATGATCGCCCGTCGACCCCATCCAGGTAGGTATGGAGCAACAGTGCACGGGGCTCTGATCTTATAGCGGGAGCTCGCGGTGCGCCTGCGTTCCGCTGGCGAGGTGGTACTAAACGTGGGATGGGAGAGGAGGAGTGCCCGTCTCCGCTCTGCCGCCGAATCCTCCCCTCCTCCTGGGCTGCGGTTGCTTGGGCCGTTTTCACTGCGGGCCGTTAATTCCGTGAGTGGATGGAACAACGATCCAGCGTGTTGCCGGACTGCTCCGAACTAGAAAAAGGGCCGCGACACTTTTTTGCTCTTTGTGTTAAGGCATGTTTAGTTCCCGAAATTTTTTGAAAAATGCTATTGTAGTAATTTCGTTGTTATTTGACAAATATTATCCAATCATACACTAACTAGGTTTAAAAGATTCGTCTCGTGAATTTCGTATAAACTGTGTAATTAGTTTTATTTTTTTATCTATATTTAATATTTCAGGATTCGATGTGACGGGGAATCTGAAAAATTTTGCAAAATTTTTTGGTAACCAAACAAGGCCTTAGCACGTGCGTGGCAGTGGTATTAGAACAAACTAGTTACACATCTAGAGTTCTACGTTTCCTATGTATGATACAACAGCAAGCACAGGAAGAGGAACATGTAGGACAGCAAGAACTCGAACAGTGAAACGCGACGGAGCTAACCTTGGCTCAGCAGCAGCACAAGCAGCTGGTGATCGGAGGGAACGGCAGGGAAGTTGAGGCGAGGGTGGGGAGAAGAAGCAGCCAACGGGGGTAGAGCAGAAGAAGACTGCGCAGCGCAGCAGGGGGGTAGGATAAGGTAGCAGCTGCTGCGTAGCCTCGCTAGCTGGGGTCGAGGAGGGGAAGAGGACGGGAGAACTTGGCGTGCACACGATGCGGCCCCGGCAGCCTCACACGCCCCATCCGGGGAAATCTGCGTGCCGGTGCCGGTGCCGCGTCCGCCAATCCCCGTGTGGTCACCGGTCATTCTTCCACCACGAGCCCCGCCTCCTATCCGCTCTGTGTTCCACGCGCGCGACGGGGCGTCACGGTTTTGGACGGCCAGCCTTCCGGGTCCGGGCCGCCTCATGAAATGGAATGCAGAAACGATGCATGTGGCCACCACATGCTATGCAGGAGCTCTGCGTGCTGACCAGTACAGAGTACTCCGTACGATGGAGTATTCCCTGGCGCGGCGTTGTGTTGTGTAGCCTGCCGGTTCGTTTTGCGAAAAAGAAAAAAAATATCTCCGTCTTGTTTATCGAGGGGCAAAAAATTATGATTTATCTTTTTTTAAAAAAAAATGATTTCGGTACTGGCGAAACAGCACGCAACTTTGACCAACATATGTTTTACTTCAGTTGTTCTCCAATTGTGCTCGCAAAATTTCAGAAGGCTTTTCCTTTCCGTGGATAAAGGAGAAGTGCCGTAATATATTAATGAATGAATGCGATTTTTTCCCCTTTTATCAGCAACAAATCTCAGCCATTGGACCAACACTGGAGCAGGAATGATTAGAGAAAAAACAAGCTACTGCTGAGTCTCCTACTTGGATTATGACAGAGTCGCATAGCGGTTAACAGGGCAGCTCCAGATTATCTGCCACAGTAGATTCATATAAAATACTAGCAGGTACCCCCGCGCTGCAAAAGCAACTATCATGTATGGATGAAGCTACAATTTACTGGTATGAAACCATGTTGACATGTTAATTCATGGGCACCAAAGGAGTCTGCAAAAAATATGAATGCGATGACTCAGAACACGGTGGCGGGATCTGGAGAGTAGAGCGGCAGAGGCAGGGCTGGTGGCGATGCTGTACCTCATGATCTTTTTCTTGAATTATTGGAGCAGTGCATAATATTGAAGCTTTAACTGTTGGAAACAAATATAGGATCAGCAAAATTTTAAAATACGAAAGAAGTAATTATCTTTTGCTGGCAAACCTCATCGTTTTCTTGAGCTCCATCAGCATAGCAATTATGTTGATACCCCTCCGGTTCACAGGCAGCAATTCCCTTCTTCCACTGAACGACTGTCCTATGGTGGTAGTCTTCATCTTCGGTATGAAGTTCTGCACTTCATTCCCGGTCATCACTTCGTCATTAGCCAAGGTTTAGTAGAATGACAATTAATCCGCACTGATTGTAGACTTTCCCCAAAAAAAGAGCGCTGCATCATGGACGAATCGTTGAATTTAAACCATAGCTGAGGCCCAGGCAGGTCTGACAGGGTAAGAAAAAGCAGCCGAGAACAATCGGAATGAAGAGGAGGGAGACGGGCAGGCTTACGGAGTTCTATCTGTCACGGGCGGCGTGCGCGTGGCTGCGGGCGTCGTCCTCCGATTCGTCGTAGGCGTCGACGCTGCGGCTGGTAACCGTGGCCGTCGTGGATGACGTCGATGACGCCGCCGTCGGCTCGGGAAGCGCGGAGGCGGTGCTAGCAGGACTGGGTGCTAGGCCATGGGGCGATGGGCTGGCCGCGCCGCCGGCCATGGCATGCGATCTCGCGGCGGCGGTCTGGGGGGCAGGCGCGGCCGTTCCGGATTCGGCGGGGATGGCGCGGCGATGGCGGGTGGGTTGCGCCGGCGGCCAGCACCGATGTCGCGGCGGCCGCGGCATGCAGGAGCGCGCGGCCGTGGCACGGAGCGGCGGCGTCGTCCACTGGAAGAGGAAGGGGTAGGAAGGATGTAGAAGCGTGGATACGTGTATGGTGTTGCTGGTTGGGGGTAAGGATCGGACGTTTGGGAGGCGGGTACTGTACGTAGAACAGTAGTGGACAGGGATCTGTGAGTGTGCCCGGTGCCACCAATTATAAGAGTATGGTATATATATATATATATATATATATATATATATATATATATATATATATATATATATATATATATATATATATATATATATATATATATATATATATATATATATATATATATATATATATATATATATATATATATATATATATATATATATATATATATATGGTCTATTTTTTTGGCGAGTAAATTTTTCCATATGGTCCATGAGGCCGCTGAAGTGAACATATTCACCCGTGCATAGCGTTTGCTGCTTACCAAAGTTTAGACACGGTTTCAAGCCTGCCAAAACCACTTGCACGCGTTTTGTTAAATTTGTCCAAAAACACTAACCGAGCAACTGCACACAACAACTCTTCTTTTAGCTAGATCATCAGTTCATCAGAGGCCAACGACTTGTTCTTAGTAGTTAGTACAGATCAGCCAAAGAAACACGATGCGCTCGCCGCGGAATATATTATGATGAAGGGTAATGAGACTATTCCTCTGAATTAATAACTCTATATAAAATTGTGTAAATACTATTAAAATATAGTGCTATGGCCATGTTTGTCTTCACTTATAATCGGAAAAAAGACGAGAATCCCACCAAAGATCTGTATTACAGATTCGAATTAGGGCTTGTTCGGTTAGCTTATTCTATGTCTAGGAATCATTTCAGGTCTACTTGCTTATATAAATTAAGCTAACTATTCCAGTTGGATTCTTTTCAAGGAGTCATTCCCTGATAACTGAACAAACACTTAGCAAAATCAAGAATCCGGTAATTATAAACACTAGTACAGTACCTGTGCTAACACCATGGATTTATTCCAGGGATACAAATGAAAAAGACCAAATGGACGATATTTTTTTGGCAATAAGAAAAATCCACATGGATACTTTGAGCCGAGTAACAGATTTCATTATCCCTTATGTGCGTTGTCGCAAACTTTATAAACCTCACAGAACTGTAAACATTGCACCTACTGAATCCAGTAAAATGTATGAAACATGGGGTAAAAGGCCAATGTTAGAAGGAAAAATAATTCTTTGACCATACATCACCAACTGACATGCTGAAACTAAAAAGGGGATGTGCATAATCTCTATCACCTTGATAACAATTATCAGAAACACTACTAACGACATCTCTTGTGGAAGCAGCTTCAAAGGTTAAACCTTACTCCCTGATCGACATCAGTACTGGTATATCATTTCCTTCCCACCTGTAAATGAGAAGTACCTGTAATGTAGACAGGAAAGAACACATTTATTCATATAGATGCATGCATCTGAGAAAAGAGAGAAATAAATAGTATATAGGAATACTCACATCGTTAGTTCTCACCACTCCAAACTCAACAGGTTTCTGTATACAAACTAATTGAAGAGCAGTGCTCCAGGTCCACAACATTTGCGAAAGTGTTCCTTCAGATTAATGTAAACAAAATAAAATAAAATATAAAGCCCAAAAAATAAAATGGTTTGGCAACATGTTGAAAAATAAAATATCAAGCATTCGCGTGAGGACTCATAAAATGGTTTGAGTATACCCACTCTTAATCACAAGTCCAAGACGTCTTTATAAACAATATTCTTAGTGCTGGTATGTCCAAAGTGAATCATGTGCGTTTCCACGTCGACGTTCGTAATTATCATTTCTGTGTAGCCACTTCGTGGCCTCATCTAGATCGACATTTTTGTCATTTCGTGTTTGCACAATGGTTGAGCATGCAATTTCCAAACGGTGGCTGCTCAGTTAGGGTTATCGCCTCACCTTAACATATGAACAGGGATTAATCAAGATGAATGCTAATGGTGCAAATGGAAGTAATGAAAAGATTAAGTACCTATGGGTGATGATGTTGCCATTGTCTGAGACAAAAGCGCAGGAAGTGATAATATTTTGGGATGCAGCCTTCTTTCGTGCTTGGTACTCACGTTGTTTTCTATTAATCTCTTTCTTTTGTTGACTAGATATCTCTTCTCGACGTTTTCGTTGCTGCCTGTTCCTTTCCTCCCCCTTCCGCAAGACCTCGTCTAAAGCGGGTGATTGGACATATATATATATAGGAAATTAGTAAGACATAAGTAAAAGTGTTACATACATCTCGATAATTCAAAGCATACTTGTGATGTTTGTGACATCACTTAGCGCATCACGTGTATATCTCAGCGTAGACATTGTCAACTACTTGCGATGGCAATTATTATTTTTGTTGAATTTTTCATTGAACTACTGTATGCTTCATGAGTATCGATCGACCACAATTAGCTCATTGGTAGTACCAACAAATCGGATGTACAGGGTAAGAGGAATATATTAAAAATAAAGAGTCATACGCACGACTGCCAAAAAAAAAACGACCGAAGCAACGTATCTATCTATTCATCAAGTGCAAAACACATTATACGATTTTGAACCAAATAAATATAAATATTTTCCACTCATACGATGATGGTATATAGAAAAATTCTCGTTAATCTGTCCTTTTCTTTTTCTGATTTCGGCCACAAATCCATCTGCCGTCTCCAATTCTACAGTGACATACGTTACCCGATGCTGCGTACACCGGCGTGTTCTTCTGCACGACGGCACCGGCGAGTGCGCTGGATTCACTCACAGCCTTAGAGGAATTTGTCTTTACGGTCTTGCTCCTCGGTCTCTCCATTCGCCGTCTGCACGGCCTTGAACCACAGAATCACCTGAAATGTACACGGACACTGTTCAGTCAGCGACAAGCAGGCGCTGCAATGGGAGGTATGCGCGGCGCATATGTGTGATACGTGGATGCCGGTGAAGACGAAGAACGCCAGGATCGGCGCGTATAGGCCTCCAGGGCGTTGTCGTAGCCGACGATCCCGAACATCGGCCGCTGGTTGGTGTACTCGAAGATGGAGTCGAGTCGCTGCAAGGGTTCCTTGGCCTGCGATCGGCGCGGCGCCGGGGATCCGGTCCTCGCGCTGCGACGAGCACCTCCTCTCCTCGTGCTGCGACGGGCTCCGCCAGAAGCCGGCGCCCCTGGAAGCTGGCCTAGACTGCCTCCGATCCTCCACGGTGTTCGGACGCGCGCAGGCCGGCGGCGCGTGCACAGCTGCATGGCGCGGTGTGCCGGGTGCGGAGGTCCGGGCTGTGGCCAGCGAGCAGCGGGTCTCAGCCAGCGGGGTCCCGATCGTGTCTCAGAAGGATTTTTTTTAAAAGGAAACTGGCCAACGTTTTTTTTTTGGTAGATTTTAATGATTCGATCCTGGTTTCATGTGGTGTGTCGCCGCGGTGTGCGGAATGTGCTGATGCGTTGAAGCCTGGGGGGTGTGCGGGATGTGCTCTGCGTGCGTTGAAGCCTAGGGGTGGGAGAAGTTAAGCCTATGACAAAGGCCTCGTTTAGTTCGACGAATAGGGAAGAAAAACACTGTATCAGAATTCCTGTAGCATTTCGTTTGTATTCGATAAAAATTATCCGAGTTTTGACTGACTAGGCTTGAAATGTTCGGTTGCTCGCTCATCAGATTACAGATTCCTCATCTCTCTGTAGTCTTTACACACACAAAAATCCTAATCCACAGCTGGCCTTGAGACACAGGACCCGCCGGCGGGTGGGTGGGTAAAAGGTTGGAGCGGTTGGTGGGTCAAGAGCAAGCAGAAATCAGTCGTCGGCTCGGCTGGGCGGCCGGCCGGTCAGTGCGCGGCGGCGGCCGCAGTGCAGCGGCGCTGGCAGAAGTTGGAAACGCGGTCCATGCACTGGTACACCGGCGGGTCGGCGCTGAGGCTGGACTTGACGCAGTCCCTGCACGCCGGGTGGCACCCGCGGGGGACGGCGTCCAAGCACTGGCACCGCCGCGGCTCCGACTTCGTGCACCCGCCGCAGCTGTCGCAGCACGGCCACGCTCGCGCCGCCGCCTTGCCCCGGCTCGCCAGCTTCCCTCCTCCTCCTTCTCCTCCTGCTCCCTGCCCTGAAACCAGAGATCGATTCGGAACCCGTGAGCCAGACTGAATAACCGATGCTAATTGAGCTTTGCGACCGAAACCAGTGAAAAAAACAACCAAACAAAATCTTGGATTCACTGGTCGGAAAACCTCAAAAGAGGTGGATTTTTGGCAAGAGCGAAGAAGGAATCAGGGCGCCTACCTCTGCTTTGAACATGGGAGTGGTGGTGGTGGTGGTGGTGCCTGTTGCTGGATTGCGCGAGCACGGCGAGAAGGGCGAATGTGAGGAAGAACAGCACTTGGGTTCTCATGTCTGAATGACTGAATCTCTGATTGCTTCTCTCTACGAGAATTGGTCGCGACTGGTGAGCCTCCTCTCCTCTACTGTTCTCTTCCGGTTGTTCTTGGTTGGTTGGACTGGAGTTGCTTGTCTATCTGTACGCGGCTAATAGAAGCCTTCTTTATAGAAACCGGCCGTTCCCGTCCGGACAAAGGCAAAAGGGTGGGGCCCGTCCCGTCCGGACAAGGGACCCCAACGCGCTGGGTCGCCCAGTGAGACTGGCCGCAGTGATACTCTTAAACGATACTCTAAAGCTTTAGAGTATGAATATATAGTAAAAACAGCTGCACTGGATACTCTAAAACGATATTTTATCCTTTCTCTTACTCTATATTTAGAGTGGTACAGTGCTTACTCTATACTCTACAGTGGCGGGCCCCACTAGCTAAACAAAGGAAAAAAATGTTATAACTCACAAACCAAAAATCCAAATTAAATTTCGATTGCACCATTAAATTCGTCTCAATAAATCCTTCAAAACTAGATCACACATGGATATATTTAGATAAAGTGACAAGTGGGTCCCATAGTGGATAGAGTGGATAGAGGATGATATAGAGGATGGATGGGTGCGGGAGAATTGAGTATAGAGGAGAAAATCTTGCTGACTAGAACGTATAGAGGATGAATATAGAGGTCCATGAGTGCGGGTAATCTGATAAGCGAGCAAGTGGTGGCAGATAAACAGGCAACTTGGAGAAGAAACCCTGAACTTCGATTGAATTGAGAAATGCTACTTTACCACCCTGTTCGGCTGCTCTTATCAGCACGGCTTATCAGCCGTGGTATAGTGTTTTTCTCTCACGACAAAACAGTCACAACCAGCTTATAAGCCGTAGAAACAGCCTGCCGAACAGGGTGTACGTTGTTATGCTTATGCATATGTTTAGATTTTATAATTTTGTGTTAGTTGATCTACCCCATGATGATGCCAAGGAGTAACTTACCATTTATCAGCCTGATCGGCTGCCCAAATTGCAGCGGCCACCGCAAGTCCTTAGTAGCTACATTTTTTTTTTGCGAAACCTTAGTAGCTACATTGGCCAAAAGGAGAAACAAATGTCGCCACAACCGCAACCACAATTAAAAAAATATAGCCAAGCGTAGTCTATGTTTCTTGTTTGCCCTCCTCCTCTCTCATGGTGTTTTTCTTTCTCGTCTTTGTTTCCCACTTGTTTTTCTCTCCAACGGTGCTACAACCATAAGTCATAAGATTCGTGACCAACGAACGTTGCACCGCTAACCTAGTGATACGTGGCTATTACTCTAGGTCCCATTTTTATTAATATCACCAATACCATTTCAACGTTCAGCGTAAAAGTAAAGATGATATAAGGTGAGTGTGTGAATGTATTGTGTTTCACAAAAAATAAAGAAAAGTAAAATTACCTATCTTGCACCTAGTTTGGCGAATGTTCTCCCTAGGGCAACAAAACCACGAAACACTTTAAAACATAGGCCTTCATTCCTGATTCTAGATTTATAGATAAAGGAGGTGTCCCTATGTGTAACAAGTTCATAACTCGAGGGGGTACGCGCAAAAGAGACACCAAGATAGGGTGACCGGTGACACTTGATAAGTCCGAGTGTCGTGTCTGTTCACATGCGGAAATGAGTCAGCCAAAGATAAGATCGAGGAAAATATATTATATATATATATATAGTAAAGCTCCACTTTCATGGGCCCACGCCGACCTATCCATCCTCCATCCACGTTTGCTGTAGTGCCAATGCCAGCCCTCATCCGGATCTCCTACGCCGGCGGCCACACAACATAAAAGGTTTAGTGTCAAATTTACAAAATTAGTATTGTTGTAAATACACCATAACATATATTTTTATAGTATATTTATTTAGTGTCATAAATATTTATTTTATTTTCTAATGATTTAATCAAACATAAAAGGTTTAGCCTAAGATAATTCTAAGAATTGATTTATTCAAAGACCAAGGGAGCAACCAACATATATTTATATTAGCTTGAATTATGGTGCATTAGTTGAAGTGCATTCAGGTTGTATTTGGTTCTAAGACAAGGTGTGATAACTCCTTGAAAAAGACAAGGTTGGATAAAACGGTCCCACCAAAACGATAGCAGTAGCCTGGTGTTGCTCTTGCGTGCCGCGGCTCCATCTTCCCATGCACACAATTCCTTCTTCGCCACCCTCCTGGCTCTCACCGCACCTTCTTCCTCGACACTGGCATTTGTCTAACCAGTGCTCCTCTTCTTCCCCGCACTTCTCATGCATTACGCAACACTCGTTCCACCTACGACAACTCTGTCAACGAAATTTTTAGGGGCAAGTAGAGCCCATACCTAGTGGGTATATTTCCAGGTGGGATCATCCAGTCTCTAGCCGACTCTTAACCAAACGCAAAAGCAAGAAGGGATATCCACATGAGGCCATCATCCCATCCCTAGAACCAAACTCCAAACACTACCTCTCTCAATCTCAAGATTTATCGCGGCACGGTTGTTTAGATGTGAGAGTGATGTATGTGTGTGTTCATAGGGTTGAAGATTGACACAGCTCTAACTTCGAGATCTATATTGAATCTGCAGTTTATGGACTAATAAGAGTTGTTTAAATATTTTTATTTGTAAAAGCACTTAACATGTCTATAACTCTAGCTCTAGAATTTTGTACGGGTAAGCAGCTCCAAGAAATCTACAAGTTTTCTAGAACACCTATGCCAAACAGGGAGGAATCGTGCATGCACGCGTGAGAGCGTGCGTCCATGTAACATCAATTTCTTTGCAGTTCCTCAGACGTCTATGGACCACGAGGGGAGACGACGCGCCCGTCGCTAACGAAGCTCGTGACTTCGTGATTGTCTTCTAGACGTGTATTGTGGGTAGTATATATTTTAGGTCTAGCGTACATCCTAGTGAGGTGTGTGGCATGTGTTTGTTTATACGTTCAAATACTACAACTTGCACTGCCAGATTTGACGAATAAAAAACATCAATGTGAACTGGCTACTGAGCTGCGCGCGCGGAAGATCGGGGGACGGGACCGCGGAGACGAGGAAATGTATGGAACCAAAGAGAGGATTGGACGGCCACGTACTCCCCCATTCCAATTTCCTTTCCAGCGACACAGCTCCTTCAATTTTCTCCACTCGCGAGTCGCGACGCTAAAGGCTAAACCAATATCGCTTCGCTTTTACAGTACTTTTCTCTTTAACTGAAATCAACACGCAGGACAGAGGACGCTTACAAATATTTGACTTGACCTGAAGAATGGAAATGGAGGCAAGAAAAGCGTGCTCCTCCGGCCCGCACGATCGTCGGAGGGGATATTCCCTTGCCACCATGCATGGCTTTGCCCACCGCTTGGCATTATATTAGCAGCCGTAATGCAAAGTTTAAGAAACAAACACCCCGGCGGCATGTGCATATGGACCACGTTTCAGCTAGGGTTCGTGGCCTCAATCAATTTGTTAAATTTAAACCAGTCGTGGTTACGCGGGAACGTATAGATGCGGCGGAGCTAAAAAAAATGCTGCTAAAAATTAGATGAGATACAATTTGGATCCTTAACTAATATATATTTTATTCAGTTCTAAACTATAAGTCGTTATGTTATGATTTATGCATTCCCTCTATCCCAAATTGAAAGTCGTTCTAACTTTTTAAAAGGGAAAGCGTTCACAACAAAAAATGTTCGTTTTGTGAAGTTGTCAAAATGTGTAACGGACTTCACCATTGCGTTTCTTTCGTCGAGATGGTCAAAAAACATATATGGAATGTCCAATTTGAAGTCCGGATGAGAGAGTTATGCCTCCGAGAAAATATATGAACTACCGGTACTACCGGTCCGAGCAGATTTAGCGCAGATATGAACTACCGGTACTACCGGTCCGAGACCGGTACTACCGATGGCTGGCGGGGAAAGATACAGTTTTGCGTGAAAATGAACTACCGGTACTACCGGTCCTTGACCGGTACTACCGGTGGAGCCTGACCGGTAGTACCGGTAGGTGTTTATTCTGAATCTGACTTTTAGATTTCGAACCGATTTGTTTCTAAATCGGTTTTTGGACGTGGAAAACTTGGAAAATAGGCCTCGGAGAGGTTTCCTACTTGGATAAGACCACCCCTCTATATATATGAGAGGATCATGTCCGATTGAGATACCATCAATCTAATCGTCAAACAAACAAATCAATCTATTCCTTTTACCCGTTTTCTCTTCTCCTTCAACCTCTATGCTGTTCATCCCTTGATCCACGACCAAGGATGGCGCCCTAGGCTCGCCGGTCGACCTAGGGCAACCCGGCGACGTCCTTGCCCTGACGGGGTCCCTCCCGGGCAAGAGCTTCGGCGGTTCCTTTGCTAGTTTGCCTGAAAACTAGCCGGTTCTTCGTCACGTAAGCACGACTGGTTATCCTTTGGTGGTTTGCTTGTAAACCTCTCCGTGTTTCACCACGTAAGAGTGATATCTCGCTGCGTTCTTCGGTCCGTAGCGGCCCGGACGTCCAATGCCCTTTCTGGTGTGTGATTCGGACCACATCCGACGTCAACACACTTTTTGGCGACTCCGCTGGGAAAGAATTTGCTTCGGCTCTACTTTGTAGCCGATTCTTCTTGCCCTAGCCTTATTCTTCGCTGATCTATCTTCTTGAGCTCGCCATTACCGTTGCATCTGGCCCAAAAGGCCGATCGCATCTAGTTTTGACCCCTTGTAATCTTGCTTGCAATTTTGCAACGTGTTGCGCTTGACATTGGAAAATTCAGCAAGGCGGTCAAGTTCTAAATTATGGAGTACCGAGGTGGTTCATCACAAAGCTACTACAATTATCCCAAGGTACAACTTGCAAATACATCTTATGATCCTAATGGTTATTTTGCAAGTCATATAAGCTCTCATGTTGGTGTTGCTAGCTGTAATGATACTAGATATGTTGCATTAGCTGATACTTTTGATAATGTTCCTCATCATACACATAATATCTATGGATGTCATGGTTAAGAGTCGATGTCAACTTTAAATTCTTTGAATTTTGATGTTACTAGCAACATACAACATGTGGATCCTTGTTTATCGGCTATAAGTTCGCAATATGTGGTTTCACCACATGACATGCTGATAAATAAGATAATTAGCTATGACAATGCTAATTACTTAGCCAATTGCTCTCAAAATTCAGCACCATATGCCAATGCTCTTATTCATAATTTGGCTCCACATGTTACTTCTAACTTGAGCCGAATTAATGAAAATTTAGCAAGGTATGTAAGTGCTAATACTCATGATTCGGCTTCACGTGTTATTAGTAACCATAGCCGAATTAATGGAAATTCAGCACCTTATGCAATGATCAATACCCACAATTCGACTTCGTATTCTGCTCACGATCAAAGCCGAATTAGTGAAATTTCAGCAAGGCATTCGAGTGCTAAAAGTTGTGATTCGGCTCCACATGTTACTAATAATTGTAGCCGAATCAATGAAAATTTAGCAATGGGTGAGGAAATCCTTGTCAGATCTACAACCATAGCTAAGCTAAAGGTAGATGGGATCACTAAAGATTCTCCTCTTTTCTATACTATGGTTAAGGTGAATTCTACATTTGATAAGTTAGAGGAAGGAATATTTGATACTCCCATTGCTAC
Organism: Saccharum hybrid cultivar R570; assembly: GCA_038087645.1. Taxonomy (NCBI): domain Eukaryota; kingdom Viridiplantae; phylum Streptophyta; class Magnoliopsida; order Poales; family Poaceae; genus Saccharum; species Saccharum hybrid cultivar. Next base: position 477,007 of record JAQSUU010000044.1, on the reverse strand, counting down.
TTCGCCTCATGTTGGACATACTAGTGAATCGGCCCTGGCTTTTAGTCAACCTCAATATGAGAGGCCGTTTTACTATTATTTTGACCAGCATGGTAGAGTGATTGCAAAGACTCAATCTAAATTGGCCTCTTCGGCGCCTGAAATCGATAGGGCTAGTTCAGGAGGGGTAACCACTATACCTCCTGGTAAGAGGTTGTCTTACTGTTATTTTGATCAAAATGGCAAACTTATTTTTAGGAAGAAACCTGTATTGGTCTCTTCGATGCCTTAAATAGATAGGGCCAATTTAGGAGAAGCTACCACTATACCTCCTAAAAAACATGAGAAGCGACAGAAATCAGCTAGACTTGATTTTTTAGGAGCTAAAGGGGCTGTACATTTATCTAGCGATTACTACATCATTGATGGAGATCAAGCCCCTACAAGCAACAAAGAAGGGTTGTCTGCTTGCTCAGAATTGGCTGAGTCGACTTTGAAGTCAGCTAAGCTGACTCCTGCCTGCTCTATGTCGGCCAAGCCGACTACCTTTGCCACCATCTTCAAGTCGGCTAGGTCAACTTTTCAGTCAGCTAGGCCGACTACCTCTGCCGCCTGCCTTGAGTTGGCTAGGCCGACTTCCCAGTTGGCCAAACCGACTGCCCCTGCTAGTGCCCAAGTCGGCCTAGCTAATTTCCAGTTGGCTAAGCCAACTTTTTCGGTTTCGGCAGCTGTTGATGCATCTTCGGATGATTTGACCCCACTTGTTGATTGGTTTCTAAAGAAGAAGAGCAACATCATGCAAATCAAGGACATACACTTCTCTAACATGATCAAGAAGGTAGAAGACACAAATATTTTGCTCAAATTCCAATCTGGTCACACTATTTCAATTTCAGCATCTATTAGAGATATCCTTGCTAATAATGGTAATAGACCGATTGAGAATAGCAATTTATTTGTTGGTGATAAAACAAATACAGATTCTATCGGCCAACACATTGTGCCATATGGCAAGGCCGATAGTGCTAGTTTGTCAAAGCTAAGGCTTCTCAAAAGCAGCTATAAAGGTGTGGCCGAATGGGTTGATGTTAAATCTGATCTCTTCGTTTGCCTAGCTTTAAAGCTGACTCCACAAAAGAATCGACTAAAGAAATCAAAATACACCTTTGACTTTACCTTTTGTGATCATGTCTTTGATATCTTGCTTAAGAATAATTTTATTAGAATCATTGATCACAGTGCTTTGCCATCTATTCAAAACTTAGAAGAGCTTACATATTGCAAGTGGCATAATTCTTCTGATCATAATACTTCTAATTGCAATGTATTTCGTCGAGTGATCCAATCGGCCATTGATAATGGACGATTGAGATTTTCTGAAGTTCAACAAATAGACCAATTGGATTCAATTAGTCTTGATGGCAAACATGTTTTGAATCAGCTTGCATTAGCCGATTCATTCAAAGCTCAAGGCTCAAATGCCCAAGAGAGAGAGGTGGAGCCCTCAAGTGAAGACAAGGTTGTTGTTCATGAACTACAAATCGAGGATACTCAAGAGAACAATAATGTTATCACAATTTCAGACGACACTGGGGGCAGGTGAAATCTCTCCAATTAGAACAAAAGCCGATTAATCCCGTTGAGCAAGGGGAATCGGCTAAGGATCCTCCTATAGAGCATGTCTATCAAGATGGGGAGAAGAAGGAGGATGCTCATAATGCTGATGGAGGTAAAGGTCATGGCAAACAAAGGACTAGAAGGCCGGAGCTTAGCTTCGAGAAACTTCTAGCTAAATATGAAAAGATTGGAGAAGCAAATATTGTCAATCGGCCAAAGAAAGTCCCATCATCAAAATTGCCTCCAACGCGTAAGTCTCAAGAGTGGAATTAGCAAGGAGATAGATCTCACACAGCAGTAACATATTCTCTTTTTGAGCAGCCAATTCCCATGTCAAATGGATCACAGTCCGTATATTTTCATCCTTATTCATCTTGGGGCTGGTTTGATCAAGAGGCACATGTTCCATCATATTTTAGGCCACAATATATAGAATATGTAGCTCCTAGACATTCAGAGAGATCATCATCTTGTAAAGACCGTTTTGATCAAAATCGGTCCGGAGCTCAACCAAAGAAGAAAGTGGTAAATCAAGTTTACCGCGTGAAGTATGATGGCCGAAAGAAGAAAAGTTCAGATCTGAATTCAACTATTGAAAAGCCGATTACATTGCTGAAAAATCTGGATATTGATGACAAAGAAGTGGAGAAATCATCTATTGATATTCTAGGTGCCAAATCTGAACAAAAGAAGGTGAGAGTGCCCAAAGTCAAAAATGATTTGCTGCTATCCAAAACAAAAAATAAAACTGATATGCTCAATCAGTTTACCAAAGTGGCAAGAAAAGAAGTTGCAGAAGCTTACTGCAGAGAAGCTAAAAGAAAAGGGCTTAACATGGGTTCCTAAAGGAAGTATTGAAGCTCAAAAGGATAATGCTCAAGCAAATGGTGCAACAAAGGCAAAGGAGAGAAGAAGATTCAAGAAACAATTGCCAAGTTGGAGGTTTGCACCAAATCATCAAAATCATTGGTCATGGCATCATTCATACTCTCTGCCTAAGCTTATGTGGAATTCATTCCCTGGTATGCATGGTTATCCCTCAGCTCCTTATTTTGATCCTTGGTATGGATTTGTATGTTTCGGAGGGTTGCAAAATTATTTTGCTTATCAATGATCAAGAGCCGAAATATTTATTTCGGTTATGCATGCTCTTGTGGATGAATTCATATGGCCGATATTTTGATATCATCCTTAGTGTAAAAATATAGCCGATGAGTGCTTGCGACCATCGTACTATTAGAAAGCCCCATGAAATTTACTTTGATGGCTTTCAGGCCCAGGGGGCATGACATATGCATTTTGGATTTACTTCATGGATGTGACAATATGATTAATCGGCTTGCAAATAAGGTGAAGGTGTTGGCATAATCATTATTTCTCACAATAGTGTTGTTTGAGACATCAAGCTGATTAAAATTATATTTGCACCAAAATTCAAGCCGAATGTGAAGTTTTCTTATTCGGCTTGGCTTATATTGCAATCCATGAAGTATGACATGTTGAAGCCCGCAGTGATTCTTTGCTGGTGGAACAAGTTGCTGGTGAATTTCAATGTTTAGAAGAGTCACTAAAAGTTTGTCTTGATGCTTGCCTTGATATCATTGGTTCTTTTACCGAATTTTAAATTCGGCATATTCTAAGGCATGAAAATCAAAAGGCCAACATGTTAGCACAACAAGCATCTAGCTATGACGTTGGTGGGCATAATTTTCATATTCAAGAACAGCCGATGCATGAAGATTTATATTTTTGCCATGTAAGTGTGGAAGAATCAGCTAAGCCGACTGCCCTAGTCGGTCTAGCCGACCCTGATTATCTAGCAAGCTAGTCGGGTTGGTCGACTTTACAAGTCGGCCTAGCCGACTCCCCTGTGGCTAGCCTGGCCAATGTGCATGATGAACTCTCAAATCAGCCTAGCAAAACTTCTAGTGATGTTGGGGCTGATTTACATGATTGGAGGACTCCCTTATTGGCATATCTACGAGATCCAAGTGCCAAAGTTGATAAAAGTGTTCGGCGAAGTGCTTTCAAATATGTGTTGCACAATGATGAGCTTTACCAAAGAACCGCCGAAGACTTGCTGCTGAAGTGCTTAGGAACTGATCAAGCAAGAATAGCTATGGGAGAAGTCCATGAAGGTATTTGTGGTACGCATCAATCGGCCCTAAAGATGAAATGGTTATTGCATAGAGTTGATTTCTATTGGCCTACTATGATGGCCGATTGTTTTTGATACTACAAAGGTTGCGAAGAGTACCAAAGGTTTGGGAATATTCAGCTAGTGCCTGCTGCTATGCTTCATCCTATAATCAAACCATGGCCTTTTCGCAGTTGGGGACTAGACTTCATTGGCCAAATTCATCCCTCATCTTCCAAGGGACATCGCTTTGTGTTGGTTGCTACAGATTATTTCACTAAGTGGACCGAGGCAGTTCCTTTGAAGAATATGACACACAAGGAGGTGATTGAGTTCATCACTGAGCATATCATTCATAGATTCGGCATACCCCAAACATTAACTATAGATCAAGGGACTTCATTTATGTCCAAGGAAGGGACTTTGCCAAATTATATAAGATCAAGTTGCTCAAATCATCTCCATATTATGCTCAAGCTAATGGCCAAGCTGAGTCTAGTAATAAGACTTTGATCAAGCTTATTAAAAAGAAAAATAAGGAGAGTCCAAGAAGGTGGCATGAAGTATTGTCTGAAGCTCTATGGGCACATCGTATTTCAAGGTATGGTGCTACAAAAGTTACTCCTTTTGAGCTAGTATATGGTCAAGAGGTCATGTTGCCTGTCGAGGTAAATTTGGATGCATACAGGCTTGCTAAGCAAAATGATCTATCAGCCATTATATATCATGATTTGATGATGGATAACATCGATGAGGTAACTGATGTAAGATTAAAAGCTCTCAAGGAGATAGAGAAAGACAAACCTCGAGTTGCCAGGGCATACAATAAAAAAGTCAAGAGCAAATCTTTCCAAGTAGGAGAATTAGTGTGAAAACTATACTACCTATTGGATCGAAGAGCAATCAGTTTGGCAAATGGTCACCTAACTGGGAGTCCTAACAAAGTGATCAAAGTCATATACGATAATTCCTATTTGCTAGAGACATTGCAAGGTGAACGTCTCAAAGTAGCATTCAACGGGAGGTACTTGAAAAGGTATTTTCCAAGTGTTTGGCAAGAAGCCTAAGTGCTCTCCAAACAATGGCTGATGTATACATCACCCTTAATCACCATACAGCCGATGAGATGGGTATCATTGCTGTTTGGTTTAATTATGTTTGTTTGATCAAGTGTTTTCATGTTTATGCATTATAAACCTGAAAATAGGGGGGCATATGTTGACAACCAAAAATGTCCATTTTGTGAAGTTGTCAAAATGTGTAATGGACTTCACCATTGCATTCCTTTCATCGAAATGGTCAAAAAACATATATGGAATGTCCAATTTAGAGTTCGGATGAGAGAGTTATGCCTCCGAGAAAATGTATGAACTACCGGTACTACCGGTCCGAGATCACCGGTATTACCGGTCTGAGCAGATTTAGCGCAGATATGAACTACCGATACTACCGGTCTGAGACCAGTACTACCGGTGGCTGGTGGGGAAAGACACAGTTTTACGTGAAAATGAACTACCGGTACTACCGGTCCTTGACCGGTACTACCGGTAGGGACCGGTACTACCAGTGGAGCCTGACCGGTAGTACCGGTAGGTGTTTATTCCGAATATGACTTTTAGATTTCGAACCGATTTGTTTCTAAATCGGTTTTTGGACGTGGGAAACTTGGAAAATAGGCCTCGGAGAGGTTTCCTACTGGGATAAGACCACCCCCCTCTATATATATGAGAGGATCATGGCCGATTGAGATACCATCAATCCAATCGTCAAACAAACAAATCAATCTATTCCTTTTACCCCTTTTCTCTTCTCCTTCAACCTCCATGTTGTTCATCCCTTGATCCACGACCAAGGATGGCACCCTAGGCTCGTCGGCCGACCTAGGGCAACCCGGCGACGTCCTTGCCCTGACGGGGTCCCTCCTGGGCAAGAGCTTCGGCGGTTCCTTTGCTAGTTTGCCTGAAAACTAGCCGGTTCTTCGTCATGTAAGCACGACTGGTTATCCTTTGGTGGTTTGCTTGTAAACCTCTTCGTGTTTCACCACGTAAGAGTGATATCTCGCTGCGTTCTTCGGTCCGTAGCGGCTCGGGCGTCCAATGCCCTTTCTGGTGTGTGATTCGGACCACATCCGACGTCAACAGAAAGCATCTCAAGTTTGATAACATCTATGATACAAAATAAATATTACTAGATTATTTATTAATTATACCTTCATAGTACATCTATTTTATCTCATAAATCTTTATAATTCTTTCTATAATTTTGGTGAAATTTGAGATGCATTGACTCTCTAAAAACATTAAGTAACTTATAATTTAAAACGGAAGGAGTACATATCAAAGTTGAAACGAAAAAATTGGTTGATGTGGCATACCTATCATCCAGCCTATTAGTAGGGAAACAGGGCCTTACGTTTTTTCGGTGCATCTTCGAATCTGATAAGAATCTTTCAGAACGAAGAAAAATCTTATTACTTAACTAGTGGCTGCCTATCCAATCGATTCACAGTTGGAGGCTTTACTCCAATAGATCCTGGTGGCCTCTTCCCCTCAGTGTCGTCGTCCTCGAGCCACCCGTGCTTGTCAGATGGTGCACAGGTGTGCCACGCCTCTGTCGGCAAGCCCTGGTCGGAGACCCGTTGCAACCTACGCTCGTTGCTCCTCGCTCGGCCGCCGGTGCTAGGCACAACCACCGGTAGCCCTCCCTCCACACGGTTGTCCGCTAGCCGCCCAGCCCAAGATCTTGCACACTCAGCACTCCGGAGTCCGGTCACCGTCTCACCAGCTCCTCGTCGCCTTGCCAGCACACCATGGCCTCGCCTAAGTCCGTCACTGCTCGTTGGGTAGGGTTTTTTGAGATTGGGAGAAATGAAAGTCATGAGAAGAGGAAAAATGGCCAGGGGCGACTTGCGGTTACCGCCCGCCCTCGCCGAGCTTGTCCTCGAAGCGCACCACTTCCGTGTCCTATCCGTGCGCTCCCACGATGGTAGCCAGCGAGGTTGCGGGTACCGACACCGGTGGCACCCGGCTAGGGCCACGGCGGCGGGCAGAAACTGCAACCCGCGTGCCCACGACAGCCCTCATCCCGCCCCCCATCCACAGCGTGGCCCAACTCGCTCCACCGACAATGCAGTTTCCGTGTCCAGCGGCGTAGATCCACCCGTGAGGCCGCGACGCGGATTTAGAAAGGAGAGAGAGGAGGACGATGTGGAGAAGAGGAGTTGCGACTCGCGACGGGGAAGGAAAAGTTTTTTTATTATTTTTGGTGAGAACGGGCTGGCTGGGATTCGAACCGTGGTTGTCGCGCTTGCGTGGGGATGACTGGGATCGTCTTCTCTCTCCAAGTGGACGCTACAAGCCGCCTGGTCTCGCGCCCGCGTTTGGAGCGTCGCCGCCGCCTCCTCGCCTCCACCACCCTTGGTCCCCTCCCTCCCTCCTCCGCCATATAGCCTAAGGCCGGAGGGATAGGGGATCCATCATTTTTAATAATTTTTTTTCAGTAGATCGAGTCTTTAGACTTAGGGTCTCTCCATACCAAGTTTCTTGGTTTTGGGGATTTATCTCCTCCTGCTCTTCTCTGGTGATGGTGAGAGGGTAAGATGGAATCGTTTTCTCCATGGCAGCTCTGTTGAAGATGAGGGTGACAACTACGGCATCAGCATCCTCACCAGTATGACATGGAGACTTTTATTTTCGAACGGCGACATCAAGACGGAGATGGTGTCGTCGCCATGGAATAATTTTCTTCGGTCTCTTCTTTGTTTTATCGTGGTTAGACCTGGCCACGATGAAGGATTAAGGAGATTAAGTTTCAGATTGGTCTTTCTCATTCTTTGGTGACAGAAAAAGAAGGAAGACACCATAAAGAAGAAATTTTTTTAACTCCATCTGCATGAATATTCGTCGTCGTTCGTTGGGAATCTATTTGTCAAACATTTTGCTGAGTGTTTACCTATACGGTCATCCATACTACAAAGCATCGTACATGTTTTGTTTTGAGATCTGGAGCTATTCACTGCGTGGATACAATTTAGATAAAGATCAGTTTCTAGATATTTATGTAATTAAGAATGCTGGTAACGTGTTGACGTACCTAGCTATTATCTAATATAATTCTGTCATCGAAAAAAATCTTATTACTTGGCCTGTTGGTGCATGTGTGGTCTTGTTCCGGTGGGGGTCCCCATCCACAACCACGAGGGGAGTGGCATGTGACTTGTACTCGATTTCCTATTTTCACCAAGATCAAAGTCATTACCACCTCTCCGTCCAACTCTTTCATTTTTTTCGGAAAAAAACTTTTAGGGGATCTCCGTCCAACTCCTTGTGGTATCGCCGTGTCAGCGTATCAGCACGCGCAAACGCACGCATGGGACTGCTTGCCCTAGAACGCACAAGGGAAATTAAGGCCCATGGAATCATAGTTTGGGCCGAAAACAAGATCAACTTTCTTTTACGGATTGCCGTTAACTAGTTTTACCCAGCCCAGCAAGGCTCGCCAGATTCGTCCACCGTCGCCGAAGTCGGAGACGAGTGCCGACGTGCAGTTTGCCATTCTTATTTATGAATTCATTCCTACTTATTAAGCTCATGCATGATGCATGTGATAAATCATTGTTGGGTACCAATAATACGGCCCATACATCGGCCTTGGCCCGTCTAAAATAATTGTGAACGCAGCTACGGCCCAGTCCGGCCCAACAAAAGAGGTCTCCGGCTCGTCCGATCCCCCTGAAGGGCGTTCCACCTCGCTCGACCCTTTTGACGCGGGTCTCGTCTCCTCCGATCCCCCAAGAGACGACTCCACCTCGCCCGACCCCTGGGGGTCGGATCTACTCTCAGGAGTGGAGAAAAGATCCCGAAAGGAGCCCATGCCGCCTCGACCGCCACGAGTGCATGCCCCCTGACACAAAAAGGGAAGCATGTATGCTTCTCGCTACTTGCGGCCGTGACGGGACATCCCTGTGAGCAGATGTGCTTCCACATGGCTTGCAACCGTGATGGGACATCCGTGTGAGCAGGTATGCTTTCACACGGCTTTCAACTGTGAGTCTGTGACAGGCCATCTCTGGAAGCTCGCGTTGCCCTCAGCGTCAGCAGGGTAATCATGTGTCGCCAGCTCTGTGTGCGACCCCCGTTAGACACCCACGGTTCTGCACTGTATCGTCGGCTCCGGCATGGCCTCCGTCGGGGTGGAGTCCGTTGACCATATCATCCTCTCGGGCGGTATGAAGCACCACGATTGACCCATGACACCCCTATGTGGGACCAGTGGCAAGCAAGATTGCAGCATAGAGATGTCTCCATCATCTATAGGCCGCCAGAAGCCGCTGATGGGGGAAGGGGAACATCATAGCTCTGGCCCCCTCCTCCCTTTTCTGGGGTTTTTTTCGCTCCCCATTCTCTCGGTTGTATGGGGGCCTTTCCCTTGGAGCTATAAAAGGGAAAGTCCAGTACCTTTCGAGGGGGACGACGGAAAAAGAAGGAGGGTCACAAGCCTACGAACCAAGAAAACACACAACCACCAGAGACTTAGGAGCTCGCCCCTCTCTCGATCGTTTGTAACCCCTACTACGAACTTGGTGCAAGTAACACGAGCACTCGCAACTGGATGTAGGGACATTCCGCCTGAACCAGTATACATCCTTGTGTCTTCTTTGCATATCCATCCAAGCTCGAACGCGCAATCCACTAAATTTACTAGTCGGCGGTTTCTAAACACCGACAGTTGGCGCGCTAGTTAGGGGCCTTTGCGCGTTTCATCACTTTCATCAGGCTTCGGATGGACAGCCACGACGTCGACTGGACCACAGGCGTGCACGTGCGCTTCGGGAGTCTAGACTTCATCGTCACCACCGAGGAGGGCCTGGCAAGGGCTCCCACCCCCTAGGTTCCCCCTGCTACTGGCCTCGACATTGTTGCCGAGGCCCTCGAGGAGTTGCGACTAGGCACACTGGAGGCTCGCGCCCCGTAGCGTGACCAGCTCCTCGACTTCAACTTTGAAAGGATGGAGCACCAGCTTGCCGTCTACCTAGGACCTCACCCGTCCCGGGAGAACCTGCGTGCTCTCACATTCTCCTTCATCAACATCGTGATGCAGCTCGTCGGTGAAGAACCGCTCTCCCCGGACGTCTTTACCCAAGGTGCCTCGATGGCGTTCCCTTATGGCTTGCGCAATGCTGCTCAAGTCATCGAGCGCCATATGACGCGGCTTTCCAGTTCGACGCCCACAAGCGATGAGTTTGTGGGCATGGCTGAGTTCTTCGTGGAGACAATCTACGATCGCCCCGCCAGCGATTCAGAGTCAATCTTTGGCTCTACTTCTAGCAAGGGGAGCCATCACCCCTCATAGGAGTGTTTCATGGCGGAGACCTTCGAAGGTCACATCGCAAGCGTCAGCGACTCCGGCGAAACCCCCCATGAAGTCCCCGAGCGTGCGGGTGCAAGGGGGTGAGGGTTCCACTGCTAGCGGCGGTAGCCTCGTTCCTACCACAGCTAGGATGACTGCCTCTCGAGCAACTGCAGGCACGGCAACATGAGCTCAAGGCAGCACGTTGTGGGCTGGAGGAAGAGCACGCTCAGCTTGAGCGTGAAATCGTGCAACGCCGCGCGGAGGGCGAGCACATGTGAGCTAGGGCCCATGACATTCACCGGTAGATTGTAGAGGGCGACGATGGCCTCCCACAGTTCACTCGAACTAGCCAGAACATCGCCGCTGCGGCGGCCTTGCTCCGGAGGCTTCCCGAGCCAGCAACCCCCGAGGAGTGCAAGACCTAGCGGGAGATCCATGAGTTGCTCGACCGTGCCGTGGAGCAGTAGGCGGAGAGCTCGCTGTCACGACGACACGGGCTTGATGCCAGCCAACATGCTTCTGCGGGGCGGGATGCCAGCGACACGGGGGTTGCCAACTTGCCCCTGATACATGAGTGTGTCGGCCCCATCCATGATGCTCGGGTCGTCCTGGACACCCGTAGACGTGGAAGGTTGGATGGGAGACAGGAGGCTAACCATGGGTACCACCCACATCGTGGTGGGCGCTACGACGCCAACGAGGACCAGAGTCTAAGCCCCCCGCCACCGGGGCCTCGGGCTTTCGCTCGGGACATCCTCCGTGCGCCATTCCCGCAGTGGTACCACACGCTGAATAGCGTCCTCAAATACTCTGGGGAATCAAACCCCAGCCTTTGGCTTGAGGACTACCGGCTTGCCTACCAGGCTGGCGGTTCAAACAATGACTACTTTATCATCCACAACATCCTATTGTTCCTAGCCAACTCAGCTCGGACGTGGCTGGACCACCGGCCTGATTCCATCAGGGGTTGGACGGACTTGAAGGAGATCTTCGTGGGAAACTTCCAGGGCACATACACGCGCCCTAGGAACCCCTGGGACCTCAAGAAATGTCTGCAGAAGCCGGATGAGTCCCTCCGTGACTACATCCGACGCTTCTCCAGGCAGTGTAACGAGCTGCCCAACATCGTCGACGCTGACATTATCAGCGCTTTCCTGTCCGGGACCACCAACAAGACCCTGGTTCACAAATTGGGGTGAAAAAGTTCGTGGACCACCAAGGAGTCGGCCCGTTCCCTCCGCGCGTCCACCTCCCCCTCCCGCGCGCGCTCGCGCCACGCCCGGCCATGGCAGAGCTCGCCCTCCCTGTGGCACCCGTTGAAGGGTCGAGATGGCAACTAGAGGGGGTGAATAGTCCTTTCTAAAATTAATCGCGTCGATAAACTGAAACAAATGCGGAATTAAAACTATCGGTCTAGCCAAGACTACACCCCTCTATCTAAGTTCACAAGCACCTCACAAAGATCCTAATTATGTAACTAAGGTGCTTTCCATAGCAAGAGCTCTCCTAAACAATTCTAGAGCAAGGTCACACAAACCTATGCACTAGTACTTTAGCAAAGCCGGGGAGCTCCTACACAATTCTAGTAAGCAAAAGCACGAAGCCACCTATGCTCACTAGCAATGCTCAATAGCAAGGCAACTAATGCCAAACTAGAGAGCGCAAAATACTTAGCTACACAAACTAAGCAATATGACTAACAAGGTTACACAAACCAAATTAGCCACGCAACGGGAGCTACTTCTATGTTACACAAGTAAGAAGGTAACTAGCTAACTACCCAAGCAAACTAGTTACAAGAGCAACTACACAAGCACAAGTATATGAATGTAAATACAAGCTTGTGAATTGAAAGCAAACCACCGAGAAGATGTACACAATGTTGACACGGCGGTTTTTCACCAAGGTTCACTTGGTTGTCACCAAGCTACTCCCCGTTGTGGCGATACACCCACTTGATGGATCACGAGCTAATTGACTATCAAAAGTTAAACCCTCAGTGGGTGCCGCAATCCACTCTCAAGATGAGGATCCTCCAAGCCACGAGCTTTACTAGAGTTGCTCTTCACGATCCCCGCGGGGTGAGCACAATCCCCCTCACAAATCCTCCTCCGGAGCCACGCACAATCTCCACGCGTGCTTCAACGGAGTCGCAAGCCACCAAGCCATCTAGGAGATGGCAAACTCCAAGAGTAACAAGCACCACCGGCTTGCAACTCGATCACCAAGTGCCACTCGATGCAATCCTCATGATGCAATGCACTAGAATCGCTCTCTCACTCGATCGGATGATCACTATCAAGCTCAAGTGAGTTAGAGGGCTCCCAAGCACACCAACACAAGCCACCAAGGCCTAAGGGTGCTCAGCTACCGGCCATGGCTGGCCACAATATCTATTTATAGCTCCACAATGAAATAGAGCCGTTAGTCCCCTCACTGGGCAAGTTTCAGGTCGACCGAACGCGCCGGTCGAACTGACCGGACGCGCAGGTCAGTAGCATGCTCCAACGGCTAGTTTTTGCGTGTATAAAAGTTTTTGCGTGTATGAACTTGTATTGACCGGACGCACAGGTCATTAACGGGACCGGACGCGTAGGTCGCAACGAAACGGTGAACAGAGAGATTCCAGTAAGCTCCCGAAGCGACCGGACACGTCCGGTCATCACTGACCGGACTCGCTGCAGCGTCCGGTCACTTTTGCCCACGAAAAACACTGACCGGATGCGCTGACCAGACGTGTAGGTGCAGACTAGACGCGTCCGGTCACGAGTCCGGTCACAGACCACTCTTCGGTAAAACGGCGATAACTCTTAGCTCTGAACTCTGATTTCGATGATCTTGGACATTTTGGAAAGCTTACTCAGAGGGCTACACAACCCACTAAAGAACTTGATCCAATTCACAATGGATCAAAGCAGTATTCCACTCTAAGAGCCATCCTAGTGTATAGAGAACACCGAAAAACCTTTCTCTCTTCTCCAAGTTGATCAACACCAACTCCAACACCTTCTCCTTTGCAAATGTGCCAACACCACCATGTGTAAAACACCATGTGCATGTGTGTTAGCATTTTCACAATCATTTTCTCGAAGAAGTTAGGTACTCAACTTGCCTCGCCACTCGATCCTAACACGTATGCAAAGTTAGATCACTCAAGTGGCACTAGATGACCAATATGCAAATAAGTTTGCCTCTCTTAATAGTACGGCCATCTATCTTAAACCCGATCATCAACTTCTCTACACACCTATGACCAGTGAAATGGAAATGCCCTAGGTTATACTTTTGCCTTGCGCATTCCACTCCATCTCCTCCGACGTTGATGTAACACATGCACCAACCATATCACAAATGATATGATCCACTTCATATCATTACGTGACCGTATTGGTTCATCGATCTTGACCTCACTTGCTCTTCACTGTTGCGTCGGTCCATCGGTGCCAAGTCTTGCTCAAGCTTCACCACCTCATGGTCCATCGCTCCAAAGCCTCCGACTTGCCCTTCACATGATACGCTCAGGGGGTCCCGATCTTCACGACGTAGGATGGTCACCGATAACTAGCTGAAGAACAGCCGGATAACTTACTGCAAGCAGCGATAACTAGTGCAACCTGGCAAATAAAACTCGAAGCCAACCACCGTCTTTAACCGGCAACCTGAATCGAGGATTCGCCCAACCACACTCTCAAAGAACCAACCAACACAGCCTACAATCAATCGAGGAAACCTCGAAGGGAGTAGGAGCACCAATTGGGAGCGGATGAAGCCGCCGCTTCTGTAAATCCCGCAAAGGAAATCACAAGAGCAAAGGGGTAGAGATCTCTCTCAATATTTGTTAGCACACAGCTGAACAAAAGGGGGGTTTGTATTCTATTATCAAAAGTCTGAGATTACAATGAGTCTAGGAGGTATTTATACTAGCAACAGCCCTGCTAGATAGGTGGAAACTCGAAAAGAAAAAAATAAGACGCACTATGTGAACGGGCCTCCTCGAGATGCCTTCCTGGAGAGTTTTCGCGTGGCTGCTGGTCTTCAGCGCAGTCTTCAGTGTTTTGGCAATAACTCTATCTTGGAAACTCCAAATGACATGCGGTTTGTTGGGTTGGAAAGTTAACTTGATAACCTTTCACACCATGTGCAGCATGTACCATGAAATATTGTAGATTGGTATAGTTTTGCATGGGAACTTGGACATCAGGCTGACTGCTGACTAGCTGACCAGTCTGTACTAAATCAGTCGAATCTCAACATTGGAGAATCCAAATCAAGTGAGAGAACTTGGGCTTGAAACTAGACTTGATAAGCTTTCCAACAAGTCCTCATGGGCCTTCATATCTTTTGCGAGCAAAACGTTGTGACTGATCCTTTCTGATGGTTCTGTCACACGGGACTGGCTCGAACGTGATCCTCCTCTTTGGTTCACCCTTGGTGTCTTCTTGTCATCCTCCGTGGTGCACCTAAGCAATAGCAATGTGCACGACTTAGGCAGTATATAATTCTCATTAACATTAAAATGATTTTCAGAAAGTAGCGCGTGCACCTCTTGTTGTAGTTTCTTGGCTCGACTACGTGTTATTGGTCCATCAAAGACTTGGACTGGTGATGGTATAACTTGACTTGGAGGTTGTAACATGTTGTTGGTTGTCGTGGTCATATCATCCTCCCCCCCTTGAAAAAGAGTCGTCCTCGACTCTAATCCGTCGAAGTCCAAAAATTGTGCTAGGCCAACAGGGGTAGATGCTATGTTTCTGTTGCAATCTCCTTCTTCCATCACAGCAATGTGTTTGAATCTGTAATCATATAAACCAAGTAGTAGTCTTATAGGTGGAAACCAAAAGGATTTAGAATCAAGTTTAGCTTTCACCTTGAATGGATCCTTAGAATTAAGAGTGAATGTTGATGTCCTTGGTATGATCCTATCATCCTTCCTCTCTTCAAAAAAACTTGTCCTCTGCTTTTGCTCTCCTGAAAACAGTCTAAAGAAAATAGAGAGTGGATGCATATGCCAATTGCTATGATTACTTGTTGAAGATTGTTCATTATCTTCTTTATAATTCATATGCACATTATTTCCTTTTCGATGAGATGAATAGTTTCTCAGATTTTGTGAACCTGAAATTAACTTTGAAAATGGAAGCACAAAAATTTCTTTTAAACCACTCATTTGATTCAGGTTATCATGTTTTATCTTTGCAAAATCAAACATTTCAATAGATGTGAACGAAGCATGTCTGGTATTCCAATAATTCTTGATGCTCAACTCATGCAAAGGTTTAGTAATGTACCTTTCATACTCAATGGTTCCACATGTATATGGAAAGACTTTGGGTGAATGAACCAAACACATTTGCACAAGATTTCTTTGTTTCAGTGGAGAATATGAACAAGAAAATAACACTGATTGTTCTGAATAGCAAGCTCTAAACAACCTTTTTATCTCAAATAAAGAAAAGTATGGTTCACAAGATGTACAACTCATTTTATTCAACTTCAATTCAGCAATGTTGTGACATGTTATGCAAAGAGCACAAACATAAAATTTATTTATAATGTAGTGTCCGATGATGTTAAATGTAAACTTGCAGCAATAGACATTATTCAAAGATTTCATAGATGATATATCAAGAACGCTTTCAACCATTTTATTAATATCAACAAATTCATCAAGCTTGACATAGAACATACATTCAGCAAGAGATATTCTTCTAAAGAATTCAGTATGACTAATCAATTTCACATGGCCCACATTATCAATATGTAAATTATCATATATTTCAGTCAAAGTATAGCAATGGTCATGCATGATTGAACAATGTTTGTCAACTTTCAAAATTTCAGCACTTGTATCAACATGTGGATCAATCAAATCAGCACAAAGATTTTGTGTATACTCAATTTCAGTTGAAGCAAATTTGTCATTATAATTACTGGTCAATATATGTTGTAGATTCAGTTCTAAATTGTTTGCATTACCTTTCAGATTTTGTGATGGTACATGAATGATGCATTGTATCTCTGAACTTTTACCTTTTTCCTTGTCATGGTTCAGGTTTTGCAAAGCATAGAGTTGGTTCTCAATAGTGGCAACCCTCACATTTCTCTGGCCAAGTTTGGGGGTCTTTTGAGCAGCCATCTCATCTGAATCTTCTTTATAGACCTGTATGTTGGGAGAAACAACACTAAGAGTAGACATTAGTGGGTTAGTGTTAAAATCATCCGTGCATGCCTTGCAATAAAGCTCTCTCTTTTTGTGTGGTGTATCTCTCACACTCATATTGTGGATACTCTCAATCTCACATTTGGTGGAATCACACAACTCACTTTTGTTTTCACTCTCACTCAATTTGGCTATGTGGCACTCATTCTCACAAGGGATTTGATGCATAATATTTTCAATGTCTTCTAGAGCAACATATGAATATCTTCCATCATTCATGATGTAATCGATTGCCATTGGGGTAGTAATGGTGGCAGCAACACCATCAGGTCTATCCTCTTCAAACAATGATGATCTCTCAATTGCTGATGTGGATTCATCCCCACTAATATTGCCTTCAATCTGAACTTTCTGTGGCATTGGAACAGCAATAGATGCAACCAAATAATCATCTTTGACCTCTTCCAAAGATGCCGGACTAGCATTAGTATAAGTGGAATCATGTGCACTAATCTTTCCTTCAATAATCTCAACACTCTGTGACATGGGGGAGCACAAAATTTCAGCACCACTGTCTAATAATTCATCACATAATGCAGCTGATGGTACAACACATCTTGACACCACATTTGTGCTTGGAACCATGTTGGTTCGAAACTTCAGATCCATTAGATCATGATGAACTTCACCTTGGATAGATTTATTACTTGCAATATATGGCACAATGGCATCATCTTTGTGCGCACATTCAGCTCTCAAACTGAAACATTGATTGGCCTTCAAATTTAGATTAGATTCACCTTCAAAAATCAGAGTGTTGTCAACCTCTTGGTCATAATTGGGTACTGATTTTTCATCAGATGACATAGAAAATTTCTGGACAGATTTGGAGCATATAACTTCTCCACTTTTAGCACTAGAATAAGACTCAGAACTTTTAAGATCTGCAGCACTTGTGTTCAAACATGGTGGCAGTGCTTCTTGATGAAAATTTTTTAGATTTCCATGGCGTGGAACTGTAGCATGTTCCCTCAACTCAACACACAAAGGATCAGCCTCGATCAGAGAAGTATCTTCTCTAGTTTTACAACTCAACTGATGATCTTCTACAACTTGCATAGTGGCTTCTGCTACCTCACTTTGTGTGTCATGTGCAGCAGAATTTTCTTCTTGATCTTGCTCAAAACTGAGACAAACATTGATGGGAACATTTGCAACTTGATTCTCATCATCCTCAGATTGTAAATGGCACTTTGGGATAGCAACAACATCAAGAGATGGTGTAACACTATGATCCATTGTAATGTCACACACCTCACCATTTTCCATATCAATTTGGGACATAGAGCCTTCTTCTTGCTGCACAACAAAGTTCTTCTTGGAGTTGATTTGTTGATGTTCACTTCTCTTGGTACTAGAATCAACTAAAGAAACTTTTGGGACAACATGTCCTCTCTTCTTGTATGGACTTGATGATTGCTTTTTTCCAACAATGGAGGACATAATGGGCTGCAACTTAGCACTTTTATCTTGGCACAAACTAATGTTCTGGGTGACCTTGCCTTGCTGCACCTTCATAACTTTCTTTTCCTCTCTAATTGCACAACTTAGAAGATCTTGCATACTTCTAAAATATTTGCCCTCAAGTGCAGCAGCAATGTTACCATTAAGACCTCTCTCAAAATATTCCATTGCATTCATGTCATCAACAACATTTGCACGATGCAAGGAAGAATTTAGCTTATCATAATATGCTTGGACAGATTTACTACCTTGCTTCACACGCTGCAAACGACGAAGCAAAATCAGCCGATATTCCCTTGGAACAAATTCTTTTCTCATGGCCTTCTTCAAATCTTCCCAATTCTTGATGAGATGCTTATGTGGATATTGTTTCCACCAATCATGAGCATAATCTTCAAATTCAAGCACAACTCGTGATATCTCCTTGGCTTCTGAAAAATCTTGAACCTCAAGTTCAATCTCCATTTCTTCTGCCCAAACGAGAAATTCCTTCGGATCATTACTTCCATAGAATGGAAGATTGGTATATCTTTGGCCTGTCATGGTTATTGCATATGCAAAATAGCAAGCTTATATGTGGTATAGGAAAATATGTAGAACTCTCACAACCTCACCTCTCTTACCAACCAAAGCTCTTATGAATTCCCTGCCGCGGATTACAGAGAAACAAATGTGTGGTGGTAACTGAAAGTGATGGCGTGGCGAATACAAGACTAGAGAGTACAGATTACGGTGGTTTTTATGTGGAGCTTGGTGGAGAATAAAACAAGGAATGCAATCTAAATTCTAGTTATTGTAATATTAAGTAACAATCCAAACTAGAAGTTCTCTGCCTAGTGCTGATCACAGAATATGAATGAGATGTAAATCGATCACACACACACGCAAGGAAATTTCAGATTTGATGCAAACAAGGAGTATGATTGGGATGCAAGTGTTGCAATCAAACCCAACCAAAATTTTGCACCTAAACAAGGATAGCACACTGGTTGCACTACTTGATATGAAAACTTTCAGCACTTGTGCACATAAACCTACTGATCTTTCAACCTTTCTTTCTCAGTTTTTCTCTATTCTTTTTTTTACTTTTCTTTCTTCTCTTTTTTTTTTGACACACTTTTTTTATAACTAAACACAAAGACCAGATTAAGACACTTGCACAATTAAGATAAGAACAAAACACAACCGGTAGCTATAATAGGATCAAAGTTTACGCGAAGGACATGATATGCGTTTTTTTCAGATTTTTTTGTAGGGATTTTCAGATATATAAAGAGGCTCAAAGGACACGCAAAGGATAATGATCAGCAACTAAAACAAAGACTCTAATGAACTGAAACTTAACAAAACTCACTAAAATAACAGATTGAAACAAAGGGCTAAAGCAAAGTATTTTTCAGGCTTTTTGGTGGATAGGACGAAACAAAATATATAAGTAGCTAAGGGAAAAATCCTACCGTGGTAACGAAAGCTTTGATACCAGATGATACGCTCAGGGGGTCCCGATCTTCACGACGTAGGATGGTCACCGATAACTAGCTGAAGAACAGCCGGATAACTTGCTGCAAGCAGCGATAACTAGTGCAACCTGGCAAATAAAACTCGAAGCCAACCACCGTCTTTAACCGGCAACCTGAATCGAGGATTCGCCCAACCACACTCTCAAAGAACCAACCAACACAGCCTACAATCAATCGAGGAAACCTCGAAGGGAGTAGGAGCACCAATTGGGAGCGGATGAAGCCGCCGCTTCTGTAAATCCCGCAAAGGAAATCACAAGAGCAAAGGGGTAGAGATCTCTCTCAATATTTGTTAGCACACAGCTGAACAAAAGGGGGGTTTGTATTCTATTATCAAAAGTCTGAGATTACAATGAGTCTAGGAGGTATTTATACTAGCAACAGCCCTGCTAGATAGGTGGAAACTCGAAAAGGAAAAAATAAGACGCACTATGTGAACGGGCCTCCTCGAGATGCCTTCCTGGAGAGTTTTCGCGTGGCTGCTGGTCTTCAGCGCAGTCTTCAGTGTTTTGGCAATAACTCTATCTTGGAAACTCCAAATGACATGCGGTTTGTTGGGTTGGAAAGTTAACTTGATAACCTTTCACACAATGTGCAGCATGTACCATGAAATATTGTAGATTGGTATAGTTTTGCATGGGAACTTGGACATCAGGCTGACTGCTGACTAGCTGACCAGTCTGTACTAAATCAGTCGAATCTCAACATTGGAGAATCCAAATCAAGTGAGAGAACTTGGGCTTGAAACTAGACTTGATAAGCTTTCCAACAAGTCCTCATGGGCCTTCATAGCTTTTGCGAGCAAAACGTTGTGACTGATCCTTTCTGATGGTTCTGTCACACGGGACTGGCTCGAACGTGATCCTCCTCTTTGGTTCACCCTTGGTGTCTTCTTGTCATCCTCCGTGGTGCACCTAAGCAATAGCAATGTGCACGACTTAGGCAGTATATAATTCTCATTAACATTAAAATGATTTTCGGAAAGTAGCGCGTGCACCTCTTGTTGTAGCTTCTTGGCTCGACTACGTGTAATTGGTCCATCAAAGACTTGGACTGGTGATGGTATAACTTGACTTAGAGGTTGTAACATGTTGTTGGTTGTCGTGGTCATATCATCACACTTACAACTGGTCCGTCGAGCCAAGCCTCATCTTGATCTTTGCCACCTTGGTCACATGACTCCATGTCATGTCTCATATGCAATGAGCTCCTTCATGACACCATTACCTATGGACTAATCCTTGTGTATCTCACATTAAACACAATTAGTCCACCTAAGATTGTCACTCAATTATCAAAATCAAACAAGGACCTTTCACCCATGCGCCGGCGTCGCACCCGTGCCTCGCTCGCCAAAACGCGCTGCGCCACGCTCTACCTCCCCATCCATCCCATTTCGCCCTTCTCATGCGCCAGCAGCAGTCATAGCGGAGCCACATGGCCACCGCGCCATTGCCGCCGCCCTCCAAGCTCCGCCATCGCCTAACGCCGCCGCTACTCCACCCGCGCCCAATTCTTCGCGGTCACTGCTCCGCGGTGAACCGTTCCATCCCATGCTCCCTGCAACTGCCGCCATCATCGAGGTGAGGGGGCCAATTTTGGCCGACCATTCTTCACCGCCGCTTGCCGGAGCTCGGCTCCGCACGGGTGGGCTGCTCCCCTCGCCTTCCTTCTCTCTTTTCACGTGCATCAGCTTCGCCTGACGATGCTAGAGCTCCAGCGCTCCTCGGACCACCATGTCGTGCACCGGAGAGGTGTGGCTGCTGTGAGGTAGCACCGCCGTGTGCCATGCACGCCGGCGGTGAGCCACCCATCCAAGTCCGGGCACCGGTCGGTGCGGCTCGGTGCCCCGAGCACACCAGTGCTGCTCGCATCGCCATTGGGCTCACCGACGGCGAGGTGCAGCCGCCGGCGTCCGTCCCTCTCTCCCGGTGGCTGGCAAGTGGGGTCACGGGGCCCACTCGCAGCGACTGGTGAGGAACCGGAGTGCACAGATCCGGGGACGCGTAGCAATTTCGGCAGTGTGGATTTTCGGATTTAAAGAAAATGGATTTCCAGAAATTATGAAAAAGCTTCCAAAAATCACATCTCAAGTAATATAGCTCCAAAAATTGTGAAACAAATTTTGTAGTGATCCTCATGAGTATATATATAGTTTAAAAATATTGCATGATGATTTTGTGGTACTTTCCTATGGAGATTTATTTAATCCTTGTATTTGCTGATATCTTAGAAAATGTGTAATAAATCAAAGAAAACTCAGAAAAATATGGTTCTAGTTTCATTAGTCTTCTTGTGTATTATACTTTCTAGGAAAAATATATGTGATTCATGTCCTGTGGAAAAATATTGAGGTGTAGTTCAAGTGCCTTGAATTGGTGATTTTTGTTATTTTTGTTAGAGGGAAAAAATTGTATAAAACATGCATATGATAATTTTTGCACAGTGGTTGTGTACTGTATAGAGCATAGGAAAAATAGTAAATCTGTTGTTTGATACTTTTTATAGTACAAAGTATTTTCATGCTTATTTTTATGCTAGAGCTTCTCATTTTTGTGTAGGATGTATTACTTATCCAAATCCTATGAAATTTTTATGGTGTGCTAATTGTAGTAGGTCTATGCTATAGTAATTTTTGTAGATTTTCTATGCATTAGAAACAGGTGTTGATGTGTAACCCTAGTTTAAATAGGAAATAAAATGTTATTCTTTATGAATAATTAGAGTATTAAGGAGTGTTTGGTGTATCTTTGAAGCACCCAACCACCTTGCTGGTGTTACTTGAAAAGTTAGGGTAGTGGTGTTGGTGAAGTGTAGTGGCACTTATGCTAGGGTTATATGCTAGCTAGAGTATAAGAAGATGACATGCCTTAGTAATGATTAATCCTGGATGATGTGGACTACCTTGTAGAAAGCTTTTGTCTCTAATTTATTCTATAAGTTTCAATGTGCTCATCTGCATACCATGTCATCATAATCATGGCATTCCACCGCATCCGATGCACTGTTTGCATATTTACTTATGCAATTGCATCATACAGGATCGCAGGAGGAGTCGCCAGTAGCAATGCCGGAAGAGCAGACCAGGGCAGATCCGCAAGAATTCCCGGCACAGGAGGTGCCCAAGGAAGAGGAGGAAGGAGAGGACTTGCCCGAGTGCGTAGATCACCAGCCTAGTTCGTTTGAAAGAGGCAAGCCCCAGAGCATTATAAAATCCCTACTTTATTCAATCAATTCTTTTTATATGAGTTATATATTGTTGCATTAGGTTATAGGAGTTGAGTGGAACCGTTGTTGTATTTATTACTATCCTTGCCCACCCGGTTACCTGTAAGGCGTGAAAGTATTATAGCAACCCCTGATCCATCACTGAGTCTATCTTTGCTCAGGGACGAGTAAAAGGTAAGCTTAGGGGGAGCTTGTTGACAGTAGATAAGTATCCTTTTTAACCATCAACATAGCATGAGAAATGATCTAAATACAAATACTATCTAGATATAGGGGTTACACTGACAAAATTCCACGAGTTTTGGTGAATATCTATTTCTGCAGGGGGTTATTAGAAAATAAGTAAAGGAGACCCACATGTTAGATTTACATAGAGACAAAGGGGCTACACATAACTTTTCTAGAATATGGAAGGTATGAGAAGACTCTAGAAACAAACGAGAGACGAAACGGGCTCGGAACAGTGGCGCCCGTCCCTGTGGTGTGGCCAATCAGGAGCCACCTCATGGATTATGCATCCACCGCCTTTGAGGTCCAATAATAATCATTCATCAAGGTCAGTTTGATCCAAGGGCTGTGGTGCTTCCTAGAGGGCTATATAAGCAAGGCCCTAGGCCCCAAAAGAAACCCTAACTAGAATTAATTATTCATCTCATTCAGAGAAGCCCTAGAGCCACCATCTCAATTAGATCTCTAGTTTAGCATAGTACATAGGATTAGAACTAGGAGCCAAGCATTGCTTGATTTCCGGATCTATCGGAGAATACTTAGTAATTCTCTCCTACTTTTGTTTTTGTTCTTATATTATATTATCTAGTTCATCATTTGTATGAATATGACTTTAGTCTATTCTATCATTTTTGGCGCCGTTGCCGGGGCTTTGTTGGCATTTCTTACTTGGTGATTGCGTTAAGAAATGCCAACAAAGCCCAAGGTGTGTCCTGGCAGTCGGGCGGTCCCTGGGTACTATGGCTCTAGTTTTATCTCGCAACGTTTGCCGGAACCTTGTCATTGGTGATCTGTAGCTCACTTGATCGGTGAGTGTGGTTTGTGTGAGGAATAAATCACTAGCTGGTTAGGAATCGATTCGAATCGCCATCGCTCCTAGATAGTGAGCACTTGACTCGAGCTACAGCATCGTAGTAGTTGTGATGGAACAATGATGGTTTTTGGATGGTATTAGAAATGCTAAATCTAAATTGGTAACTAGATGTATTGGTTAATCAAGTGATTGCTATAGTATAGGTGCTTACCTAGTTGGATAGGTTATAATAAAGATGATGCAAAGTACTTAAATTAGTTTCTTCATAGTAGCCTATGCTTTTTGTAAATGAGTCAGTTAACCCCACTAAAGAAAGCCTTGCATGCTCCTTGGTGTCGTTTATTTCTAGTTTAAGACGGGTAAGTCTAGCTGAGTCCCTTCTCGTACTCAGGGTGTTGTTCCCATTGTTGTTGCAGATGGTCAAATGTACTATGACTATTGCATTAACTGCCTGTATCCGGCGATGGGTGACAACTAGGACCAAGGGCAATGGTCACTCCATATCTCTCATCTGATGCTTTTGTTGGAGATGGCTACCTACTGGCACTGTATCTGAACTAAATGTGTGTGTGTGGTCTTCAAAACTAATTGCTTCCGCTATGTTGATTTTGAACTTGGGTTGTAATAACTTTATGTTCTAAACTCTGATGTATTCAACTGTCATTGCGAACTTTATGTAATATGTGACTGTGGCTGCTAAACTTGTACGATCTTGGTTTGTATGTTGGTTGGTTTGAAATTCTTCATGGTTTCATAGACTACCGGGTTATACAGCCTTAAGTTTGTTAAATTGGCTGCCTCGATGGGTGATTTTCTTACTTAATTTCGTATAATTGGTCGGTTCTGTTACAATACCAACGATGTATGCTCAAATGTTTAGGTGATCTCA
The DNA here is from genome assembly GCA_038087645.1 of Saccharum hybrid cultivar R570. Taxonomy (NCBI): domain Eukaryota; kingdom Viridiplantae; phylum Streptophyta; class Magnoliopsida; order Poales; family Poaceae; genus Saccharum; species Saccharum hybrid cultivar. The sequence goes on along the minus strand of JAQSUU010000044.1, from coordinate 452,560 downwards.
TCGGAGAGACTATCGAAGCATACGTGGACGACATCGTAGTCAAGTCTAACAAGCATTTTTTTGTGCCGTTGCTGGGGATGGACTTAAAACCTCCTTACTTGGTGATTGCGTTAAAAAATTCTAACAAGCATTTTTAGCACCGTTGCTGGGGAAGGTTGAATTGCTATCCAAAGGATAATGAGCCATCACTTGCATCCACTAATGTGATCGAGAAACCATCGTCCTTCTCTTCTCATACAGCTTTACCCTTGTCTTTTTGTCTATATATATATATATATATATATATATATATATATATATATATATATATATATATATATATATATATATATATATATATATATATATATATATATATATATATATATATATATATATATATAGGGTAATGTATGAGTAGGTTTGGCCGTCTAGATAACTTCATCGATAATCCAGAATTGCTATTCAGAAGAGTAAGAGCCAAGCTAAAGAGAGTTCAAGCAGAAACATCATTATCTCAGCTTGAAGCACCACTCTCTGATTCGGAAGGCCACCCAAGCATAGTTCGGAACTTAACACCAGAGTTCGACGCTATGGCAAACAAGTCACTCCGCGAGTTCTTAGCGCCAACTACAGCTAACATTCGGACTGGACCTACAGCGGAGATTGAGCAGAACTTTGAGCTAAAGCCGGTGTTGATCAACATGGTACAAGCCAGCCAGTTTTGTGGGAAGGCACATGAAGATGCTAGTGCTCATCTCCAACACTTTCTGGAGATCTGCAGCACTTTCACCATCAAGGATGTCCCCAGAGATGCCATACTACTTCGCCTCTTTCCATTCTCACTCTTGGGGAGAGCGAAGCAGTGGTTCTATGCAAATAAGGAAAAGAATACTACGTGGGCACTCTGTTCCACCAATTTCTTGGCGAAGTTCTTTCTCATGGGCAAGACAAATGCTCTTTGTGGGAAGATATCAAGTTTTCAGCAGCAACATGATGAGTCAGTCCTGGAAGCATGGGAGCGCTTTCAAGACTACATCTTAGAATGTCCTTATCATGGAATGGAGAATTGTCTACTTATGCAGACCTTCTATCATGGGCTTACTAATAGCACCTTGAGACTATAGATGCTGCCGCTGGAGGAGCATTGTTATCACTTACAATAAATCAAGTCATAGCTCTTGTGGAGAAGATGGCGTCCAACCAAGGTTGGAACGAAGAAAGAACTCAAACCCACAAGAGAGGTGGAGGTATGCACCAGTTGAAGGAGGTGGACATGCTGTCTGCCAAGATGGACCTGCTTATGAAGAGTCTTGATAAGAGAGCCGAAGAGAAGAAGGAAGTCATGGACATTCATGATTCCCGCATGACTTGTGAAGAGTGTGGAGACACTGGGCATTCAGGAAGCAATTGCCCAGAGCTACAAGAGGATGTGAACTACCTCAACAACAATAGCAACTACTATCGTCCTTGTAACACCCCTGGTGTTACGAGCGTGCTTAGCTACGTGGTTGAGGCTGGAGGGAGTTACCTAAACAAGTTTCTCAGATTTTAATATTTTAAACTCGCATGAAATGAGGAAACAAATGGCGCGACATTCGGTAATTTGGGTTCTCCGAACAGAACCTCTTATTTGCTCTAAATATTCTAGGGCACCTCAGATGGATCGAGTGGTGCCTCTGATTGTGGTGAGTCTAACATTGAATTCACCTTTACCTTTCATACCTATTTTTTTTGGTGAGGTTGACTTTGAGGAATGAGTTGGTTGCACTATCTTCTCTTCTTTATTCTCCATGGTAACTGATTTACTTTCTGTTGGGGGTACAACTTCCTCCTCAAGATAATTTTTTTTCAGGATATCGATCTTCGTATCTTGATATTTCTTCTCGATAGTTAGCCCATCCATCCTTGGGGATCTAATTCTTTTGGGTGCAGTTGCGACGCCTTCTTCTGGTTCTGTTTTTCTTGTGTTCTTCATCAACTATATAATTATTATTGAAATAACGACGTACCTTTTCTGAGGGAAATTGGAAATATACTTCTCCTGTTGCAAGGTAAATGATTGCCTTGGTGGTGCTTAGGAACGGTCTCCCTAGGATGATCGGTGGATCGTACTCATCTTCTCCCATGTCGATGACTAAAAAGTCAGTCAGGATGAAGTGGTCATCAATTTGCACATGGATGTTCTTCGCTATTCCATCCACGAAGCGAAATGATTGGTCTACCATCTACAGCTACGCATAGGTTGGGTCTAAAGGCATAGTACCATATAGATATTCATAAGTTACCTTGGCCATTATGTTGACGCCCGATCCAGTGTACAGACAGCTTTCTGAAAGAAACTTTTGTTGATTGTGCATTCAATGGTTGGAACACCTTGGTCGTCTCTCTTGAGCAGATATGGGGACTTGAGCTGATGATCATGCTCTATGTGGACTGCAGTGATCATTCTCACTAACTTCATCTGTTATGGCTTCCTATTCTTATTCTTATTCTTATTCTTGTTCCTCCAATTGTTCTTCTTCTTTGGCTCATAGGAATATTGAGGGTGTGCAGGGAATTGTAGCACTTTGTCCTTGAAGAAAAAGGTCTCTCTCTTGCCTTTGATGTTGAAATAGATCTTGGAAGTGTTGGCGTACATGATAGCTCCAGCGATGTTCAAGAACGATCGTCCCAAAATGATGAGCAACTTCTCATCACCACCTGTCTCTATTACTATAAAATTTGCAGGAACATACGAGCTGCCCACTCGTACACATATATCTTCTAGAATTCCCTTGGTGTAGCAAAGTGACTAGTCTGCAAGCTGCAAGCACATGGTTGTGTACAATAAAGGATAATTAAATATTTTGTTATAGATTACCTTAGGCATGATATTGACACTTGCACCAAAGTTACAGATAGCTTCGTTAAAGTTTACGCTTCCAATGGAGATCAGGATGACAGGTCTTCCTGGATCACCTTTCTTAATCGGCAAAGTCTCATCGTTCCATCCTTTAGAATAGGGTCACTCCAATCACTTCCTGCATTAAATATGTCTACAAGATTTACAGTTTCTAGATCTTCTGGAATACTCGGAATTTTACCTTGGTTAGCAGGAACAATATTGGCAAGCTGTTGCAACTGAGACTCTAACATCTTATTGAAACTCAACTAATTCTTAATGGTATTAGAAAAAATATCCATTCTATTATTAATTGTTTCTAGCGTTTTATCATTGGATGCTAATTTCTTAGACATGCTATCCAATATTTTTCCTTGATTAAACACTAACTCTCTTAGAGGTGGTTGATTGAAAGAATTATTACCTTGATAATTACCTGAGTAGTTATGCCTCTGTTGCTGATTCTAAACTTGATTCTATTGAGGACCGTGGTAGAATCGCCTATCTAATACCCTCCCAAGAGTACTCGTCTTCTATTAGACACTAAGTGCCCCGGGGAGAACACTAAACTACGTGATTCCGTTAAGCACAACGCAAGGGAGAACTCAAAGATCCACATTTTTGTATCAGGATCACAAATGAGAGAGTAAAGCTTACAATATCCTTACCATTTCTTACATCGCTTTTAGTACAACATTAGAGAAATTCATTATGTAATTATAATAGCTGAATATAAAGCATTATCAGAGTTCAGCGAAAATGAAACCAGTTGATGACAAGTGAAACATTAACATGGGAACGTTTAAATGCATGAAATGATAACAGATTAATATTATTTTCCTTGTAAAACTTTTGGTGAGAGTTTAAATAAATCAATTCTACTCCGCATCGTAAAGGAAATCCTCGCTGAGCCCACCAGGAGATTTCCCCACACAAGTGTCAGCTTATCAGCACCTGTCACCTGCAACAGGGTAGAACAAACCCTGAGTACACAATTGTACTCCGCAAGACTTACCTGTCAGGAGGAAAGAAAAGACTCCAAGGATTATGCAAGGCTTTCTGGCTTGTGAGTTTCTTGTTTGCAAAAAGCAGCACTAAGAGTGTGTCCTTAATTTCTTATTTTTAATAGCCGTATTTTATTTCTTATCCAACCTTCTATGTAAGCACCTAGTCTATGATCAAGCAGGGTTGAGCAAACAAAACCATTTCTTCATCTTTCAAATGCCAGTTCTTACTACGATGCCAGAGCGTAGTCAAGCCGTACCGTCACGCAAAAATGGCGATTCGCGAATCAATGTGCCTAGCTGGGTGTCCCGAAAACACACGCCTTGCTTGTACCCCGGGCACAAGCAAGACCAACCCGTCCCACTCCTGTCAAGGGGTCCAGGTCCCCGTCCAAGCTCAGACTCTAAGCCCCCAACACTGTAGGCCCGGCCTCAGTATGGTGCTTAGACCTCCTCAACCCAATATATATAACCACACTAAAAAGTCGGTCCAGAAAGAGCCGGAACCCAGGACAGGAGAGAAACAAGTCTTCCCGCTCCCATAAGCAAGTATATGCTCGGGACAATAAATTTGTGACTTGACCAGGGTCCATGCAACGAACGGTCCTTAATTGACACAGGCGGAACAAATACAACTAGAGCCCCGCTTTGTTTTCTAACTAGGACCAAGTCCATCCAACCCGTTCCGCCCGGTCTCCAATTATCCATATACATTTATTTTTCATGTGATAGTAACATGACAATAGTAACAATATTATAATTCCCATCTCTCGCGAGTGACAGGAAATCACTCGACTTCTACCGGATTCTTGTAGCATAGCAATCTACATGATCCTGACATGCTAGTAAGACTCATGGGATAAGATATATATATATGCAAGTGGGTTCCATTCAACTCCTTCAAACTTAATGCACAAGCATAATTTAAAGTGCAAAATAATAGAGGTTATGCACCAGGGTTTGCCTGGGTAAGATATAACCAAGTTAGTATTCCATCACGATGATACGATCATCAATGCGCCATCTTTTCTGCTACCTCTGGGTGACTAAGTGATCCACCATCGCTCCTATTATGACAATCGTGGAATGCAACGCATATATGTAAATAAACAATGATAACTACAACTAGGAGACACGTTACTCTTCGCAAGCTAACGAGCTAATTCTACGCACTAGGCCACGTACCCAAGTCATCGGATGAGACATTATTTTCCAACCATTGCTTTGTCATACAGACCGAGGTATCAGTTTATCATTTTATCGATTAAACGCATATATTCTAATTAAGGTTCATTAGCTACCCTAACACATTTGTTATTATGGAGCCACAAAAGTTACAGTGAGCAGCTACTAATATTGGGGATTTAGTATACAAATTTCAAGGCCAACACTATCCCCATTTTCTTACAAAAATTCTCTCAAGTTTATATTTAGCAAAATTAAGCATCTTAAAATAATTAACGAACTCCTAAGGATAATATACAACTAGGTGGATAAGGTACACTAACAGTTAGATCATGATTTTAGGAAGCTAACAAAATTGGTTTCACGATTTTTGGACACCTACACAATTCTATTTTTAATTTACCAATTTACCCTAGACCTAATTTGAGAAACACTTTAGAAAAAGAAAAGGCCGGGGCCAACGAAGCGGCCCAGCAACCTAAACGGCCCACGTGGAATGATCGCACCCACCAGGCCGGCCTAACAGCAGCCTAGGGAGTCGGCCCAAGGCAGGGAACCCGTGCCCGCTCGCGCTTTTGCAAAGGAACCCCTAAACTAGCAGGTTACTACGCAACGCCCGAAAGCACTATTACAAAGGAGCAGTGTTTCACAATAAACACCCTGAAATTCCTCATCTTCAGAAAGATCTGGTCCTCGACACCTCCGCCCACGGCGGCGCGGCTCCGACCGGCGCTACACGGCCACGCCGGCCACCTGGGGGCCGAATCGGTGCACCGGGCGGGCCGACGAGCATCTTGGAACTCAAGCGGAACCCTAGGCGGTGATTGGAGACTACACGGTGGCTCCTATCGCTCTGCCCACGCTGACGGCTCACCGCCACGAATGGTGCATCCGTTCCGATGAGCTAGTGCACCTATCGCCTAACCGGAAGGGCGGCAGAGTAAAAGAGGCTTACCACGCATGTGGCCGAGGGGGTGGTTGAGCCGGAGGCGGCTCAGACGAGCCTGGCCACGTGCGCGGTGAAGGGGGCGATGCACCAAGCATGGCACGGCCACGTCAGCTGATCACAGTTGAGGATTCCAGCCAACATGAGGCGAGCACCACCCGGAGGAAAACAAGGCGAGCCAGACCAGCCGGTTAATCGAACTAAAATGAAAGGGGCTTACCCCTATCCCACTCTGCTCTGGCGGACGGACGACCGGCGCCGACGGTATACCAAAAAATTGACCACTGCAGAACCACGTCGGGATTCGCTGTGAAAGGGGCACCTGACTCGCTTCCTCTACAGCTCTCGGAGGCGAGAAAAATTGCTACGTGGGTGAGCTGTCGGTGAGAGGGGAGATGCCCAGCGGCTCAGCGCACAGCGTGGACGAAGGGAGGTTATACGAGCGAGCCGCACGGATAAAATGTAGTGGTTCAATCAATCGGGCAACTTGAGTACGCTCGCGGACGAGACACAGGGAAGGGCTTAGCGTGCTGCGCGTGCTCTCGAGTCGAAGTGGTCAACTCCGAGCAGTGCCACTGCTGGCGGCAAGTGTAGCAAACGGTGCAGGGCGGCACTCAAGGGCCTGTGAGGCGCGGTCACGTCGGTGCCGGCTATCCGGAACCACTGAGGCATAATGAGATCCCATCCCTACTATGGCTGGGGTCCTCAGCCTTGCCACGACAAGAAACGGGCACGCGGGGGAGTTCCACACCGTAGCCAAATCAAGCGACGAGATGCGCGCCACGACGGCCGAACGAAGCCAGCCGCTGCCTCGATTTTTCCCTAAGCGCACCACGACGGCTCGGTGTGGCTTGTCCAGCAAGGAGAAAGACGAGGCGAGAGACGCGCCCTGGCATCGGCTTGGCACGCGGCAGCGGCCCACACGCTGGCCCACTGGGAGAGGCCGCGATCGGCCAAGAACCGCGCTCAAACGCCGGCCACGCACGCATGGTGACCACACCTACGGGGCCAAGCGACCAAAAGGTGACAAGCACGCTTTTTAAAGCATGCCCAAGGCCTAATCTATCCCGACCAGGACTAAACCAACTCAACAGAGCTCAAGAGGGCATATACGGCTGCCAAAAGAAGCAACAACCTCAGACAAAGACAACTAGAGAGGGAGTTATGCAAACGCCAAGTCAAGCCTGTCTTGCTGACCACCAGTTCACAATTAGAGCACCGAACATGGGTTTCTTTATTGCGTTCTGACAAAGTTTGAGCAATTTTTAAGAGAGAAATTCGACACCCAACTCCACTATGATCCACACCCTGCTCCAGCACACACGTTGATGCAACCAACAGTACCGAAACCTAGCTATTGCCTTTAAGTAAATTTTTTCAGAATTTCAATGCCAACATGACACTGCCAAATGTCGTTTAAACTTAAGAGAATTCGCGGTTTTAGTTAGAACTAGCATTCCCGAGCACTTTCACCTTAATTCTTAAGAGGGCTAAACCTCGCCGATTTCTACTAACCAACATAGCATGACATGATCCACGCTTCGCACTAACTTATAGGAACAAAATATGTAGATCTCATTTTATCATTTTTCATACCATAATCCACCCCAAAAGGGATACCTTTTAATCATGAGCCATATCACACGTGTTATAGAATTTGTTTTCACGCTACACGATTAAAATGACTTATTCTATTTTTCCTATTAGGATCCTTTTTAACATGTTTACGCACTAAATCACTTACTTAGATTTTTATTTGATTCCTATCAACCACAGAGTGAGTCGCATAAAATTTGTTTCCTCATTTCATGCGAGTTTAAAATGTTAAAATCCGAGGAACTTGTTTAGGTAACTCCCTCCGGCCTCAACCACGTGGCTAAGCACGCTCGTAACACCAGGGGTGTTACAACCAACCCCCCTTAAAAGAATCTCGTCCTGAGATTCGGGGCAAGAATCAGAAAAGGGGAAAACACAATTTCACTTCTTAGAGCAGAGATTACAATAGGAGATTACACGACTTCGAAGACTTCAACACTCGGGGATCTAGGGACAACACCACAGAGAATAAAACTGGTACAACTCACAACCTCTCTAGAAATCGTGGAAGACGGGGACAGTGGAAGAGTAACAGGAAAACGATTATCCAGAACATGGCGTATGCCCAGCAGATCCAGAAACAAGAGACTAAGAACTCGAACATCGCGAACCCTCAAGCCTAACTAACCCGAGTTAAACTTGAACTCCTTCAACGAAAACTAGATCCCTTCTTCTTGAGTCATGCCATCCTTCAAGCTGGTGACCCTAGATCTGCGAGCAATGGCTAGATCTCGAAGCTCGACCTCCAACCACTCCCTTCCCAACTGCTTCCCGGGCTTCACCCAACTGAGCTCCGACGGAGAGGATCGACTCAACAAGCTCTACTTCAGCTCTGGAGGTGGGATGGAGGAGCGGCAAGCAAGGTGGCATTTATAAGCTGATAGACGGAGATGGTGACGCAGCACACCGAAAACGGAGGCGACGTGGAGGGGGGCGCCAGTGGGATATGAGGTGGGGAACAACATCACCATGGTGCGCTCCCTGAGCGAGCTTGAGTGGGGCAAAAAGAGAAAGGAGGGGGCCAGGTTCACTGGGCAAGGAGCCGTGCGAGTGACACGCCTACAATAAAGAAGCGAGAGAGAGAGGGGGGTCCGGTACGTAAACGAGGGTGAAAATCGAGAGCCGACAAACATGCCGGAGAAAGAGGGGCATACAGTGCAAGGACAAGGCGAGTGCGATGCCATGCCACGGCCACGTAAGCATGGCTCATGAGGGCCCCACCACCGACGGCTTCCGTAGGACACACCGTGACAGCGACCCAGCAAGTGTAGAGTGGTCACCGAGCACAGGGGCAACATCCCATCGTTGTTCCAATTACTCCAGATCACTGGTGGCTTCGCTCTTCTCCCTCTTCCTTTCCCTTCTAAATCCAGCTTGCACTAGCCTTTCATATAAACTGTGATTAGGACTTAAGTGCTCCTTCCAAAACCCCGTTATCTCAGTCGCAATTATGAGAGCACTACTCCATTAACCCATCGTGGATTTCCCGTTAGAACACCAGGATATTTTTACCAAGGAGAATGTTTATAGCAAGGGCGGTACTGCAGTGTAACTTGGTAAAATTGCTTGGTCAACAACCTCGACACCAGCGCGCGCCGAGCAGCACAATCATGCAATCACGATCCACAGGTGGCCCTCGGTTCCGTCGTGACACCATAAGCTATTAACCAGGCAACTATTACCAACTTACTCATAGTAAAAGCAGTGGGGTCATAGACCACAGAATTAAAAAAGAATTGCAAAGAAATTCAGGCAACAAGGGTTCCTTTCAAAATAAGGAACAAGGAAATTAAATCCCAAGGTGGATTTAAATCAAGAGAGTTCAAGTGTTCTACTGGGACATCCACAATTAGTTGACACAGTGTCCTCTGTCATTCGAACGTGACTGATCTGTGGTATCTAAAAACTATTCCTCTTGCAACCTGCTTGCGGTCATCTCAAGAACCCTAAGCACGTCTATCAAGGCTGAGAGGCAACTCGACGTAATCAACACAACAGATAAGCAAATACTCATTCCAACGGTCGTACAGGGTGCAACATACAGGCACTCACTCTCTCATACTCAACACATCACTTGCAACCTACGACCAGATGACCTAAACGACTATGGACGAAGGACAAGGGAAGGGTTACAACACTGGAGGACAATGATGAAAAACACTAACAACTATGGTTACATCTCCCCTAGGACTACTAATCCACTTCATCGGGCCGAATGACTTCATTCTTGGGCTCTTGGGGCTCTTCTGCTGCACTAGGCTACGGATCCGCTTCTTCTCCTGGTAGTGGTTGGGTGAGGGGAAAGAAAGGCTCTAACTCTGAGACTTCCATGGGTGGAGGTGCTGGCGGTATAGTAACACCAGTCCTCCTTCTCTCCAGTGGATGGACAGGGATCCCCTCTAAGATCAAGGGTTCCTACCTTTCCATGGTGATCGTCCTACGCTTGGCCCTGGCAAGATAGGTGTCCTCCAACTCCTGGGCATGACGGTCTTGGTCCACCTTGACGGCTTCCGCCATGGCAGCCTCTTGACTCTCCGCGGCTGCTAGATTGCCATGGGCTTCAGCAAGCTGCACTTCGAGCATCCGAGAGAAAATCTCGGCTTCCTCAGCACGACGGAGACACTCCCTCAGCTCTGAGGCCTACCGGTCATACTGCTCATCCAGGGCCAGCAAGTACGAGGTCAGGTGCACCAAGGTCGGGTTGTCCTCTTGCGCGTCTGGACCTTGTAAAGCCTCCATGCAGGCCTTCCATACCCGCCGATTCTTGTCCCAAGGGGGAAAGAACCGCATCGGGGTACGAGCAATGGGCCCTTCAAAGATCTGGCAGAGATGCCGCAGGGCTTTACAGGCCGCAACTTGGTAGGTGTCGCCGAAACGAAACCCGATTGCGGTCACATTCCAGACTTCAGTGACATCGAGGAACTCCTCACTCTTGCCAATGTAGACGGTGACCTTACATCGCTCAGTGCCACGCTTCGTGTACTCACGGCCCTCATACTTGGGACGCTCCCGAACACCGAGTCTTTGCAGGGTGGCATACAGGATTTTGGGAAAACCCTCGGTGTTTAGGCAGTAGCTGCTAACCTAGACTCCTGCCATCCTTGGTGGGTGGTGAGTGGTGGTTACAAGGAAGGCTTGAGTGAGAACTCGCTCAAGGGAAATGGGCTAAGTGAGCTAGGATGCACCGAATGGTGATACCCAGTGACAGGGCTTGGCTCCCTTTTAAAAGGCAGAGCAGTCAGTGGTCCTAACGCAGTTGTAACACCCTAAAATTTTGAAAAGAAGAAAAATAGGAAAAATATGATTTTTATATTTTTGTGAAGCATGCAAATTTAGAATAAGAATAATTTTTATAAATTTAAAATCAAATATAAGAGTAGAAACATGTTTGTGCACTCATGCTGTTGCATTTAAATTTTTGAGATGAGTGGTTTGATTTAAATTCAAATTTGGATTTGAAAATCTTGTGAAAATTTGCTTTGAAAAATTGGAAAAAAAAGAAAAGAAAAGTCGGATTATTCGGATTTTGGCCCAACACAGCCGCAGCCCGCCGTCTCGGCCTGCTCAGCATGCGGCCCGCTTACCTTCCCGCGCCCGCATCCTCCTCCTGGGCCGAGCCCAAGTCGCGGCCTGTTGGCCCAGCATCGCGCGCGCGCCTTCCTTCTTTCCGGCGTGACGCTGACATCCGGGGCCCACGCGTCAGCGGCTCAGCCTTCATCTTCTTCCCCGCGCCGAATGCCGGCTTCCCTTTCCATGTTTACCGTCACCGAATCCATCGCGAATCCCTCCCTTTCCTTGTTTCCTCGCGCCTCCGGGCTATAAAAACAGGACCCCTGTGCTATTCCGCATCCAACCCATCCCTTTTGAGCCGTTTTGGTCGTCTCGTCGAGCCACCGCACGTGCCACCGCCGCCATACCCGCCACCGCAAGCTAGCCGCCGATTTCCGTTCGTCCCCGGCCCTATCTTCACGCGGGGTAAGGTCGCACGGATGCGCTCTTTCTTTCGGTGTTTTCAGTTTGGCGAATGGCGCTCGGGATGACCATCTTCGCAAGCTCCGGCGAGTTCGGGCGATGCCGGCCATGGCGCCACCGCACGGTCACCTTCTCCAGTGAAAGCGTCGCCGGGTTTTACCCCGATTCGATCTGGACCGTCCGATCTAGAACGGACGGATCTTATTTAATGATACCGGTTCGCGTGAACTTTTGTAAAAGAGACCCTGAACTTTTGTGTTATCAAACCCGCGGTCCAAAGCGTAAACCAGAAAATACGTTTTGATTAAATGAAAACGTAATTCGTTTCGGAAAAAGAAAAATACGCTTTCTGATATTTACAGTTTTGCCATTCAGATTGTTTTAGTTGTAGAATCGTCGTTTTAACTCCGATTTGGTCCATTCAAATTGCGTTAGATTCATATTTGCGAGCTCTATGTAACTATACAACTGTACAGTAGGTTTGGATTAATTTATTTTCGAGTTTTAATTAAAGTATTTATTTTTCTATAAGAAATCTTTGGAAATTCATAACTTTGTCGTTTTAGCTCCGATTTTTGTGATCTTCGCGTCTGTATGATCCTAGCGAGTTGTAGATTCGTGTTAAAGACTTTTTATCTTATTTTCTTACTATTGGTGTATTGTTCTAATTATAGTCTTGTTTGTCTATGCATGATTGCCTCTGGATGTGTGTTGTTGATATTGGTTGATCGAGTTTAGACGGTGAGAAATTCGTTGGAGATCAAGAGCCTTACTACGAGCAAGATCTTCAGGATCAGTTTGAGCAAGGCAAGTATAGCATGGGATAATCCTTGTTGTCCTATTCACCTTATGTAATTAATATCATTATGCATTTATTCCTTGTTAAGGATGACTTAGCGATTGATCCTTTACCTTGGTACCTATTATATTGCATTGAGTAGTGTGGCTAGTGCTTAAACATGGACTATGATCATGTAAATTGATTAGAGGAATATGCAACAAACATTAAAAGATGATTTTGATTAATGTTTGAAGGGGATTAGAGCTTGGGGGTTACTTTTGATGCTCTAATTGCTCTCCATAAGGACTCATCTATAAGCGACAATCCGGGATTTACAGTACAACTGTGGGGGCTATATGGCTCTGGCTTTAGTCATATAGAAGGACCTTTTCTAGCTTGTTAGAGGTATTCCTTTATGGCGTAAGAATGACTTGACGAATCGGGTATAGTGCGGCCTCTGTCCTCATGTGTATAGGCTGCGTGTTATTGTGCCATCAGGAAGGGGGGCTCTACATCTGTTTGCCGAGTGAATCTAATGACCCTAACTTGTTAGACGAACCTTCGAAAGACTTCATAGTGTTTACCCTGCCTGCTCACCTTGGTAGTGTTTTGGGAGTAATTAACTCGGGCATTTGGGTAACACGACTCACAGTGAAAGTGTACAACCTCTGCAGAGTGTAAAACTGTTATAACAGCCGTGCTCACGGTCACGAGTGGCCTTGGACCCTTATGGAATAGTTGAATAATTGTTTATAATTATGTTTTTGCTATTCATTAATCATTTCACATGGATCATATGTTTAATGTTTATATTGAGACATTTTGATGCTATTGTTATGCTAAAATCATGCTAACTAAAAGCTACATGCTGATAAACCAATGAATATGCCTTTTTGAGCCTCATGAACCCCATGTTACACTTGTTGAGTACGAGATGTACTTACACTTGTTTATTTCTCTTACTTGGATAAAAATCCTGGATGGGTAACAGATGGAGGTAATAGTGACTACTACGCCTACTTCCCTGAAGATTACTAGTCTTGCTGTCAACCAGTCAATGTACCTGTGACTGGAGCTACCACGAGAGATTTTTATTTATACTTCCGCTACGTTTGTGTTAAGACTATGTGTTTAAATATCGTGATGTAATAACATTTGTGATGATACTTATGTTATAATTTGTGAACTTATGTGTGATTGATCTCTGGGCGCACATAAGGGTATGCATTCCATTTGGTCGATAAATGGGTGTGACAAATTGGTATCAAAGCTCTTGTTGACTGTAGGACGCAAGCCTAGCTAGGAATGGTCGATTTAGTATCATCTTTACATTATTTTTATGCTCACTATCTTGCTCTTGTTATTTGATAAATTTTTATGCTTCTTATGTCACATTCTATTACGAAATTTTGCCTCTATTCTAACTTCATCTAAAAATTCTGTAGATGGCCCGTGACCGTAAGACTGCCCGCATTAGCTCTGGAGGATACTACCCACCTCGTGCCCTGCATGTAACTGAAGAGCCACAAGAGCCAGAACCTCAGGAACAGGAGCAGACTCCTATAGCACCAGTCCAAGCACCAGCACCTCCCCAGGAAGAGTATGAAGAAGATCCAGAAATCGTCGAGATTGAAGATGATGAAGAGGAAGCTAATGGAGGAGTACAACCACCACCTCCACCACATGAAGCTCCTGAAGATATGCCACCAGCTCCAATGGGGTGGACTGTGAGGATCTACCACAGGAATGGAGGGAATGTTGTCTCTCATCTTCGCCTGGTGGGGATGCTCACTGCTTACTTCGCTGATTGGCATCCAGCTGTGGAGTACGTCTGCTGGGAGTACACTCATCCACTGGAGGACACGTACTGGAAGGCAAGGGCAAGCATCTTTGCCCATAAGCAAGACAAGGGGGCATATCAGCTGGACAGGATGTTCTCTCATGTGGGACATCGAGCTACTATAGAGGATAGCATTGAAGATGCTGCTTTTGAAGCATGTATGGGTCTCCGCTATCTTCGCTTTAACCTTATGAAGCATGACATTCATCGCTTCTTTCCTCGTGCACACCCCAAACTTGGATGGGCTATGACAGATCCAGTGCAGCTAGAGCCACTACCTCGGGTAATGGTGGACTTTGTCTATGATATGATGGATAGGAAGCTGCAGCTAGAAGAGATGGTGAAGGCACAAGGGAAGACTATCAAGAGGTGCCAAGCAACCATTGATGAGCTCCGAGCAAACCAAGGCATGCCCAAGATTTATGAGACATTAGAGCATGAGCCACTTCCTTAGGAAGTAGGAGTCCTTTATGTAATAAGAACGTTCTTAGTAACGTCAGTTGAGTCAGTCGAGTCTGTCGTGTGGTTTGAACCTTGGTGTGCTAGTTTCTTTATTATTATGCTTATGTGTGAGTTGGATCTTTGTTTGAGTGTCGGGACTTGTAGGCATGTCTACAAGTTCCATTCTTAAGAATAATAAGTTTAATAGTCAAGGAATAATAGTTGGGTTTGATATTATCACGTTTCTGTCCTTGCTGTTTTCTGGAGCAGTCTTCAATGTTTCTGATATAGTTTAAAAACGGTTCGTGCAACATTTATGAAATTTTTATGAGAGAAACTAGACCCAAGCATCTTTCAAATGCCACTGGAATCACCTTTTTATCTGATCTGGTTCGAGAGATATAATTTGTACAAGTTAAAGTTTCTGCACAGTCTGGAATCTGGAACAGTTTCTGTTACGCCTTATTTTTCATAGACTTAACGACAGAATCTGATCTTGAGGTCTGAATAGAAATTGTGGATAATTTCATAAGCTTTCCAACCATATAAGGCACGCCTCTTTTGGATTTCTGTAACTCGATATATGATTGAAATACTGAACTGTCAACATTGCTACTCGTCCAGAAAATTTTCAGATCTCCTTCTTAATCTTATAAGTGGTTGAAATCATGGAATTCTTAAAGTTTGCATGTTTATGGGTGGCAGATGGCCGGAAGAGGAAGAGGTAGAGGTCGTGGAAACATTCCCCCAAATCCACCACCACCACCGCCACCAACTATCGAGCAACTGTTGGCGGTACAGACGCAGTTGATGCAGCAACTAGTGCAACATCAGCAAAATCAGCCAGTTGCTGGGGCTCAACCACGTGATAAGCGTGGTGAGTTTTTGAAGGGTCGTCCCCCAGTGTTCACACATGCTGCTGATCCTTTGGAGGCCGATGATTGGCTTCGTGCTGTGGAGAAACAACTCACTATTGCCCAATGTGATGACCGACAGAAGGTATTGTTTGCTTCTGGGCAACTTCAGGGAGAAGCTCAGGATTGGTGGGAGTCATATGAGTGTGGTCGTCCTGCCAATGCTCCTGCAGTCACCTGGCAGGAGTTTAGGGAGAACTTCAGGGCTTACCATATACCTGAAGGAATGATAGAGTTGAAGGCAGAGGAATTCAGGAACCTGACCCAAGGGTCAATGACTGTAGCTGAGTACCGTGACAAGTTTGCTCAATTGTCACGATATGCTCCACATGAGGTGGCCAATGACAATGATAAGCAGCGCCGCTTCTTGAAGGGATTATATGATGGACTACAGTTGCAGTTGATGTCCAATACCTACCCTAACTTTCAGACGCTTGTGAACCGCGCTATCGTGGTGGATAGCAAGCGCAAGGAAATGGATGCAAAGAGGAAGAGGTTACAGGGACAAGCCTCCAATAGCAACACCCGTCCGCGTACTGGCTTTCAGCAGAATACTCAGCAGAGGCCTCCCTCTGGACAGTGGAATCGTGGTCAGGCCCCATTCCGTGGACAGTTCCCGCAACGTCCCCCATTCCAGCCACAGAATAGCAACCAACGTCCACCGCAGCAGAATGGAAATCAAGCGCAGCATCAGGGTCCTTCCAATAACACTCCTATGAAGACCAGTGCTCCCAATACCCCCAACAAGTGTTTCCGATGTGGAAAAGAAGGTCACTTGTCTTACAATTGCCCGGAGAAGCCTAACCAGCAGACTCCCCAGAGACAGAGCAGCCACCAGAAGCCCGCACCTAACTCAGGAAGGGTGAATCACTTGTCCCAGGAAACTGCAGTGGAGGAGCCAGAAGTTATGCTTGGTACGTTCGATGTCCACTCTACTCCCGCCACTGTTCTTTTTGATTCTGGAGCATCACATTCTTTCATATCGCAATCATTTGTTAGAATACATAGAATCCATTTGTGTGCCATGAAGAACCCTATCTTAGTAAACTCACCTGGTGGAAGCATGCCAGCATCTTATCGCTGTCTTCCGATTAGTCTCAACTTAAGGGGGGTAGAGTTTACAGTTAGCCCTATAGTATTGAGAACAGCTGGGATTGATCTTATATTGGGAATGGATTGGATGATGCAACAACAAGCAGAGATTCAGTGTAAGGATAAATCAGTTGTACTGACAACACCAAAGGGTGATAGAATCAGGGTTGAAGTAAAAGTGCAAAAACAAGAGACCGCTACAGTGAACCAGCTCAATAATGGTGCCAACCAGGAAGATCCAGTTGTGGAGGAGTTCCCAGATGTGTTTCCAGAGGAATTGCCGGTATGCCACCAGACCGTGACATTGAATTTATTATTGAATTATTACCTGGAACTGCACCTATAGCTAAGCGTCCATATAGAATGGGAGTAAATGAATTAGAAGAACTTAAGAAACAAATTAAGGAGTTGCAGGATAAGGGTTTTATTCGTCCTAGTTCTTCACCTTGGGGAGCACCAGTGATTTTTATGGATAAGAAAGATGGAACTCAGAGGATGTGTGTAGATTATCGGTCTCTTAATGAGGTTACTATTAAGAACAAATACCCATTGCCTAGGATTGATGACCTGTTTGATCAGTTGAGAGGAGCTTGTGTATTTTCCAAGATTGATCTTCGTTCTGGATATCATCAGTTGAAGATTCGTGCTAGTGATGTACCAAAGACAGCTTTTACTACACGGTATGGGTTGTATGAGTATACAGTGATGTCTTTTGGTCTGACTAATGCTCCTGCATACTTTATGTATTTGATGAATAAGGTATTCATGGAATATCTGGACAAGTTTGTAGTGGTATTCATTGATGATATTCTAGTATTTTCCAAGACTGAGGAAGAACATGCTGAACATTTGAGGTTGGTTTTGCAGAAGCTCAGAGAACACCAACTTTATGCAAAGAGGAGTAAATGTGAGTTTTGGTTGAAGGAAGTTTCTTTTCTGGGTCACATTGTCTCTAATGGAGGAATATCAGTAGATCCTGACAAGGTGAAAGATGTATTGAATTGGAAACCACCCATCAATGTGAGTGAGATCCGTAGCTTCTTGGGATTAGCTGGTTATTATAGGAGATTTATAGAGGGATTTTCAAAGCTTGCAAAACCAATGACTGCATTATTGGAGAAGAATGCCAAGTTTGTGTGGTCCGAGAAGTGTCAGGCTAATTTTGAGGAACTAAAGAAGAGATTGACGACTGCACCCGTCTTAGTTTTGCCAGATCTGAGTAAACCTTTCTCTATCTATTGTGATGCATCTCGATTGGGTTTGGGATGTGTACTGATGCAAGAAGGTAGAGTTGTGGCATATGCATCGAGGCAGTTGAGGAAGCATGAGTTAAATTACCCTACTCATGATTTGGAATTAGCTGCAGTAGTTCATGCATTAAAGATCTGGAGACATTATTTGATTGGACACAAGAGTGATATATACACTGATCACAAGAGTCTAAGGTATATCTTCACTCAAACGGATCTGAACTTGAGGCAGCGTAGATGGTTGGAGTTGATAAAAGACTATGATCTAGAGGTGCATTATCATCTAGGAAAGGCCAACGTTGTTGCTGATGCTCTTAGTAGGAAAAGTTATGCAAATGAAATACAAGTAATGCCTATGCCAAAGGAATTGTGTGCCGAGTGCAAGCATCTAAACTTAGGATTTACTACCAATACAGTGGAATTAGTATTAGAGCCTACTCTAGAGCAAGAGATCCGTAAAGGTCAGCGGAAGGATGAAAAGTTGAGAGAGATAGCTGAAAACATAGCGAAAGGTAAATCTCCAGGATTCCGTAAGGATGATAATGGTACGCTATGGTTTGGAAAAAGGCTGTGTGTGCCCGAAGATAAGGATATCAGAATGGCAATTCTGCGTGAAGCTCATGAGTCAGCTTATTCCATACATCCGGGGAGTACTAAGATGTACTTGGATCTGAAAGAGAGATATTGGTGGTACGGTTTAAAGAGAGATGTTGCTGAGTATGTTGCTTTGTGTGACACTTGTCAAAGGGTGAAAGCGGAACATCAGAGACCTGCAGGATTGTTACAGCCTATGCAGATACCCGAGTGGAAATGGGAAGAGGTTGGTATGGATTTTATAGTTGGGTTGCCACGGACTCAAAGAGGATATGATTCAATTTGGGTGATAGTGGATCATCTGACTAAGGTTGCTCATTTTCTGCCTGTGAAGACTACATATAGCAGTGCGAAGTTGGCAGAGTTGTATATGGAAAGAATAGTGAGTCTACATGGAGTACCTAAGAAGATTGTGTCTGATCGAGGTACTCAGTTTACATCTCATTATTGGCAAAAGATACATGAATCATTGGGGACCAAACTAAATTTTAGTACAGCTTATCATCCTCAGACAGATGGTCAAACGGAGAGAATTAATCAGATATTGGAAGATATGTTGAGGGCTTGTGCTTTACAATATGGTACTAGCTGGGATAAGAGTTTGCCTTACGCAGAGTTCTCTTATAACAATAGTTATCAGAAGAGTCTTCAAATGGCACCGTTTGAGGCTCTGTATGGACGAAAGTGTAGAACCCCGTTGTTCTAGAATCAGATAGGGGAAAGTCAAGTGTTTGGGCCTGATGTATTAAAGGATGCTGAAAAGAAAGTGAGAATGATTAGAGATAATCTAAAAATAGCACAGTCCAGACAGAAAAGCTATGCTGATACTCGCAGAAGGGAGTTGATTTTTGAGGTAGGGGATTATGTATACTTGAAAGTGTCACCTATGAGGAGTGTGAATAGGTTCAACATGAAGGGTAAATTGGCACCAAGATATATTGGACCTTTCAAGATTATAGAGAGACGTGGTGAAGTGGCATATCAGTTAGAATTACCTGAAAGTTTGGCAAGTGTACATGATGTGTTCCATGTGTCTCAATTGAAGAAATGTTTACGAGTACCAGAGGAGCAGATTCCATTAGAGGAACTCACTGTTAAGGAGGATCTTACATATGAAGAGTTTCCAGTTAAAATTTTAGAGACTGCGGACAGAGTCACAAGAAGTAGAACAATCAAAATGTGTAAAGTACAATGGAATCGGTACACAGCAGAAGAGGCTACTTGGGAACGAGAAGAGGATCTGAGAAAAACCTACCCACAATTGTTTGAGTAAGCATCGGTCGAATCTCGGGACGAGATTCATCTTAAGGGGGGTAGAATTGTAACACCCTAAAATTTTGAAAAGAAGAAAAATAGGAAAAATATGATTTTTATATTTTTGTGAAGCATGCAAATTTAGAATAAGAATAATTTTTATAAATTTAAAATCAAATATAAGAGTAGAAACATGTTTGTGCACTCATGCTGTTGCATTTAAATTTTTGAGATGAGTGGTTTGATTTAAATTCAAATTTGGATTTGAAAATCTTGTGAAAATTTGCTTTGAAAAATTGGAAAAAAAAGAAAAGAAAAGTCGGATTATTCGGATTTTGGCCCAACACAGCCGCAGCCCGCCGTCTCGGCCTGCTCAGCATGCGGCCCGCTTACCTTCCCGCGCCCGCATCCTCCTCCTGGGCCGAGCCCAAGTCGCGGCCTGTTGGCCCAGCATCGCGCGCGCGCCTTCCTTCTTTCCGGCGTGACGCTGACATCCGGGGCCCACGCGTCAGCGGCTCAGCCTTCATCTTCTTCCCCGCGCCGAATGCCGGCTTCCCTTTCCATGTTTACCGTCACCGAATCCATCGCGAATCCCTCCCTTTCCTTGTTTCCTCGCGCCTCCGGGCTATAAAAACGGGACCCCTGTGCTATTCCGCATCCAACCCATCCCTTTTGAGCCGTTTTGGTCGTCTCGTCGAGCCACCGCACGTGCCACCGTCGCCATACCCGCCACCGCAAGCTAGCCGCCGATTTCCGTTCGTCCCCGGCCCTATCTTCACGCGGGGTAAGGTCGCACGGATGCGCTCTTTCTTTCGGTGTTTTCAGTTTGGCGAATGGCGCTCGGGATGACCATCTTCGCAAGCTCCGGCGAGTTCGGGCGATGCCGGCCATGGCGCCACCGCACGGTCACCTTCTCCAGTGAAAGCGTCGCCGGGTTTTACCCCGATTCGATCTGGACCGTCCGATCTAGAACGGACGGATCTTATTTAATGATACCGGTTCGCGTGAACTTTTGTAAAAGAGACCCTGAACTTTTGTGTTATCAAACCCGCGGTCCAAAGCGTAAACCAGAAAATACGTTTTGATTAAATGAAAACGTAATTCGTTTTGGAAAAAGAAAAATACGCTTTCTGATATTTACAGTTTTGCCATTCAGATTGTTTTAGTTGTAGAATCGTCGTTTTAAC
The DNA here is from genome assembly GCA_038087645.1 of Saccharum hybrid cultivar R570. NCBI lineage: Eukaryota > Viridiplantae > Streptophyta > Magnoliopsida > Poales > Poaceae > Saccharum > Saccharum hybrid cultivar. The sequence continues at coordinate 431,641 of JAQSUU010000044.1, read as the reverse complement.
TCCGATTTGGTCCATTCAAATTGCGTTAGATTCATATTTGCGAGCTCTATGTAACTATACAACTGTACAGTAGGTTTGGATTAATTTATTTTCGAGTTTTAATTAAAGTATTTATTTTTCTATAAGAAATCTTTGGAAATTCATAACTTTGTCGTTTTAGCTCCGATTTTCGTGATCTTCGCGTCTGTATGATCCTAGCGAGTTGTAGATTCGTGTTAAAGACTTTTTATCTTATTTTCTTACTGTTGGTGTATTGTTCTAATTATAGTCTTGTTTGTCTATGCATGATTGCCTCTGGATGTGTGTTGTTGATATTGGTTGATCGAGTTTAGACGGTGAGAGATTCGTTGGAGATCAAGAGCCTTACTACGAGCAAGATCTTCAGGATCAGTTTGAGCAAGGCAAGTATAGCATGGGATAATCCTTGTTGTCCTATTCACCTTATGTAATTAATATCATTATGCATTTATTCCTTGTTAAGGATGACTTAGCGATTGATCCTTTACCTTGGTACCTATTATATTGCATTGAGTAGTGTGGCTAGTGCTTAAACATGGACTATGATCATGTAAATTGATTAGAGGAATATGCAACAAACATTAAAAGATGATTTTGATTAATGTTTGAAGGGGATTAGAGCTTGGGGGTTACTTTTGATGCTCTAATTGCTCTCCATAAGGACTCATCTATAAGCGACAATCCGGGATTTACAGTACAACTGTGGGGGCTATATGGCTCTGGCTTTAGTCATATAGAAGGACCTTTTCTAGCTTGTTAGAGGTATTCCTTTATGGCGTAAGAATGACTTGACGAATCGGGTATAGTGCGGCCTCTGTCCTCATGTGTATAGGCTGCTTGTTATTATGCCATCAGGAAGGGGGGCTCTACATCTGTTTGCCGAGTGAATCTAATGACCCTAACTTGTTAGACGAACCTTCGAAAGACTTCATAGTGTTTACCCTGCCTGCTCACCTTGGTAGTGTTTTGGGAGTAATTAACCCGGGCATTTGGGTAACACGACTCACAGTGAAAGTGTACAACCTCTGCAGAGTGTAAAACTGTTATAACAGCCGTGCTCACGGTCACGAGTGGCCTTGGACCCTTATGGAATAGTTGAATAATTGTTTATAATTATGTTTTTGCTATTCATTAATCATTTCACATGGATCATATGTTTAATGTTTATATTGAGACATTTTGATGCTATTGTTATGCTAAAATCATGCTAACTAAAAGCTACATGCTGATAAACCAATGAATATGCCTTTTTGAGCCTCATGAACCCCATGTTACACTTATTGAGTACGAGATGTACTTACGCTTGTTTATTTCTCTTACTTGGATAAAAATCCCGGATGGGTAACAGATGGAGGTAATAGTGACTACTACGCCTACTTCCCTGAAGATTACTAGTCTTGCTGTCAACCAGTCAATGTACCTGTGACTGGAGCTACCACGAGAGATTTTTATTTATACTTCCGCTACGTTTGTGTTAAGACTATGTGTTTAAATATCGTGATGTAATAACATTTGTGATGATACTTATGTTATAATTTGTGAACTTATGTGTGATTGATCTCTGGGCGCACATAAGGGTATGCATTCCATTTGGTCGATAAATGGGTGTGACAGCAGTCCACCCTCGAGCCTTGCACGGGGCCAGCAAAAGTGAACGGCAAGGTCTCCACATGCGCACGATGAGCAGTGACCGAGGTCATAAAGAGTTAGTATAGCTGTAAGGCAGAGGTTTGACAAGAGCGCAGAAGGGGTACGACAATGTATGGGCCAGACAGGCGTGAACCAACAGGTGTGCGCGACGCACGAGACTACAGTACCAACATGGCTACACGAACGAAGACTGGTCGACCTCAACAACTATTGCACAACAGCATATGAATGCGCGTCCTATCTGTCCTCACACTGTTACCAACATATAGGGCAACCGTTCTAAGATTTTTGGCACATCGTGCTCTCCCTGAAGCTAGTCGATGCTAGCGAACTAGTCTCGGGGTTAGGGTACCTGCAGGAAACTTGATTAGGCCTAACTAAGTCAGCAGAGTGCCACCTATCCTGGATACATAACCATAGTAATAGGGCTACTTATATAACTTCGGAAGTAAATGCCCTAACTTTTTAAAAAGAATTTGTTGTCAAATTTTAATTTAGAAAGGGTTTCGAAGCTTTATTGTCTCATTTATGCTCTGATACCACCTGTGGTAGAATCGCCTATCTAATGCCCTCCCAAGAGTACTCGTCTTCCATTAGACACTAAGTGCCCCGAGGAGAACACTAAACTACGTGATTCTGTCGAGCACACCGCAAGTGAGAACTCAAAGATCCACATTTTTGTATCAGGATCACAAATGAGAGAGTAAAGCTTACAACATCCTTACCATTTCTTACATCACTTTTAGTACAACATTAGAGAAATTCATTATATAATTATAATAGCAGAATATAAAGGATTATCAGAGTTCAGCGGAAATGAAACTAGTTGATGACAAGTGAAACTTTAACATGGGAACGTTTAAACGCATGAAATGATAACAGATTAATATTATTTTCCTTGTAAAACTTTTGGTGAGAGTTTAAATAAATCAATTCTACTCCACATCGTAAAGAAAATCCTCGCTGAGCCCACTAGGAGATTTTCCCACACAAGTGTCAGCTTATCAGCACTTGTCACCTGCAACAGGGTAGAACAAACCCTGAGTACTCAATTGTACTCTACAAGACTTACCCGTCAGGAGGAAAGAAAAGACTCCAAGGATTATGCAAGGCTTTCTGGCTTGTGAGTTTCTTGTTTGCAAGAAGCAGTACTAAGAGTGTGTCCTTAATTTCTTATTTTTAATAGCCGTATTTTATTTCTTATCCAACCTTCTATGTAAGCACCTAGTCTATGATCAAGCAAGGTTGAGCAAACAGAACCATTTCTTCATCTTTCAAATGCCAGTTCTTACTACGATGCCAGAGCGTAGTCAAGTCATACCGTCACGCAGAAACGGCGATTCGCGAATCAATGTGCCCAGCTGGGTGCCCCGAAAACACACGCCTTGCTTGTACCCCGGGCACAAGCAAGACCAACCCGTCCCACTCCTGTTAAGGGGTCTAGGTCCCCGTCCTAGCTCGGACTCTAAGCCCCCAACACTGCAGGCCCGGCCTCAGTATGGTGCTTAGACCTCCTCAACCCAATATATATAACCACCCTAAAAAGCCAGTCCGGAAAGAGCCGAAACCCAGGACAGGAGAGAAACAAGTCTTCCCGCTCCCATAAGCAAGTATATGCTCGGGACAATAAATCTGTGACTTGACCAGGGTCCATGCAATGAACGGTCCTTAATTGACACAGGCGGAACAAATACAACCAGAGCCCCGCTCTGTTTCCCATCTAGGTCCAAGTCCATCCAACCCGTTCCGTCCGGTCTCTAATTATCCATATACATTTATTTTTCATGTGATAGTAACATGACAATAGTAACAATATTATAATTCCCATCTCTCGCGAGTGACAGGAAATCACTCGACTTCTACCGGATTCCTATAGCATAGCAATCTACATGATCCTGACATGCTAGTAACTATATATAGGACTGCGCTAAATAGCACCCAGGGTACTAAATAATATTCAGTACCCGACCTCATTCCCTCGCCCACGCCAGGAGCGACTCGCTCAGCCCGGCCGCCCACGTACAGTCGTTTCCCAACCGATCATTTTCTTTTTTTTCTTTCATACTTTTCTTTAGCAGAAGCGGCTGATCATTTTCTATTTTTTTTCTTTCATACCTTTTTGTCCAGAAGCGGCCGATTATTTTTTTTGTTCTTTCGGATTTTTTTGACCCAAAGCAGTTGTATTGCTAGACCGGTTTTTTTAGTCACATTGCACGTGTGGTTTTGCACCTCCTTGTTCAACTTTTTATGGTTTCAATAATTGAGAACCTTTTTATGGTTACAATATTAATTTTCCATCCTTGCTTTGATGGCAACTCACAAATAATCATATGAAGCTTATTTCAAAACATAATATTTTTACACCAGAAAAAAAAGGTAAACGAATCGTGAAAGTTGACTGCAATACTTGCAATTTGAAAACACATAGTTTTGTGGCTCCAACCGAGTTATTCCACAAATCACATATAATTTATTGCAGCTAAATAACCTTCATTGGGATCATAACTATTGGAGTTCTAACAGCTCATAGGCCAAACTATATTACTTTTTTTAATTAGAAATAATACAATCTGTGAGAAAAAAAACAAAAACTACTACATCCCTCTTCCTTCTCTCAAGGCTGCCAACTGCTTCACCTGTCAAAAAGAAGCAGAACAACAGAAAAAAAATAAAAAAGAACTTTCATCGTTAATAACAGAGTAAGACATAAGAGAGTATATTTTCTGATTTGTAACGTGGCCTCACAAAATGAAAGTATCATCGACCATAGTAAAAAAAATATTATGATCAAAGCAATTCGGTCATAAACAGTGCTATAGGTTCGGTCATTAAAAATGATGTACCATAGAAATCTCAACTATACGTGACAAGGGCATGTTGAAATGAAGATAGCATGTATCCTGAACATCTAACACCAACTTTGATGTTGATAATGTTTCAACTGGCTGTAGTGAAGCATAAATCTTTCTAAGTTGTTCATATTCACAGCATGGTTATTGCGACAAAGTGCAAAGATATTATTAATTAAAGAACTGTATAATTTGACCAGGGCATACCTAGCTCGCCTTGGGGAACAGTGGTGCCTTGATGCCTAGGCACACACCCAGATCTCGCCTGGACGCCTAGTCACCTTTGAAACCAAGATTATGAGTAGTAGGATACCATAAATAGCACAAGTAATGAAGGATATCAGCATTCTAATGGTTTAGAGGCAGGCCATGGGGACACGTACGTTTGTGGTAATCAACTAAAAGCATCCATCCACATAAGGGTTCTTTCCTGCAAAAAAGAAAAACATAAACTTGGCTTTAAAGGGAAATCACTAAAGCATGACCCATCTAGCTCAAAAAGCAAAAAGGAATTAGAGGGACCAAGTGGATCTCGCCACACTTGGGGTCATGCACCTCAACTCCTGGAATTAGAAAGTAGGAAAATTTGCATCGAATGGAGCCTGATAGAAAATAATACCATGTGTGGACGCAAAATCATGAATTCAATGTAAAATCCTAGCTATCTTCAAAATATTGGTATGTTTCAATGCGACTGAATAAAAAAAATAGTTTCTCACTATGTAAATGATGACAGCTAGCACCCATGTGCCATGTGTGCACAAAAAACTTTAAAACTTTGGAGTCTATCATATAGTTTCCTTGTCCCAAATACTGCCATTATAATTTAAAAAATAATTTAACCCTGCAAACACTTCAGATTGATGTTGCCAATATGAAGGAAGCTGAATTGGCATTGTTGCATGTAACTATTTGCCACCACATGCAAGGCATGATAGTATGCAGGCTTTGCTTCAAATCAGGAAGAGGGTAATACTTTACTGACATGTTCATTCTGAAATGTGGAATAGCATCAGGTTTGAAGCAATCAAAAATATCAGTCGTTTTAGTAAATTAATGACTGCTAGCATTGTTTGTAGCTATTTATCTAAACATGACTCTTGCTGGTCATAAAGACCACAAGCAAATTAATTTAAGGCATGCACAAAACCTAGAAATGGTTGCAGGATCAAATGCACTAGTACATGATGTGCAACTCTATTTTATTCGAAGCTTAGAAGCACTTTCACAATGCAAGATCTAATACAGAAATGATGTTTGATTACTGATTACATTCACAAATAGATGAATTATTACATGACAATAATGAGAGACATAAATATTAACTATACATTTTAGATGTGATGTAAAACAGGGGAGAAATATTCAGAACTGCTAGTATTAAACCACACTAGTTGACTTCCAATCTCATTAATTTACTCTTGTGTTCTTATTCACAATAAAAAAATAATAAATCTCTAATTATGCTCCTCAGCCAGCATACAACCAACATATGAGGAGATGTCAGCAACATCTCCCACAGAATGAATCAGACTACCATCCTCCCACAATCAAGAAATCGATGCACCTCAATAATTAATTGTAATAATCTTATATCATATCATCCTGGTACCATCTACAACTATGGAATCGCTAATAGAAATTTTAAGCAACATTTTCAAGAATACAAATTTTAAAAGCTAGTTGAAGGAATGAAGGCTTTAATTCTATTCATATGAGATAATACTGAAATGCATGTGCTAAGCTTCTGGAAAGAAAAGATTCACTTATAGCTTGAAATCAAGCTTTTGTCTACTTTGTTAGTATTTTGCCATATTTTCTAGTAATCTCATATGAATTCAAAATTAGAGAAAAAATTATCAAACCTAAAGACAATCGTCACAGCGATAGGAACATGGAAGTGCACTACACCAAGGGGACACGATTCCTAAACTTTGCTGCTTCCACGCCCTTTATCTGATGGCCATGAGGATGTATGAATCTGTGTCAAAAATCAAATTAATGCATGGTTCAGATAAGGCAAAGAAGACCAGCGGCTAGGAGACAAGGATGCAAAGAAGGCCTGCAGCACTAGGAGGACGGGACAAATTAATGGGCATTCCTAGCGCTAATGTTTCCCCCATGCAACACATTTGCACAAAAAACGACAATTACATCGTTGCATGATCCTCTTAAGTTCTGATAGAAATGTGAAAAATAAAAAAACCTAGGCTTGCCTCCACGAAAAAAGGAGGCAACACACTTGATGATCTAGATGAATTTGGGCGGGGAACATCTAACAAATCTCCTAGATTTTGGCAAAAACCAAAACAAACCATGGGGTTGATAGCTCTCATTTTCCTTTGTCTTGCCCAGGACAAATAACAAAAAATTGATATACATTACAAACATGTTTGGGTTAAAAAAGAAGAAATGCTCAATATTCTGAGAAGGGCTATAGCAATGACGAACAAATGCAGGGGGCAGGGGTTGTCCCAAACAAGACATTTAAAATAAAAAGCTAAGAATTGTCGAAAGGGATAGAGCAATGATATGCTAATGTAGGGGTAGTCCAAAACAAGAAATAGTTAATATACTGTAAAGATTTGACAGAAAAGAACTGAGTAGAGTTGTGGTGCATTAAGGGGGAAAACTATTGATCAATACCGAGAAAATCCAATGCATGTGGGGATCCCAACTTTTCATCAAGTGATGAACATATGAGAGCTTACCTTTGATGCCTACAGCTGGAGCTCCTCACCAAGGAGAGCCATGAAAGGAGAAAAAATAGAGAATAGGACATAACTCAAATGATAATACAAAACTAGACTATGGTTTCTAGATAAAGTCCTGCCTTGCAACCATCTATCCAACCAGAACTTGATCGATTCCCCATTGCCAACCATGGTTTCTACTGCAACATTGAAGAGGGCCCTAACCTTTTGTCGCTCTTGGAATTGGCAAACTTGTCCAAGAATATAAAAGATGAACATTCATATGGCAAAAGAATAATATGATTATCCAATGTGGCATCCCAAACAGATCAGAGGACCATATTGATATGGTTATCGGCAAGTTATTTTAAAACAGATCAGAGGGCTATACTGATATGGCTAATTATGTAGCAAAGCATAAGTAGTGACACGAACAAAAGATACACAAGATGAAAATTGAAACAAAATAAGTCACACCAACAAATCAGGAACATTATAAAAATGACTATTGTTTTCAGAGAGTTTGCATCACTCACATAATTCTGCATCAAGTGTTGCCTTCATTCTCAAGGAGTCTACATCAGTACCTGGAAAAACAGAAATGATAACATGCTCATAAGAATCCTGCTGGACTTGATAAAGAAACACCAAACTAGTTGCAAACCAGCCCTAAAATTCACAATCTACAAGATAAGCCTGAAATGAGCCTAATCCAAATCAAAAATATATATATAAGAATCATGCGTGCCTCAATGAGGCAAGGAAATGGGATCTCACTAGGTCAAGGCTGCTGGTGAGGGAAGCACCACACAACAGCTCAGTGAGCAAAGAATTACAGTTTGATTCGCGAGGTGGAGCAGCTAGGTAAGTTGAAATTGCCTACAATATCTTCAAAGTGAATATGAAAGGTAAATCCAATTTGGTCAAGAGCAGCCTCTGGGCCAGAATTAGAAGATGCGAATTAACTCGGATAGTTTTAGTCACACAAATATCACTGATTGGTGCCTGCAATTTTAGTGAAAGAAAACATAGGCATAAGAAAACTACCTGCAGGCGCTGTATTTGGGTTCTCGCCATGACTATCATACATGGCTAGCAGAGCACTACTGCCAGCAACTTTGCTTGGACTTCTGTTTATAGGATAAAGGTTTTAGTTACATTACTTACCTTCGGGACAAATCTTGATTAATAGGAAAAGATCTAGATGACTACACACTTGCTAAAGTTCTGAAATTTGGTGTTGCTCTAGGAACATTATTATCTCAAAAACAGGTAAAGTTGCACATATTTAACAAAGGCAGGGTTTTATTTATGTTCTGATACTCTGACAAAAGGTTATTGCAACAGCATATACGATTGATGCATGCAAAAAATGGAAGGCTGGAGATCACATGATTATGTAGTAAAAAGGCACAATATGTTTTGTCCTACTAACTTGAAATAGCAACATAATGGTCAGTTCCAATGCAGTGTTGTTTCAACTATAGTTTGAGATTCAGACCTAGTTACCAAAGTTTACTTTTGCATCATATACAGTCAGGTGGTCAATGAAAGACAGATTATTTATCCACCAATTAAAAGAAACCGCCAATATTCCAACAATGGATCGATTTTAATGGCAGATGAGATCATGCCGTGTTGCTGCAGCAGTGCAGTACTGCGGTTTTGCACGAGAACAATGTAAAGAACGGAATTAAATACAAAAGTTGCTATGTACATATACACTTAAAAAAACACATGACGTGAAAGTACCTCAACTTACATCTTCATGCAAATAGATTCCAGTTTCATGAGCAAAAAGATCAGAATCAGGCAATCTTCTTCAGGGTCTTAGATGTACACACAACAGGGGAAAGTCAGATTGCCAATCAATCATTAATCTCCATCATGAACAAAGTTCGAAGAGAATATTTGGTTAATATCATCATGTTGTCTATCAGAATGCATAACGACGTATAAAACTCAGCAGTTAGACATGACAAAAACATATTGCAAAGATGATTTTTTAGTCTGAGTGGATAAATAAAGCTCAATGGGGATACTACCATGCTGAGTGTGGTGCGGCCGGTCATACATTGATTTGAATAAAAAAGGAATGGAAATTGATTTGAATTTGGGATTACAAAGAAGAACACATGTACTTACCTAGAAACAAGCCAGCATGCACGGTGGGATACTGCTCGCCGTGATGGAGTCAGGGGAGAACTCAGGCTCTAGGGGCTCGCCGTACCCTGCTAGGAAGCCAAGCGTGTGGTAAAAAGCGGTGCCCATGTGTATTAAAATCTGTTGGATCTGGACGGCGGTACGAAGGGATCAAGCTAGGGAGGAGGAAAGGGCGCACCTTGTCGATCTGCTCGCTCTTCATCCCGCTCAAAGCTCGCAAGGGGGCGTGGTGGCTCGGCATCCTGCCTGCTACCGACGGGATCTGAGGGGGATTGGCCTCCTGCCTGCTGCCGATGGGATCAGAGGGGGATCGGCCTTGCCTGCTGCCAACGGGATCTGAGGGGGGGGCTCGGCCTGCTGCCGGGCCGGCCACCTTGCCTGCTGCCGACCGGATCTGCGCCGCCTACTCAGTTCGCCGCTCGAGCTCACAACAGCGCATCGTGGATGCAGTGCCGCCGGCGCTCCTTAACGTTGAGAGCAAGGTGATCTTCCCGATCTCTAACGATGGGATTGGGAGAAAGTCGTTGCCTCCACGAGCTCGCCGGCGTTGCCACTTGCTCGACCGCCTAGGAGCCTCCAGCGTGGCCACGCGAGGTGCCCGGAGCCGCCGCTCGTTGACCGTGGCCATCCTCAGAGGAGATGGCGCCAGGAGGGCCCTCGGCGGCGCAGAAGGTGGGCTCGTGAAGCGGGGGCGGTGGCGAGCTGGGATCTTGCGATGGAGGAGGTGGCGAGCTGGGGTTCTACGACGATGGGGACGACGAGCTGGGGCGAAACCGACGTCTCTTCTGGGTCCTCCCCACGATCTGGATATTAGAACGAAAAAAATGGATACGATAAAGAGGAGGTGGGTGCGACCGTGCGGGCAAAAACGAAGGGACCAGCAGGGAGCGGCCGTGGCTCGGGTCCGGGGATTTGGGCGCGGTGATTTGGACTCGGGTACTGATTATTATTCAGTACCCAGGGTAATAGATAGAATAACTATATATATATATATATATATATATATATATATATATATATATATATATATATATATATATATATATATATATATATATATATATATATATATATATATATATATATATATATATATATATATATATATATATATATATATATATATATATATATATATATATGCAAGTGGGTTCCATTCAACTCCTTCAAACTTAATGCACAAGCATAATTTAAAGTGCAGAATAATAGAGGTTATGCACCGGGGATTGCCTGGGTAAGATATAACCAAGTTAGCATTCCATCGTGATGATACGATTATCAAGGCGCCATCTTTTCTGCTACCTCCGGGTGACTGAGTGATCCACCATCGCTCCTATTATGACAATCGTGGAATGCAACGCATAGATGTAAATAGACAATGATAACTACAACTAGGAGACATGTTACTCTTCGCAAGCTAACGAGCTAATTCTACGCACTAGGCCACGTACCCAAGTCATTGGATGAGATATTATTTTCCAACCATTGCTTTGTCATACAGACCGAGGTGTCGGTTTATCATTTTATCGATTAAACGCATATATTCTAATTAAGGTTCATTAGCTACCCTAACACATTTGTTATTATGGAGCCACAAAAGTTACAGTGAGCAGCTACTAATATTGGGGATTTGCATTTAATTTTCCGCATCATATTTACTTTAATTCATTATATGTTTAGTTGTACTTTATTTCTGTATAGAAAAGAAAATAAATATGTCTCGCATTACATTATAAAATTGCTAAGCCCCATGCAAATAAATTTGTGGTATAAAACCTATAAGTCTACTTGTTGTGGTGGCATAAAAATAAAATAAAGAAGCATTCATCATTTTATTCCTTGCATTGTAAAAATATAAAAATATGGTACAAGAGATCCTGCTAGAAAAATACATTTGTTAAGAGGTTCTAGATGTTCAAGGCTTAGAGGTTTATCACTAACACTTAATCAAGTTCCACAAGATTTGTTGTCTATTTAAGCTTCATAGAATTTAAAGGATCAAGGAAAGTAAACAGACAAAAAGGACAATCTGTTCCCTATCAAAGCGTTGTCTCAACAATCATAATCATAAGCACTCCGATGAGGGGAAGCACACCTTCACTATCTGCCAGTTTCATCAAGCAAGACTATGTCAACATTCAGCTTGGGGGAGAGCATCTCCTATGTATCCAGTTAAGTATTTTCTTACCTACCTATTTTGATATATGAAATAAAATAAAAAGATGCATAACTTACAGAAACCCAAATAAATATTTTTTATACATATATATGTTTTCTGTATAATCTTTAAGGAGAGTGTGCTAAGTTTCATCTTGCTAAGTGAACTCCTAGAATAAACTCTTATATGAAAATGATGAATAGTTGCTCTACCGTAATTCCTTTCAAGTACCTAGTTTTTAGCCTTGAAATCTCCTGAGTTTTGGATACAATTGTTTTGATTTAAGATTTGCTTTAAACCTAAACTTGTGGGTAGCAAATGTTTGATCTAAGTCTAGGTAGTTGACGGATATGATATGGGAAGATTTTGAGCTACTATCTATCATGTTCCTAGAGATACTAGAGTTCTAGAGAATTTATCTTTTGAAAATTAACTTGCTACATGATAAGTTCCTGTATGATGAGAGTTTAAATTCCTACCATAGCCATATACATGCTTGTAGATTAGGAAGTCTTACATTCAGATTTACTATTTATGAGCATTGAGTATGGTCAGGCTGTGTTTGTCGATCCTTACGAACTGGTCATGCGGGTAAAATCGAGATCCACCTATACACTCTACCTATACATGCTGCTTCTACCCTGGAAATACGTATCCATATCCACCCATATATATCCACCTATATATTCTGCTTCTAACCTGAAAGTACGAATCCACATATATCTCATTCAGATCCACCCTAGAAAATAGTTATACTCTTACATTGGGAGTGAACTGCAAAAATATTCCTATTATCCATTTTATCCATTGCTAGCCAATAAAGCTCCAAATATCTAGTTATGCTACCTCTTGTTATTGTGTTCTAAAAGAAGCTTGGGTATTCTATTAAAAAAGAAAGAAAAGAAAAAAGAAAGAGGACAAATGACCCACTCAGAAATAAAGAGAGATTTAGCAGCCCAAGTTCTCCTTAAATTCTTCAAGTTTTCTAAGAGAGGTATATGAGAAAATTTTTTGAAGGAGCTAAATATTCACCATCATCATCTCTTTACCCCATATAACCACTTCTACTCCATTTAACATTTACCACCATCTACCATATAGCCCAAGACACATGCATATCTTGATTTGACTTTATGACTCATTTCTTTGGATCCATAGTTTTGATTATGTAATATATGTTTCACTGTCTCCCCACCTATGAGCTCCACATAAGCCTATTAGAAGTAAGGTGAGAGAGAGAAGGCATAATGTTACTATGCTACCAAAAATACCACATATTTTGAGAGGAGAGAAAAGGCATACACCATAAATGCCTTGGAGAGTATCCAGAAATATCACAAAGGAGAGACTTGGAAGGGTCATACATAGGAATCTCTGAGTTTTATTTTAAAAATCTTGCAAAACTCTAGAATAATAGTTGATCAAAGAGCTTGAAACATGGCGCTTGACTTGACCGTTCTGTCTTTCAACTACTCAAGACCCAAGTGATGGCTACAAGCCCCATGGTGGAAGGTAATATGAGTAAGTTTTTCATTAGAATAGTTCATTCTAATTTGGAGGAGAGTTCTTGTTTGAACGCATGTGTACCTGTAAGGCGTAAAAGTATTATAGCAACCCCTGATCCATCACTGAGTATATCTTTGCTCAGGGACGAGCAAAAGGTAAGCTTGGGGGAGCCTGTTGACGGTAGATAAGTATCATTTTTAACTGTCAACATAGCATAAGAAATGATCTAAATACAAATATTATCTAGATATAGTGGTTACACTGACAGAATTCCATGAGTTTTGGTGAATATCTATTTCTACAGGGGGTTATCAGAAAATAAGTAAAGGAGACCCACATGTCAGATTTACATAGAGACAAAGGGGCTACATATAACTTTTCTGGAATTCATTATTCATCTTATTCAGAGAAGCCCTAGAGCCACCATCTCAATTAGATCTCTAGTTTAGCGTAGCTACATAGGATTAAAACTAGAAGGAGCCAAGCATTGCTTGATTTCTGGATCTGTCAGAGAATACTTGGTAATTCTCTTCTACTTTTGTATTTGTTCTTATATTATATTATCGAGTTCATCATTTGTATGAATATGACTTTAGTCTATTCTATCATATTGGATATGACTTTGCTCTATTTGCTTATGTTCTCAATTATATTGTTCTTAGTATACTTTGATTATATGCTTGGCATAGTTCGATCAGACTTATATTCAAGTATAGGATCGTATAGCGCTTGCTCATTGATATCATAGGTAAGTGGTAAACATTGTGTAGGCGTGGTGCCTATACCATATTTACTTGCGATTGCATCCTATATTCCGGATCGTGTGGTAGATCGCGGGAGTGACAGTCATGTTGAGTCCTCTGTAGTTCACCTCCCGAATATAGGGCAGGCAGAGCACAACTATTACAGGGAAGTGACGGCTATGTTCCATATCTTCCTTAGTAATATCACTATACGTAGATATAACATTTTCTTGCCATGATTGCCAAGTGTAATTGCACTAATCATTGTATGCTTTGACTTTATAGTTAAAATAACTTAGGATTATCCCTGTAACAGAACCGCCCAATTATACGAAATTAAGTAGGAAAATCATCCAACGGAAGGACAATTCAACAAACTTAAGCCCGTATAACCCGGTAGTCCGTGAAATCTCGACGGATTTCAAACCATTTCACATAACAGCCAAGATCGTACTAAGTTTAACGGTTACCATCATAAGTTACATAAAAGTTCACGGCATAAAATACATCGGAGTTTAAACATAGTTATTACAAACCAGGTTTTAATAAAAGTAGCGGAAGCGGTAGTTCAAATCACGCACACACACAACATTTTAGAATAAAGTGCCAACTTGTGATCATCTCCAGCAAAAGCATCAGACGAGAAGTAACGAATGACCATTGCCCATGGTCCTATGCTTCGCCCATTGCAGGATAGAGACAGTTGATACAATAGCCATAGTACATCTGTCCATCTGCAACAAGTGGGAACAAAGCCCTGAGTACGAGAAGGTACTCAGCTAGACTTACCCGTCATAAACCAGAAATAAGAGACACCAAGGAATCATGATAGGCTTTTTGGTGGGATAGCTGACTCATTTGCAAGAAAAGCATTTTTAACTTAACAATTTCTTTCCAAAAGCATGCAGTAATTAATTCTTTATTACCCTACCAACTATGTTTGCAATGGTGCTAGAGTAACATGTAATTAAGCAAGTAAGGATTACCATTGATCATTAACAGTAGTTATCATGTCATCTTTCACATAACTATCCAAGTGATTCATCAATATTACTACGATGAAGTAGCTCAAGTCAAGTGTTCACTATCCAGTGAACGATGGCGATTCGAATCGATTATTAACCAGCTGGTAAGTTATTCCTCACACAAACCTCACTCACCCGCTAAAGTGAGGTGTTGGTCACCGAGTCAACCATTCAGGTAAAGTCGCGAGCTTGCCAGGAACCACTTGTACCCGGGGGCCGCCCGACTGCTCTTTGGCCTTATCATCGCGCCCCCGTATCCTGCCACTACTGCTCCGGTACAGTGCGTTGCGGGCAATTCACTCGGCCCGAATAATCTCCCAGTTTCGCGGTCAGAAGGTACTTTATCCGGCCAGCTAAATGTGAGGCATGCGTTCAACATGTGTAACACCCTGAAATTTTGAAGAAATGAAAAATAGGAAAAATATGATTTTTATATATTTTTGTGAGCATGCAACTTTAGAGTAATAATAATTTTTATTAACTTAAAATCAAATATAAGAGTAGAAACATGTTTGTGCACTCATGCTGTTGCATTTAAATTTTTGAGATGAGTGGTTTGATTTAAATTCAAATTTGGATTTGAAAATCTTTTGAAAATTTGCTTTGAAAAATTGGAAAAAAAAAAGAAAAGTCGGCTTATTCCGGATTTTGGCCCGTCTCAGCCTGCCTTGCCGCGGCCCGCTTACCTCCCCGCGCCCGCCTTTTTCCGCATGGGCCGAGCCCAGCCGCAGCTGCTGGCCCAGCCGCGCGCGCCGCTCCTTTGTCTCTCTGGCATGTGGGACCCACTTGTCAGGCGAGCCTTCTTCTTCCCCAAGCCGGCGACGGGTTCTTTCCAAAAACTACCGAAGCCGAATCCTTCCCTCAATCTCCCCTTTCCTTCTTTAGCGATGCCTTCGGGCTATAAAAACGGGGTGCCGCCTCCATCCGCTTCACATTGGACTACAAATCGCAGCCTCTATCGTCCCGTGGTGGCTACGCCCGAAGCTCCGCCTCCACCGTCCGCCACCGCGAGCTAGCCGCCGCCTTCCGGTCATCCTCCGGTCCCATCTTCGCGCGGGGTGAGCTCGCCATGCCATTCTCTCTCTCCCTGTGTTTTCCGTTCGTAAGCTCGTGCTCCGTAGCGCGAGATAGGTTATCCCGGCCATGGCGCCGCCGCGGAGAGTCGCCGTCGGGCCCTGTTCCGGCCGGAGCGCCGCCGGCTCCCTCCCCGATCCGATAGGAACCGTCCGTTTTAAATCGGACGACTGCTATTTGACGATACCGGTTCGGCCGGCAAATTTGCTAAAGAGTCCCTGTGATTTTTAAGTATAGAACCCGCAGTCCAAAGCGTACTTCCGTATTGCGTAATATCCGTTTGAAAGCGCAGTTTGATCTCAGTTCGCTCAAAATACGCTTTGATTAAATGAAAACGTAATTCGTTTCGGAAAAAGAAAAATACGTTTTCTGATATTTACAGTTTTGCCACTGAGTTTGTTTTAGTTATAAATTATCCGTTTTAACTCCGATTTGACCCGTTCAAATTGCGTTAGATTCGTATTTGCGAGCTCTACATGATGATAGAACTGTAGAGTAGGTTTGAGATAATTTATTTTCGAGTTTATATTAAAGTAATTATTTATATATAGGAAATCTTAGAAAACTCATAACTTTTACGTTTTAAATCCAAATTTAGTGATCTTTATATCTATGTGATCATAGTAACGTGAAGAAGAGTTTTACAAACTTGTTATACTGTTAGTGTTACTGTTGGTTAGGTTTTCTATTTTTAAGTTCCGATGTGAGATTTAATCTATTACTTTAATAAAGTAGATCTTGTTTAAATCATATCTTCTACGTTTTAGATCCGTTTTAGCTCATTCGAGTTGCGTTAGATTCATAGCAACGAGATCTACGCATTAGTGACAGTATTTACCATATTACTAATTCTGAAATTTTGTGGTTTAAATCATATCTTGATTAATAATTATGCAACTGAGTTTTGTAAATAAAATATGATTTGTTTTACTTTAGTTTCATAATTTGAATCTAAATTTGACTTAATTCCATATATAGTATCTATAAAATATTTTATATATGTTATTATATAATTAAAACTCATGAAGCTAATAGTTTTATATTTTCTCCTATGAGCAAATCTTTCGGTAGATGTATCTTTTCAACCGTAGCTCCGATTAGTGTGCTTTTCGCGTCTGTGTGTTCGTAGCAATGCGTAGAACATCTTTAAAACCTTTTCACATATTGTTTCATATGTTTGGTGTACTGTTCTAATTTAGATCTATTGTTTGCTTCGTGTATGATTGCTCGATGCTTGTGTGGTGATTTATGATTTCGTCCAGTCGGTGAGATATACGAGGTTATCAAGAAGAAGAAGAAGAACATTGAAGATTTGGATCAGAGAAGGATCTTGATTTAAGGCAAGTATAGCATGGGATTATCCTTGTTTCCTATTCATCTTTAATATACTTAATTCATATGCATGTGTCTACCTTGTTACCACTAAGGATATCCTAGCTTTTATATCTTGTACCTTGACACCCATGGGACATTGCATTGGGTAGTATTTATGCTAGTGCTCAAGATAAATAACCATGATCTGTAACTTGACTAATGATATATGCAATAAACGTTTAAATGATGCTTTAAAGCAATATGGCTCAAGAGGGCTAGAGCATGGGGTATTTTTGGTGCTCTAGTTTCTCTCCTTAAGGACTTATCTGTAAGCAAACATCCGGGACTTACAGTACAACTGTGGGGGCTATATGGCTCTGGCTTTAGTCAAGTATGAGGACCTTTTCTAGCTTGTTAGAGGTATTCCTTCATGGCGTAAGAACGGCTTGACGAATCGGGTATAGTGCGGCCTCTGTCCTCATGTGTATAGGCTGCGCGTTATTGTGCCATTTGGAAGGGGGGCTCTACATCTGTTTGCCGAGTGAATCTAATGGCCCTAACTTGTTAGACGAACCTTTGAAAGGCTTCATAGTGAACCCTGCCGACCTTCCTTGGAAGTGGGTCAAGAGATTAGCTACCTCGGGCGAAAGGGTAAATCACGACTCACAGTGAAAGTGTACAACCTCTGCAGAGTGTAAAACTGTTATAACAGCCGTGCTCACGGTCACGAGTGGCCTTGGACCCTTACAGAATAAATGATGAACGCTGATGATAATGATAACACTGATGATATTGATGTTCACTAATGATTATTGTTTCTTGCTATACATTATTCTCGTTTACATGATCATGAGGTTATTTGGGTTTTTGGTAAACTTGTTGCTACTCAACTGCTAAAAAGATGACTCACTAAAAGCTATTGCAGTAAACCCGAGTCAAACTTTTTGAGCTTCATGAACCCCATGTTATATTTGTTGAGTTCGACATGGACTCACTCTTGCTATTTCCCCACATCTCAGGAAGGGTACCAGACTGTTAGATTCTGGAATTGTTAGGCTTGTGATCAACCAGTTAGTTTGATCCTGGAGTGAAGGTTGCACCCGGTGTTCGGAGTTGTCTTTCCGCTGTGTTGCTCTTTAAGGTATACTTTATACTATTGAGTTATGTATATTAAGCATTTGTCTTTTGATATTACACTTATCTGTGGCTATATGTGAGATTTGTCTTCTTTATTTCACATATGGTGTATGTCTGGTTTTGTCCTTAAAACCGGGTGTGACAGATTGGTATCAAAGCAATGCTGACTGTAGGACGCAAGCCTAATTAGAAATCGGTCGTCTTAAGGTTTTAAAATTGCTATAACTTCCTTGTCTATAAACCTTGATATTTCTTCTCCATTATATCCCCACCCTTGATATTCATCTTCTCCATGATGCTTGTTTTAAGCCTTTGATCTCATCTACACTCCTTGATTTGATATGCTTCTTAGAACCATTCCTCACCCCCTTCTTGCGAAATTGAAAGAGGAGCTTTAGGATCTTTACCCTTGGTATGAAGAGAACGATAGTATCGCAAATTGAGTCAATGATTGTTTTGTGCACCTTTATTGCTTGTTGAATTATAATTATGCTTTTGCTTGATTTGGAGCTTTGTAATGATTGCAATGAATTTGTGGATCCCACAATTTCATTTAGTTTATATGTATAAGGTATAAGGATTAATGAAATAAATAGCTGGGTTTTGGTTATCTCCTGCTTTCTATATCTTGTCTTTCGGAGCAACCTGTCTTTATCAACTTATATCTCTGTTCTTGAAAGACCAAAAATCATGAGAGAATTCTGGACAAGAGTGGACTTCAACATCTCTCTCTAAATGCAAGAACCACCCTCATAGTTGTTTTGGTTTGGGAGATACAAAAAGCATAAGGCAATGTATATGTGCTGTCATAAACCTGGAACAGTTTCTGATAAGTACTGTTTTCGACCAAGTTAACTACAGAATCTTGTAACACCCTAAAATTTTGAAAAAATGAAAAATAGGAAAAATATGATTTTTATATATTTTAGTGAGCATGCAAATTTAGAATAATAATAATTTTTATAAATTTAAAATCAAATATAAGAGTAGAAATATGTTTGTGCACTCATGCTGTTGCATTTAAATTTTTGGTTTGAGTGGTTTGATCAAATTCAAATTTGGATTTGAAAATCTTTTGAAAATTTGTTTTGAAAAATTAGAAAAGAAAAAGAAAAGGAAAATCATTTTCTTTTGGTTTTTTAGCCCAGAGCTCGTCCCGGCCTGCTAGCACGCGGCCCACTTCTCCCGCGCCGCCATCTTCCGCGTGGGCCGAGCCCAGTCATCGCGGCCCAGCTTCACCGCGCGAGCGTGTTTCTTCCTCCGAGTCGCCGACATGTGGGACCCGCCTGTCAGCGTCTCCTTCCCCTTTCCTTCTTCTTCCTCCGGCGTTTTCCTCCGGCCGAACGCCGCCTTCTCTTTTCCCCGATCCGCATCGATCTTCAAATCTTCCTCCTTTCCATAACCGGAGATGCCTACGGGCTATAAAACGGAGCCCCGCATGATTCCGCCCTCATCCCGTCTCATTGGTAGCCGATTTGGTGCTCGGGAGCTAGGTCACCGCGAGCACGAGCTCCACCGTCCGCCCCTCCAAGCCGCACGCGCTCCTTGCTTCATCCCCGGCCACGATTTTGCTCTAGGTGAGTTCGCGTTCGAGTTATCTACCCGCAGGTGCTTTCCGTTTGCGTTTTCGTGCTCCGTAGTGCGAGTTAGCCGTCTCCGGCCATGGCGCCGCCGCGGGAGGTCGCCGTCGGGCTCAAATCCGGCCGGAGCGCCGCCCGTTTGTCCCCGATCCAATCTGGACCGTCCGATCTAAATCCGACGGCTAGAATTAGAAGATACCGGTTCGCTGGTAAAATTGTAAAAGAGTCCCTGTGATTTTTAAGTATAGAACCCGCAGTCCTAAAACGTAAAGCTCAGAGTTCGTTTTGATCTGTTGAAAGCGTATTTTGTCTCGGTAATTGAAAAATACGTTTTCTGATATTTACAGTTTTGCCACTGAGATTGTTTTAGTCATAAATTATCCGTTTTAACTCCGATTTGATCCGTTCAAATTGCGTTAGATTCGTATTTGCGAGCTCTACATGATTATAGAACTGTACAGTAGGTTTGAGATAATTTATTTTCGAGTTTATATTAAAGTAATTATTTATCTATAGGAAATCTTAGAAAATTCATAATTTTTACGTTTTAAATCCAAATTTCGTGATCTTTATATCTATGTGATCGTAGTAACGTGTAGAAGAGTTTTACAAACTTGTTATACTGTTAGTGTTACTGTTGGTTAGGTTTTCTATCTTTAAGTTCCAATGTGAGATTTAATCTATTACTTTAATAAAGTAGATCTTGTTTAAATCATATTTTCTACGTTTTAGATCCGTTTTAGTTCATTCAAGTTGCGTTAGATTCATAGCAACGAGATCTACGCGTTAGTGACAGTGTTTATCATATTACTAATTCTGAAATTTTATTGTTTAAATCATATCTTGATTAATAATTATGCAACTGGGTTTTGTAAATAAAATATGATTTGTTTTACTTTAGTTTTATAATTTGAATCTAAATTTGACTTAATTCCATATATAGTATCTTATATATGTTATTATATAATTAAAACTCATGAAGCTAATAGTTTTATATTTTCTTCTATGAGCAAATCTTTCGGTAGATGTATCTTTTCAACCGTAGCTCTGATTAGTGTGCTTTTCGCGTCTGTGTGTTCGTAGTAATGCGTAGAACATCTTTAAAACCTTTTCACATATTGTTTCATATGTTTGGTGTACTGTTCTAATTTAGATCTATTGTTTGCTTCGTGTATGATTGTATGGATACGTGTGTGGTGCTTTATGATTTCGTCCAGTCGGTGAGATTTACGTGAAGATTCAAGAAGCTATTAATTGAAGATTTGGATCAGAGAAGGATCTTGATTTAAGGCAAGTATAGCATGGGATTATCCTTGTTTCCTATTCACCTTTAATATACTTAATTCATGTGCATGTGTCTACCTTGTTACCACTAAGGATATCCTAGTTTTTGTATCTTGTACCTTGACATCCATGGGACATTGCATTGGGTAGTATTCATGCTAGTGCTCAAGATAAATAACTATGATCTGTAACTTGACTAATGGTATATGCAATAAACGTTTAAATGATGCTCTAAAGCAATATGGCTCAAGAGGGCTAGAGCATATTTGGTTATTTTTTATGGTGCTCTAGTTTTTCTCTCCCTAAGGACTTATCTGTAAGCGAACATCCGGGACTTACAGTACAACTGTGAGGGCTATATGGCTCTGGCTTTAGCTCAGTATGAGGACTTTTTCTAGCTTGTTAGAGGTTACCCTTGTGGCGCAAATGGGGTAGAGCAGACTGTGGATCCCTGCGTGGTGTATCACACGGACTGACTCCGGAAACCTAGCGGCCCTAACTTGTTAGACGAACCTTTGAAAGGCTTCATAGTGATTCCTTGCCTGCTCACCTTGGAAGTGTTTTGGGAGTCGCGATCCCGGGCATATGGGTAATCATGACTCACAGTGAAAGTGTACAACCTCTGCAGAGTGTAAAACTGTTATAACAGCCGTGCTCACGGTCACGAGTGGCCTTGGACCCTTACAAAATAAATGATGAACACTGATGATAATGATAACACTGATGATATTGATGTTCACTAATGATTATTGTTTCTAGCTATACATTATTCTCGTTTACATGATCATGAGGTTATTTGGGATTATGTTAAACTTGTTGCTACTCAATTGCTAAAAGATGACTCACTAAAAGCTATTGCAGTAAACCGTGTCAAACTTTTGAGCCTCATGAACCCCATGTTATATTTGTTGAGTTCGACATGGACTCACTCTTGCTATTTCCCACATCTCAGGAAGGGTACCAGATTGTTAGATTCTGGAATTGTTAGGCTTGTGATCAACCAGTTAGTTTGATCCTGGAGTGAGGTCTACACCTGGTGTTCGGAGTTGTCTTTCCGCTGTGTTGCTCATTAAGGTATATTTTATACTATTGTGTAATGTATATTAAGCATTTGTCTTTTGATATTACACTTATCTGTGGCTATATGTGAGATTTGTCTTCTTTATTTCACATATGGTGTATGTCTGGTTTTGTCCTTAAAACCGGGTGTGACAGATTGGTATCAGAGCAATGCTGACTGTAGGACGCAAGCCTAGTTAGAACTGGACGTTTAGCATGTTCTCATTGTTGCCTATTTCTTGCTTCTCTTTAACTTTGTTATTTTCTCAAAGTTATGCTTAATTCTATCCCCGTTCTATTATAAAAAAAAAAACCTTGTCTCTATTTTGAATCTTTTTCTCCTTGTCTATTAGACGGCTCGTGACGAGAAGGCTATGGATTTCAGAGGTTAAGAGGACTGAATTGTATTGCTCTTGCTCACTTTTGACAAGAAACCATTAGCGATGCAAAACCAATTACTAGAAGAAATGGCTCAACATGGGAATTCTCAACGATGCTTATCTCAAGGTCAAGCCAACATATCCAAGGGGTCAGAGAAGATACAAGTAGCAGAAGTTTGGAAGAATATGAAATCCAATAAAGATGTTGATAGTAAGGCATTTGGAGAGCAGGAACAATGTCACTGCTGTAAGCATTATGGTTTTCCCTGTCTTCGAAATGAGTCTAATAAGGGGAAAGTCAAGGTGGATCCAAATTTTGAGATCAACATGGACAAGAAGAGAAAGGCAATCTCATTAGAACCACTTGTGGAAAGCAATGAGCAAGCGAGTTCTACTACATTGTCACATGCAGCCCTGATCCCCTGTCAAACAAATCTAAACCCTAAAGAGTTAGAAGCCCCTCCCGCTAAAACTACTCCCCATGAAGTAGTCATAGATGGATGGACAATTACCTATAAGGAGTATCAACCCCGAAAGGCCAAACAAGCTAAGAAACAAGCCAAAGGGACGAAGGTGAACTTTTATGGCCAGCAAGATAGCAACATACCAAACAACAGTTCCTTGGAGTATGACATCACAAAAGATCCAGCTAAGAGAAAGTGTTATCATTGCCAGCAGGAAGGACATTATATCAAATCTTGCCCACAGAAGAATCCACAACAGCGAGACCCAGGACAGGATGTCCAAAAGGAGCATGTGCAGGGAAATAAATTAAAAAGAAATTACATCCATGGAAGGTTGAAACATGTGGATATTTCTACCATTCCTGGAGCTAAGGAGGTCGTGTTTGGATCAATTCCAGTAAGTTCAGGAAATGCCAAGGTTTTGTTTGACCCCAGTGCCTCACATTCGTTCATATCTAGACAATATGCAAAAGATCATAACATACTTATGCTTCCAAAGGGAAAACAGTTTTGGTTGAAACTCCAAGAGGTGAAATAAAGGCAGACCGCGTATGCCCAAAAGTTAGTCTTGACATAAAGGGGGTAAATTTTAAGGTAAACCTCATTGTTTTGGAATTAATGGGCATTGATGTTATCCTTGGAATAGACTGGTTATCTACTTGTAAAGGAGTGATTGAGTATGCCCAATGTTTAGTGTTTCTAACTACACTTTCAGGAGAAAGGATTAAGTATGAGAGTATTAAATCTATACCTGAGGGATGCCAGGTTGACCCATCTTAAGGTATGAGTTATAAGAATGGTAAAGAGGGATGTAGAGATTCAGATGCCCATATGAAGCAATAAGGAATGTAAGAGACGTTATCTACTCTGGATGCTGCTACAATCACACCATGTTTAAGGAATAGGAGTTATGTCCCGTGTAATAAAACCGTTAGTAGCCAAGTTGAGTCGTCTTAATGTGTGACTAATGAACATTTAAGTGTTTAGTTGCTTTATGCTTATGTTTATGCTTGAGTTGGAATTTTGTAATGAGTGGAATGATCTCGTGGGTTTTGACCATGATTTCATTTAGTTTATATGTATAAGGTATAAGGATTAATGAAATAAATAGCTGGGTTTTGGTTATCTCCTGCTTTCTATATCTTGTCTTTCGGAGCAGCCTGTCTTTATCAACTTATATATCTGTTCTTGAAAGACCAAAAATCATGAGAGAATTCTGGACAAGAGTGGACTTCAACATCTCTCTCTAAATGCAAGAACTACCCTCATAGCTGTTTTGGTTTGGGAGATACAAAAAGCATAAGGCAATGTATATGTGCTGTCATAAACCTGGAACAGTTTCTGATAAGTACTGTTTTTGACCAAGTTAACTACAGAATCCGGAAGTGTGTTTTATAAGAAAGTTGCAAAGAATTTTATAAGCTTTCCATCGGTGTAAACTACAGCTTCATTGGATTAACAGAATGAGAGTTACAACTGTTTTACTGCACTACTGATTTTCTGCTCGTGAGAAATTTTAGATTTCTTGTTCTTACCCATACACATGAGTATCATTGGGATGTCAGAACACTTTTTAGCTCATCTAGAAAAAAAAAAGTTCAAAGCTACCCTATTTAGTGTCTCTTATTTTAAGGGGGGTAGCCAATGTAAAGAAAGATTATTAAGATTGAACTCTTTAGTTGGAAGTATTGGTTAGTCTCCATGATTGAGTTGCCACTCTTGAGCAAAAATGTTCTGTGAACAAGGTTGATAATTTTGGATCCATGGAGACAAGAGTTGTCCTTTTGGATAGTTCATGTTTATGATCATCTATACTTGCTCGTGTTGCTGATGATGGTCACTTGATGACAGGAAGTGTAGTGTCTCATGACTCAGGAGCCCTATATGACGTCTCGCACTAATATGTGGGAAAAGATTGATGTTTCTGCCATTGAAGGATGTTATGGGTATGATGAAGCCGAGCACTATCAAAACAACAATGTTGAAGAGCAAGTTGGGAGTGAACTAAGTCAGAATCCACAACAACGAAAGCGAAAAAGGAAAGCCCATAAGAAGCCTGTTCAAGGAAGCAAAGCGCAGCTAAACTATGTCAATGGAAGACTGAGCAATGTGGATATGGATAAAATTCATGGAGTTACCAAAGTAGTGGGAGGTTATATTCAAGTAAGCTCAGTACAAGTTTTTGCTTTATTGGACCCTAGTGCTTCGCATTCTTTCATTTCCGCCAACATGGTAGAGACGTGCAAGATGGTGAAGTGTCCAATGAGGAGGCCTTTGCTAGTTCAAACCCCAGTGGGAGAAATGCAGGCAGATCAGATATGTCCGAATGTCAGTCTTGTCATAAACAAGGAAAACTTCACCGCGACACTCATTGTGTTGGAGTCACTTAAAATTCGCGTGGTTCTTGGTAATGGATGGCTCTGTGCACATAAAGGAGTGATTCAGGGTACTCGGTGTATAATGCTCTTAACAACACCGTCAGGGAAAAGAATTGAGTATCAAGGTGGTCGACTTTTACCTGAGGGAGACGAGAATGATCAATTAGAAGATAGGTACACCAAGGATAGCAAAGTGGACCATGAGTTTACTGAAGTCATAGCAGAGGAATAAATAACTTTGGAGAAGCTTTTAAGTTCGTTTAGATCAAGAGACCTCAGGCAAATGTTTGAAGGAGTATAAGAAAAGGTTGAAGTAAAACCCAGGTATTAGCTTTGTCAGATCCAGACAAGAGCTTCATATCTATAATGATGCACCTTGTCAAGGTGTGGGATGTGTCCTTATGCAAGAAGAAAAATATAGTACCTTGTTCATTAAGTCAACTAAGGAAGTGTGGGTTGAATTACCTAACGTGTTATCTGGAGTTTTCCACTATGGAGTACTGTCTTTTGGAAGAAAAGTGACATATAGGAGGGTCACAAGAATCTACAGGACATCTTCGCTAAGTTGGTCTTGAATTTGTGATATCCTCGTTGGAATGAAATGGATTAGGATTTGGAAAAAGTGCTATTACTTGGAGAAGTAAAAGTCGCAGCCGATGCCCTTAGCAATGGAGAATAATGCTAAGAAGGTTCGGGTGACACCAAGGATTAAGAATCGTATTCCAAATTGGAGCAACTTGACCAGAATCATTAATGTTTTGAAGGTTGGTAGTAGAAATTTCTTCTGACTAAGAGATTCGTCAGGCTCTGTTGGAAGATAAGTATTTTAAGGAAGAAAATTCATATTATAGGAAAGGTGCCTAGTGATTGGAGATACCAGAGTATTGTTTGGAGCATTTGTCAAAAATCTTGGAATTAGTTACATGTATGCAAAGTAAGACGGAATTCTTATCAAGACGATGGAACTATACGATGAAGTAAAGAACAATCTAGAGACGAACTATCCCTATCTCTTTTATCATCATCTTCCGAATCTCGGGACGAGATTCATCTTAAGGGGGGTAGAATTGTAACACCCTAAAATTTTGAAAAAATGAAAAATAGGAAAAATATGATTTTTATATATTTTAGTGAGCATGCAAATTTAGAATAATAATAATTTTTATAAATTTAAAATCAAATATAAGAGTAGAAATATGTTTGTGCACTCATGCTGTTGCATTTAAATTTTTGGTTTGAGTGGTTTGATCAAATTCAAATTTGGATTTGAAAATCTTTTGAAAATTTGTTTTGAAAAATTAGAAAAGAAAAAGAAAAGGAAAATCATTTTCTTTTGGTTTTTTAGCCCAGAGCTCGTCCCGGCCTGCTAGCACGCGGCCCACTTCTCCCGCGCCGCCATCTTCCGCGTGGGCCGAGCCCAGTCATCGCGGCCCAGCTTCACCGCGCGAGCGTGTTTCTTCCTCCGAGTCGCCGACATGTGGGACCCGCCTGTCAGCGTCTCCTTCCCCTTTCCTTCTTCTTCCTCCGGCGTTTTCCTCCGGCCGAACGCCGCCTTCTCTTTTCCCCGATCCGCATCGATCTTCAAATCTTCCTCCTTTCCATAACCGGAGATGCCTACGGGCTATAAAACGGAGCCCCGCATGATTCCGCCCTCATCCCGTCTCATTGGTAGCCGATTTGGTGCTCGGGAGCTAGGTCACCGCGAGCACGAGCTCCACCGTCCGCCCCTCCAAGCCGCACGCGCTCCTTGCTTCATCCCCGGCCACGATTTTGCTCTAGGTGAGTTCGCGTTCGAGTTATCTACCCGCAGGTGCTTTCCGTTTGCGTTTTCGTGCTCCGTAGTGCGAGTTAGCCGTCTCCGGCCATGGCGCCGCCGCGGGAGGTCGCCGTCGGGCTCAAATCCGGCCGGAGCGCCGCCCGTTTGTCCCCGATCCAATCTGGACCGTCCGATCTAAATCCGACGGCTAGAATTAGAAGATACCGGTTCGCTGGTAAAATTGTAAAAGAGTCCCTGTGATTTTTAAGTATAGAACCCGCAGTCCTAAAACGTAAAGCTCAGAGTTCGTTTTGATCTGTTGAAAGCGTATTTTGTCTCGGTAATTGAAAAATACGTTTTCTGATATTTACAGTTTTGCCACTGAGATTGTTTTAGTCATAAATTATCCGTTTTAACTCCGATTTGATCCGTTCAAATTGCGTTAGATTCGTATTTGCGAGCTCTACATGATTATAGAACTGTACAGTAGGTTTGAGATAATTTATTTTCGAGTTTATATTAAAGTAATTATTTATCTATAGGAAATCTTAGAAAATTCATAATTTTTACGTTTTAAATCCAAATTTCGTGATCTTTATATCTATGTGATCGTAGTAACGTGTAGAAGAGTTTTACAAACTTGTTATACTGTTAGTGTTACTGTTGGTTAGGTTTTCTATCTTTAAGTTCCAATGTGAGATTTAATCTATTACTTTAATAAAGTAGATCTTGTTTAAATCATATTTTCTACGTTTTAGATCCGTTTTAGTTCATTCAAGTTGCGTTAGATTCATAGCAACGAGATCTACGCGTTAGTGACAGTGTTTATCATATTACTAATTCTGAAATTTTATTGTTTAAATCATATCTTGATTAATAATTATGCAACTGGGTTTTGTAAATAAAATATGATTTGTTTTACTTTAGTTTTATAATTTGAATCTAAATTTGACTTAATTCCATATATAGTATCTTATATATGTTATTATATAATTAAAACTCATGAAGCTAATAGTTTTATATTTTCTTCTATGAGCAAATCTTTCGGTAGATGTATCTTTTCAACCGTAGCTCTGATTAGTGTGCTTTTCGCGTCTGTGTGTTCGTAGTAATGCGTAGAACATCTTTAAAACCTTTTCACATATTGTTTCATATGTTTGGTGTACTGTTCTAATTTAGATCTATTGTTTGCTTCGTGTATGATTGTATGGATACGTGTGTGGTGCTTTATGATTTCGTCCAGTCGGTGAGATTTACGTGAAGATTCAAGAAGCTATTAATTGAAGATTTGGATCAGAGAAGGATCTTGATTTAAGGCAAGTATAGCATGGGATTATCCTTGTTTCCTATTCACCTTTAATATACTTAATTCATGTGCATGTGTCTACCTTGTTACCACTAAGGATATCCTAGTTTTTGTATCTTGTACCTTGACATCCATGGGACATTGCATTGGGTAGTATTCATGCTAGTGCTCAAGATAAATAACTATGATCTGTAACTTGACTAATGGTATATGCAATAAACGTTTAAATGATGCTCTAAAGCAATATGGCTCAAGAGGGCTAGAGCATATTTGGTTATTTTTTATGGTGCTCTAGTTTTTCTCTCCCTAAGGACTTATCTGTAAGCGAACATCCGGGACTTACAGTACAACTGTGAGGGCTATATGGCTCTGGCTTTAGCTCAGTATGAGGACTTTTTCTAGCTTGTTAGAGGTTACCCTTGTGGCGCAAATGGGGTAGAGCAGACTGTGGATCCCTGCGTGGTGTATCACACGGACTGACTCCGGAAACCTAGCGGCCCTAACTTGTTAGACGAACCTTTGAAAGGCTTCATAGTGATTCCTTGCCTGCTCACCTTGGAAGTGTTTTGGGAGTCGCGATCCCGGGCATATGGGTAATCATGACTCACAGTGAAAGTGTACAACCTCTGCAGAGTGTAAAACTGTTATAACAGCCGTGCTCACGGTCACGAGTGGCCTTGGACCCTTACAGAATAAATGATGAACACTGATGATAATGATAACACTGATGATATTGATGTTCACTAATGATTATTGTTTCTAGCTATACATTATTCTCGTTTACATGATCATGAGGTTATTTGGGATTATGTTAAACTTGTTGCTACTCAATTGCTAAAAGATGACTCACTAAAAGCTATTGCAGTAAACCGTGTCAAACTTTTGAGCCTCATGAACCCCATGTTATATTTGTTGAGTTCGACATGGACTCACTCTTGCTATTTCCCACATCTCAGGAAGGGTACCAGATTGTTAGATTCTGGAATTGTTAGGCTTGTGATCAACCAGTTAGTTTGATCCTGGAGTGAGGTCTACACCTGGTGTTCGGAGTTATCTTTCCGCTGTGTTGCTCATTAAGGTATATTTTATACTATTGTGTAATGTATATTAAGCATTTGTCTTTTGATATTACACTTATCTGTGGCTATATGTGAGATTTGTCTTCTTTATTTCACATATGGTGTATGTCTGGTTTTGTCCTTAAAACCGGGTGTGACAAATCTGGAAGTTTGTTCTATAAGTAAGTTGTAGAGAATTTTATAAGCTTTCCATCGGTGTAAACTACAGCTTCATTGGATTAACAGAATGAGAGTTACAGCTGTTTTACTGCACTGCTGATTTTCTGCTCGTGAGAAATTTCAGATTTCTTGTTCTTACCCATACACAAGAGTATCATTGGGATGTCAGAACACTTTTATGCTAAGTAGCTCATCTAGAAAAGGGTTCAAGCTACCCTATTTGGTGTCCCTTATTTTAAGGGGGGTAGCCAATGTAAAGAATTATTATTAAGATTGAACTCTTTAGTTGAAGTATTGGTTAGTCTCCATGATTGAGTTGCCACTCTTGAGCAAAAATGTTCTGTGAACAAGGTTGATAATTTTGGATCCATGGAGACAAGAGTTGTCCTTTTGGATAGTTCATGATTATGATCATCTATACTTGCTCATGTTGCTGATGTTGGTCACTTGATGACAGGAAGTGTAGTGTCTCATGACTCAGGAGCCCTATATGACGTCTCGCACTAATATGTGGGAAAGGATTGATGTTTCTGCCATTGAAGGATGTTATGGGTATGAGGAAGCCGAGCACTATCAAAACAACAATGTTGAAGAGCAAGTTGGGAGTGAACTAAGTCAGAATCCACAACAACGAAAGCGAAAAAGGAAAGCCCATAAGAAGCCTGCTTAAGGAAGCAAAGCGCAGCAAAACTATTTCAATGGAAGACTGAGCAATGTGGATATGGATAAAAATTCATGGAGTTACCAAAGTAGTAGGAGGTTATATTCAAGTAAGTTCAGTACAAGTTTTTGCTTTATTGGACTCTAGTGCTTCGCATTCTTTCATTTCCGCCGACATGGAAGAGACGTGCAAGATGGTGAAGTGTCCAATGAGGAGGCCATTGCTAGTTCAAACCCCAGTGGGAGAAATGCAGGCAGATCAGATATGCCCGAATGTCAGTCTTGTCATAAACAAAGAAAACTTCACCGCGACACTCATTGTGTTGGAGTCACTTAAAATTCGCGTGGTTCTTGGTAATGGATGGCTCTGTGCACATAAAGGAGTGATTCATGGTACTCGGTGCACCATGCTCTTAACAACACTGTCAAGGAAAAGAATTGAGTATCAAGGTGGTCGACTTTTACCTGAGGGAGATGAGAATGAACAATTAGAAGATAGGTACACCAAGGATAGTAAAGTGGACCATGAGTTTACTGGAGTCATAGCAGAGGAACAAATAACTTTGGAGAAGCTTTTAAGTTCGTTTAGATCAAGAGACCTCAGGCAAATGTTTGAAGGAGTCTAAGAAAAGGTTGAAGTAAAACCCAAGTATTAGCTTTGTCAGATCCAGACAAGAGTTTCATATCTACAATGATGCACCTTATCAAGGTGTGGGATGTGTTCTTATGCAAGAAGAAAAATATAGTACTTTGTTCATTAAGTCAACTAAGGAAGTGTGGGTTGAATTACCTAACGTGTTATCTGGAGTTTTCCACTATGGAGTACTGTCTTTTGGAAGAAAAGTGACATATAGGAGGGTCACAAGAATCTACAGGACATCTTCGCTAAGTTGGTCTTGAATTTGTGATATCCTCGTTGAAATGAAATGGATTAGGACTTGGAAAAGTGCTATTACTTGGAGAAGTAAAAGTCGCAGCCGATGCCCTTAGCAATGGAGAATAATGCTAAGAAGGTTCGGGTGACACCAAGGATTAAGAATCGTATTCCAAATTTGAGCAACTTGACCAGAATCATTAATGATTTGAAGGTTGGTAGTAGAAATTTCTTCTGACTAAGAGATTCGTCAGGCTCTGTTGGAAGATAAGTATTTTAAGGAAGAAAATTCATATTCTAGGAAAGGTGCCTAGTGATTGGAGATACCAGAGTATTGTTTGGAGCATTTGTCAAAAATCTTGGAATTAGTTACATGTATGCAAAGTAAGACGGAATTCTTATCAAGACGATGAAACTACACGATGAAGTAAAGAACAATCTAGAGACGAACTATCCCTATCTCTTTTGTCATCATCTTTCGAATCTCGGGACGAGATTCATCTTAAGGGGGGTAGAATTGTAACACCCTGAAATTTTGAAGAAATGAAAAATAGGAAAAATATGATTTTTATATATTTTTGTGAGCATGCAACTTTAGAGTAATAATAATTTTTATTAACTTAAAATCAAATATAAGAGTAGAAACATGTTTGTGCACTCATGCTGTTGCATTTAAATTTTTGAGATGAGTGGTTTGATTTAAATTCAAATTTGGATTTGAAAATCTTTTGAAAATTTGCTTTGAAAAATTGGAAAAAAAAAAAAGAAAAGTCGGCTTATTCCGGATTTTGGCCCATCTCAGCCTGCCTTGCCGCGGCCCGCTTACCTCCCCGCGCCCGCCTTTTTCCGCATGGGCCGAGCCCAGCCGCAGCTGCTGGCCCAGCCGCGCGCGCCGCTCCTTTGTCTCTCTGGCATGTGGGACCCACTTGTCAGGCGAGCCTTCTTCTTCCCCAAGCCGGCGACGGGTTCTTTCCAAAAACTACCGAAGCCGAATCCTTCCCTCAATCTCCCCTTTCCTTCTTTAGCGATGCCTTCGGGCTATAAAAACGGGGTGCCGCCTCCATCCGCTTCACATTGGACTACAAATCGCAGCCTCTATCGTCCCGTGGTGGCTACGCCCGAAGCTCCGCCTCCACCGTCCGCCACCGCGAGCTAGCCGCCGCCTTCCGGTCATCCTCCGGTCCCATCTTCGCGCGGGGTGAGCTCGCCATGCCATTCTCTCTCTCCCTGTGTTTTCCGTTCGTAAGCTCGTGCTCCGTAGCGCGAGATAGGTTATCCCGGCCATGGCGCCGCCGCGGAGAGTCGCCGTCGGGCCCTGTTCCGGCCGGAGCGCCGCCGGCTCCCTCCCCGATCCGATCGGAACCGTCCGTTTTAAATCGGACGACTGCTATTTGACGATACCGGTTCGGCCGGCAAATTTGCTAAAGAGTCCCTGTGATTTTTAAGTATAGAACCCGCAGTCCAAAGCGTACTTCCGTATTGCGTAATATCCGTTTGAAAGCGCAGTTTGATCTCAGTTCGCTCAAAATACGCTTTGATTAAATGAAAACGTAATTCGTTTCGGAAAAAGAAAAATACGTTTTCTGATATTTACAGTTTTGCCACTGAGTTTGTTTTAGTTATAAATTATCCGTTTTAACTCCGATTTGACCCGTTCAAATTGCGTTAGATTCGTATTTGCGAGCTCTACATGATGATAGAACTGTAGAGTAGGTTTGAGATAATTTATTTTCGAGTTTATATTAAAGTAATTATTTATATATAGGAAATCTTAGAAAACTCATAACTTTTACGTTTTAAATCCAAATTTAGTGATCTTTATATCTATGTGATCATAGTAACGTGAAGAAGAGTTTTACAAACTTGTTATACTGTTAGTGTTACTGTTGGTTAGGTTTTCTATTTTTAAGTTCCGATGTGAGATTTAATCTATTACTTTAATAAAGTAGATCTTGTTTAAATCATATCTTCTACGTTTTAGATCCGTTTTAGCTCATTCGAGTTGCGTTAGATTCATAGCAACGAGATCTACACATTAGTGACAGTATTTACCATATTACTAATTCTGAAATTTTGTGGTTTAAATCATATCTTGATTAATAATTATGCAACTGAGTTTTGTAAATAAAATATGATTTGTTTTACTTTAGTTTCATAATTTGAATCTAAATTTGACTTAATTCCATATATAGTATCTATAAAATATTTTATATATGTTATTATATAATTAAAACTCATGAAGCTAATAGTTTTATATTTTCTCCTATGAGCAAATCTTTCGGTAGATGTATCTTTTCAACCGTAGCTCCGATTAGTGTGCTTTTCGCGTCTGTGTGTTCGTAGCAATGCGTAGAACATCTTTAAAACCTTTTCACATATTGTTTCATATGTTTGGTGTACTGTTCTAATTTAGATCTATTGTTTGCTTCGTGTATGATTGCTCGATGCTTGTGTGGTGATTTATGATTTCGTCCAGTCGGTGAGATATACGAGGTTATCAAGAAGAAGAAGAAGAACATTGAAGATTTGGATCAGAGAAGGATCTTGATTTAAGGCAAGTATAGCATGGGATTATCCTTGTTTCCTATTCATCTTTAATATACTTAATTCATATGCATGTGTCTACCTTGTTACCACTAAGGATATCCTAGCTTTTATATCTTGTACCTTGACACCCATGGGACGTTGCATTGGGTAGTATTTATGCTAGTGCTCAAGATAAATAACCATGATCTGTAACTTGACTAATGATATATGCAATAAACGTTTAAATGATGCTTTAAAGCAATATGGCTCAAGAGGGCTAGAGCATGGGGTATTTTTGGTGCTCTAGTTTCTCTCCTTAAGGACTTATCTGTAAGCGAACATCCGGGACTTACAGTACAACTGTGGGGGCTATATGGCTCTGGCTTTAGTCAAGTATGAGGACCTTTTCTAGCTTGTTAGAGGTATTCCTTCATGGCGTAAGAACGGCTTGACGAATCGGGTATAGTACGGCCTCTGTCCTCATGTGTATAGGCTGCGCGTTATTGTGCCATTTGGAAGGGGGGCTCTATATCTGTTTGCCAAGTGAATCTAATGGCCCTAACTTGTTAGACGAACCTTTGAAAGGCTTCATAGTGAACCCTGCCGACCTTCCTTGGAAGTGGGTCAAGAGATTAGCTACCTCGGGCAAAAGGGTAAATCACGACTCACAGTGAAAGTGTACAACCTCTGCAGAGTATAAAATTGTTATAACAGCCGTGCTCACGGTCACGAGTGGCCTTGGACCCTTACAGAATAAATGATGAACGCTGATGATAATGATAACACTGATGATATTGATGTTCACTAATGATTATTGTTTCTTGCTATACATTATTCTCGTTTACATGATCATGAGGTTATTTGGGTTTTTGGTAAACTTGTTGCTACTCAACTGCTAAAAAGATGACTCACTAAAAGCTATTGCAGTAAACCCGAGTCAAACTTTTTGAGCTTCATGAACCCCATGTTATATTTGTTGAGTTCGACATGGACTCACTCTTGCTATTTCCCCACATCTCAGGAAGGGTACCAGACTGTTAGATTCTGGAATTGTTAGGCTTGTGATCAACCAGTTAGTTTGATCCTGGAGTGAAGGTTGCACCCGGTGTTCGGAGTTGTCTTTCCGCTGTGTTGCTCTTTAAGGTATACTTTATACTATTGAGTTATGTATATTAAGCATTTGTCTTTTGATATTACACTTATCTGTGGCTATATGTGAGATTTGTCTTCTTTATTTCACATATGGTGTATGTCTGGTTTTGTCCTTAAAACCGGGTGTGACAACATGACCCGAGGGACAATAACGGACGGTCCTTAACCGACACAGACGGAAAACACTACAGTCCGAAACCCTGCAAGTTTCCGCCCGGTCTCAAATTCATTTCACACTTAGTTATACCATGACTTCATAGTCAACCAAACAGATCCAGGTAACCACCTATAGCTCGCAGGTGACAGGAAATCACCCGACTTCTACTGGTCTAAGCCAGCTAAGCATTGACTTGACTGCGGATACCAGGGTAACAAGGATATGGTATAACAAAGGTAAGCAAGGTATAATGCAGCAACGTTTGCAAACAACTCCTAAACATAATGCATCAAATTAAGTAAAGTTAATAATAAATTATTTGCAAACCGGGAGAGAAATGCTCTGGGGCTTGCCTCTCTCGAAGGAACTCGGACGGTGATCGGGGCACTCCGGGAGATCTTCACCGACCTCCTCTTCGGCTTCTGTCACCTCCTGCTGCTGCACCTCGAGCTGCTCCTCTGGCTCCTCGAGTAAGACGACTGGGTTCTCGGTTTGCGATCCTGTATGATGCAATGCGCGCAAGTGATTATGCAAGTGTGCATCGAAGGAGATGAATGCAATGAATATGTTGAAATGCAAGGTAGTCAACATCATCCAAGAAACTATACACTACAAGCACATGTCATCTACTGCATTCTCTTCTACTACTATTATGTTAAGTTAACCTATCTTATGAAATGCTTCAAAGATACACCAAAGCTTTACTAATTTCTTAATCACACTTAAAGCAACACTTGCTTAAACCCTAAGTAATAATAGGTTTGAATAGCAACATATATTTCTGATGCTCCTAAAAATCTAAGAAAATTACACTAGCATAATACTACTCTAAACAGACTACCATAAAAATTTCATGGCATTTGGATGAGTAAACTATCCTATACAAAAATGACAAGCTATAGCATAAAAATGAGCATAAAATTACTTTGTACTATGAAAAGTGTCAAACAATAGAATTAATATTTTTTCTAGGTTCTTCATAGCATACTATGATTGTACAAAAATTATCACATGCATGTTTTATACAAAGTTTGCTCTCTAGCAAAAATAACAAAAATCAGCCATTAAAGGTACTTGAACTACTTCTCCAAAGTTTTCCATAGCACATGCATGAAACATATTTTTCCTAGTAAGTACATGATATATGAAGATTAACAAACTTAAAATCATATTTTTCTGATACATATAGGATTTACTAGCTATTTTACAAGATATCAGCAATATTAAGAATTAATTAAAGCTCTACAGAAAAGTATTCCAAAAATGACATGCAATATTTTTAGGTTGTAGATCTGGTTCCAATGAATCTAGATAAATTTATTTCACAATTTTTGGAGCTGAAATGACTGCTAAGATGTTTTCCAAAGCATTTTCATCAAGAATAATAAAAGAAAACAGAAAACGGTTTTTATTATTGAAACTGGGCCGGCCCGTGGAATCAAACCGGCCCATGGCCGTTCTTGGCCCGGCTTTGCGCGCGCGGGGAAACAGCCGAGCCGGCCTGCTCGGGGCGCGGCCCACAGGCGCAGCCCAGTCCACCGAAAGGGGAGAACGGAGGGCAGAGCGAGGTCGCCGGCTTCCGTGGCCTCGACGTCACGACGGTGGCCGAGGGCCAACGGCCGGCTCCGGCTAAACCGCGACCAGCTAAGGTGCGCAAAACGCTCGCAAGAGAGTGGCGAACGCGTAAAGGAGACGCGGGAGGGCAGAGATAGGGCGAGCGAGGCGGTGGCGGAGCACGGGCTCGACGGCACCGTCGCGGTGGCGCGGCGAGGCGAGGGAAAAATTGAGCCCTACCGGGGCAAACGAGGAGAAGGCGACACTCGTTCGGAGGAGGGGAGGATGGGGCGGAGCCTCGTGCACGGGCAATTGGACGGAGGTGGTCCACCGGTGCCGGAACAGGGCGATGACGGTGGCGGAGCTCGGTGGCGAGCGGTGTTCCGCTGCGGTTTTCACCGGAGGGAGGAAGAAAGGGAGC
Organism: Saccharum hybrid cultivar R570; assembly: GCA_038087645.1. Taxonomy (NCBI): domain Eukaryota; kingdom Viridiplantae; phylum Streptophyta; class Magnoliopsida; order Poales; family Poaceae; genus Saccharum; species Saccharum hybrid cultivar. The sequence continues at coordinate 394,522 of JAQSUU010000044.1, read as the reverse complement.
AGGCGAGGCGGAAATGGAAGGGAGACCAGGTGCCCGGTCGTTTTTGAAGTGGAGCGCGGGCGCGGGGTCCACAGCGGCCACGCGGTGGCGTCGCCGGCATGCGGCCGCCACGCGGCGGGTGTTTGCTGCCGGGGCGCCAGCGTGCGCGCGCGGGCGGGAAGAAGGGACAGGGGGCTGGCTGGGCCGGGCCGCGGCGGAGGCGGACGCGGGCGCGCGCGCGGGAGTGGCGCGGGCCGATTCGGCCAGCGGGCCGAATCCGAGGCGGCGGCCTGCTAAGCTGGTTTTGATCTTTTTCAAAATTTTCATTTCAAATCAAATTCAAACACAGATTTCAAACCGCATTTTGAACAAGAAGAAGACATTTTCTAGAATTGACCCAAAAATAAAAGTTGCTTAGAATTTAATTCTCTACAACTTTGATTAAGGGGCCAACTAAAAATTCCCAATAGATTTTAAATTGAAGAATAAAAGCTAAAATAGAGAGTGTTTTTGAATATTTTAATTAATATTTTTGAACAAGTTTTTTTTTACAAAACTTTGAGTCATCTAGTTGCTTCCAAAAATTGAACTATAGTTCTAAGTGATATAAGATTTGTAGTTGCAAAATTTTGATGGAATATGATTAGCACATTAATATATTACATCTCAAATACCACTTTCTAAGCTTTTATTTCACTCAAATTATAATATTAACATGTATGATTATGATGATATGAAATGCCATGCATATGATTGCCATGCAAATGCTTGCGTAACACCGGAGTGTTACAGCCCTCTCCCCTTATAAAAATCTCGTCCTGAGATTTAGGTTACGAACCATTTATTATAAAAATCTTCGTATGCTTTTTGTAAGTATTCACCCGTTTCCCACGATGCATCTCCCTTATCATGATGACTCTATTGTATCTTATATGTTTTCACCACACTGTTCCGAGTAGCCCTTTCTTTGGAATCCAAAACTCGAATTGGCTGCTCACGATACACCAGATCTGACTTAAGTTTTATGCTTCGGGGTTCAATTATTTCCTCTGGAACGCGCAAACATTTCTTGAGATGTGATATGTGAAAAACTGGGAATATAGCACCCATTGATTCTGGTAATTCCAATTTGTAAGCCACTGGACCCTTTCTTTCTAAGATTTTGTAGGGTCCTACAAATCTGGCGGCAAGCTTTCTGCGTAATCCAAACCGCTTCTTCTTCATTGGCGTGACTTTCAGATAAACATAGTCTCCAACTTCAAACACAAGTGGTCTCCTTCTTTTATCCACATAACTTTTCTGACGTGACTGAGCTGCTCTCATATTTTGCTGAATGATATGAACTTTCTTTTCGGCTTCTTCCACGAAGTCAATACCATAATACCTTCTTTCCCCTGGCTCAATCCAGTTTAAAGGTGTTCTACACTTTCGTCCATACAAAGCCTCAAAAGGTGCCATTTTGATACTTTCTTGATAGCTATTATTATATGCGAATTCTGCTAGAGGTAACCACGACTCCCATGAACCTCTGGAAGACAACACACAAGCTCTCAACATATCTTCTAAAATAGCATTAACTCTTTCAGTCTGACCATCTGTTTGAGGATGTTAGGCAGTGCTACGAATCAGACTAGTCCCCAAACCTTTGTGCAAATGCTCCCAAAAGTGAGCAGTGAACTGGGACCCTCTGTCAGACACTATAGTCTTCGGTATGCCATGCAATCTCACAATCTCCGCAATATACTTCTCGGCATATTGAGGTGGTCTATAAACTGTCTTGACAGGCAAAAAGTGAGCAGTCTTGGTAAGACGATCCACGATTACCCAAATCGAATCATGGCCTTTCTGAGTAGTGGGCAAACCTATGATGAAATCCATACTTATATCATCTCACTTCCAACTAGGTACTGACAAAGGTTGCAACAATCCGGCAGGTTTCATGTGAATAGCTTTCACTCGACAACATGTGTCACATCGGGCCACATAGGCTGTAATTTCCTTCTTCATCTTTGTCCACCAAAAACGAGGTCTTAGTTCTTGATACATTTTACTACTGCCAGGATGAATGGATAACTTAGAGTGATGAGCTTCATCCATAATTTTATTCTTAAGCTCTCTATCCTTTGGAACAACAAGACGGTTGTCGAACCACAACACGTCCTGCTCGTCCACTCTGAAGTGTTTTGAAGGTTCTTCTTTAATTTTCCTTTTGATGTGGAATATCCCTTTGTCTGCTTTCTGACCTTCTATTATCTTACTCTCCAAGGTGCAACTGATCTGAATACTATGTAACATGACAGGGTGCATTAGATTAAAACCATCTTCGAGTAAGGGTTGCATATTCAGACAATGCGACTTTCTACTCAAAGCATCGGCTACCACATTGGCTTTCCCAGGGTGATACTGTACATTCAAGTTGTAATCTTTAATTAGTTCTAACCATCTTCGCTGTCTCATATTCAATTCTGGTTGGGTGAAAATGTACTTGAGACTCTTGTGATCGGTGAAAACATTGCACACATTACCAAGTAAATAGTGTCTCCAAATCTTTAAGGCATGCACCACGGCGGCAAGCTCAAGATCATGCGTCGGATAATTGATTTCATGTTTTCTCAACTGACGGGAGGCATAAGCAATGACTCTTCCTTCTTGCATTAGAACACAGCCTAATCCTGTTTTTGAGGCGTCATAGAACACATCAAAAGGTTTCTCGATGTCTGGCTGTGCAAGAACTGGAGTAGTGGTCAACAGTTTCCGCAAGGTGTGGAAAGCTGTCTCACACTCCTCTGTCCACATGAACTTATGATCTTTCTATAACAGACTTGTCATTGGCTTAGCAATTTTCGAGAAGTCTGGGATAAAGCGGCGATAGTAACCAGCTAACCCTAGGAAACTCCTGACTTCTGGCACTGTGGTTGGAGTTTTCCAATCCATAACCTCTTGCACTTTGCTCGGATCTACCGAAACTCCATTCTCCGATAGAATATGACCAAGGAAAGGAACTTTCTTCAACCAAAATTCACATTTGCTGAACTTAGCATACAACTTATGATCTCTTAATCTGGTCAAGACAATTCTCAGATGTTCTTCATGATCTTTCTCATTCTCAGAGTATACTAGAATGTCATCAATGAAGACAACTACAAACTTGTCCAACTCTGGCATGAAAACCGTATTCATCAGATACATAAAGTATGCAGGAGCATTTGTTAAGCCAAAGGACATAACAAGATACTCGTACAACCCGTATCTGGTAGAAAAGGCGGTTTTCGGGACATCTTGTGGCCTGATCTTTATCTGATGATACCCTGATCTTAGGTCTATCTTGGAGAACACTCTAGCTTTAGCCAACTGATCAAACAAAACATCGATATGAGGCAAAGGATATTTATTCTTGATAGTTACAGCATTAAGAGGTCGATAATCCACACACATTCTTAGAGTACCCTCTTTCTTTTTCTTCACGAACAAGGCAGGACATCCCCATTCAGACTTACTTGGTCGGATAAACCTCTTCTTTAGCAATTCTTCCAGTTGCTTTTTCAACTCAGCTAACTCATCTGGAGGTATCCGATAGGGTCTCCTCAAAATAGGAGCTGTTTCGGGGATCAACTCGATTCCAAACTCAACATCTCTATCTGGAGGAAGGCCAGGTAACTCTTCTGGAAACACATCCGGGAACTCACACACTACCGGGATCTGGTGGATAGGAACAACTTCCATGGCACAGGTCACACTCACAAGGTCTGTTCTTTTGGGCAATGGTACCTGAAAAGTACCCTCTATCTACGGATCCTTAAGGGTAAGCAATCGACTGCTTGTATCTATGACTGCTCCCCAGTCTTTCATCCAGTTTATTCCTATTATTACATCCAAAACTAGTCCCGACATAACTATCAGGTTCACTCGAAACTTCTGACTATCTAACTCAAGGGTTGCCCCTCTAACCATCTTATTGGTTAGCACATCAGCCCCTGCTGAACTTATGCGATAACCATAATTCAATTCTGTGCATAGTTGTTCATGCTTTCGTGCAAATGCTTGACTCATAAAAGAATGCGAGGATCCAGAATCAAATAGAACAACTGCAGGGTGATGGTTAACAAGAAACTTACCGGCAGTTACAGGTTCTCCTTCAGGAATCTCATCAACGGTGGTATGGTGTACACGGGCAGTGTAAGTCTGTTGCTTCTTTCTAGGCGGATAAGGGAAGAACTTTGAAAAGTGGCCTGGCTGACCACAATTGTAGCAGGGCCCCTTCACTGTACCAGCAGATCCTATTGCTCCCTTGGAGTTGCTTTGTTCTACAGCTGCGGTGATCTTTGCTGGCGGCACGGCCATCTTGTACGGCTTCTGTGGTCCCTTGTAGTTCTGAGTTTTATGCTGTGGAGGCCTGAACCTTGCACCAGGTGCGGACGGACGATAAGAAAGACGATTTGCAGTGACAACTCTGGACTGTGATGGTCCTGACTCAAACACCCTCTTGCGATTCTTGGATGCAGTGTAGGCGTTGTTGTTCTTTTCTTGTTTCAAACAATCACTAACAAAGTCATTGAACCTAGCACGGGTATTGGTACCCACATGCTTCATCATCTTCAGACTTAACCCTCTCTTGAAACTAGCAATTCTCTTTGCATCTATATCGACCATGTCTGGAGCATAGCGGCACAAGTTGTTAAATGCATGCAAATACTGTGTTACAGTCTTGGTACCCTGATTTAAGGCCAAGAACTCTCCGAGCTTCATCTCAACCAACCCTGGGGGAATATAAGCTCCCTTAAATGCTTCAGTGAATTCTCTCCAAGTAATCTGGGCATTGGGAGGAAAAGTGGTGCGGTGATGCTTCCACCACATCCCTGCCGATCCCTGTAACTGATGTGCAGCATATTCTGTTTTTAGGACTTCTGTCAGTCTCAACACACGGAACTTATCTTCCATAGTGTTGATCCATTCTTCAGCGTCGAGTGGCTCGGCTACTTCCTTAAAAATAGGTGGCCTAGTATCCATGAAATCCTTGAAATTGCTGTACTGGTTCACTCCATGGCCACCACCTTGATTATTTCCTCTCTGAACATTTCCAGCAATGGTACGCAGAAAATCTTCCATATTCTTTTGTGACTGCTCGGCGTTGTGCTGGCTTCCAAGAAACTGTGCGAAGAACACTTCTGTAGTGAGCGGTGGAGGAGGGGGCAATTGTGGCTCTGGCTGTGGCTCCTGGTGGTTGACGTTGTTTGCACCACCCCCACCAGCCCCTGCACCGTTGCCACCAGTTTCAGCGGCCTCATACGTGGCACGGCGAGTGTTTGCCATCTGCATATTTTAGCAACAAGTAATAATTGAGCGAAGTGGTAGTAATTGTATCCGAATGAACAATCATGCCATACTGAATTTATTGGAGAGAACAAGTCATGCAATAAGACAGAGGCACAATAATCACATTCCAATTAAAACAACATCACTAATCAAATTACTTCGAATGCAACATCGCGTTCCATACAACCACGTTGCCAGCATACATACACTGGACTTTCATGCGTTCAAGCATCACATACACAACCAAGATCCAAAAGATCGCCAGTCTCAAGATCGAACAGGATACAACACGATACATGGGAACCAAAAGAAGGCCATCGCGACAGAGCCTATCACTAACGCAAGGCAACTAGCCTACTCCTTGGGGCCGTCGTCGAGGTCGGAGGCGTCACCATCGCTACCATCAGTAGCGGCGTCGTCGTCGACGTCCATCTGGGCGGCGTCCGGAGGAGCATACGGGCCTATCCCGTTGTAGAGGGCATGGAACTCTTCATGCAAGTTGGCGTTATACCCTTCTAGCTCCTCGACCCTTTGCCTGAGAAGGTCCCTCTCGTTCTAGGCTTCATTCCTTTCCTGCACTAGCTGTCCCATCATGCGGTCTGCATTTCTGTTGGCCTGAGTCAACGTCTGCACCCGCTGCATAGCACTCTCACTTCTCTCGAGAGCCCGATCTCGCTGCAAGCTCATGTCGGCCAACTGCTCCTGCAAGCTAGCTATAGCACGTGCTTGCTTCTTCTTCTGCTTCCTTGCTTCAAGCCGATCATCACCTCTTAGACCAGTCAAGGTCCAATAGGTATTCTCAAGACCCTGGTATGCTATGATGGTTGCATACATGGCACTCATCGTGTGGTTGTCGCTAGCCTGTCCTTCACTTGGGCCTCTAACCAAGGCACTTCCTTGCGGTTGCACCCAAATGGCATCACGAGGATCATCTCTCGGGAAAGTACCTGCCAAAGCTGCTGCCAACTCATTAGGAAACCTACTCATTATGTCTCGGATGACGTGAAAGGCTGCACCCTCTGCACCCTCAACTGGAGTGCGTCCTTCAAACTCCAAATGCCAACCATCCCATTCTGGCACATCACCAAGGGCAGGGACGGTGATCTCCACTATTGCAAGTCCATCCTCAGCTAGTTGGCTCTCATTCCAAGAGTACACCGGCTCTTGACCCTCTGGGTACCCCACATCATGGAGCACTCTCCAAAGCAAGGTGGGCATGCCAAACTCACTTAGAAAAGTGTCCGTGCTGTGGCGTTCCCGCGGGGCCATCTGGTGACGGGGTGCTCTTCCACCAGTGGACTTACGGGCAGTCTTCTTCGTGCGGGCCATCTGTAGCACAAGTTTTAAATTACCCGGTGAGAACATATTTTAAGTTAATGTCACTTTTATCAAACTGGGATAATCCTTTTATAAGGGGAGGAATGCAGGTTATGAATGAAATGCACAGGCAATATGATGCATGCGCGAGTCTTACGTTCTCACAAACTTAGAAAATAAAGACATCTAACGATGAATTCGGTGGCATACAACGATCTCTCATATACGTAACTAATTCGATCTACACGATAAACACTGTTATGTACCTGCAGAAAATTTATTTCAGCCCATTCCCCATGAATGCATGAAACAGTAAATCTACCTACGCGCTCTACACGAATCCCCAGATGCGTGTACAACGGTAGTAACTACCCACACACATCGTCCTATTGAAGGCATCGCCTCAACGGACGGAACACCCACACATGCGATACTTTCATAAAAACATGTGTACAACATGTAATTATTCTAGTATCATATAAAACACTCTCCCTAGATCGGCGGTGTATCCGATCATGCTCTCACAGCTCACACTTACCAAAGCGTAGAGGTAACTGATCCATACATTACCACTCAATTAAGTGGCACTCATACAATAGCACGCCGTATGAGCAACGAAAGAGAAATATGGTGCAAGAACCCCAAGTTAGTACTTAAATAGCCACCTAGAGTCCTTAACTGGGCATACAGGATATGACCACTGGCACACATTTAGTTTTAAAATCACACTTTTTAAATAAAATTTGGTTTTAAATACACTTATGAACAGTAATCACGCTAAACCATGCTCTGATGCCAGCTGTAACAGAACCGCCCAATTATACGAAATTAAGTAGGAAAATCATCCAACGGAAGGACAATTCAACAAACTTAAGCCCGTATAACCCGGTAGTCCGTGAAATCTCGACGGATTTCAAACCATTTCACATAACAGCCAAGATCATACTAAGTTTAACGGTTACCATCATAAGTTACATAAAAGTTCGCGGCATAAAATACATCGGAGTTTAAACATAGTTATTACAAACCAGGTTTTAATAAAAGTAGCGGAAGCGGTAGTTCAAATCACGCACACACACAACATTTTGGAATAAAGTGCCAGCTTGTGATCATCTCCAGCAAAAGCATCAGACGAGAAGTAACGAATGACCATTGCCCATGGTCCTATGCTTCGCCCATTGCAGGATAGAGACAGTTGATACAATAGCCATAGTACATCTGTCCATCTGCAACAAGTGGGAACAAAACCCTGAGTACGAGAAGGTACTCAGCTAGACTTACCCGTCATAAACCAGAAATAAGAGACACCAAGGAATCATGATAGGCTTTCTGGTGGGATAGCTGACTCATTTGCAAGAAAAGCATTTTTAACTTAACAATTCCTTTCCAAAAGCATGCAGTAATTAATTCTTTATTACCCTGCCAACTATGTTTGCAATGGTGCTAGAGTAACATGTAATTAAGCAAGTAAGGATTACCATTGATCATTAACAGTAGTTATCATGTCATCTTTCACATAACTATCCAAGTGATTCATCAATATTACTACGATGAAGTAGCTCAAGTCAAGTGTTCACTATCCAATGAACGATGGTGATTCGAATCGATTATTAACCAGCTGGTAAGTTATTCCTCACACAAACCTCACTCACCCGCTAAAGTGAGGTGTTGGTCACCGAGTCAACCATTCAGGTAAAGTCGCGAGCTTGCCAGGAACCACTTGTACCCGGGGGCCGCCTGACTGCTCTTTGGCCTTATCATCGCGCCCCCGTATCCTGCCACTACTGCTCCGGTACAGTGCGTTGCGGGCAATTCACTCGGCCCGAATAATCTCCCAGTTTCGCGGTCGGAAGGTACTTTATCCGGCCAGCTAAATGTGAGGCATGCGTTCAACATGACCCGAGGGACAACAACGGACGGTCCTTAACCGACACAGACGGAAAACACTACAGTCCGAAACCCTGCAAGTTTCCGTCCGGTCTCAAATTCATTTCACACTTAGTTATACCATGACTTCATAGTTAACCAAACAGATCCAGGTAACCACCTATAGCTCGCAGGTGACAGGAAATCACCCGACTTCTACCAGTCTAAGCCAGCTAAGCATTGACTTGACTGCGGATACCAGGGTAACAAGGATATGGTATAACAAAGGTAAGCAAGGTATAATGCAGCAGCGTTTGCAAACAACTCCTAAACGTAATGCATCAAATTAAGTAAAGTTAATAATAAATTATTTGCAAACCGGGAGAGAAATGCTCCGGGGCTTGCCTCTCTCGAAGGAACTCGGACGGTGATCGGGGCACTCCGGGAGATCTTCACCGACCTCCTCTTCGGCTTCTGTCACCTCCTGCTGCTGCACCTCGAGCTGCTCCTCTGGCTCCTCGGGTAAGACGACTGGGTTCTCGGTTTGCGATCCTGTATGATGTAATGCGCGTAAGTGATTATGCAAGTGTGCATCGAAGGAGATGAATGCAATGAATATGTTGAAATGCAAGGTAGTCAACATCATCCAAGAAACTATACACTACAAGCACATGTCATCTACTGCATTCTCTTCTACTACTATTATGTTAAGTTAACCTATCTTATGAAATGCTTCAAAGATACACCAAAGCTTTACTAATTTCTTAATCACACTTAAAGCAACACTTGCTTAAACCCTAAGTAATAATAGGTTTGAATAGCAACATATATTTCTGATGCTCCTAAAAATCTAAGAAAATTACAGTAGCATAATACTACTCTAAACAGACTACCATAAAAATTTCATTACATTTGGATAAGTAAGCTATCCTATACAAAAATGACAAGCTATAGCATAAAAATGAGCATGAAATTACTTTGTACTATGAAAAGTGTCAAACAACAGAATTAATATTTTTCCTAGGTTCTTCATAGCATACTATGACTGTACAAAAATTATCACATGCATGTTTTATACAAAGTTTGCTCTCTAGCAAAAATAACAAAAATCAGCCATTAAAGATACTTGAACTACTTCTCCAAAGTTTTCCATAGCACATGCATGAAACATATTTTTCCTAGTAAGTACATGATATATGAAGATTAACAAACTTAAAATCATATTTTTCTGATACATATAGGATTTACTAGCTATTTTACAAGATATCAGCAATATTAAGAATTAATTAAAGCTCTACAGAAAAGTATTCCAAAAATGACATGCAATATTTTTAGATTGTAGATCTGGTTCCAATGAATCTAGATAAATTTATTTCACGATTTTTGGAGCTGAAATGACTGCTAAGATATTTTCCAAAGCATTTTCATCAAGAATAATAAAAGAAAACAGAAAACGGTTTTTATTATTGAAACTGGGCCGGCCCATGGAATCAAACCGGCCCATGGCCGTTCTTGGCCCGGCTTTGCGCGCGCGGGGAAATGGCCGAGCCGGCCTGCTCGGGGCGCGGCCCACAGGCGCAGCCCAGTCCACCGAAAGGGGAGAACGGAGGGCAGAGCGAGGTCGCCGGCTTCCGTGGCCTCGACGTCGCGGCGGTGGCCGAGGGCCAACGGCCGGCTCCGGCCAAACCGCGACCAGCTAAGGTGCGCAAAACGCTCGCAAGAGAGTGCCGAACGCGTGAAGGAGACGCGGGAGGGCAGAGATAGGGCGAGCGAGGCGGTGGCGGAGCACGGGCTCGACGGCACCGTCGCGGTGGCGCGGCGAGGCGAGGGAAAAATTGAGCCCTACCGGGGAAAACGAGGAGAAGGCGACACTCGTTCGGAGGAGGGGAGGATGGGGCGGAGCCTCGTGCATGGGCAATTGGACGAAGGTGGTCCACCGGTGCCGGAACAGGGCGATGACGGTGGCGGAGCTCGGTGGCGAGCGGTGTTCCGCTGCGGTTTTCACCGGAGGGAGGAAGAAAGGGAGCAGGCGAGGCGGAAATGGAAGGGAGACCAGGTGCCCGGTCGTTTTTGAAGTGGAGCGTGGACGCGGGGTCCACAGCGGCCACGCGGTGGCGTCGCCGGCATGCGGCCGCCACGCGGCGGGCGTTTGCTGCCGGGGCGCCAGCGTGCGCGCGCGCGGGCGGGAAGAAGGGAGAGGGGGCTGGCTGGGCCGGGCCGCGGCGGAGGCGAACGCGGGCGCGCGCGCGGGAGTGGCGCGGGCCGATTCGGCTAGCGGGCCGAATCCGAGGCGGCGGCCTGCTAAGCTGGTTTTGATCTTTTTCAAAATTTTCATTTCAAATCAAATTCAAACACAGATTTCAAACCCCATTTTGAACAAGAAGAAGACATTTTCTGGAATTGACCCAAAAATAAAAGTTGCTTAGAATTTAATTCTCTACAACTTTGATTAAGGGGCCAACTAAAAATTCTCAATAGATTTTGAATTGAAGAATAAAAGCTAAAATAGGGAGTATTTTTGAATATTTTAATTAATATTTTTGAACAAGTTTTTTTTGACAAAACTTTGAGTCATCTAGTTGCTTCCAAAAATTGAACTATAGTTCTAAGTGATATAAGATTTGTAGTTGCAAAATTTTGATGGAATGTGATTAGCACATTAATATATTACATCTCAAATACCACTTTCTAAGCTTTTATTTTACTCAAATTATAATATTAACATGTATGATTATGATGATATGAAATGCCATGCATATGATTGCCATGCAAATGCTTACGTAACACCGGAGTGTTACAATCCTGATAGTTCATCCTAATCCATGCTAGTGCTATATATCTAGAGTAGACTATTAAGATGTTTATCATTATATGGCTATGTGCTTACCAGTTATCATTTATTATATATATTATTTATCTTGTGACACTTACCCTGTATGAGAAGATAGATAAAGACATGGTTATGCTCTCCATTAGCATATGCAGTGATGCTCATTGCTCATTACTCATTATCCTTAGCATCCCTTCCTAGTGGTAAAAATATAAATAACGATACCTAGATTACTCCAGGTTAAAATGCTACATCGGTATTATCTGTGCGCTTGTGGATTTCATATTTATTTCAGAGGAGCATTTGCATATTTTAGTACTAGCACCTTTGGTGTCATGCTGGGGATGACAACCTAGCTTAGGTGGCATTAGAGGTGTCAACGAGCATTTTTGGCGCCGTTGCCGAGGATGGACTTAAAACCTCCTTACTTGGTGATTGCGTTAAGAAACGCCAACAGAGCCCAAGGTGTGTCCTAGCAGTCGGCCGGTCCCTGGGTACTACGGCCCCAGTTTATCCCGCGACATTTACCGGAACCTTATCATTGGTGATCTGTAGCTCACTTGATCGGTAAGTGTGGTTTGTGTGAGGAATAAATCGCCAGCTGGTTATGAATCGATTCGAATCGCCATCGCTCCTGGATAGTGAGCACTTGACTCGAGCTATAGCATCGTAGTAGTTGTGATGGAACAATGATGGTTATTGGATGGTATTAGAAATGCTAAATCTAAATTGGTAACAGGATGTATTGGTTAATCAAGTGATTGCTATAGTATAGGTGCTTACCTAGTTGGATAGGTCATAATAAAAATGTTGCAAAGTACTTAAATTAGTTTGTTTATAGTAGCCTATGCTTTTCGCAAATGAGTTAGTTAACCCCACTAAAGAAAGCCTTGCATGCTCCTTGATGTCGTTTATTACTAGTTTAAGACGGGTAAGTCTAGCTGAGTACCTTCTCGTACTCAGGGTGTTGTTTCCATTATTGTTGCAGATGGTCAAATGTACTACGGCTATTGCATTAACTAAATGTATCCGACGATGGGTGACAACTAGGACCAAGGGCAATGGTCACTCTGTATCTCTCAGGAGATGGCTACCTACTGGCACTGTATCTGAACTAAATGTGTGTGTGTGGTCTTCAAAACTAATTGCTTCCGCTATGTTGATTTTGAACTTGGGTTGTAATAACTTTATGTTCTAAACTTTGATGTATTCAACTGTCATTGTGAACTTTATGTAATATATGACTGTGGCTTCTAAACTTGTATGATCTTAGTTTGTATGTTGGTTGGTTTGAAATCCTTCATGGTTTCATGTACTACCGGGTTATACAGGCTTAAGTTTGTTAAATTGTCTGCCTCGGCGGGTGCTTTTCTTACTTAATTTCGTATAATTGGTCAGTTCTGTTACAGTACCAATGATGTATGCTCAAATGTTTCAGTGATCTCATCAGAGAGACTATCGAAGCATATGTGGACGACATCGTAGTCAAGTCCAAAAAGGTCGACCAGCTCATGGCCGACCTCGAAAAAACTTTTGATAAACTCTGAGAGAACGGCATAAAACTCAACCCTGAAAAATGTGTTTTCGGGGTCCCGAGAGGTATGCTGCTCGGGTTCATCATCTCTGAGCGCGGCATCGAAGCCAACCTAGAGAAGATTATGGCCATCACCCAGATGGGTCCAATCTAGAACGTAAAGGGGGTACAACGGATCATGGGATGCCTTGCGGCTCTCAGCCGTTTCGTATCACGCCTTGGCAAATGAGGTCTCCCCGTCTACCGGCTCCTAAAGAAAGCCGATCGGTTCATGTGGACATCCGAGGCCTAGGAGGCACTAGATAAGCTCAAGCATACCCTAACGAACGCCCTGATCCTAGTCCCGTCGATCGAACGGGAGCCGCTCCTGCTGTATATCACGGCCACCACGCAAGCAGCCAGCGCCGCACTTGTGGCAGAACAGGAGGAGGTAGGGCATGCTCTCAAAGTGCAACGCCCTGTCTATTTCATCAATGAGGTCTTGGCTGATTCCAAGACTCGTTATCCTCAGATTTAAAAGCTCCTGTATGCCATCTCGATTGCCAGGAGGAAGTTGCGGCACTACTTCGAGTCACACCTCATGACGGTAGTTTCATCCTTCCCTCTTGGAGAGGTCATCCAAAACCGGGGTGCCACGGGGAGGATTACCAAATGGGCGCTCGAGCTGATGGGTGAAGGGATCACCTACACACTCTAGATAGCCATCAAGTCCTAGGTACTGGCCAACTTTGTTGTTGAGTGGGCCGTGGTCCAGACACTGTTGGCGGTCGTTGATCATGAGTACTGGACGATGTACTTCGATGGCTCGTTGACGAAGAAAGGCACCGGCGCGGGGCTTGTCTTTGTTTCCCCCCTCGATGTGCGCTTGAGGTACATGGTCCACCTCCTTTTTCCCGCCTCCAACAATGTGGCCGAGTATGAAGCGCTTATCAACGGCCTGTGCATCGCTATCAAACTGGGGGTCCGACGGCTGGACGTCCGGGGCGATTCGCAGCTCGTCATCAGCCAGGTCATGAAGGAGTCAAGCTGCCATAACCCCATGATGGCCGCAAACTGCCAAGAAGTATGCAGGTTGGAGGACAAGTTTGACAGCCTCGAACTCAATCATGTCCCCCGATGGCTTAACGAGGCAGCCAATGAACTGGCAGAAATGGCGTCCGGCTGAGAGCCAGTCCCGACCGGTGTTTTTGCCAGCGATCAACACCAGCCCTCTATTCATTACGAGAAGCCAGAGCAGGCCAACCTCAGGTCACCTATCTCAGGCTCGGGGGCTAGTAGCAACAATCAACATCTCGCCTTGGGATCAGAGGCTGACCCACCGATGGGCTTGCCCGACCCGGAGGTCATGGAAATCGACGAAGAACCACTGGCAAGGCCCGACCCCTTGCCAGACTAGAGAGTCCCGTACCTCAACTGCCTAGTCTGAGAGACGCTCCCGGTCAACAAGACAGAGGCACGACGGCTCGCACGCCATGCCAAGTCATTCGCTGTCATTGGGGATGATCTCTATAGGAAAAGCCGCACTGGAATCCTACAACGGTGCATCCCCACCGAGCAGGGGAAAAGTTACTAGACGACATCCACCATGGCTCATGTGGACATCACGCGGGGCCAAGGACCCTAGTCAGCAAAGCTTTCCGATAAGGCTTCTATTGGCACCACAGTAACCGACGCCAAATGGGTCATCCGCACCTACGAAGGGTGCCAATTCTATGCCTGGCAGACCCATCTACCAGTTCAAGTGCTCCAAACGATCCCGATCACATGGTCATTTGTAGTCTGGGGGCTTGACCTAGTCAGGGCCCTCAAGAAGGTGCCCGGGGGCCATACCCACCTGCTTATCACCATAGACAAGTTCACCAAGTGGATAGAAGCATGGCCAATCGTGAAGATCAGGTCCAAAGAAGCCATCAAATTCCTCATAGACATCATCCACCGCTTCAGGGACCCGAACTCCATAATCACAGACAACTACATGCAATTTACAGGGAAGAAATTCCTCAGATTCTGTGATGACAACCATATCAGGGTCGACTGGGCTACCATGGCACACCCCCATACAAACGGACATGTGGAGCGTGCCAACGGCATGGTACTCCAGGGCTTCAAGCCTAGGATCTTCAATAAACAAGACAAGTTTGGCGGGTGGTGGGTCATAGAGCTTCCCACGGTTCTTTGGAGACTAAGGACAACCCCTAGCAGGGCCACGGGCTACACGCCTCTCTTTATGGTTTATGGCGCCAAAGCAGTCTTGCTAACCGACCTTGACTATGGCGCACCTAGAGTAATGGCATATAAAGAGCTGGAGGCCAAGGAATACCTTGAGGACATTGTGGACCCGCTCAATGAGGCCCGTGATGTCACCCTTGCCTGCTCGACCAAGTACCAGCAGGCGCTACACCGGTACCACGGCCGACGGATCAAAGGCTGAGCCTTCAGCGTTGGTGACCTGGTGCTTCGATGTGTCCAGAGCACCAAAGACCGCCACAAGCTCTCTCTGTCGTGGGAGGGGCCATACGTCGCCGCCGAAATACTCAGGCTAGGAACTTACAAGTTGGCGACTGCCGATGACAAAATCTTCACCAATGCATGGAACATCGAGCAGCTATGTCGTTTCTACCCCTAGCTCATCTCTTAACGCATACATGTACATACAGAGAATAAAGAATGATGTTTTTTGAAAACACTGTTTTTGTCCGTTCTCACCTTTTTCTCAATATCGGCTACTAAGTAACGCCCGACCTCGGCCATGGCCTGGGGTCAGCCCTTACTCGGGGGCTGGCAAGGAGTGTGCACATGCAAAAACATGACCCGTCCGACCCTTTTTTATGTCAAAGATTTTGAAGTTCAAGTCATAGGGAGAGGCACTGAGTAAAACTGGTCAGACTATGAGGAACCTACGCCCCAGCGGCTGTGGCACTCTCGCTCACCAGCGTAGTCAGGATCTCCCGTCCGTGCCTCAGATTTTAGGATCTTCACAATGAAAAGAAACAGACCGCAACAACCTTTTGTACATTGAAAAGAAAAGAACATATAATTGTTCACACGACCGACCCTAAAAACAAAAGCATTTGTTCGAACTCATTATTCATTCTTCGGTGCTTTGGCCCAAGTTTGTCTAATCAGCCACCCCTTCGGGGGAGGACTGTGTCTGCTATCTTGTTCGCCAGGTCCTGCAAGAGGGAGTCCACATTGTCTTCTATCTTCTCCAGCTCATCAACCTCATAACCTGGCGCATAACCAAGGCTCATCGCTTCCAAGTTGATAGTCTCTGCATAGTGGGAGCGAGAAATGGCGAAGGAGCGATGGATACTGGCCGAGATAAGAGTGATGCGAGGCCAGCAGATACGCCCTCGGCCACCCATTTCTGGACCTTCTGCCTCTCAAGATCGTTCTAGAGGGAGTTGGTCCGTTGCTGCGCATGGTTGAGCTCTCGTCGCGCCCTCTCACGCTCCGTGCGGAGCCTCGACTTAATCTAACGCGAGTCGTCTTGCTCCTGGCGAAGCCGTTCGGCCACCGCGGCATCTTGACGGGCTTTTGCCTCCAGCGTAGCGATCTTCTCCTAGGCTGCTAGCTTTAGCCCCTTCTCCTTTTCGAGCTTGGCCTAGAGGTTGAGGATCTGTTGGCGGGACTCGGCATCTTACTAATGCAACTCATCGCACTTCCTCACAGTTTGTGCAGCGTCCTCGTCGTCCTTGCGTGCCCTCTCGGACAAGTCCAAGACCATCTTCTCCACCTCCACAGTGTGATGACGAGCCTCCGCCTCTTGGGTCCGAAGGTCAGCCACCTCCATGACAAGGTGGGCTCAGGCCTCTTTCTGCCAATGGAGGAACAAAGATTTGTCTTGGGTATGCGCCATCAGTGACTGCGAAAGGAACACAAACTAGACATAGCAAAACAAGAAGCGGCAACCAGAGCATGAGCGCATCGTACCTCATAGGGGTTGGCGGCACTATTTAGCTGCTTCAACATGTCGTTCGCCGCAACCATCGTGGCGTTCAGGAGGTGCGCCACGCCTCCCATGATCTCATGGTAATGGCACCAGTCCATGTCCTCCACAGGGTCAACCAGGATGAACGGCGAGGCACCTAGATTCTGTAGGTCCGCTAGTTCGAGCGAGGCATGTTGGTCCCTATCCAGACCAGGGTCTAGGATGGGCGCGACCTCTCCTCCGCGGCACCCCCCCACCGGCAGTGGATGACGATGGCTCAGACACGGCGCGTGACACCATCGCCACAGCTCCTAGGGACATAGCGGACACGTCCCCTCCTGTCTGGCCCGCTTCGGATACCTCCATCCCCATCCGTGGGGGCCGGGTCGCACCCGGCTGCCCAACGCCCACCGTCCATGCTGTAGATGCATCACCCTCCGCTGACCGCCTCTCCTCTATTCGCTCTGCTGCATACGTTTCCACACGCACGGCCGATGGTTCCTCTCGCGTCGCCGTCAATGTGCCCTCCGCCAGCTAGTCCTCCAAGGACAGGGTTGCCGCCTCCAACGGTGTCTGAACGGGCAGCCCCACGGATGTTTCGGTGACACCCCCGCCTGACCCAAGCACGGCGGTGCTTGTCGGCAGCTGCTGTGCCGCCCAGAGAGCGGCGCTCTTCCTCAGCGCCAATGCCAAATGATTAATGTATCACCCGACGCTGCAATATTAATGAAGGATTAAAACCATGCTGAAAGCCATCGGAAACGAAAAGGTCAAGGGGATTCACAGGATACCTCAGCGCCACTAGGTGATGAAGCTTTGTGGCTGGCACGCCCGACCCCGGTCGTGCCTCGACAGAGTGGGGCCGCTTTTGGCCGGCAGTCGGTCGAACAGACCGGGCGATGCGGGATGACTCTCTTCCGATGGCCCCTGCAGCACGTCAGAAGAGTGGCCCGTCTCCACCGGTCACGAAGATGAACCACCGACTGTAGCCTCATCCTCGTCATCGCGGGCCATGTCATCCCAATCAGTGGACATAACACCACTGACCCCCTCTTCCTCTACGTCATCCTCATCATCGTCATCGTCTTCATTGTCATCGGTATCGATGTCCTCCCCCCAATCCCGCTTCCACTGTCTCTCTGCCTTCCTTGCCTTCTCAATGTCCTTCTTCTCCTTCTCTCGCTCGGCTACAAGGCGGTTCACCGCCCTCTGCCCTACATCTTCTGGCAATGGCATTGGGGAGTCCTGAAAGACAAGTCCTAGCTGCAAGGGTCCGACTCGCGGGGTCAGGCGATAGGATTAGGGAGATCGACAAGGAGCAAAGTCTAAACAACATCTGAAGAAGGAAGGACTTACGAACTCAACGAAGCCCACGTCTGGTCGCATCGGCGGGTGCCCCGGGACCGGGTATACGGGGACAATCTCCCCCGCTGATGATGCCGACACCTCCGTCACCTCCTTGAGACGCTGCTCCACCTTACCAACACTGAGGGCATCCCCGGCGAGCAGCACCGTCCCATTGAGCAACAATTGGGGCGTCATCTGGTACATTGGGAGGGCACGCGCCATCAGCGGCGTGAGCCTCCTCACGTGGTATGCTGCGATGATGCCAACTCTACGGAGGCCATGCTCCTTCAGGATTGCGATGGCCTTCAGGTGGTCCTGGAGCTTATCTTGCTCCTTGGTGGGAAGACCCCACATGCAAGTCTTCGGCGCCGACTCGATGAAGCTGTCGAAGAAGATCGGGAGGGGGTGGGGTCATTGAAAGCACTATGTTTGATGTTGGTAATTAGTGACAATGCCTAAGTACTAATCCTATGCCTAAGTTGTATATAGCAATGAGAATTAGTACATTCTAAGGTTGGTGGCAAGATGGACATGGTAATCATGATGGCCACACTTGGATTTGGACGCAACCCTACGTGATCAAGGCAAAGGTATATGCTTAAGGGTTGTGTTTTAGTAACCAAGACACCTTGTGGGTATGGTTACATTATAGGATTGATAGCCGTACTATAAAGAGGGGAATGACGCGGCTATTGAACTCCTAAGTGCCTCTAGGTGTGCATTTCATAATCATATGCATTTGGATAGAACTAATAACGCCTCGAAAAATCATTATGAAAATGCTAACACACTCGCACATGACATGATCACTTGGTGGTGTTAGCACATTTGTGAAGGCGGTGGAGTTTGAGTGGTAGAGAGGGTTTGGGGTCCTCTCTCCCTCCCGCCGATTCTTGCGAGGCAGGATTTGGGCATTTTCGAGGAATTGAAACGCCTATTTTCCACTACGCCGGAAGTCAGAAATCAAACGGAGGCGAACGGAGGTCACAGAGGTAACCGGACGCTGGACCGGATGCGGTCTCTGTTTGACCGGACGCGTCCGGTCAGTGTTCAGCGTCTGCGCATGTTTTAGCTTTTTGATCAGATGCGCAGCATGTCCGGTCACAGTTGACCGGACGCGTCCGGTCGGTCAGGGTGCTTACTGGACTCCAACCTGACGCGTGCACTGTGGCGTCTGGTGCGACTTGCAGCGCGTCCGGTCACTTCTCGTTGGAACACGATCTCTACTTGACCAGTGCGTCCGGTCCATTACAGGACCAGTGCGTCCGGTCGTACTTCGCGTGTCCGGTCCGCGCAACCAGCGCGTCTGGTCGGTGCTTCGCGAAAGTAGCCGTTGTGTGATCGGCGCGTCCGGTCAGCGCTACTTCAGCTGAATCTCATGCCTAACGGCTATATTCGAAGGGGTACATCTATAAATACTCGTTGGCCGGCTCAAAGCTCTCTCTCTCTTGGACATTTGACATACTTGTGAGCACTTTGAGCTAAGCAACTCCCCTCTCACTCATCTCTCTTGCTTCTTTGCTTATTTGAAGTGAGATTGAGTGATCCGAGTGCATTTGCATTGTGAGATTGCATCTAGTTGGCACTTTATTGTTGATTTGCTGCAGGGTTCTTGTTTCTCTTGGTGGTTGCCGCCACCTAGACGGCTTGGAGCAGCTTGGAGACGTTAGCAAGAGTTGGTGATAGTTCTTGGCCACCTTCGGTGATTGTGAGGGGTTTGTGCCTACCTCGGCAAAGCGCCAAAGGCAACATTAGTGGATTGCTCGTGTCATTTGCAACCTTTTGCCATTTGGTAGGTTCTTGTGGTGACTTTTGAGAGGCTCGGTGAGTGACCGATTAGCCACCGAACCATGTGGTGAAGAGGGACACAACGGGGACTAGCGTGCCGGCAAGCACGTGAACCTCAGGATAAATCTTGTGTCATCATTTTCATATTGTGATTGATTGATCCCGGTGTTCGGTTGTCTTGGTATTCATTGTTGATCATATTGGTTGGCTCAATACTTCGCCCCTCGGTGAAATTCTCCTAACTCAACTCTGCATTACCTTCTTTGTTACCTTTACTAGCTAGTTAGCTTTGCTAGAGTAGCTATTTTGTGTAGCTTGCTAGTTGTTGTTGTAGTTTCCTTCTTGGTTTGACTTGTGTGGTTGAGTGCGAATATATTAGAATTGTGAATTAGATAGGTGGCTTGCAAACACCTCGTAGGCTAAGCAAAAAATGCATCTCACTATTTGTTATATTGATAAACTTATTTAGCTTGTCTTTGTAGAAAGTTTTAAAAAGGCTATTCACCCCCCTCTAGCCATCAAGACCTTTCAGTCATTCTTCAAGTAGAACCACTGTTTGTGCCATCCTTTGTTGGACATCATCAATGAGAGCGACATGTACTGCGACGCCCGGTCCCCCCGAAGATGAATGCTCGCACTTCCTACCGACACCTTGAACTCTCTCTTTTTCCCCTTCTCTCTCTCCACACTCTAGTGCAAGGAGACGGCGAAGAAGTACCTCCACAACTCGAAGTGTGGGTCAATCCCTAGGAACCGCTCGCACAACGTGATGAGGGCCGCGATGTGCTGAATCCCATTGGGGTTCAGGTGTTGCAGCACGATGTCATAGTAGTCCAGCAACCCCTGGAGGAACTGGTGTGGGGGCATCGCCAGGCCGTGCTTATGGAAGGGGACGAAGGAGACGACATACCCATTCAGCGGCATCGGCTCGTCCTCGTTGTTAGGTACGATCCACTCATTCACAGCAGTCCTCGCATGCAGGAGGCCCTTCTTGATGAGGCCCTCCATCAGCGAGTGGGTGACATCAGAACGAGGCCATGGGTCCATCGCTAGAGCAATGGGAGTCGTGAGGTGAAAGTTTCGACGGCGACAATAACCCTAACTGTGCCTGCGGCAACGGCAGCGGCGAGAAACACGAGCAGAGGTGGCGGCTCGGAGGTGAAGGGAGGGTAGAATGATGGTTTGCATGTAACGAAGAAATAGGAGAAATCCCCCCCGTAATTAAGAAGGGGAAGGTGGAAGGTGAACCGCTCGCCTAGATTCATGCGCCACCCTGTCTCATCAAAACCATCACGTCGTTTCGGCCAGCTACGCGTATACCATCGGGCCATCCTCTCCCTCAGAAGACGCACCGCCAGGCCAGGAACCATCACAGGTAAGAAAGGGATATGGGGCTAAAAACGCCCCTACTGCCCAATAAGGCCCAGGAGCTCAAAGGATGTCCCATCGAAGGGTTCAACGGCCGCTCCAGGCACCCACAGAGTGAGGGGCAGAAAGGGGGGAGGGGCCCGCTGGCGGCCGATATCCAGGCGCTCGTGCGCCATGGACACCCCACACCACGTTTGAGTGCTTATTGCAGCCAGAACATAGTTTTTCTCTGAGGAAAGGCAACGAGCCCCTGGGACCAGTCGAATGGACCCAGGAACTATATAGGCTGACCGTCAGGAACCTGGAGTCGGTCGCTAGCCGACCCAAGCTGGATCCCCACGAAAGGGAACTAGGGCTCCACTCGAACTAACCCGTTAATAACTCACCGAGCACCATGATTCGTCCATCGAGGAAAATCATGGCATGGCTCAACCCCTCTGTTTTGTCGCTAAAACACACAAGGGTAACGAACAAAAGATGAACCGACTCCCTGGCCAGACCCTCGGTACGCATGGGGCTCGAGGGCTCAGAATCACAAAGTGAACCTATGCGAGGTCACAGATGACCTAAGAGGCAGACACCCAAGTGCGAGGGCACCATTGGCGTCCTGACCCCATGACCCAACACCATGAGCAGGGGCGCTGGGGTCGGCCACGCAAAGTACAAGCAACACTTGAAACATAAACAAAATTCTACAAACAACGGGAGGCAGAAACATGTCGTTTTTTAAGGGCCGGCCCTAAGTACAAGTTACAGGGACTCGAGGATAACCTCCTCGGCGGGCACTTCGACGACGACGATGTCCACAGCCTCGTCAAAGTCCTCAACAAGCCTCTTGTGATCAGTCGCTCCCTCGCCCTCTAGGAAGCCGATAAGGAAGTGAAGGTCATGGCCCGACTGGACCTGGGCTACAGCCAGGGCAACGACCGCCCCTCGATGAACGCCATGCTCCACCACACCCTAGACCCACTCAGGAATGTCAAGGAGGCACGCCTCGAGACGCTCACCCTGGGCGCGCATGTAGACCACGGCGGTGTCCGCGGCTTGGTGGAGCGTCTGCAGCTCCGTCTCCAGTTCTGACAAAAGCAAGCGAAGGTTAGGGAAAGGACGAACCAAGGAAAAAGGAGGGGGCCGATGGTCACCAAAGAGGGACTTATTGGCCACCCGGTCATTGATGTCTGCCAGCTGAGCACGGACGGTCTTTGCTTCCTCCTCCGCTGCCCGAAGCACGGCCTAGACGGCCTTAAGGCATTCCCAGAGTCGCTCCGACTCCAGGACTGGGTCCATGTCCGATGTGGCCCTGACCAAAAGAAAGGTGAAAAGGAAGCACGATAGCTGCAGAGGACAAAAGCATAGAGGCACCATCCTTACCCCTGCTCGAGCAGACGACATCGTACGGGCCTCCTCTCCTCGGACGCGTCTCCGGCTGAATGCTTCCCATGTTCCATGGGTGAAGCAGCGGAGAGGAGAAGACATGCGATGAAGACCGACCGACTAGGGCTAGGGTGGCAATGAACTGCAACACGCTGTGGAGGCCATGATTTATAGAAGGCATGCAGGAAGCCCTACCGTCACAGCGAATACGACATGACGTGCCCCCTCGACTCCCCTACGCGCCATGATGGGCGGTTTAAAGATGAAGACGGCACGGTGGTTCCCAGCCTCATCCTTGGGTTAAACGTGGCTCCCCACACCATGGGAACGAAGAGACACAGTGCTAAAGACGCTCCCATGGCCCGCTATGGTCCAGGGGATCGCCTTTTGGCCTAGCGACATTTTTGCTGACCACTCATAAATGCCCCCGGAGTAAGAGGAGACAAGGGACAGGTCCGCTAACGGCCAATGCCCAGATATCCAGGCACCACGGACACCCTGGCCCGTGATCGAACCTGGGCCACCGCTAGCCCATGAGCCCTCCTCCAAGGAAGGCAAGTGGACCTAGGCGCTACCTGCACCGACCGTCAGGAGCCTGGAGTCGGCTGACACCATGACCGGACTCCTACCATGATCAGACGCCCAAAGCTTTGTACCCGCAAGAGGAAGCCTGGAACACGGTAGGTGACCAACCATTGAAGACCGCCTAACTGAACCGAGACCCCAAGGTCTCCCCAAACGAAAGAGCCTTCGGTGAAGCAACCAACTTCTCGGAAGGCTCGGGGGCTACACTCGGTGGGTGCGCTCGCGCACACCCCCAGGAGAAGAAAGACCTTGTTGTCCTACGGTAAAGCCTATGGAGGAGTATCCAACTCCCCCACAGGCTCGGGGGCTACTGTCGGGTACCGATAATATGGTACCCGTAAGGCATGAGTCAAAAGACATCAGCCTTGGCTCGCCTAAAATAATTGTGAACGCAGCTATGGCCTAGTCCGGCCCAACAGAAGAGGTCCTCGGCTCGTCCGATCCCCCTAGAGGACGTTCCGCCTTGCCTGACCCTTCTGCCGCGGGTCTCGCCTCCTCTGACCCCCCAAGATATGACTCCATCTCACCCGACCCCTGGGGGTCGGATCCACTCTCAGGAGTGGAGGAAAGATTCCAAAAGGGGCCCATGCCGCCTCGACCGCCACGAGCGCACGCCCCCTAACACAAAAGGGAAGCAGGTATGCTTCCCGCTGCTTGCAACCATGACGGGACATCCCTGTGAGCAGATGTGCTTCCACACGGCTTGCAACCGTGACGGGACATCCCTATGAGTAGGTATGCTTCCACGCGGCTTGCAACTATGATAGGCCATCTCTGGAAGCTCGCGTCGCCCTTAGTGTCAGCAAGGTAATCATGTGTCGCTAGCTCAGTGTGCGACCCCTGTTAGACACCCACGGTTCTACACTGTACCATCGGCTCTGGCGTGGCCTCCGTCGGGGTGGAGTCCGTTGACCATATCATCCTCCTCGGTGGTATGAAGCGCCACGATTGACCCACGACACCCACATGTGGGACCGATGGCAGGCAAGATTGCAGCGTGGAGATGTCTCCATCATCTACAGGCCACCAGAAGTTGCCAATGGGGGAAAGGGAACATCATAGCTCTTGGCCCCCCTTCTCCCTTTTCTGGGGTTTTTTCGCTCCCCATTCTCTCGGTTGTATGGGGGCCTTTCCCTTGGAGCTATAAAAGGGAAAGTCTAGTACCTTTTGAGGGGGATGATAGAAAAAGAAGGAGGGTCACAAGCCTATGAACTGAGAACACACACACGACCACCAGAGACTTGGGAGCTCGTCCCTCTCTCGATTATTTGTAACCCCTACTATGAACTTGGTGCAAGTAACACGAACAGCTCGCAACTGGACGTAGGGACCTTCCACCCGAACCAGTATACAACCTCGTGTCTTCTTTGCGTAGCCATCCAAGCCCAAACGCACAGTCCACTAAATTTACTAGTCGGTGGTTTCTAAACACCGACAATCATGGAGTGTCAGAAGCCCAAATATATATGTGATGGTGCAAACAGCAAAAGTAGCTCCTTTATAGAATAATATAGATAACAAGGTTCATGCAAGAACATTAATCAATCCGATATGCTATGAACTAAAATGTTTCAGAAAATTAAACATGTCTCACAATATGCCCAAATCTAAAAATTGAAGATCATGGTACTACTAATTTTCAAGCCGTCTTGCAAGTATTTTCTTCTGTTGATCATCATAGAACTGTTGTTGTCTGGTTGACATGGTGCTCATATCAATATTTATAATTCTTTCTTATTCTCGATCCCGCTCAAAATCAAATTTTTCTTTGTCAAGTTTTATCCTTTCTTCCTGCAAGGCAAGGGCTTTTTGGCACATCTCTTGTTTCTTCAACTCCCTCTCCTTTTTCTTCAACACCTTCTTAGCATCCACCCCTTTCTTCTTTGCAAATAAATAATCCAAAGCTTTAATGCTCGAACGTTGCTTTAATTTCAGCTTTTCCTTCTTAGTCCCTATAGGCCTCTCCACTGTGGTTATTGTGGTTTCAGTCCCAGCTACAGTACTATCGGTGTTTAGAAACCGAGGGTCTAGGCAGAGCGATGAGTGAATTTGTATCTACGCGTCTAGGCCCGGATGATGTGCAAAGCGGACACAAGAGTTTATACTGCTTCGGGCAAGAATGTTCCTACGTCCAGTGAATTCTACTGTTGCTCGTAGTAGGGGTTACAAGCTTTCGAGAGAGGAAACAGATCCTAGGTCTCTTTGGAGGGGTGTGTGTGCTGACCTAGTGAGGTGTGTCCTCTCTTTTTTCCTAGATGTGGGCCCTGCATCCCCTTTTATAGTTTTCAAGGGGAGGGCTCGGGTTACATTTGTGGTAAAAATATGAAATGGGGAAAAGACAAAAGAGAAAAACAAAAAAGGTGGTCTCGGGTGCGGCCGTCTTCCTCCTTATCCGACGTGAGCAGCTTCCCCTGTAGCGCAGAGATATTATGGGCATTAAGCTTTTGGCCTCTGCCTCTCCATCCGTTGGTGCAATATGCCTCGACCATGCCTCGTCCTGTGTGCTTCTGTGCCGTCGAGGATGGGCGGTGCGTGCGCCCGGATTTGCGTAGAGAGGGGATTAGGTGGTATAGTTGCTGTTACCCCCGTCGCTGTAGAGGTATGGACGTCATCGTGGTGGAATGACCGGAGTCATGTTGGATCAGAGCGTGGGTTCGCATGTTCCTATCCACTGTGCAGGGTCGTGTCCGTCCCATCAGCGGGAATGGGCGCCGTGGTGGGGGCCTACGCGGCTGTCGGTTTTGCCAGAGGGCGCCATGCATCCCTTGGGTGAGGCGAAGAATGTTCCAAGGGGGTTGGGCGCTCCCGTGATCACGTTGCAGGGGTCGAGCGAGGCGGAGATTGTTCCTGACGGGGCACAGGAGTCAGGCGCTTTGATGACGTCATAGGGCTCGGGCAAGGCGAAAGGTGTCCCTAAGCCTCGAGTAATTTAACAGCTGATACGCTATTAACGCCCTTGGTTAGGTATGCCTACTATTGATACCTAACAAGTACCAGTGACAGGGTCTGGTGCATCAGTAGCAGGAGTTGAATCAGTAGTGATTTTTTGCTTTTTGCTGAATGGTCTCTGAGCAGTTGGCATGTGCCTATTCATCCACTTTGAATGGTCTTTGAGTATTTTCCAGCAATGTATGTACTGGAAAGTCATGTGTAATGGGTCGTCATTCTTATACATAGTTAATGCGTTTGCTTACTGCAATGGGAAACAAAGATGACATATGAGATTCAGCAAAAACATATAGGAAATTAGCATGTGAAGGTAGGTCATCTAACCTTGTCATCAACAGATGCACCACTCTGATTTCAGGCCTCTACCTTGGAAACACATATAGCAAATATGTTGTAGTCATGTAGTATACTAGACCACCGACTCATTAGAGAGCTTTGTGTACGATCAGATCCTTTTTTGAATGAAAGTAATCATATATTCTTTTTCAATAGATATCTTTTGATTGACTGACTCCTCTGACAGGATCCAAACTCACATTTAGCCATGCTGACACCAACATCTCATCCTCTTTAACAGTGAAATATTTGGACCTTCTTTTATTTCCTTTCACCGCAACAGGGACCTCATCACGTGCTTGTATTTCATTATGAAGTGAGATATTGTTAGACACTCCACCTGGAGTGAAACCTTCCATAATCATGTCGGTCAAAGGTCTCCCTGAATCCATTTGGGCTGTAAAAACAAAATACAAGGAACATATTAGATGATGAAATGAACAAGGAACAAAACACAAGGTGCATTGTTCAGATGTAGTACAAATTATAACCTAATAATTTTCTGCAGACTGAGAAGGTGTGCTTGCCCAGATGTACTATAAATTATAGCCTAATAATTTTCTGCAGACTGAGAAGATGTGCTTGCCCAGATGTAATGCAAATTATAGCCTAATAATTTTCTGCAGTCTGAGAAGGTGTGCTTGTCCAGATGTAGTACAAATTCTTTCAGGAAAGGCACCAATGTGCTTGCACTATTAAATAAGGTGGTACCAGATGTGCTACTTTTAGGAAAGGCACCAATGTTCTTGCACTATTAAACAAGGTGGTACCAGATGTGCTGAAATAACCAGCCATATATGATATTTCAAAGACGCTGTACTATTATAAGAAAATTTCATACATTTTTTAGTTCAAAACACACAGAGTTTTCTCAAAAATTTTAGATGTACTATGCAGCTTTGAATTTGAACGCCACAAGTTCACATTGATCTGTGCTACTGCCTACGGCTGCCATTGTGCATCATTCAACCAGTAATGGTACAGCGCTAGTAGTAGTAGTCTGAACTTTCTTGGGATGGAAACCAAAGCTGCTTGAATTATAGAACTAAAAATAAGTCTAACTCATCCATAATACAAGCAACTAAAATGTTTGATCTTAATTGGTTGGCTTCCTACTTTCAACTGAACTAACCTTTTCTACATTCATTTGTGAACCTCCTTTGCAGTGAAGTTCAGAAAATGGACTGCCCATGACTGAACTTTGTCAAGTCACCTCACTGCCATTTAATTGCAATAACCTGCAATCCTCTCACACACACACAAAACTCTGCAGTCCTGTGCTACTAAAAAAACCCTGCATATCACCAACATATGGGGCTGCTGATGAGCTCCCTGCCAACTATAAACTATTGAGACTAAACACTAAACCATCAAGCATGGACCCCGTACAGTTCCTAAACGACAGTGAGAGATACGTACTGAATTAGACTCACCGGAGCACACGTCGAGGAATGGGTTCGACGAAGCAGCAGCAGAACTGTTCGGTGCAAGGACTCGTCGTCGCTAGCCTCCTTGCGCCGCATTCTCCAACCAAGGGAGCACCGCTGAGTCCTGCTGCTCCATCCGCCGGCTGCCGGGATCGACAAAGACGAGTTGTAATCTCCCTGGCACAGTTGGGATCTCCCATCCGCCTGCTGCTCCCATCCCAACTGCTGCCCATCCGCCTGATGCTGCACCCATCCGCCTGCTGCTCCGATCTGCGTGATGTTGGGATAATAGGGCGGAGCAGTTGGGATCTCTCCGGCGCTCGATGGAGCCTGTCCATGACGAAGCTGATCTGGCGATTCGGAGGAAGCGGCCTGTCCATGAGGAAGCAGCTCACAGCGAAGAGGAAAAGGGCAATTCGGAGTGGGCCGCGATTAGCAGCTCCGGCTGTGCGGCGGCGGCGGCGAGTGAGAGGAGAAGGTGATAGACGGGATGGGGAATTGCGGAATCCAGCGGGTCGAGCTGGATCCCCACGATGGGAAACTTCAGCGCATGAGAAAGTCTTCTCTGCGCGCAGGAAGGATGGCGCGCGCGGGGGCAAGCAGACATGGCGAGCAATTTCGGGGATGGCAGGCGGCGCAGGCTTGCTTTCTATGCCGAGCGAAGTTTCAAGGATACCCAACTTGCTAATTTAGCAAATCAGATAGTATACCTGTTGGAGCTCATTTTTTCTGAAAAATTCCAAATTTAGTATCACAACAAAGATAGCATATCTGTTGGAGGTGCTTAACTCGCTACTACAAGGAAACAAATAGCACTTGTACACGTACGTACACCAATCCTTGGAGTCGTGACACGACATGCATGTACCCTACTTAGAGCAACAACAGGATCGACGCGACTAGGCCGTATTATGAAACCGTATTCGTGTTTTCTCAAAGACATAGGCACGCACAAGTGTTTAGCTAGTTCAGGTGTCGTGCTTTGTCCGGACCACGTTCGGTTTTTTCCTTCGACGGAGACAGTGGTGCATCCAGAAAAAAATGTATAGGAGGGCTTAAAAAGAGTGCAAGATGAGACCAACATAAGTCTATTTTGTCCAAAGACGTAGTAGTTTATAGCGGTTTTATATGAAAACAAGTAATGTTTTTAAAAGAAGCCGGCAGGTTAAATTGCCGGTCTATGTATTAATAAAGGAGGAGTAAACAAGTACAAAAAAAAAAGAAAACAACAGACACTGTATAACATCCCCACCGAAAACCAACACATGACTCTAGCGATGGCACGACAAACCACTACAAACAAGTAATGATTCGGAGAGGAAAATGTATTTTCTTTTCAGTTTCTCACATTTTGAGTTCATCACAAATTACAGTCTCAATTGAAAATGTGACGCTCAGCTAATGTGGACTAAATTTCACTCAAAGCAATTACCAGAAGCTAATTAGTAATTACAACAGAATTGCCACGCAGCTTTGTCACCATTGCATATGGCCTTAATAAAAATGCCAGAGAATTAAAATGTGAAATTAAAAGCTAATTAGTAATTACTATACAAGAGAGCGGCCCTGGATATTTTATATACCTGGGCAATTACTCTAGCATTTGCTATTTTGCTTAGCCTTCGGGCCTTGATTGGTCAGGTTGATGTGGTGCCGTGGTTACTGATGTTTGCCGTTCCCAGTGAGCCAGATGCTGCACAAATACAGACAACAAGAAAAGCACATATCAGAGAAAAAACAAAAATTAGTAACTTAGGGCTTGTTTGGATGAGCTAGGGCTAGTTACTAGTTGGGCTAAAAATTAGCTCAAATCAGCCAAGGTTGGCTAGCTATTTGATTAACAACTAGTTGAAGATTTGTCTACAAAATTAACCCACTTATTAGCCCTCCTGTTTGGATGACATGAGTCTCAAGGAGGACGGGAGTCGGGAGTTGCTCTCGCGCAGTCGCTGCACCAGGATCGCGAGAAGATGCCTCAAGTCCACAATGCATGGGCCTTATTGGGCTATAACAAATCAAATAGGCTAGGTGGGAATGTGTGGGAAAAGAAGAAGCAGGCCCATAACCCAAGTTATGGCTAGGGAGTCATCTTCTAGCTTTAGACGAGAGTTCATCCCCTCCTTCAAGAGTTCAGACCTTCTTTCCCGGTGCATCCATGGTGAAAACTCTTGGGGGGGCTGAGGTGGGCTCCATGTGATCGTTGGTGGTAGGGGGCTCAAGCCCCCTGCCCCACCGTTGGATCTACATCTACCCCTAGGCAAAGGAATCCTCGCATGTAGCATGGCGCCCCTAGCCATCAGGCGAGAGTCATAGGCTGACAGGCATGGAAGGAAAACCGCGCCCAAAACCCAAAACCCTTATCAAAGTAGTGGTACTACTACATTTTAGGGTGGTAGTAAAAGCGAAGCGAGCAAACACGCTCACCGACGAAGTGACGAGGAGCGGCGAAGGCGTAGTCTGCGGAGGGGCGGCGGAGGCCGTGCCCGGGCGAACACGGCTTGGAGAGGTGAAGCACGTAGAAGGAGAAGTGGGAGTGGAGAAGAGAGGGGGAGTGGTAAGGTAATAATGGAGCAGAGAGGAGGAAATGCGAGGTGACACTTGGGGTTTTGGGTTTTGATTGGGTAGGGGGGTGGGGGACCATTTCAGCTTCGACGCCTCATGTTCGCCCCACCGCTGGATCGATGGCGGTAGGGGGGCCGAGGGGGCTCCATGGGATGAGCGATGTTGTTTGGGAAAAAAAAAACAGATCATTTTTCTTTCACGGAAGAATTGAGCTCCCTTGCCGTTAACTAGTTGTAGTTTGTAACTAGTTTTACTCAGCCCAGCAATCTCAGCAGATTCGCGCGCCTGTCCAACTGAGAATCTAGTTTCGTCCCATGAATGGAGCGTTCCAGCCCAACAACTCGGCGGCCTCTTTCCTCCAGTTCCTTTTCTTCTTAGCCCATTGCCAGTTTCTCACCCCAAGGCCCAAAGGCCCAAGTCCTGAACCTGATGCCCGCCATGGCGCAGCGGCGGCGCCACCCGCGGCAAATTTTCATTACTGGTGCCGGTGCCATACGGGAATGGAACGCCGTCATAGACCACGGTGCCCCACCGTTCCGCCGTCGCCGAGCAGGAGACTAGTGCCGACGCGCACGTACGTTTGCCATTCTTCTTTTCGAAGGAGTAATCACATGTGATAAATCACTGCTACAACGAACCAGACAGCAGACAGCACTTGTACACGTACATTCCACGACGCGCCAGCCAGTCGTACTCGTACACCAATCCTTGTGAGTTGTGTGACACGACACGACACGACACACTAGAGCAACAACACGATCGATCGACGCGACTTACAAGCTAGTCGAATTAGGACACACTTATTATTACCTAGATAGAATTACTTAGCCGCTAATAATATCAACACGATGATCCTGCAGCTAGCTACGTACTAGTGGCATGTGCATGCATGCTTGGTTCCATGACCACACCGTACCTACGCGGCGACGAAGCCGGCGGCGCACTCCACGTCGCCGGCGGCGGCGGACTTGTCGTCGCCGACCCTGCCGGCCCTGACGGTCTGCTTGTACGAGCACTTGGTGGCGACGAGCGCGTAGAAGGCCAGGTTGACGGCGCCGATGCACGCCAGCAGCCAGTAGAAGAGGTCCAGCCTGCTGCGGTTGAGGTCCTTGGCGAACCAGCTGGCGCGCCCCACGCGCGAGCTGGCGCGGTCGGCCGCCGTGATCACCAGGCTGCTGAGGAAGCTCCCGGCGCCGATGACGCTGAGGTAGAGACCGATGCCCAGGCTGCGCATGCCGTCGGGGACCTGCTCGTAGAAGTACTCCTGCAGGCCCACCAGCGCGAACCCGTCCGCCACGCCCATCAGCGCGAACTGCGGCACCAGCCACAGCACCGACGGCGGCTGCGCGGCGGACGAGGCCGACAGCAGGCGCCGCCGCTCCACCGCCGCCGCCACGCCCATCCCCGCGATGGCGAACGCCATGCCGATGCCGATGCGCCGAAGGATGCTGATCCCGCGCTCACCTCCCGTGGCGCGCCGCAGGTACGGCACCAGCGCCTTGTCGTAGGCCGCCACCGTGGCGATCATGGCGATCGCGGACAGCGCGAAGATGGACGCCGGCGGGAGCTCGAAGTGCGGGCCCAGGCGCCGGTCCATCACGCTGCCCTGCTTGATGAAGAAGGTGGACACCTGCGCCACCGCCATGCCGAACGGCAGCGTGCACACCCAGATGGGCACCATCGCAAGCACCAGCTTCGTCTCCTCCACCTGCGTCACCGTCGCCAGCCGCCATGGCCCGAAGGCGTCCTCGCCAGCGCCGGGCTCCACTATGGCCGCCCTGTCGAGGAACCTGCAGCACGTACCATACGCCACGCTCAACAACCGGTCCACCGCTCATGCTTCGACTGTATGTTCATTTTATTTGCTTTTCGGAGATCTCTTCAGATTTGTTGGCCCAGGAGCAGCAAAAATGGATGAACTCGGATCACGTCACGAGGCACTAGCGATTGTTGCGTCAATTCTAGGAAACGATCGGCATTTCACCATCGCTTTATGTTTAGCCGATCGATCAATCGTGAAAGGTAAAATAAAGGTCTTTCGATCGGGGAATGGAAAGCAACGTGAGTTCTTTCTTTCTTACCTCAGCTGGTAGGTGTGGCAAAGCAGCCTCTTCTTGCCACTCTGCGCCGGCTTCACCTCGTACAGCTCGGCGGCGTCGGCCGGCAGCGGGAGCCGCCTCTTCCTGAAGGCGGCGACGACGACCTGGAGCAGCGGCGTGAGCGGGCTGCCCTCGGGCACCCTGTAGCGGTAGGACCGGCGGCCGGCGAGGAAGACGGCGAGCGAGGCGGCCATGACGGCGGCGAGCACGACGGTGGCGGCGCCCCATCCGACGCGCTCCTGCGCGTAGACGATGGCGGTGACGCCGAGCAGGACGCCCGAGCAGAGCGCGCAGTTCCACCAGTTGAAGAAGGACATCTTCTGCACCCGCTCCGCCGCGTGGGCCTCGTCGAACTGGTCCGCGCCGAAGCTCTCCAGCGCCGGCTTGTGGCCGCCCGTGCCCACGGACACCAGGTAGATGCCCGCGAAGAAGAGCGCCTCGTGCAGGCGCGGCGAGTGGTCGGGCCTCAGCCGCGGCGCCAGCTGCGCCGTCGCCAGGACCGTCAGACCCTGCCGAGAAAGAGAGAGGAGGGGGAAATGTGAAGCAGCTGCTGCTGTTGGTTGTCTCGTTGCCATGGTGTGATCAGTGCTCACCAGCAGGTAGACGGCGGTGGAGACGACGACAGTTTTGAACCTGCCGAGGTAGCCGTCGGCGAGGAAGCCGCCGAGCAAGGGCATGAGCGTGGTGACGCTCATCCAGTAGTTGGCATTCTTGGCCGCCACCTTCATCTCCTCTTGCAGCACCTTGGTGAGGTAGATCATCAGGCTCGTGGCTATGCCGAAGTAGCTCAGCCTCTCGCTGAACTCAATCACTACATGGCAAAAAGAAGAAGAAGAAGAAACCCATGTTATTAGGAAGAAAACCCCCACGACAACTGATCGCTTCATGAAACTCAATCTAAACAACAACTACTCACAGATGATGAACATCGCGGCCTTCCACGATCCGGTGGTGGCGCGGGAGGGAGACCTCCCGCGGTGATCCACGGAGGAGTCATGCACCCACACCTCGTGGTCATCGGCAACCTCAAACTCTAAGACCATCTTCTCCATCCTAGCAACCAAACGCTCCGACGAAAGACGGCTGAAGGTCTCACTCCCTTTAATTTGCTAGTGAAGAGGAGGGTTTTTGTCTGATCTATCTAGCTAGTAGCTGACCAAATGCAACAGCATTGTTCATGCTGCTCTTGGACTGAGGCTGAGAAGAACTGGGTGTGGTCAGGTCTTTATATAAGATAGATAGATAAGAGGCAGGGGGCGAGAAAGGAGCAGGGAAATGGGAAAGAAAAGGCAGGCGCCGCTCACAGTTGAGGAGAGAGAGAGAGAGAGAGATGTGCACACGAATCGAATCGAGCAAAGGAGAGAGGTGCCTGATGAGCCTGACGGTATGTATTTTTTTCCCCTTCTTTTTTGTTTGGGGAGAAAAATTAAAAGGCGAATCCGTGGAGGGAATTTGTTAATGTGGCAATTGTTGAGTAAGGACTAAAGAGGCAGCACTAGCTCTCACTAATGGATGGAGATCGCAGGCCGGCACTAGCTCACTAATGGATGAAGATCGATTGCAGGAAATCTAGCGTACAAAATCTGTAGTATCTGCAAATTGATATGGATGTGCCCGTAGTATACTACTCTAGCAATATCTCCGATCCTGGTCCTGCTTTGCTGAACTGAAGAAGATATATTTATATATACAAATAAACAAATGGATCGGTCTCCGATTATCGTCCAAGAGATGCATGCCAGGTTCTGACTCTGCATCTCGGCGCAGGCAACGCCTGGTGCTCGATCTGTTGTTCGATGTTGTTGCTGATACTGATAGCGTACGTACGTCTCGCAGATCGACGGTGCGATGCATTCAAGGCCCTCTCCCAGATCGGTTGTTTGTACAAGCGCGTACGTCGCCAATTCAGTTTTTTTCTGGCGCCCGAACCGAATGAAGTCAGAGGTGGAGACGCCAGCCAAGCCACAACAATAACATCCATCGGCAGCAGCCGGGACAGCAGGTCACAGCGTGATGCAGTGCAACCCGGGAAGGGATTCCGGATGGCCGGATCCGGGAGACCGCATGCGTTTGGATCTCTTGGCATTGCCAATTGCTAACGTTGTCATTGCGCAGCTGTTTGTGTTTCCCACGTCTGGGGCGTTTGCGTTTCAGGGCAAGAGCTTTTTGGTGGGTGGTTGAGTTTGAGTTGGGAGCCTTCAAGGCTGATGATTCACTTCCAGTTCCAGGTCTAGGAGTGCATGTACCAGTTAAAGCCCGCCTAGTTTAGAACAGCCCTTCAAGGCTGATGATTCACTTCTAGTTCCAGGACTCTTTTAGTGGGACGGGCAGGGACTTCGACTTTATTCTAAACGGTAAACAATCGGTCATTTTTTTTAACGTTATTAGGCTATTTAGATGGTGTTTAAAAATGAAGTTAAACAGTCTAAATGGCTTTGTATACTGCATGCTTACACATGTAAAAAGATAATTATTCTACCAAATAATTTTTTTGGGAAGAAATCTAAATCCCACTCCACCTCATATACTTATCACGTTAATCAGTTGGGTGCTAGATGTGGTAGCTGTAATTCTCCTATCAATTAAATAGTTAGTTCAATGGTTGTTTTGCTCGTTTAATATGTTTAAACATATTAAACGAGCAAAACAACCATTCATTATGTTTACACGGTTTTTAAACGGTCTAACCGTTTAATTCGCCATTTAAGACCTAAACGACATGGGTGACTTTCTTTTACCATTTAAACATTGTTATATAGACTAAACGGACATTTAGGCGAACAGTGACGGTAGCACAACGTAGCACTAGTGTACCAGAAAGCTAGAGAAAGCCCTCTAAACCTGCCTTCACTAGTTTCTCCTATTTGCTAGTTTAATTTAGGTTGGAGAGAGAAAATAAACCTTTTGCTATAGTGATGCATATTATTGCTACCGTAACTATGTCAGGAGCCAAAGCCGTGCGAGCCGTTGCCAAAGAGGGCCTTAGGGCGTGATTGGTAGCCCTGATGGAGCTGTCCAAAGGGCCATCCGGCACCATGTCATGCACTATCGCTGTGTTTGGTTCGCTGTGCCGAACGAAATCGATGCGCGGGACCGTGCATTTGAGGCCCCTAGTTATAGTTTTCCAAATGGGCCAAGCCCGCTGGGCCGACACGGGCACGGTACGAATTGGCCCGGTACGAAAACGGCCCGGCCCGGCAGCTACCGTGCCCGTGCCTGGGCCGCGATGCCAACACGATGGCACGGCACGGGCACGGCCCGCTTCAACGGCCGGCACGGGGACGGCACGGCCTCGAGCCGTTGGATGGAGCCTCCCCGCCTGGTGACCGTTGGATCTAGGGATCGGGTAGGACGGCTTTATAAGCCAGCCGCCGCTCCTAGCTCCCCACCTTTCCAAACCCTAGCTCATTACGTCCCCGTTCTAGCCGCATGGCCGCATCGAGCTCTCCCAGACTCCCATCGACTGAAACCCTAGCCACTCTCCTCTCTTCTTCCCGCCGTCCGGTGGCTGGTTAAGGCGGCGGTTGCTGGCACGGGCACACGGCACGGCCTTCTACACCACTCTTCCTTCTCCCTGACCGTCGATGTAGCTTTCTCGTCGAGATCTACCACTGTTCGTCTTCATCTCTGTCTCATCGCTCTCATCGACCTCGCCGGAGTCCGGCATCATTGGGGCTCCGCTCTGATGCGTTGAGGTACCAAGGTGTTGGGTCTCCGCGACGTCATCATCGCCATTGTCTCTGGTGCTCCGTCAAGAGAGGTGAGTCGTAACCCTAGATCTGATCGTTTTTGTTTTTCTTCTTCTTGATTTCTTCATGATCTTCTATTAACCCTAGGTGTTCTTGTTATTCTTGGTTTTGGTAGGCATTGGCGTTGAGGGACCGGAGGCCGGCGACGACGAGATGTCGGATGAGCAGGAGGACATCGGTCTCTCCATGACCATCAATGATGAGCTGCGCCTCTGCGGGATGACTGGAGACGACGAGGTTGATGTCGTTGGGGATGCCGAGGAGCTCTTCGGCCGTCGTGCTGCCGAGGAACTCTACGACCGTACTGCTGCTGGCCCATTTCCCGTCGACGACACTGACACCCCCAACACCGGCGGCGCCGTCCACGGCAACGCCGATGCTGATGACGGCTCCAGCAGCAGGCCTAACCGCCCTTCTACCTCAGTATACTGGGAAGATTTCGAGAAGCTCACCAAGAAGGTAAATGGTAAGGATGTCAGGTATGGCGCTCGGTGTCTTCACTGTCGTAAGGAGTATTCTGCGTACTCTAGATTTGGGACTGGCCACCTTCTCCGTCATCAAGAATCTTGCCCTAAGAAGCGTGAGAAATGTCGCATGGCTCAGTCCCACATTACTTTCAATAAGGATGGTACTATGCGTAATTGGGAGTATTCAGCTGAGGTTGCTCGTGTTCAGCTTGTTCGTTTGCTTGCTAGGTTAGATCTTCCCCTCCGTCTTGGGGAAACTGAGGCCTGGGAAGATTACATAAAAACTGCTCATAACCCTAGGTACACAATTGTTTCTAAGCAAACTACAGCTAGAGATCTTTTTAAGTACTTCAATGAAAAGTGTGATCGTTTGATTGATGATTTGAAGAGTAATGTCATTTCATCTGTTGCTATTACCTCTGATATCTGGTCTGGAAATGCAAAAGAAGATTATTTGAGTGTTGTTGGTCATTACATTAATGCTGATTGGCAACTTGAAAAAAGGGTGCTTGGCTTAAGGCTTATTGATGCATCACATAATGCTGATAACATTGCTGAACGTGTTAGTAATGTGCTTAATGATTATGGTATATTGAAGAAGGTTTTTTCTGTTACTTTGGACAATGCCTCTGCTAATACTAAAGCTATGGATAAACTAAAACCTGTACTTAGAGAGTATTTGGGTGCTGATCTGTTTTTGCATCAACGCTGTGCTTGTCATATCATAAACCTGATTGTTAAAGAGACTCTAGTTGCTGTTAGTCCTATGCTATACACCTGCATAGGTATCAAAATGATGAGCATATTAGAACTGTTGTCCAACCTATGATTGAT
Organism: Saccharum hybrid cultivar R570; assembly: GCA_038087645.1. Taxonomy (NCBI): domain Eukaryota; kingdom Viridiplantae; phylum Streptophyta; class Magnoliopsida; order Poales; family Poaceae; genus Saccharum; species Saccharum hybrid cultivar. The sequence continues at coordinate 356,867 of JAQSUU010000044.1, read as the reverse complement.
AAGTACAATAAATATTGGAGAACCATACCTGAACTTTACTGCATTGCATTTATCTTGGATCCAAGAGCTAAAATTAAAGGTTTTAACAAAGTTCTTAGGAAGTTAAATTTGCTTACTGATGCTGATTATTCTAATAAGATGGTGGAAACTAGAATTCTTCTTTTCAAACTGTATCATAAGTATGATGATTTGTATGGCTCTGTTAGGGCGAAAAGGCCTGACCCTCCAAACCTATCTGGTAAGAAAAGAACAGCTTGGGCTGAGATATATGATGATGATGATGATGATGGTTTGCTTGGAGCTGGCTGTTCTTCTCTTCCTCCTAATCTTGATATGTCCAGGACTATTCCTGCTACTACTTTGTTACATGCAGCAAGTTCATCTAACACTGGTTTCTGAACTTTCAGCTTATCTGGACTGTGACACAGTTAGCCAGATGGATGATGACTTCAACATCTTGAACTGGTGGCATCAGCATAAACTAACATATCCAGTTCTTTCTACCCTTGCTAGAGATGTTTTCAGTGTGCCTGTTTCTACAATTTCTTCTGAAGCTACTTTTAGTACCACTGGCAGGATCATTGAAGATCGGCGACGGAGGCTGAACCCTGAAACTGTGGAGGCACTCACATGCATCAAGGACTGGGAAGCTGCGGAGACAAGGCTACAGCATATGGTGGAGGATAAGGAGCTCGAGGAGGCCTTTGAACAACTTTATCTTGATTAGTCATTTATGTAATGGTTCTGTAATCTTAAGACTTTGATGCTTTGGACCTTTGGTTGTGGATGTAATGAACAATTGAACTTATGGAGCTGGTTGTACTCTTTTTTCCTGTCTAGGGTTTCTCACAAGGGTGAGTTTTACCTAGATAGGTTTTTAATGAGGCAGCCATTGCACAGCTCCTTTAATTTGGTATTTTGTTATCTCTGTCTTGTATTTTCTTCTTTGTGATTTCAGTTTCATCATATTTCCAGTTTGTTTTTGAACTGTTCTTTTGATTCTGATCTGTTGAAGTGGTGATCTGGTTTTAGTGCCCAGGCACGGCACTAATCCGCTGGGCTGCCGTGCCCTGTGGCACGGCACGGCACTATCTGAGGGCTTTAGTGTCGTGCCTGGGCCAGAGTGTGGGCACGGTGACACTACACGGCACTGCACGACAGTGACACCGTGCCTGATAGTGTCGTGCTTGATAGTGCCGTGCCGTGTAGTGCTAGTGCCGTGTAGTGCCAGTGCCAGTGCCGCCCGTTTGGAAAACTATACCCCTAGTGCAGGCTCCTAGCGTACGTAGAAATCGGGCTTCCCATGCGAGCCGGGATGGCGTGGTGTGGCGCCGCCACGTGCTCGATCTCTAGCAGCCGCCCACCCTGCTTCGATTCGTTGCACCAGAACCTCGCCCACCACCGCAGCTACCCCATTGACCAACTCATTCCCTTCCCCATGGACTACAACATTGGATTTGAGGAGATCGGGCCGCCATGGCCGCCGCCCCTAAAGCTCAACCCCACAGCCAAACGCTGGCGAGGTTAGAGTGGGGGATTTGAAGGAAGAAGAAGGGGTCTTGGGCGTGCTCTAGGCCTAGGTCTTGGGGCGGGAGTCGTGGTCGCCGCCTCTTCCATGTATGTGGGCATTTACCTTCGTTCTCGCCTCTTCCGTTCCGCTTCCCTCTCTTCCCTGTTGTCTCCCCCTCACGAGGGAACCTCACCAATTCATGCAGGAGGTAGTAGCAACTCCACCCCACCAGCAAACCAAACATGAGCTACTGTATCAAACTCGTATACATCCAGTAAACCAAACAAACCGGCTCCCATCCAGTATCACCGATAAAGTTGCAACCAAATAAACCAGTGCACACTCCCGTCCTGCCTCTCATTAGCCTGAGCCACCCCTCCATCCCGGCTCGCCTACCCCACAACAACCAATCACGCCCTTAATGCACTCTGGCTTCAGTTTTTGGAGTATGCAAATGAGTTCGTGGCGTCGATCGATGCATAAGTAACTGGTGCTCGCTATACACCACATCACTTTTACAATTTCTAGGCAATTTTAGGACGAATGGAATAGATAGAGTATAAACCAATTTTTTCAAAATACTAGTTCTAGAAAAAAAAAGAGATTCTCGTAAAAAAGATCCATATAGGATACTTTCTTCTATTCATGGTTTTTTTTTTGGGTTGGGGGGGCGTAAAACAGGTCTTTTAAGCCCATAGTTTGGTCAATTTTCACAGCTTTGGTAGAGAAGCCCCCTGGTTTCCCAGCTCAGTATCATTCTGTGTTAGTGGGTAATAAAGCTACCTACAAGGCTATTTTAACATGAACGGTCAATCAGAAGTGACCATCGTGTACTCTAATAATAAGCACATTCTTATTCCTGAATATTATCTCCTAGCTAGCCCGTATCTGGGGACTGGGGGAAAAACAATGTAGGTTTAACTGCTTTGTGACAACTAACATGCCACCACCAGAATATTATTTGTGGATGGCATTGGCACTGACCTGACTTTGAATTTTCTTGCAATGGCTGTAATCATTAGAATAAACTTGTGTTTCAATCCGTGCTGTTGCTCTTGCTTTGACAGTATGTGGCTAGCTAGAAGGGCTATAGTATACTATATTTTTGTTTCTAAAAAAATCTGGTCTTATTCTGCTACAACAAATGCAACTGGGCATGCATATCTAACTTTGTATGTAAACAAAACATATCTTTCAGCTAGTACTTTGGGTAGTCTGGCTCTGCCAATAGTTTATTTTTGACAGAAGAGTTTCTCCTGACAGAAGATCGTCATGCCTGCAACACAGAAAATTTGCTAGCAGTTTGTAATAATCAACGAAGAATTCTCACTACGTTTAAGCCTACACCAAAGCTAGCTAATAGTGGTCAGATTTCAAAATGTCTAATCCAGTCAAAGTTGGATGATGGATGGGATTTGCTCCAGCACACCTTGTCGACCGGAAGGAAAGTTGGCTACAAGAGAATGTGGAGGAACTAAGATTGGGCGAAAAGGAGATGAGCACTGGTCTTCATTAGTGCAGCCGTGGAGCACAATCATCTTCAAGATCAGACGATAACTACTTTGATGTGCCATCCGAGACTATCACTCGCGGCTAATAATTACATTGGGCGAAAAGGAGATGAGCACTGGTCTTCATTAGTGCAGCCGTGGAGCACAATCATCTTCAAGATCAGACGATAACTACTTTGATGTGCCATCCGAGACTGTCACTCGCGGCTAATAATTACATCCGCCTCTAAACCAAAATTGTTACATCCACACAAATCACACCACAAATTTGGCATGGGCCTAGTGCCTCATATATATTAGGCAAATTTTGCCGTGGAAGAAAACATATAATTGGTCAGTTCATGCTGCTAACGGTCGGAATTTGCTAGTTCATGGTTCTTTGCCGAGATACGCCGCATCGATTATTTTATTCATTCTCAGATTTCAGGAGAGAGAAGGCTTGAGAAATGTCATCTTTGCCCTTTTGTTCGACCTCCTGCCCTTCCCTTATTATTCGCCGCAAAACACTGCCGCCGCCGATTTGGTGGTTCGTGAGATCCTGACTTTGCCGCCTGGGCCCGTCTCCTCCTCCGGCGAGCTCCCGTGCTGGCCATGCCTGGGCCTACTCAGCCCGCGCCCTCTCCAGGCCTAGCCCTTGCTCGTCGGCGGCCGAGGTCCCCTCATCGTCCACTGCGGATCTCGCCGTCCGGGCCCTTCCTTCGACCGAGCAGGACCCGCGCCGCCTTGTTTTCAGCCCGTGATGCACACGCGCAACACCATGGCCGCAATGGTCTTCTCCCTACGAGGAACTGTGCGTCCCCGCGGCCTGTACGCGTCACGCTGTTGTTTCCCGGCACTCCGCCGCTCTGAACGCACCGCTCGCCGCCTCCCCATCATCCTGAGCACCGCCATCGGGTTCACGTGGAGGTGAGAATCACGTCAAGAAGCGTCGCACCACTTTCTCTCTCCCTTGTTTGCTCTGCTCAGCAAAAGAAGCCGCCGTCGCCATTTTTCCGCCGGCAAGAACCACCTGGACGGACTCGACATTGCTCTGCGGTGGCGGAAACAGAGGGAGAACCAATGGTCTAAGCGTGGGGCGGGTGGTCGGAGGAGTACAGCGATGAATCGCTGGTGGCAGTGTGTCACAGCAAATAATCAGCCAAAGGGCCGGAGGTAGGGCAAACAAGACATTTCCTCAACCTTCTCCCTCCTGAAATTAAAAAACGAATAAAATAATTGACGCGGTGTGTCTCGGTAAAGAACCACGAATTTATAATGGTATCCAACAAATTCTGCCGTTTGCCGTGTGAACTGGCCAATTATATGTTTTTCTAATGTTTCACAGCAAAATTTGCCTATATATTACTCCCTCCGTTTCAAATTATGAGTCGCTTTGACTTCCTCCGATCGAAACAAAGTGATTTATAATTTGGAATGGAGGGAGTATCTTCTACTCCCAGCCCCAGGATAAGCTTGCTAACCACGACCCTGTCACATATGTTCATCATCGATCAGTACATCACATCAATTTTTATACTCTTAGTTTTTAATTGTCCCAGGTTAGCAGCAGTAGTTCTGTAGTTGCATTGCATCAAGCTTGCTGAAAATTAATGTTGGTGGAACCATGCATGCATGCACCTGCATTGCCGAGTGCCGACAACGTCGAGTTGGATTGGATGCAATTGGTGATGGGTCGATGGATGGATGGATTCACTCCACACCTTTGCAGCTCCACTTTGGTTATTTGGCTTTAGTCGTCAGTGCCTGCCTGTGCTCCAACTAACTTATTCCAGCACATGAAACAAACGCTGCAGAAATTTGCACAGCAGGCTCTGTAGTGAGCTGATTAGTGGGTGATGCTTATAATACAGATCTCCAGCAGCCGGCAAGTGCTCCGGGACTCCGGGTACACACCATTTTCCGCAGCACCGGCCCTGCCATGTGGGCCCAGCTGAATTGGCTGTTGCTAGGGCCCACCTGTCAGTGACTGTTCGAAAACCGGTCGGATAACTATGAACACCTCCCTTATTGGGCAAAGTTTCATGGAGAACTTTAAGAGTGATTGATCGGTCCGGGCTTTGTGGGAGCAGGATAATCGGTTGTAGCTATCCGATCACAGTGCACGTTCTTGGTCGATCCCCACATAATGAGCATCACCACAGTCCAAACTGCTGTCAATCCATCATGCTGAAAGGGTACTATATTGGCATTGTGCTTTCAGTAGATCTCGTGAAACTATCAGGCTTTGACCAATGCTGCAAAGCCAGAGGTTAGTGAGGGATGGCATCACTGGCCTGTGGGTAGTGGTGCCAGTCCACGTGTCGACCGTTGGTGCCATCTGATTATTGTCAATTGACATGCATGTGCCTTTGTTAAAAGAGGATTATGTAGCTATGTAATCACTGGTGTCTTTATAGAGCCGTTAGCAGTCATTCTGGGCCTGATGGATTGATTGGAAATTTGGATATGTGCTGGAAATAGTACATGGTTTCTTTCTTTCTTTTGAAGATGCCAATCAGATAAGATTCAGATGTCCTGTATAGCCTGTATTCAAGTTATATTGGTAGGCTTTGTGAGGTTGTCTGATGGAACAGTGGAAAGACAGGCATTTTAGCTATATATATGTTTGATTTTTCAGTAAAATGCAAGAGCATGAGTTTAGCGGCGGTAAATAAGGATTTTCTTCTTATTTGTGCAGGTGATAAAGGTCCCATTTTGACTTCCAAACCGTCCTCACCAAGACACAATAATTCCATTTTGTACCTCAGGCTGTGGAGCATGGAATCACCCAAACCAAAATCTTATGATGGGAGCAAAATGATTAGCTCCAAGTTTAGTGGGCTATCTCCCAGTCAACCCCTGGCCTACACTAACAAAGCTCTGCATCTAGAGTGGAATTGGAATAAAAACTCAGTGGCAGATTGCATTCCAGCCACACGTGAGTATTTTTCTATTACCCTGGACACATAGTGATTTTCTAGCTTGGTCTAGTCTAACCTCTGATGAGGACAAGCATATGGATTGTGGGATGGACCTTCTTTTCCATGACAGGCAAGGTGGCCTACACAAACCCTACTTAATATGATAAATTCAGAGAATCAGAACGTAACCATTTTTAATGGGAGAATGTAAACACTGGAGTTCCAATTTGGCAACAAATGATCCATGACAGGAGCATTAGCACATTTGGGGATCAGGATTTGTGGCAGCCAGTAACGAGGTACCTTGTTGCTCTTGCATCCAACACGCACTGCCTTCTCCGTAGTGCGCTTCACATCAATCCATCATGAAGGGTAATTTTCTATCTGGGTTCAGATAATCAGCAGAATTGTATTTCTATACAATGCCAATTTACTGACTGCTAGTTCGTTTCTCAATCTTTTCTAGCCACGAATAATGTAGTCAGCTCGAGCACACAGAAAAATGTGGAATCCTATGAAGTATCAGATTTAACAAAAGTGAGAAGAAGAGAAAAAAAAATGAACTTAGCGTAGTTTGGTTGTTTAGGTTCCACAGGGTGGTGTATAATGCTCACCAGGGTTCCTTTTTTAAATGTAAGTGACAGGAGCTATGCATTTCGATTAAATAGAAAAGATTTTTTTTACACTATGCCGATATGGGATGCGGTGTAAAAAAAACTACTCCAACACTCAAGGCACTCCTGGAGCAACCTATTGGAACCACCACACCATGGCCAACACAAACAAGAAGACTAGAAATTAGTTAGGATACAAATCCAACTGCCCTCTTCCATTGGGTAATTAATATCATCTTTCACCTTCCAAGCCACTTGCTGATCCGTTTGAAAGTTGTTTTCGAATATGTCTCAGTACACTCGTTATGGGATTTGAGTCTACCACACGTTACACGTGCTCACATTTTTCAGTCAATCTCAGAATCTCTAGAAGATGAGTGTGTCCATGAGTGTTTGCGTCTGTACCGTGTTTAAAGAAAACCAAATGACTCATCCCTGACTAATAGCCACCCCCACCTGCACGAGAGATCACAATCAGGGCCAAAGCTGCCTGCCACTGTAACCAGTGAGAGAGATGCACTGGATTTGATCCTACGAACCAAAGCCAGGCCGGCCGATGTTTCTAGAACGGGCGAACGGGCTGCAATGTATGCTTTGGCCTGCAAAAAAGCATGAAGAAAGCCGGTCAATGACTGTGCACGTTCTTGGCGAGGGGACAGAACACGATTCCTCAAAAACGTTTTGCGTCGCTGGGAATCCCATCGGAAGAGACTCTGCAGTTGACTTGACAAGCGGCCCGCACGATCACATCCTTCGGTGAGCATCTTCACAAGTGTGCTGTGCCTGAAATCTGCTTCAGGCTGAAAAGATTGACTTTTTTTTTTGTGTGGACAGAACATGTTCTTCGTCTTCCTGGGAGCAGCAGCTGCAAATGGAGATAACAAGTTGGTAATGGTAGGGGAAGCAGTGCACTCACACGGCTCACAAGATGCCTTATCTGCTATCTCTGATGGCTCGTTTCATTTCACAGGATTCATCCAGATGATGCCCGTCAGATTTGGCAATACTGTCAGTCTCATCTCTGAAAGACTGGGCATCTGAACAATTTGAACCAGTGCTTGTGGCTGCAGAAAGGGACGCGTTGTCGCGAAATGGATCGGCTGAGAGTGATATATCGGCCGAAACCAACACAACAATTAGCAACGAATTTTGCACTCCCAGCCTATTATCATGGAAGGTTTTTCTGTTTTTTTTTTCAGACGGTTCAAACTTTGCAAGTTGATCTCTGCAGGAAGGACCGGGCATCTGCACAATCTGAAAAGACGTCGACTCGGCAGAGAGCAAACGTTAGGCTGAAGAGGCTGTGTCGTCGCAGTAGCCAGCACGAGTAATGCATGGTTGTCACACTGACAGAGAAGATGCAGTTCCAAAATGCAAGCTGGAAAGAGGTTTATGCCGAAGCTGAGAGCAGAGCAGAGAACTCAATTCTGTCAGAGAATGATACGAGGGCCAAAAGACATGGAGAACAGATGAGCCATTCGGCCTGGAAGAATAGAAATGTGCACGGATGGATAATTATAAATGCATGCAGACGTGATTTTAGTTTCTGGATTTATTTTTTTTCTATAGATCCGGATTGCTTGGCTTTCATTGATAAGTGAGGAGGAAAAAGCTCATTTACAAAGGCCTTGCAAAAATAGCACACAACAGTTTTGTAGGTCAGTTTCCGGATAACAAAGAACAGGTTCGGTTAGGAACACTGAAAGAAAACACAACTGTAGTGAGCCTACCAAACGATGGTGGATCTATCTAACTAAATTTTGGCAAAAGGGACAGGTGATGCAGTCACACTTCACATGGACCTGACACCGGCCAACTAACCTTAGAAGGGTTCTTCTGAGTTTGGTGAGCTGTTTTTTTGGGGGGTTGAGAATGAGCTGACTTCTCAAAGACTAGGCGTCCGAATTATTTCTCCCAATCTTGCAGAAAGCAAAAAACGCTGCAAAGTAGATCGGCTGAGATTGATGTAAGGACGCAAAGACAGAAACAAGGGACTCTGCATGGATTGTCCTTCTCGTCACCAGGAAGGATGAATTCTGGCAGAGTGAGATAAGGATACACATCCAAGGTTGAATAGATCAAAAGTTTAAAATGAGTTTGGGTACTAGCAGAGTTATGCATGGTACAGCACATGACCAGCAGGAGGAAAAAAAATACATGGAGAACAGCTGTTCATCCTGGAAGAACAATAATGTTGAAACATGGATGGATATGCTTCGAATAAAATTTTGGTTTTCTAATAATAATGTGAAAACCTGTCCATTCTAATCTTCTTTGAAGGTTCTTCTGAGAATGCTAGTAAGATGAGCTGATTTGTGAAAAACTGGGCATCTGAATTATCTCTCCCAATCTTTTTTTTAATAAGGATCTCTACCAATCTCTTTTTTTTAATAAGGAGAAAGCGAAAAAAAATGCTAGATCATTGCTAGCCTTATCTTTATTAAGGTTCTCAAGAAAAATATCTCCTTGCAAAGCATAAATTGTCACGAAATGGATTAGATTAGATCATGAGAGTGGTACATATGGATATAAAGCCAGAGACGAACACATCAACAGTTTGGAATGAGGTTGAGGTAATTAGCACATTTTATGCATGGTCACTCATTACTGACAGCGCAGCTTTGCAGTGCAACTGGGGGCTTGTTTAGTTCCCCTCAAAATTCCAAGTTTTTTCACTCTCTCTCCATCACATCAATTTTTAGCCGCTTCCATGGAGTATTAAATATAGGTAAAAAAATAACTAATTACACAATTTAGTTGAAAATCACGAGATGAATCTTTTGAGCCTAGTTGATCTACGATTGGACAATATTTATCAAATAAGACGAAAGTGGTACTATTCATCGGGTTGAAAAAACTTTCCATCTAAACGAGGCCTGGAAAGATGATTTATGCTGAAGCTGACAGAGAAGAACTGATTCTGTCAGAATGGAGCAACATGGAACCACATACTCAAATCATTCAATCATGACGCGTTATGTGAAAAAACCTTGAGTATGGTTCACGTGAGAAGGGAGGGGACCAAACGTTGCAATTAAACAAACAAGATGAACCATCACAAGGGCCAAAACCATGAAGGGCAACATATCAGTTCGTAAGAACAGAATGGCAAACACGGATGGATGTTCTAGCACAGAAACCAAAGTATTCTGATAATACAACGAACTCAAGTAGAAATACAAGAAATATCTGATTTTGTTTTTTCAGCAGAAGACTATTAAAATAGAACAACAGAACATTGAAAGAAAACACGAAGCTGGACTCCACGCAAGTCTGCCAAACATTGGTCTCTACCAAAATTTCGAAACTACACATCATATCTACCTGAGAGGAGAATTTCTTTGCAGAAGTATGAATTGTGATTACAACCCACCAGAGTTACAGGACAAAAGGAGTCACCTACATAACACCTAAAGTGTTGTAAGATCCATGAGATTTTTCTTTTTGCAGCGGCAGCAGCATGTCTGTGTTTGCACCTAGGAAGAGCAGCACCCTCTCTTCGTGTTGGCGGATGAATCTGCAATGTTGATGGTGGTTCCTTGACTTGGAGGTCCACTGCTTGCTGCCTCTTGAGCTGCAAGTGCCTTCTTGCTTATAATTTGATGAATATCAGAGAGGACAGTCTGAAACGCCTTCTCAACATTAAGAGCTTCAAGCGCGGATGTCTCGAGGAAGGATAGTCCTTCCTTCTCTGCTAACGCCTGGCCATCTTCCTCTGCAACCGACCTCAGGTGGTTAAGGTCAGACTTGTTACCAACCATCATAATCACGATGTTGGAGTCTGCATGGTCACGGAGTTCACGAAGCCACCTCTGTATGTTTTCAAACGTCTGCTTCTTAGTGATGTCATAGACTAAAAGTGCACCCACAGCTCCTCTGTAGTAGGCACTTGTGATTGCACGGTACCTCTCTTGCCCAGCAGTATCCCATATCTGAGCTTTGATGGTTTTCCCTTCAATCTGTAATGCAGTTCCAAACTTAATCAGAAAACATAACAGAACGATATTGCTATCCCAGAAACAACTTAGTTTTAAATCACTTGCCAAAAGAAAATACTGAAAATACCTTATACATTGGAATATAAAAAAATTAAATAACATAACAGTAAATCAGTACAAAAGGGAAAACAGAACAATATAATAATACAACCAAACAACCCTCAAACTTTCTTATATATGTATTTAATTAATCAAAGGACATGTCTTCAGAAAACAGGCCATGTTATACATGGATATGGCCTGTTTTTTTAAAGTAACAGGGCAAATCCACAAAATAGTAACAACACAATCATGAACTCAGGATATCCATTATGACACAATTCCTTGTTCAGAAAATTGAAATATTCCTGACCTAGATCCATACACTTACGTGCTCTCAGCAAGTTGCTCATTTTCATACCAGGTCTAACAAACCATCTGTAACCCATGGACCATGGTAAAGGCGATAGTTTCATCTTTTCATGTTTAATTTGCAATCGCAGTCGCAGATGATAAACACAGTGCTTGTGTATGCTTTGTAAATACACGAGACAATGTATCAGTGAACTCGAAAACAATATAAGGCAGAACTACAACTAAAACAGCAGTATAAAAACATTTTTTCAATTAGGATTAAAACCATGTTGGTAAAGTTGAATACAGGAATTTAAATCAATTTTGTAGCATTATTATAGCTTAAAACATTAGAAGACAATCAGCAAACAAGAGCATGCTCGAGCTTGTTATTGGATAATGAGACAAAACAGTCAATTAAAGAGTGACGACGAGTACAGATATTTAAGTGACAGAAAAAACAGACATGCCCAGCAGCAAAGTATGCGCCATTGGATGGAGTTTAAACTGACAGGCTGAGAAACCTCCAAACTGAAGGATACATATCAGCAACATGCATGCAACTCAATATAACCGTCTGCCTGTTTTTTGTTCTTTTGGGTGTTTGTTAGTGGTACCGTTGCACTGTTAACTCGCAATCACTGATTGACTAAGTGTTGTTGTACTAGTTTACTAGCCGGGGACGCAAAAATCTGTACCTCCAACAATAATTAGTTGTTTTCTTCTCCGTGTGTATAAATATGATCCATAGTTCCATACCAAATTTCAGTTTCCACCTATCAACAAAAATCACTCACAGCAACACGGGAACTTTCACAGATCTATATATGCTGATGCTGTGCAGGACACACAACGTCCTTCAGATCATTCCAGCAGACCCACCAAGGCACAATGATTTAGCTATCCCAAATCTCTGCCCATGGGTCCAAGCCGAAACAAACAATCGCCTCTGATCAGAACGCCTCCGGAAGTAGCAGGAACCCACCAAATGCAACAAATATCTCGACTCCCGCATCTAGAGAGAGATTCGAGGGCAGGGAGGGAGTGGGTTTACCTGGAGGGTGCGGGTGGCGAACTCGACGCCGATGGTGGACTTGGACTCGAGGCAGAACTCGTTCCGGGTGAATCGGGAGAGGATGTTGGACTTGCCGACGCCGGAGTCGCCGATGAGCACGATCTTGAAGAGGTAGTCGTACTCGTTGTCCACCCGGTGCGCCATCGCCGGCCGACCACTGCCCGCCGCCGCGGATCCTGCAGCACGTACGCACGCACGCCACCGAGATCCACACAATAAGAATCCGTGGCGACGACGCGCCGCCGCGCGGATCGATCGGGTCGCGGAATGGGGGAGGAGAACCGCGGCGAATCGCGCGTTGCGTACCTCGGATTCGACCGGAGGCTCGTGGCGGGATCGGAGGCCGATGGAGGTGGAGGTGGAGGTGGCGACGATGACGAGAGACAAAAAGAGGGATGCGATGGGAGGATGGAATGGAAACGGGCGGAGGCGGCAGACGTGGGCGTAAACAGCGCGGCAGGGTAGGGGTGGCCGGGTGGGCAAGTGGAAGGGAATAGTTAATTCATAATTTCTCAATCATTGGGGGGCTAAAAGTAAAAATAATCAAGGGCAGTTTTTATAGTCGTCAGTAGGGATGAAAACGGTATGGATATTTTCCGACTGTATTCGAGACCGAATCCGTTTAGAGGGGTTGAGATCTGTCCGCATCCGAGTCCGGATATTCAACATCCGATACCGTATCCGTATCCGAATAATCAAATCGCATATTTATGATGTCGATATCCAATCGTATCATATCCAATATAGATGACACTATCCGTATTCGAATCCGAATCCGGACAGAAATATGAAAACAAATGTAATATCGGTGATATCCGTCCGTATCCGATCCGTTTTCATCGACAGTCGTCAGACAAACAAAAGAGTTCAAACACTTCGTCACTAAAAAAAAATCAATTCTCGCTGTGAGACTGATCAAACTTTTTTAAAAATTGATCAAATCTAATAAAAAAATAACAATATTTATGACTTCATTAAAGACTTGTTTGGACCTATTGGGTTAGCTGGCTAATACGTACGGAGTAGCTGGCTAATACTAACTACTAGCTGTTAGCTGGTTTGGCCCAACTGATATATTGAGATAGTTGTTAGCTAGGTATTTAGCTAACAATTAACTAGACTATTAGTTGGACCCGTTTAGATTGAAGAAGCTAACTATTACCTCTATTGATACGAGCAAGACCTTAGATTTACTATTAAAATATTATTTTCCATAATTAATTAAATAGTATACTTATATAATATCATGAATTTTATTATTCTTATATAGATTTAGTTAAATTACTTGACTTCTTTCAAGCAAAAGTTGCATCTTTTTAGGACCGAGAGAGGAATAAACAATAAGAGGATTTTGATTTTAGTTTAATTTGGAGTTTTGAGTGTATCGAATCTCTCGGGTCTGTGTCTTTGACGCATCTAGTGAAATAAAATAAAATGATTAGGAAAGACGTTCACGCATAAAACATCGTCACGTTTTCTGTCGGCTGAGAATGGTTTCGCAATCTGTGAAAAGATAAAATGATAGACAAATAAATAAATGACTTCTCACATGTTTGCATGTTACGAGCGGTTTTGTACCATTGTACCTGTAATTTTTTTTTTATGTGAGTGGTTGGCAGAATGGTAGCTGACGAGGTCATGCATGCGACTCAAAATCATGTGCCAGTCACAATCCTTTGAAAATAGTACTTTGAACACTGAAATGGTCCAGCTTTCTAGTTGAACTACCTCTTCAACAGTTTGGGTAGATTTGAGCCGTTGTTTGAGGATGTGACCGCGCCCCTTCTTGTGCCTCGTCTGGACGCACCAACGTACAATCTGTGCTGGAAGTGGTACTCCCTCCGTATCGGATTTAGAAGTCGTTTAGGACAACGACATAGTCTCTAAAACACAATTTTGACCTCTTATTTTTATAAAAAAAATTTATAGAAAGTGATATATGTATACTTTTATGAAAGTATTTTTCAAGACAAATCTATTCATATAATTTTTACATTTGCAAACTCAACAACTTAAAAGTTATTGATGATTTATATTTTCAATGTTTGACCCAAACTTTGCCTAAAACGATTTCTAAATTCGATACGGAGGGAGTACTTACTATCTTCGTATAGAAAAAAATTAATTCTAGATGTTAAAGACTCAAGTTTGGCTAAATATACAAATTAAAATATTAATATTTAAAACATGAAATAAATATAATATATGATTCATGGTAAATCTAATTGTGCTTCTTTAGTACAATAAATATTAGTATATTTTATATAAATTTAGTCAAACTTGACATATATTAACATGTTTCTGTTCTAAAACTGCATTATTTTTGGAGATTGCCCTGAAGCCCAACATGAATAACCTGCGAAAATTAGTATGATTGCCCTGAAAGCCGACATGAATAACCTTGAGAAATCATCTTAAAAACTGCAAATTGTATCACTGCATTGGCAGCGCAGCCATAGCCTGCAACCAATACATTCAGCATAAAGAGTTCGTACCATCCTCGTATATTCAGAATGTAAACTAGCGCCTTGTTTAGTTTGCCTCAAAGTTCCAAGTTTTTTCACTCTCTCTCCATCACATCAATTTTTAACCGCTTGCATGGAGTATTAAATGTAGGTAAAAAAATAACTAATTACACAGTTTAGTTGGAAATCACGAGATGAATCTTTTGAGCCTAGTTGGTCCATGATTGGACAATATTTGTCAAATAAGACGAAAGTGGTACTATTCATCGGGTTGAAATTTTCTTCAATCTAAACAAGGGCTAGCTGAGCCCATTGAGGAAAGATAAATTTGCCTATGCAGGCGGTTCATAATACGTACTTCCTCCGTCCTTAAATATAATGTATTCTGTCTATTTTCAGACATAATAAGGGAGAGTGTAATAGACGCATGTACCCCTTACTTACCTTCCTAATGTATTGAAATCTAATTCTTTTCGCATAATTAAAGGCTGAACTCTTAGTCTTTTATACAAAATATGGCAAGTGCATGAATTACTTTCCTTAGACAAAATAATCACGTATTTTATTTAAGTAAACAGTATCTTATTGTTTTCTGAATGCATTATATTTGAGAATAAATTTCAAATGTTAGAATGCACTTTATTTGAGGACGGAGGGAGTAAATCAGAAAGACGAGAAGTGCTCCAACATTCCTCTTTCCAAATATTGCATGGATCTTGATTCATTCCTCTTTCTAAATATTGTATGGATCTTCATTCGTTCCTCTGTATAAATATTGCATGGTTCTTGATTCTTGACCCAACCTAATATTTTTTTTCTTAATTATTTCCAAATTCCGATTTCCGTGGGAGTGGGAGCGGATCAGGGCACCGACGACTACAATATGTTTTCACTCCAAGAACCCAAGCAATGTTATAAAACCTATATTGCTAATGGCCATTGGCCAACAATCATAACTGAGCAAATTTAGACGCTAGGACCCTCTGGTTCAATAACACAAGAAGCTTACACATCTTAAAGAGCATTTTTCTGGAAATTTAGTAATTGAAACCAAATCACTGAACTTGATTTTAGACAAAGGCATTAGAAAACCATGCACTCAGTCCATATAATAATATAAAATACAGGGCCAATGCAAGTCGGACCATAGAATGATCTTGAGATCATATCGGTTGCTAGATGTTGAGCAAGAAGATCCAATGCGATCGTCTGGAGAGCAGCAGACCCAAACACAGGCCGGTTAATTATTATGCTGCTGAACTGTGATGAAAGGCTTCTGATGCCCTACAAGATAACCACGAGTAAAATATTAGGGATTGAGTAACAATAACTTCTATATCATCAGACAAAATCATCCCTTCAAATATTAGGGACCGAATAGCAAAACCAGATCACAAAATAACTCATGCTACCCTATACATAATCAGTTGCCAGAATGATGCCATCTATGCAACCCCCATCATTTAACCATCACGTGAAAAAGCTGTTGTCTTTTCATGCATTACTTTAATTGACAACAAGCTGACAGTAATCGCATTCAGGTGTTCAATTTTGAAAAGCAATGGGCAATGGCATAAAACAGATGGTAAAATTATTCTGTCAGCTAATGGAACATGTTAAAATACTGTAGGAATTTTCCTCTCATATCAATTAAAAATTCAAAGCATGATTAATGCCTTTTTTTAATCGAGCCCTGGGAAACTTGTCTGGACCAGGCAGCCCTCCTAGGCATTCATATCCAGGACCTGGGGTGGATTGACATGCCTGGATGAGTACTCCCAAGCCAGGGTGCCAAATTTTGGCTAGTATAGAAACAATTAGAAATAATCACTGATATATCTACACCATTCAATTTCTATCTGAATAGAATATCTGCTTCTTGGATACTCTAGTAAATCAAACGCACAATGAAGAGAATTTCAGGACTAGATTAATTGGTCTAGCCCAAGTACATTAAGGTCATACAGTATAGAATCAATGATCAAACTTATCCATTTTCTACAAAAGAAATCCAGTGTCGCCTCACCACACGCCTAGGTGTCTGGAAGGGGGCGGGTCACCTCGCCTCGCCCTGCGCCTTCATACCCATGAGTGTCACTAATGATTATAATGTCGTTTTGTACTGTTATTTTTTTTATTCAGTTAAGAACTTGGCATCAATGTGAATTTCTGTGGTACTTGAAACAGAAAGTTAGCTGCTCAGGGTTAACAAGAATAGATAGGTCAGGCTAATTGTATAGTTTTTTTAACCAAATTTTAGTAACAATGACGCCCATTCCTCTAGATGCTATTTTTTCACTGTCAACCACAAACAACTAGAAAGATCTTGGTCATTTTTATTTGTTCCTGCTAAGTGAAAAAGAAAAACTTAATCATTGTTATTAACCTTAACAACGAAATAGGTTTGCACTGCTCATTTAATCCCGCTTTTACTCCTGTTTAAACTAGTAAACCAGCTGAATACTCTGATTTTCCAACACTTTTAAGAGCTATCCGTCATAATGTGGTTAGAGTTGCACCCTCCATTTTGTTACATGGAGAACTAAGGAAAGAATTATAATAACCTACCAGGAAAAAGAAGTAGCAGAAAAAATTGGACCAATGTCTGATATAATATAAAGCGCTCAACACAGAAATGCAGTACAAATTAAAAGCAACCACAAACTCTTCACTGCTTCTTCATTATAAGCAGAACTAAGCTATTTCATTGTGCTAGAATGTTGGATCAGAAACAAGCATATAAATTTGGTATATTGACAGCCCCTCAGCGCGCACTGACTTGTTGGGGCATTGCATCAAACGCTTCAAGGGCAAACAAGCAAAATGGAAAACCTGACCGCAACAGGACGATCGGGACTCGAGGAGCTTACCAGAGGCTACTGGGAAGTGGCAGCGGCACCCTCCGCGGCGGCTGCTGCCGGCTTCGGAGTCGGCGGCGGCGGGCGGTGGGAGACGACGAGCGGGGGTCTGAGCGCGCGTCTCTCCGCCTCGGCCTGCTTCCGCGCGTTGTACATCTCCTCGGTCTCGACGGCGACGAGGCGCTTCACCTGGGTGAGCATCCCGAGGAGTGACGGCGTGGTGCGGTGCTCGACGGTGCGGTGGCAGCGGCGGAGGCGCATGGCCTCGAGCGTGCGGCGGTGGAGGCGCCGTGTCCCCGGGAGGCCCCGCACCAGCGTGATGTACAGCCGGGGACTCCACGCCACCGGCACACGCGACTTGAACGCATTGAACGCGCTCCCGCTCATCTCCGCGCCCCCTCTTCCGGTGATCTGCTTTCGCTCGTGGCGTGGAGGAGGCTGCGGCGGCCGGGAAGCCTAAACCTAGGCGAGGACGGCCGGGGGCGTGCGATCTGAAAGGGTTGGGCCGGTTGGCTCCGAGGTCCACCAGCTTGAACCTTGAATGCGATCATCATATGGGCCAAGAGGGCCGACGTAGAGGGCTATCGGCCTGTTTGGTTGAGAGCACTCTCGGAGAACATGGTATGGCCACAATTTTGCCATTGCTTGTTTCATTTCCCTCAAAAAAAAAAAACTGTGGCTTGTTTCATCATTGATGTTCATTTTTTTTATATAAGTGTTTGGTCATTGATGTAACTTGACTTGCCACAATTTGAGTTTAATTTTGTACTACGCACACAGCTAAATTTTTACATACACCATTATGAATGGAGGTGCAAAATCAATTTGTACATGCCTAGTACAAATTGATACAATAAGATGTGCAATTTGCGACTGGCTAACCTGTAGGATGATGCAGGACAAGACACTAGTTATATAGAAATTATGATGTGACAGTACCGGCCTAAAGAACTGTGAGCTGGCAGTCCATCGTCCTATACCCGACATACTCGATCTCTTCTGAGGGTGTGTTCAGATCGCAAAATATTTTGGGTAAAGTTCCTGTAGCACTTTCGTTGTTATTTGACAAAATTTATCCAATCATAGACTAACTAGGCTCAAAAGATTCATCTCGACATTTACAGACAAACTGTGCGATTAGTTATTTTTTTACCTACATTTAATACTTCATGCATGCGTCCAAAGATTCGATGTGACGGTTACTATGCAAAATATTTTGGGTGTTTTTGGATCTAAACGTGGCCTGATTCTGGAAATTAATAGCAAATGCTCAGTATCAGTATCTCACTGCAAATCTGCAACGATTGCACATGCACTAGCGTTAGTTTACTCTGAAATAGCACTGGAGTTTAATCTACAGAAGGAGGGGTACTGGAGCAGTTCTCTTTTCATTTTATCGATGTATCCGAGAACCCAACCCAATTTACATCAAAAAAAGCAAGCAATTTCTCCACTCCTTCTGATTAGTTTACGTCGAGCTCTACAAGATTCAGAACTCAAGGGGTGGTACAACAGAAGTAGGAGAAACAGCCGCTTGGGCGTGGCATTGCCAGAATCACAATTCACAACAACCTAACCGAACAGCATTCTCCGTTTTCAGTTACCAGCAGCAGGATCAGAAGGATGGGAAGAACTTGTTAAGGTTGAATGGGAGGGAGTAGAACTCCTCGCTGCGCGGGTCAGTCTTGAAGGACCTGAACCTGTCCCAGAAATGGTGCCCCCGGTCCTTCCTCACGGTGCCGTCTCGCCTGTGCAGGGTGTTGTCCAGAAAATACGCCACAGCCCCGGCAACAAACGCTTTTGAGGAGAATACCACGTTGATCATATCATTGAACTGGACAGAGAACAGGGAAAAGCATCTCTTAGTTTGCAGCAATTCAGCGTGTCAAAGCACTAAAACTAACTAGAAGGTGATTTCAGAAGTATCCAGAATACAATGTCACAGAACCATGATGTCTATAAGCACTATAAACTTTAAACCATGATGCAATAATATCAGACGCTACTGTGCAAGGTGGCATGCCAAATGAGCATTTGTGAGAACCGGAAGTATAGAATTATCTGTGTCAACAATATGCTCTTATTGTATAAAGACTGAAATGTGTTTCGAACTGGATCTTACCCATCTTGCATGGGTGTGTACCGGACCAAAGCCTGCAACGGAAGTGTATTCATTGAAATACTGTGGCACCGACAAACCCATAAACAAAGAGAACCCCAGGATGAATTTTGTTCGGAAGCTATTCAGGTTGCAGAACTGTAGGAACCCAACACCTGCCATACCTGTTTATACAGGAGAACACATAGCTTTTTCATAATTCAACAATTCTATATAGAAAAGATACAAAGTTTAGAAATTTGTTTCGTATTACGTACCAACATATGCGAAGAGAAGACAATATATAGCTGCGATAATTGGGCCAGGAATTGATGCAAAAACAGCTCCAAATTTCCCTACAAAGGCATCACAAAATCATTACCGTTACAGACAGCTGATTATCATTAGAAGTGCAGGAGCATAGTATGAATTGCTCAATTGTATCTGTCCAGATAACAAGCTTAAACAATCCAGCCTTAAAGTTAACCTTAGCTACTTAACACAAAGTATTACAGCCGAAAGTTGTTGAATACATGGTCACATAAAAGCATGAGCCTTACCAAGGATCGAGAAAAATATCATAAATCCAGCAGAAATCTGCACAACACGTCTACTACCAACGCGTGTCAAACCGAGCAGCCCAGCATTTTCGCTGTTCCATAACAATATTCAAAATCAGACAAATGTTGAATAGTATTCAGATCACATGATCACACTATAAAAAGTACTTGCAGCAGTCATCTAGTATCTACTTACATAGATACAGAGGTTCCATTAGCTGTTCCAAATAAGCCACCCAGCAAAATGCCGACTCCCTGGAATGGCACATAGACAAATTACTTGGATAAGGCAGTTATAGATGCTCAGATGTCATTCAAAATTTTCAGATACACCCCAACTGCAAACAAAGGAATTTGGACATACCTGCCACCCAATGCCACGACTCATGACGGAAGGAGGGCATGGTGTTGCACTGGCATACCGTGAAACGGCAATAAATGCACCAGTGGACTGCATCATGCAATAAGGAGTATTAGCTTGAAGATGATAACAAAGCCTGAATCTAGGATAACAAAGCTGCAGAAATATCATGTGTTTATATCCAAATAACATACCTCCACAAGAGCAACAAAAGAAGCTGCCATCATAGCAAAAGCTTCACCAGCATCAAAGGTTGGTGCTCCCCACTGAAATGGATAGGGTACACTTATCCTGCAAATTTAAATCAATAATCTATCAATCTAGTAGCCAAGTAGGCTCTTTGCAGAATGTTACATTCTGAATAAGTACACAAAACATACAAAGCTCTGCCTCTTAGGTAGGGAAAGAACATGGAAAAAGACGCATTATATTACCATGGAGCGCCCCCAACAAGCCCAGATCGATCAGTGCGGCAGTGGAATTGGGTTTTCGGAGCAGCATTCTTATAGGCACCGCCAACCGTCAGGAAGAAGGCATAAAGCCAGATGAGGGCAATGGACATTATGACAGCAAACCGTTCAAAGGCAGTGCTCAGCAAGGGGACCAGATGTGGTACGTACTGCAAAAGAGAGACAGAAATTGCACATTGTTCTCAAGGATCCAGCAACCGTTTTGGTTGAAATCACACAACAGGAATTCCTGATGCATCCTACTACCTGAGAAAGTGCCACCAGCAGTAAAATCTGTGGAAGACCAATCTCTACACATTTGGCAACCTGCAGGGTAAAATAAATTCATGTTACTATCTCACTGTTGCTAAATACATCGTGCAGGTATAATATAGGGAACATGTAGTACTACATGTAGAAAGACATACACTTGGAAACCCCAGTTCATAGAGCCCGAATCCGACGAGGGCGACCAAGGGGGCAGCAGACAGCGGGCTCAGCAGCCTGCAACAGGAGTTAGCACAGACACATGGGATCAGAGGAGGTACACTGGGACCTGAACACACCAGGGGGGCGAGAGCAGGAGACTAACCTGACGACAATGCGCCAAAGGCCACTGAAGCCCATGATGATTTGGAGGGTGGAGGCCACAATGAGCGCGCCTTGCGTCCCCCGCATGATGCGCACGAATTTCTGCAACCACAGGTGCAGCAAAGAGATGAACCTCTGTTGGAACTGGAACCGGGCAGGACAGGAAGGCGAGGAGGCGCACCTCGTGAGGATCGGCAATGCCGTTGTAGCGGCCGGCGAGGATGATGGAGATGGTGGGCGCGACGAAGGTGTAGGAGGCCCCCATGACGGCGGGGAGGCGCGTGCCGAGGAAGCTCTGGATCAGCGTGTTGATCCCGGCCACGAACAGCAGCGTCTGCACCACCCGCGCCTTCTCCTCCTGCGCGAGCTTTCTTGTCAGGCTCCGGAGCGCCGCGCGCCGCGCACCGGGCACCGGCGGCGGACACATATAGAAGAAAGACAGTGAGAGAGAGTCGGGAAGGAACGTACATTGCCGCCGCCCATCTGGGGGACGAGCGCGGTGGGGATGATGACGGTGGTGCCGAGCATGACGAGGTAGTGCTGGAAGCCGAGGAGGACGGCCTCCGCTGCATTGCAAACAAGGGAGACGGCGTCAGTCGTGAGCCCTGGAGAGAGATCCAAGAAGCAACGCGCGCAGGCGGCGGCGGCGAGGACGGGGGGAAGGAAGGAAGAGAGGAAGGGCGTACGCCATGGGGGCGGGCTGGTGAGGCAGTAGGATACGGAGGGCAGCTGGTCCCTGACGGCGTGTGGCTGCAGCTCCTCCTGCTTCGGCGCCGGCGCCGGCGCCGCCATCTCAGGAGGTGTAGTACGTTTGTTTGCTGTTCTTGTTGCTTCTTCTCCCTCCTCTCTGTCTCTCCCAAGCTTTCCGTGGGACGCGAACGGGAACGAGGGAGCTAGCGGGGACTGAGCCGCAGGGGAGCGAGCGTGAGGACAGAGGAGTGCGGTGCGAGCTGAGCTGCCGGGGGCGGTCTCCCCTCGTGGGGTGGTGCGGTGCGGCCTGCGTCGTGGCTCGTGGCAGGCGCAGGCACGAGGGGAGCGAGTGTGAGCACTGATGTGATGACTCCGCGGTGACTCACGCACGCAGCGGCTACCACTGCCACTGCCACTGCCAGTCTGCCACTGCCACGCACATCCAACGGCAACGGCTCCCCCGCGGCCGAGTCCGTCCGAGCAGTAAAATATTCCCACGGCCGAGCACAGCAGAGGTGCCCGCGTCAAACCACCCCGTCGCCTCGTCGTCGTCCTGCCCTCTCCACACCAGTTTTACGGCGGCCGCCGGGGGTACTGGGTAGAGCTCTGCATGCACAGCGCGGTGGTTGCCTTGCCTCCGGCCTCCGCGTAGGTGCCGAGTTATTACGGCCATAATTCCCACGCGGCCTCGCCTGTCGTGTCGTCCTCCCCGCGCCGTGCGGTACGTTCAACAAAAACACCCCGCACCACAGCACAGGCCGCAGCAGCGTCCGAACTCGCTCGCACACGCACGCCGGTTTTACCAGTTTTGTTGTGTTTCTTGCGGGCGGCGCGGTGCCGGTGGTGAGTGCATGTTGCTGTTTTCAGAAGCACAGTCATACGCCTGCTGCATGCAGATGCAGGTGTCCGTCCTCCTGCCGTTTCTCCCAACTGCAGCTGCAAGGAAATGGAGATGGGTGCCTTTTGCCATGTTTGAATGCTTGATTGCATGTGGGCATGTGGCCATCTGCCAAGAAATGAGGAAGATGCTTGGTATACGGTACAACCTATTGTTTTTATACGCACAATATACACTGAAGAATTAGTTAACTACCGTTCAGTCATTATTCAGGCTAATCGGTCTATTAAACAAGTTAAATGTCGAATTAAACTGAACGAAACAATATACATAAGTGTAGCATATACACGGTGTTTGATAAAGCGGTGAACAATGCTAAATTTAGATTCTCAGGTCTAAAGTTTTAGTTGACTAAAATTTAGACCACTTTAACTTATTTGTGTGGTCTAAAGTTTTATGAAATGGTCTAAACTTTTAGACCCCTGTTTAAAAGATCGAGAGCTAAAGTTGTCTAAAGTTTAATGACTAAACTTTAATTTTCTTCACTTCTACTTGTACGCATGGGTCAGGTCATTTCTCATATGTGGTGGGGCTGTGGTTATTAGTTAAGAGCGGGGCCGGGAGGCGGAGGGCCCCACACGCAGACCTGGACAGGGGAACCCGTGCAGCAAACGAGTGAGGTCGAGCTGAGCAGAGTGGCCAGGTCTTGCAAAAAGCAAGGCGAAAGTTGCAAGGAAAGGATCTGGGGAGCCTCCTCCTCGTGTTTCTTTCGGTCTCTCCCTTGTTTATTCCACAGATCCTGAGGGTGGAGGAGCCGTGGAGGTCCGGAGGAGATTGGATCCATGCATTGCAACCATCTCAGCAGCAAAGAATCAAACCGACCGACGGGGATATTACTATCATATTCCTTACGCATGAACGTTAGTTTAAAGACGAGGTCATGGATGTGCAGGGAACAAATTACTGCAGGCTTACTACGTAGTAAATTCGTGCTAACCCTGCAAGCACTGTGCAGGGATTTAAGATTTGGCAGGGCGGTGGTCAGCAGAGAATCAAGACGTTGGCTCCTGCAAAACTGCAAACGCCAATCCAGCCCTCTGTCTTTTCTCTGGCTTCTCGCTTCTTTCGGTGATGCATGCATTATGAATGGAGGGAATCAGGATTATGCAAACGGAGTACTACTTTATTAGTGCTTTCCCCCACCCAACGTCTCTCTGAGCCTCTAATGTAATCAACCTTTTCTTATTCATCATGGGCTCATGGGGGAGTGTTTTGTACGGGGCTCATGATGTAGTAATATAATAATAACAGCTGGGGGCCCTTTGCTTCACTTTTCCTTTTTTTTTCTGAACCCTTTTCTGGAAGCCCATATCAAATCAGGCTACAACAATGAGAAAAACAATGGCGGGTTCTTTATTCAACCATCGAGTTGTTAACCCCTCCTCCGCCCAGTAAGGACTTGTTTGGATGCATATGTATCCACTTCAATCCATATGTGTTGAAGTGGATATACATGTGAATTGAGATGAATATATGTGCATCCAAACAAGACTCAAAAAGAGATATTACAGAATCTCTAGGACGGAGGTAGTAGAGTTTGATCTCCAGACATTTCATTTGAGTCCAGTTTTGCCTTTGGTGTGATGTTGCACATGTCAAGTCAACCAAGTGAGCGTCCATACGAATCAAGTGCTAGAGCGATCCAGAATTCACTAGCATAGAAAATTGAGTGATCGAGGAATTAAACCATGATGTACTTGTTTATTTTGCGCGATCTCCATGCGCATTGAACTATATACGTTGAATGCATGGAAGAAACCAATAAGGTGAAAAGAGTCAATGCATGTCTATTGACTCAACACGCGGTACCCATTGCTAACTAGGCAAGCCACATAGGAGCACCGGGTAGATTGAGCCCAGAAGAAAAGATCAGCGACTAGATTAGTCATTGTGATAGTTGATGAAGGGCAAATTTGAGCCTCTAATGTAAGTTGGAGTATCAAGTCAGCTATCCCACCAAAACGAATATTGTTGTTCAAGGCAAAGCACTATTGTAAATGGACTCCAATTTGTCATGCAATGTAAGGCAAAGCTCCATTGTAAATGAAGTCCAGTTCGTCACGCACATGCTATCCGGCAGTCCGGCATTTTATGAAGTGTCTCCAGGTCCATAAACACATTACCGTCTACATAAATAAACTTGCTAAAATGTGACATGTAGGTTCAAAATGTCCAAAATGCGCTATGATTTTGACTTATTATTCGGTAGGAACAAGGCGACATATGCGATACCGCAAAATCAAGCAGCATACTGCATACTACTTCATAGATAATACACGGGCCGCAACAAAAAGCAAGCTCGGCCAGTCATCCAAAACATCACAAAATGCTTGCGCATCCCCCCTCACCCTGTACAAAACTTCATCTGATTATTTACAGCCGCATAGGGAACCCTAGCTGATAAAATGCTCTCATGTACAGCTGAAAAAACCAGCAGAGCTTACTAGCTGTGACAAGAAACAAACTAATGTACATGATCTCTCCACTTATTTTGCAATTTAACTACACAGACGTGTGTACACTTATTTCCCATGTTTCTTTCTCTTTGCAACAATTCTCTTGGTATAGAAAATCCATCCTAGAACATAAGACAATGTTCTCCATCCTCTATATGCCGCCTTAGGCTTTGAGATGGTCGCAATGAAGCCTTTTAGTGCAGCTCCAAGATCTTGTGTGTCAAAGGATATGCTGGGATCTACACTGCTGTAATAGCTTTCACTGAATGGGGGATGGGCGGTGCAGTCATTGTATACCAAAGAGTTGGAGAACTTATCCAGTGACTGAGATTCTTGGGGTACTTCATGGCCCCCAACTGGGGGCAACACTGACTGAAATTGATTAGCATTGGTTTCTTCGGTCTCCAATACACAAGGGTCTAAAGCACTTGATGGCTCCATTGAGAAAATGTCAGGTGATGGTATGGTCGAATGGCTCAAACTAAATTCATCAGTAGAAACTTGCGTGGGAAACTGGTTATATTGATTTTCACGCAAAGATGGAGATCTCATATTGAATGGCTGTGAAGGGTTCTCCACAAGCGTTTCATTGTCACATGTAAAGACATCCTTCCAGTGTTCATATGCTTGCTTCACTGCTGCACGTGCTTCAGCCTGAAAATAGCAAACGTGTAAAAACAGATGGTCCAGATCAGAAAGGGTGGAGGTATAGGGAAAATGGATGAACTTGTTAAAAGGAAACTTAGAAAGCGATGCAACATGGTTACCTTCTCCTTTTCTGTAAGGTCATCAACAGAAACATATTTATCAGATATTAAACCTCTTACTTCTCCAACTACATTGAATACAACACCAGCTTTGTTTAGACTGTCAGGATAGTAGTGATGCACTTTGTCAGTTAGAACACATGTTTTTGCATGTTCCACAGTGGCCTCCCACATCTTTGCTGACATGCCACCACCTAATATCTGCATGATTTGGACATAAAGCAGGGTTAGTAATACACATCTTTGCTGAACTGCAACTACCATAGGCAACAATATGCAGAACATCAGAAGAACAACATGAGACAAGAAAAATACCTTTCGAAGCCTAGAAGCATCAAGATTTAATAAGGTGAGAAAATCTTTGACAGTGCAAATGCTCTCCCTATTCAAACGCTTGTGAAAAACACCTTCCTTGCCAATTTTCTCCAGGCGCCAGACTTCATCTTCAAGAAATGGTGGGTGGTGCTTCTTGTACACTGGTCAATAGGAGATAATCAATTAAATTATATACCATTTTGGGCAATGGAGAAATAGCATGTCTCATCATTCAATTAGAGAGGTAGATCAGTAGGATATCAAAACCCCTCACTTAAGGAAACATACTACAAAACTAAGTCTAGAGGGGGGGAAATGAGACCAGCCTAGGAGGAACTAGGCGGTTCTTCATTAAGAAGAAAATAGCCACCCAAATTTGAGTTCAAGAGGATTCAAACCTTGGTGGTTGGGATACTAGATGCATGACCACACCTTCCACCCCAACTAGTCTTCCATAACTAAGTCTAGACTCTAGAGGACAACAAGGAGTTCATTTATAGTTTTCATCTAATTGTTGAATTAAGTGCCACTACGCCAAATCGTTCGTGAGCCTAGAATGAACCTAGCAGAGCAAGAAGCCAAGAAAGTAAAAGGATAGCTTGGGCATTGAAATTTTAAAAATCCAATCATAAACTCACATTCTCCTCGATGATCCTTAACCACAAATGATTCAGTTTTTGCTTCCCGTACTCTTACACCATTGAAACAACCATCCTCAGTTCTTGCACCCAGCTTGAACTTTCGGCTCCGTGTCCAGCTGGAGTTATCTGTGAAAGAAAGTTCCCCTACTGTTCCAATGCCATCAACAAGGGCAATGAATACATCCCCAGAAATCAAGGGCCTTTTGCCTTCTCTTTCTTTAACAATGTTATTGTTAAATTCCTGAGCTGTCCAGTCATCATCTTCTCCACTTTCAAAATCCCCCTCCAGAACTACAATCTCAACCTTTATCTGGAACTCCTTGCCTGGTGCTACAATTTGTCTTGTCAAAGTGTCGACTAGAGCAATAGTTATACTTAAGGAGCCCTCTCCTTCAATCTTGGATCCAGTAAATATTGGAAGAGAAAGTCTAGTCATGAACTGCAGCTGCAAATTCTTTGACACACATGGAACATTGTCTGTGACACTTCTAATGAAAAATAAGAAATAAACTCATTAGAGATACAGGAACAATAACAAATCGTTGGTGGTTGTCAAAAGCAGTGTTAAAACTTCATACCTTGCCATCATAGAGGCATGATTTGCAAAAGCCGACTCAATTTCTTCTTTTACCTAGAAATGAATAAACTATCAAAACCGTTGGTAGCAGTAGATGGCTAAAACAAACAAATGGTGGTTCAAGGCGAACCTATGCTGTAGTCCACTGTAAAACTATCACTGAACTGGAATGGCTGGACACAGAATGAAAACAGGGACACGAAGCTTTATGTTGTAGGGTTGGAATCATTCTGGACACAACCATGAGAGCAAGCCTATACAGCTATTAATACGATACAGATAAAAGCCTAGCATCTCAAGGAGTAGTTTGGGAGGTAAAGAAGAACTTGCTGTTGTGATCTATATAGAAACCTAAAGCATGTTAATTCTTATCCAATGTGAAGGTTTGTAGGGCTCCAATAAATTAAGTTGGAAATGGTTGGGCAACTTAAGCATGTTTGCAACTTCTGAATTCGTCAACTGATTGAATGACCCAAAATCAAGACGAGAGTGTCATCAACAACAGATACAGATGGGATTGCAACAGTACTATGTATCGTCAATGCAACCAACAGAAGGAAAGATTAACAACCTAGAGGGCACACATCATACCAACTATTCAATCCTAAGAATTTTCATTCAACGCACAGAAGCGAGAAATTGGCCACGTAGTAAACAAACAGTAATAAAAAAGACAAAAGGCGGTCTCACCACTCTCCTGATGAGGGGCTCGAGCGCAATTAAAAACTTCTCGATGTTGGTGTTCCGCATCACCTCCGTGATCACACTGCAAGGGGAACAATCCAAGTCACCACGGCATCGAGTCAGAGAGCGCCGCGCACGAATCGGCGCGACCCAATCGAGAGCGCGAGGGGAGGGCGAACTCACTCGCGAAGGGCGATCCTCTGCCGCTTCGGCTCGCCGGGCCGCTGGGGCAGGGAGGAGGACGATGAGCTCCCACCGGCCTCGCCTCCTCCACCGCTGGCGCGCCGGGGCCCGTCGCCCTCATCCGGCTGCCTCTTCTGCGACATCTCCGACAGCCACGCCACGCCTTGGCCTCGATCGATCGCCGCCGCTTGGTTCGATCGGCTCGCCCACACCGCGTCGCAACCGCGGCTTGACCTACCTCCGCGCCGTACAAGAGGCGCACCACGCGTTCGCTTCCATGGACACGTTTTTTTTTTTTCTTTCCCCTCTAGAAAATGACTGACCTGAGGCTGCGCTGGTGGGCCATCGGGGGCGGTCCGGCACAGGACAGGTCCACTCGGAGGCAGGCCGGCTTTCTTTAACAGCCTAGTCGTAGTAGTGGTTTACTTGATTGATCGATTCGAATATGGGCTCGTTTAGATGCAGCCCAAATTGCAAAAAAAACTAACATTTGGAATTTGGAATCTAAACACCCCGGTGCAAAAAATTTCGGCCTGCACGGTGCAAATTTGGCCCGGCCCAATGATTGCCTCGGCCTGCGTGCATCCCTATACCCTGACCCCGGCCCCGTGACCCCGTCCGCGCGGTCCTCAGTCCTCACCCATCCATTGTCCGGCGTCTCCCTCTCCCTCCCCAAACCCTACGCCGCTCGCGGCCGCCGCCGCTCTCCACATCCGCCGCCGCCGCTGTCAGTCTCCCCCGCCGGCGGTGAGTCCGCCCCTCCAGCCCACCCCGTCCCCGAGCCCCTCACCCTACGCCGCTGTCCTCCGCCGTCTCCCTCTCCCTCCCGAAACCCTAGGCCGATCTCGGCCCGCCGCCTGTCGCCATCTCCCCCGCCGCTCTCGGACTCCAGCTCCGCCGCTCACCCCTCCACCAGATCCAGCCCGGCCACGTCCAGATCGACCCTTCCTTTGTCCAGATCCCGTGTCCTCGACCTCGTCGTCGGTGATGGACGGGTACCACGGCGGCGCGAATGAAGACGGCTACCTCAACGACGCCTCCGGCTACGACGGCGACGAAACCAGGGACTTCCTGTCCCAGGCACCGGCGTACGCCGGATCCGGGGGCCCCACCGGATTCCGCAACGACTCCGGCGACGTCTTCGGCTACGGCGTCGGCAGCAACGGGCCCTCCCTAAGCCACCTGGGGTTCAGTGACCTGGACCTCAACGCGACCCAATCGTGGCCGGACTTGGCTCGGTACCAGGAGATCCTCCAGTCGCCGGCGGAAGATGGCGGCAGTGGCAGCGCTCAGGGCCCCCCTCCCGTGCGCGTGCCATCCCGCGCCGGCAGGGGTTCCCTCGGCCTACGACCTCCTCGCCGCCGCGTGCCTCCCCTGGGGCCTCATGGTGATGAGGCAGGCGGCTCGGCTGGCGGTTCCAGGAGGGCCGGTGTTCGTCGCAGCCTAGTCCAGCCCGCCGCCGCCGACGAGGAAGTCCCTCCGACTAATGTCCCGGTACGTTATTACAGTTTATACTCTTACAGCTCTCATCTTCTACCTTATTTTCGGTAAGTACTGTGATGTTGAGCTATGGAAAGGGCTGAATAATAGTTGGTTCACTGTTGAGCACTGCTAAGTATGGCCTACAATAAAATACTGTGATGTCTTAATAACATTCTTGTTACTTGCTAAGTATAGGTTTTAGAAAGGATGTATTCTTTTTAGATAGGATGTAGTATTTTGGAATACTGCTGGAAAGAAATACTGCTGGAATAGGTCTAACAACATACTGCTCCAATATGTTTTGCATAGTCTACAAACCATCATACCTTGCTAGGCTTGTGTGGCAGTGACTGGTGACGGTCATGATGACATGTGCCATTCTGTTTCCTTAGCTTATCATTTCAGTGACCGTGTGCGAATTTTGTTTGTATTGGTCTAAGGAAACTGCTAGTAATATAAATCTTGTTTTCTATCAAAGTTGATCTTGTTTGGTCTATTGATATATATGTATCAAAGTTTATATTTTTAAATATATCTATTAATATATTCAATGTTTAGTCTATTGTCCTGGACCCTATCTGATATGACACCATTTGGTCAGCAAGCATTTGGTCAGCAAGCAGGA
Source organism: Saccharum hybrid cultivar R570 (assembly GCA_038087645.1). Taxonomy (NCBI): domain Eukaryota; kingdom Viridiplantae; phylum Streptophyta; class Magnoliopsida; order Poales; family Poaceae; genus Saccharum; species Saccharum hybrid cultivar. Next base: position 326,226 of record JAQSUU010000044.1, on the reverse strand, counting down.
GCACAGTCTTCATATAAAACTGCCTAGCCTTTGGTTCGATCATCTGCTTGCTATGTAGTCCACTAATGATTGCTTGTAGGCAAACAACCTGTCATGCTTACAAATTCCTACATACCAGCATATCCAACAGAAAGCTGCAACTAACTCCATTGTTTACGTATGCCATGTGTTGTTGTTTCTTTATGCATCATTTCAGAATACCCTTAGCAGGGCCCAGTGGAGTCCTCAAAACACCAGGACTTTCTGTCAACTGTACGTTGACGAGATTGACAAGGGGAACTGCCCTAGGGGTCAGATGTCGAAGTGGGGTTGGAAAAATCTGACAGAGGGTTACTTCAAAGCGACAGAATTAGTTCATGACAACATCATATTTGGGAGTAGGGTCCGCCAGCTAAAGAAGGAATGGAATGACCTACGGAAGCTCTATCACAAGGAGACAGGCTTGGGACGCAATGCAGATGGCTCCATAAGTGCTTCAGCTGAATGGTGGAGAACCAACGACAAGGTACAACCTAATTATGTTTTCTAATTATGTTGTGATTACCTATTTATTTGTTCTACTCATGTCTTCTAAACATGTTGTTTTGTAATTGTTGTTTTGTAGGACAACAAGCTTAAGGGTCCACTGCCGGACTACATGGACCTTTTAGAGCGCATGTTCCTTGGCGTTGCAGTGACAGGGGAAACCGCTTATGCTCCTAGCCGCAGGAATGCACCAGTGCATGTGAGCAGTGATGATGACGAAGCCGTCCATACCCCTCAGAGCACTGGAAGCAAGAGAAGCTACAGCAGCCTCAGCACCCGCAGCACTGCTGCTAGTCCCAGCAAGAGGGGCAGGAGTCCAGCTGTGAGGATGAACGACGGCATACACAACTTGACCGTGAGTCTGGACAACAGGACTGAAGCGCTGAAGGAGATTTGGCATGAGCGGAATCAAGCTGTAGAGAAGAAGAAGAATGACAAAATGGACACCATTGACCAAGTTATACAGCTGGCTAAAGAGGCAGGTGCAACAGAGGACAATGAGAGGCAGTGGATTGGTGTCCTCATGCTCACCCAAAACGAAGCTGCTATGAGAATGTTCATCAAGTCAGAAGCAAAAGGAAGGATGGCCATCATTAAGCACTATGCCGGGGTCGTTAACTAGACCCTCTTAATAATGCATTTGTCATGTGTTTGTATCCTGAACCTCGTGTACTAAGTCTGTGAATGCATGTTTGTTGAACTACGTCACTAATTTGTATGGTGTGTTCGGCAGCAACTAAGTGATTTGTGATGTTGGCTTGTGATGTCTGTATGTAGCCACTAATTTATGTTTGTGCATTCTGTGATGTTGGATTTGAGGTACTGTTGGCCTGTCTATTTTGATCCCTGGGAATTATAACTGATTTGTGTGCATTGTTTTCTGTCATGTGTGCAGGGTGCTGCTCAAACTGCTGCTCCGGTCTCTGCTGAGGATGACGATGACGATGATGATGAACAGTGGGAGGAGGACTTTTTCAGCTTATTCTTTGATGACATCGAAGAAGAAACTGCAATCGTATATGGTATGTCCCAGTATGCTATGCACATACAAAAGTACTACAATAGGGCAGACTATAGAGTGCCAAAGATGACTGGGCTAGACTGGGTAGAACAAAAACTAGCAAATACAACTGCCTGTTACCACATGTTTAGAATGACCCCAGATATGTTCTATAGACTGCACAAGGTGTTGACTGAGGAGTATGGCCTCAGAGACACAAAAAAATCCACCTCAATTGAGGCTTTAGGTATGTTCCTTTGGATGGTTGGTGCTCCACAATCATATAGGCAAGCTGATGACAGATTTGAGAGGTCACTAGGCACAGTGCATAACATGTTCTATGGAGTGCTGGCCTGTCTTGTTGCACTTGGGGATGATATCATTAAACCTGTGGACCCAGAATTTAGTATAATGCATCCTAGGGTGAGGAACCGACGGTTCTATCCTGAATTCAAGAGGTGCATAGGAGCTATAGATGGCAGCCACTTCCCTGTTTTGGTGCCACAAGATAAGTTTGTGCAGCACTTGTGTCGCAAGGGCATCACAACTCAGAATGTGATGGCTGCTTGCGACTTTGACATGATTTTTACATTTCTCCTTGCGGGATGGCCGGGGTCTGCCCATGACACAAGAGTGTTCGAGGATGCAATGACAACATTCAAGGATGACTTCCCTCATCCACCTCAAGGTAGACAACGAGGGGGTAGTACATTTGACCTTTCTAATTGAAACATTTAACAATGACAGGAACTTGGTGGTGTAGGGATGTTTTACTTGGTGGATGCCGGCTACCCAAACCGTCCCGGGTACCTTGCTCCTTACAAGGGAACGAAGTACCATATTCAAGACTTTCAAAACGCCGGAGAACCTCGAGGTAAACAGGAGATATTCAATTATGCACACTCATCTCTTAGGAATGTGATTGAAAGGGCCTTTGGCGTCTTGAAGATGAAGTGGCGCATATTGTTGAGTATCCCTGCCTATCCGCCTGAAACACAAACCCAGATTATAGTTGCTTGTGTTGCTTTGCATAACTTCATAAGGTTGAGTAGACAATTTGATGTGGACTTCCAGCACCTAGATCATCATGTTAACTTTGTGCCGGCTGAAGCCTATCTTCAACAGCCAGAAACAGAGCCTGCCCCTGATAGCGCAGATCGTGACCAGATGAATGCCTTTCGTGACAGCATTGCGAATAGGCTGTTTCATAGATATTGAGTCATGTGTATGTTTGACAACTTGTGAGTTGTAAGTGTTTCATTGCGGCTTGGACTTGTAATAATGTTGCTTGAGGACTGTAATATTTGAGGACTGTAATTGTTTAATTGCGGCTTGGACTTGTAATAATGTTACTTGAGGACTGTAAAATGATTTTCGGATTGTATTTATATTTGAATGTTGTAATAATTTTGGGTGCCCCCTGCTTGGAGCAATGGAGGTCTTTATGGCTGGTAGCCCAAATTGCATGCATGTGCAGCCACGGAACCGCCTGGCAGCCAGCAGCCCTCTTAAAGCATGTACTAGTGCAAAATCTGTCTTGTAGTCCATTAATGCTTTGGAATGGTGAACAGTCGGCTGAAAAAATTTCAACCGCTTTGGATGTCTGATTTTGAACCACTTTGGCTGAAAAATTTTGGGTTCAAAAAACTTGCAATCTAAACAAGGCCTATGTTTGCTTTGCTCCGTTCAAGATTCAGCCACAATTCCTGACCTGTGACCAAGGCTGTGTTTAGATCCAAAATTTGGATAGCCAAAATACACTGTAGCATTTCGTTTGTATTTGGTAATAATTGTCCAATCATTGACTAATTAGGCTCAAAATGTTCGTCTCGTAAAGTACAACCAAACTGTGCAATTAGTTTTTGATTTTATCCACATTTAGTACTCCATATATGTATCGCAAGTTTGATGTGACGGGGAATCTTATTTTGCATAGTGCACTTTTCAGTGCATCTAAACACAGCCCAAGCTAAAATAAGCTTGCAATCCATCAATCAAAACAAAAATCTATATAAACTTTGCAATCATGGAGTAACACGATATCGATGGATTGAACCTAGACAACCTGTAGCCTGTAGGCGTCGATGAAACCTACGCAATTATGAATTGGCGACTCGCAGGCAACTCTTTTTCACCGCAGTAATTACGGCCAAGAGTTCGATCAGATCGAGACTGGACAAGTGCAGGAACAGTAAGGGCAGTCCCGATGGATATTAATGGTGGTTTCTATCTCTATTAAATGATATGTCATATAAGCAAAATTGCTGACATGGCAGCCTAGTTAATGAGGAAAGAGAACAAAATATGAAGAAACCGTTTCCTGGAGGAGAAACCACGTCTTCCCTAGAACCGATGCAGCCAGAAACGATGAAAACGCCGTTGGGAAGAAACGGCTGGTTTCTTCACGCTCGCCCGCGTCGGCCCGCTCACTCGCACCCCTCCACTGCGCTCGCCCGTGCCGCCGTGAACGCTTGCCGGCCGCCGCAATAGTTCGTCCGTTGCTGCTACGCACGCTTGCCGGCCGCCACCGCGCCGTCGATGAGAGCGATCGCCGCGCAGGCCGCGCCTCTGCCTAGGCCACGCTCGCCGTCCGCCCCTCGCTAGCGCTGGTCGCGCCCGCATGCGCTGGCTCACCTGCGCCAGCCACGCTCGTCTACGCTTGCTCGTCGGCCGCCGTGTGTGCTTGCTTGTCGACCGCGCTCGCGTGCAGCCGCGCTCGTCCGCGCCGGGCATGCTCACGTGCGCTGGCAGCACTCGCGTGCCGGCAACGCTCGCATGCGCTGGCCGCGCTCGCCCGCTGGAGGAGCTAGCTCGCTCGTCTGCTGGGTACTGGCGCCGTGCTTGCTCGTCCGCGCCGCTGCGTGCGCTCGCCGGAGCAGCCGTGCTCGATTATCAGCGCCGCCGCGTGCGCCCACCGGAGCAGCCACCTCGCTCGTCCGCTGGAGTCGCGCGCTCGCCGGAGCTGCTGCGTGCGCTCGCGTACAGGTGCTGCAGCTGCTTGTCTCCGGTGGTTTCTTCGGTAGAGGACAGAGATCACGGGAGGAGAGAGAGCTCGGATGGATGGAAGATACGAGGGAGAGAAAAAAGGCTGGCATTTTTTCAAGTATAAAATGGTTGTCATTTATTGCTTAAAGAAACCACCATTGTAGAGCATAGTTTCTGTAGGTAATTTTTTATGACCTATTCGTCATGGAAACCGTGTATAATTTCAACCATTGGGACTGCCCTAAAGCCTCTTAAAGCTGTTTTTTTTTTTGAAACAGCTTCATGAGCAACTTTTTAGGTGAAGCTAAGTTGTTTTGAAAAAACTATTTAACAAAATAGCTTCACTTACAGCTCATGGATGAGAGAGAAATGACAAATGAGGAAGAGAGCTGGAATAAGCTTTTTTTTTTAGCTTCATCTCAACTCATGTTTCTGTGAGAGGAGAAAAATAGTTTCACTGTTTTGAAAATGAGTGTTTCGCAAACAGGCCCTATATGGCCTAAATGGTATCACTACGCGCTCCAACAGGACAGGGGTGTAGCGATAAAGATGTCACTGCTCGATGGGTAGACATGACACGTTCCCTCCCAGGATAAGCAAATGCCAGCGCGAATGGATGTGTACGGTCAAAGAGAGGATAATTAGCGAAAGACCAGGCGTGAGACTGATACATACAACTGATGGAAGCAGTCCAATTATGGGTGAAGAGACAATGACTCCTCAATCCTCAGGATTATACAACTACTGTTAACCCGCACAAGTCCTGCGAGGGATACGTGGATTTCTGTAGCTCTATGAACCAGCCACAGGTTTTCTTGTCGAAACAACAGCCACAACAGCGCACACGGAATTGTAAAGGCAATCCTTTTCATCCAGCGATTCCCAGCAGCGAGATCTGCTCTTGCTTCAAAAACTACGGCCCTGTTCGGCATGCTGTTTTTTTTTGGCTTATAAGCCGGCTGTGGTTGATTTGCTGTGAGAGAAAAACACTGTTCCACGGCTGATAAGCTCAGCCGAACAGGGGGTACGTCGGTTCCATCCAGACTTTAGCAGCACCTGATTAAAGCACAGATGCAAGAAATATCATCCCCATGAAGAGACAAATGCTTTTCAGATAGGATTAGGTCAAATCTCAATGCCCTGGACAAAATGCTTTTGATAGCTCAGATTTAACCCATGGAACTATGCGATGGAAAAGATAAGCAGCAGGATAATGCTGAAGCAGCAGTTCTAAGTGATTGACCAATGTGTATCATATAAAACTCAAAAAATTGAGCCAAATGATTTACAGCTAAAAGTCACCATGAGGGCTATTGGTGTGACAGCACCATGTTGTGAAGCCTAATTTCGTCCTGAGCAGTATCAGTATCAACGCTATTTTTTTTGTTCTGAAACGGGTACCACAGCTATAAATAACATTCATCAGAATAACGACAAACAACCAACTTGAAATCCAATGTAACCATTTGGTGATATCACAGAGTATTAGACCTATCCAGCACCAGGAAACAAAAGAAAATGGTACATGTAGAAGCCAACCCACATGAACCGCATAGCATTGCTTGATTATCTATGTTCCAACAAATATCGAATCTCAATCTATAGTTGCAATCAATAACAACCTCTTGCTTCTTAAGTGTTAGGTAGAGCTGCCGCCATATGAACACAAAAAAGACAATAATATTCAACTCGATCAATCAATTGTTCATGGATTATCACCTCTATATCTGATCAACTATCCGAGGTCAATTGAGAAGCTTGTGGCACTCTAGACTCTGATTAAGTAACTTGTCAGCACTCTACTACAGCATAAAATCGATTTGTGATGGAACACGATGTACTAACATTCTCAACCAAATCACATGGACAATCAATCTATTAGTTGCTGCAACAAACCTATGTCATCACAATACCACTACTATACTATAACATAACTGTTCTCCTTGCATAGAACACGCGCACCACCCTCTCCCCCCCCCCCCCCCCCCCCCCCCCACCCAAAACCACCCCCAAGTGCACATGCCCATACCTCGATTCCCTATTTGTAGAAATGGCAGTTTGCAAATTAATTGTGTTACCCAAATAGAGACATTGTAATTTGAATCTTGATGCCAAATGCAGGCCACAGCACATGTCCGCAGTCATGTAACATATGCACATTTTGTCTGAACCAATTCATCTAGTAACTACACAAGTCCATGTATTATCTGCTTGTGAATGTGAATCACTAGCCAAGATGCAAAATTAATCAACAAAATGAAACACTACATTCAGTCATTCACAGTGGCTAAATGCATATTGTGGGATCTAGTTTGACTAATGATAAGCAATCTCACCCGGGAAGAAAGGATGCCACAAACCCTATGAACGGTGAAGTCTGGACAGGAACACAGGTGAGGTGGTCTTCATCACATGCATTTTAGTGGCATGAGGTGGTTATACTAATTATTAGCTTATGAGGGATGAGATGATGGTGGATCAATCCATTCCTTTCCACAAATGAAACAAAAAAGTTAGGAGTGAGAGTATGATGGACTACCCCACTCCTCAACCAAACACCCCATTAATCTACTAGTCACCTCAACACAGCTATATCATGACAATGCCACTACTCAAGAAGGTATAACTAAAAGGGTGACATATAGAGAACGAGAAACTACCACAACTGTTGATGTTGCATAGAAACAATAACCAACTCCACAGTTCACATAACAATTCCCTGTTTGCAAGATGCGAGATTCCAAACTAATAATGTGACTCAAATAAGTACATTGTAACTTCAATAATGCCAAATGCAGTCAGCAACACATCTATGCAGTCACGTGCTATATGCCCATTTTGTCTGAATCATTATCCCTTTGTGAATCATAATCATAAGCCAAAGGCACAAATTTAGTCAACAGAAGGAAATACTACATTCAGGCATTCACAACGGCTGTGCATACTGCGGGATCTAGTTCACTAACTGACAAGCAGTCTAATCGAGGAAGAAAGGGATATCACAAACCCTAGGGACGGCGAAGGCCGGAGGGGAACATCGACGCGGTTGCCGGGGCCGGGGCCGCGGCGCCGTTGCTCACGGGAGAGGCAACCGCCGCGGCGGCGGCGGTCGGGGGAGCGGCAGAGGAGAGCTCGCGGACAAGGGCGGCCAGGGCTTCGGGGTTGGCGCCGCGGTCGCAGAGCGCCATGAGCAGCGACAGGGTGTGGCGGTCAAGGCCGGTGTCGAGGATCTGGGACATCTGGAACGCCAGCTCCAGGGACTGCTTCGCCTGCCTCGCCGACGCCGCCTCCGTCTCCATTTCCATCTCCGGCGGCGCCGTCGCTTCCAGTAGGTGGTGGCTCTGGGCTCTGGCTCCCGGATTCGAGTACTCTGGGTAGTAGCACGGCGGCTGGTGGAAGAAACCAATCGAAAAGCCTGGCCCCACATGTCAGTGGCTTCGTTTAGTGGCTACCCCACGTGACAGTTGATCCATCTATGATTTCCCAGCTCTTCCTTGTTTGAACATGGAAGTCACTTCAATATCTGAGAATTGGCATCATACAGACAGATACAGATAAAGCAACAAAAAAATTCAAGTGACATTTGGCACGCCGATGGACCCTGTATATAAGTGAACACAAGGTTAACAAGTACCCTTGTGTGTTTGTTTTGTGATGAGTGATTGTCAATGTGATCCATGAAGTAGGTTGAGTGATAACTAACCCTACCATAGCGAAAGCTATGTATGCGACATGTCTCTTGGCTTGTATTGTGTAGGTATGGAGCTCGGAGACGGTGGTCGACGGCGAGGAGACGGTCAAGTAGAGGCGTGTCGTGCCGACGGACCGGGAGCGGTGAAGGGCGGACGTGAGGCTTGGACCGAGGGACCAAGAGGTCGGGTGACCAGCCGCGGTGGCTGACACTTGGGACATCGACAAGTGCAAGAAGACATGGGAGTGACGGTGTTGACCGAGTCAAGACGGCGGACGTGCGAGTCGAGCGAGGCTCAGGAGGACTTGGCGTGCCGACCGGTCAAGGATGGCGGTGACACGCGTCGAGGCGGGGGACGTGTATGGAGTACGTTACTCGCGAGCGGGTTTGGTGGTTTGGGCCTCAAAACCATCGGTGACGGGTTTACGGGTTTGGGCCTCAAAACCCGGGCGGAGGTTCCGAGGAGGGACGGACGGCACGTGGCGGCATCGGGGAGTTCGCGTCGAGGCGAAGCTACCGGTGAGGAGGCGCGGTTGCCGTCGGATGAAGATGACACCGGGTTGGACCTTTACGCCCTTGGGCTAAATGGTTTGACTCATTTGTATCCAGGGATAAAACTAGGAATGTGTAATAGCCCTGTTAAATAGGATGAGGGAGCCCCATCTCCCTCACCTCCTCCATTTTTTTTCTCCTTTAGGGTTTCTTCCTCTAGTTGCTTGTGTGTGAGAGAGGTCCACTAATCCACCGATTAGTGTAAGAATCATGAATCTTTGAGGGAAGGAGGTCCCGAATCCTTCAGTGTCCTCCGATGTTTGGCGGATGAAGCAATTTATGTGTTCTTGATGTGTTCTTCGCGAGCTCCTCCCTTCCCCCTCTAGTTCTTCCTTTGATTCGTCGTTTCTAGCTTGTTTTGATTCGTTTTTGTTGCATGGCCTTGATCAATGATGTGAGTTGAGACTTTTCACCGAAGGATTTGCATCAATTCCTCATGAGATCATAGATCGGGACGAATCAAGAGCTAGGGTTCATTTTTGGGGGATTTTTGTGTTCCTTTGATTTCCTGTTGATTTGCTTCAAATTGGGTGATGACCTCTTAGAGGTAGCTCCCCTACTGCCTTGTAATCATGCTTACAAAGTTTCATGGTAGTTGGTGAAGTTTTGGCCGCAAATCGAGAGATTTTTGGTTGGAGGCTGTTGACGAAATGTGGTCGATGGTCTACCAAGAGGTATGCCCAAGGTAGTGATTTGTCGGTAGACAGGTGCGCAAGACACGAACCGGATGATAACAGAACACAAGACGTTCAGGCCATCAGCATGACATAAAACCCTACATCATGTGCTCTGTTATATTGTATTGAGTTACGTGGTGTATGACCTGTCCTCTAGGGGACCCCTGCCTCTCCTTATATAGAGGGTTACAAGCAGAATAGCCTATTAGTACTATTACAATATCTAGTACAGGCTGTAATCTTGTGATGTACGCCTTGATCTCATGGGTCGGGCCACCTCAGATGGTGCAACCCATGTATTATCTTGTGGTACCGGGGGTTTATACCCCCACAGCTAGTCCCCGAGCACTATGCATTATGATGCGACACACCGTCTTGACCTTCTTCGAACAGTGAGGCTTGAGCTCTTGACATCTCCAACCAGTTAAAGCGGCATCCAAGCAGTTGTTGCAAGCATTGTTGCCGGAGAAGTAGCTTGTCCGAAGAATGTATGGTGCTCTTAAGAAAACAAAAAGATTTCTCCTTCCTAAAAAGTGTGCCCACTTGGATTTCTGTGAAGAAATATAAGTGTGTCTTGAAGCATAGTGTCTTTGATCATCAGAGGTGTAGGGGTCGAAAAACAAGCACATTCACCGTAAGGTGAAGTGTGCCCACTTAGTCCCTGAGCCAAGTAGTAGGTGACATAGGCACGTGGTGCCAGAGTCTAAAATAAAACTCCATGAAAACTTGATACTGAGATGCACCAACAGGTGCTTCATACCGATGTAGTCCCCGAGCTTGCTGGAAGGCGAAGCATGAGCCTTGTAGCAAGGTCTAAAAAGTAATGATCTCTCGACTGTATGTGAGTCCAATTTCACATGTAACCGAGGAAATCAGGCGTCGTGCTATGGTCGAAGAATGGTCGGGCAGTCTTCGAGCACAGCGTGAGGTATGGTTGACGAGTCCCCGAGCAATATGAGACGTGGTCGACGAGTCCCCGAGCCTGGTCAAGGAATATAACATGCTTAGTGGTCTGAGACAAGCTGTGTTTGCCAGACCAGTCCCCGAGCATGGCTAGAGACGTGGATCGAGCGGCGAGAGCTCAGCGACGATAAGCGACGAGAGCTCGGCAAGGAGCGACGAGAGCTCAGCGAGGAGCAGTGAAAGCTCGGCGATGGTGAGCAACAAGAGCTCGGCGAGGAGCAGCGAGAGCTCAGCGATGAGCAGCGAGAGCTTAGCGAGGAGCGGCGAAAGCTCGGCGATGGTGAGCAACGAGAGCTCGACGAGGAGCGGCGAGAGCTTGGCGATGAGCAGCGAGAGCTCGGCGATGAGCAGCGAGAGCTCGGTGAGAGCTCAACGACAAGCGGTGACGAGTGACGAGAGCTCGGCTGGGAGCGGCGACGAGCAACGAGAGCTCGGTGACGAGCAACGAGAGCTCGGTGACGAGCAGCGAGAGCTCGACGAGAACTCGGCAATGAGCAGCGAGAGCTCGACGAGAGCTCGGCAACGAGCGGCGATGAGTGACGAGAGCTCGACGATAAGTCCCTAGCTTGGCTCATTAACTGAACCAAGCTCCTGTAATATAAATATATAGAACAATTTAGTTTATTATAAACTTGTGTCTCGTCAGGCAAGTTTGTAATAATATACTGTTGTGACAATGTAAGCTTGTTTGTGTTTTTGTGAAAAAAACGTTTAAAGCTTGTATATTATGTGGAGGATAACTAATTTAGAACGCATAAGCGTTCTGTTTTAATTGTATCAGTTGGTAGACGCGTCATCCTGTAGAATCCATATGGCCCTAGCCGGATCTGTGGTCCGAGTGCGAGGCGCGGAGCCTGTTTGCACGTAAGAGCACACATGTCAGACCAGGGAGCGCCCGCCGACCACCCGAAGTGTAGAGAGCGGGTCCCGTACACGCGTAGGGAGAAGTCGGAGACGAGGCTGGCTCTGAGAACTCGAGAAAGGATGGTGCTCTATCAACTGGTTTTTTATAAAACATTAATAGAAAGTGATATTCAAGTAAGCACGTTAGAGTAGTTGGAAGAAATTGTATTAAATACAAATATTGGAAGTGTACTTATCTTTGGACAGAAAACTGGTCGGTGGCGATGAAATTGTCTGGCCCTCGAGCTTTTTGACCAGTCATGATGATGGTGGTCGCGGTTATTGTAGCGCCGTTCTTCGCGGCGATCGATGCGACAAGTGGTCGGAGTAAGCCGAGCGGCTCGCCAGGCTGCTCGAACAGCTTGCTGGAGAGCTCGGACATCTTGGTTGGGTGCTCGGACGGACGTGGTCGGAGCACATTGGCCGTGCAAAGGCTGGAGGCTTCGGATGTGTGAAATCGTGACGTAGCCTGACGAAGTCCACTGAGTGGGGTGGTGGAGCCGGCGTAGCATGCACAATTCATGATCCTTCTCGACGTACATGGAAACAAAATGGTGTAGATGAATGCAATCGGAAATATATAAAATCATGTAAATAAAATATCTTGACTTAGCTTGTTACATCATGAAGATGCCTGTAGATTTGGTTCCGTCAATGGATTGTTTGCTTGCATCATCAAGCGTGCATGCAGCTAATGCACGTAGTAGTCTGTAGTAGAAGCGTTCGTTGATAGGTTTACTGGAGTAGGAGTCCCGCCGTGTGACATGACGTAGGCCGCTCCATGTCGTACGTCGTGTTGGCCATAGGAACCGTAACCGAGTCATGGACGAGGGCCGCCGCAGAATCGACAACGCTGATCTGGAAAAATCTTCCGCCACTGAAGTCGCCAAGTCCGTCGTTCTCGAGTTAATTCTCGATATTTATCCTAGCGAGCTCCGAGGCGATATTAGCGAAGTAGATCGCGAATGAGGAAGATGAATCGTCACATGCAGAAAAATCAATCTATATTAAATATGCGAAGAACAGACTGATCTAATTAATAATGTAGAACGACTCACCCGGTTTTTTTATAGAGAATTAACGAAAAAAATTTCATCTGGCTCGCTTGGGAGTCTGTACGCACACCCCCTACTTGGCGCATCACTGTCGACGAAACGTGGTCAGCGGCCTACCAAGGGGTATGCCCAAGGTAGTGATTTGTCGGTAGACAGGTACGCAAGACACGAACCGGATGATAACAGGACACAAGACATAAGATTTATACAGGTTCAGGCCGTCAGCATGACGTAAAACTCTACATCATGTGCTCTGTTATATTATATTGAGTTACGTGGTGTATGACATGTCCTCTAGGGGATCGCTGCCTCTCCTTATATACTCTGGAGGAGGAGGGTTACAAGCAGAATAGCCTATTTGGTACTATTACAATATCTAGTACATGTTGTAACCTTGTGATGTACGCCTTGATCTCATGGGTCGGGCCACCTCAGATGGTGCGGTCCATGTACCATCTTGTGGTACTAGGGGTTTATACCCCCACAGAGGCGGTTTTTCTCGAGTTCTGTTCTTCGCATCCCGGTCAGACCACCCTTGCATCCCGGTCAGACCGGCTTTTGCATCCCGATTAGACCGCCTTCGCATCCCGGTCAGACCGCCCTTGCATCCCGGTCAGGCCAGGTTGGGAATCACAGTGAGACAACCCGGTCAGACCGGCCCTCCATCCCGGTTAGACCGGCTTTGCAAGCCAACCCGGTCAGACCAACCCTCCATCCCGGTCAGACCGGCTTTGCTCAGTTCAAGTGACTCGTTCTTCCACGTTTTGGTCGCTTGAGCTCCGTTTCTCGTATCGTTTGTTGCACTGGACTTCTACCGTTCCATAGATTCTATCTAGGTGCTCTTGTCACCAGTTGACTTGAGTATCCAAAATTTAGGACCTTGCTTCTTCTCCATAGAAGTGGAGTGTCTCGTTTCCTTGTCTTTTGGTTCAGTGCGCTCTCGTGGTCCAATCGGCTTGCTTTGTGGTGATCCGCTATGTTCTGAGGGAACATCCACCCTTCTCTAGGATCGTGGTCATTAGGGTGTTTGTGTTTGTTTCTTGGGGTTTGAGTTTGGGACAGAGGCCAAATATTTTGAAAGAAATTTGAGGCTCCCATTCACCCCCCCTCCGGTCGCCTTTTCAGTCCTTCAATTGGTATCGGAGCCGGTTAAGGATCATTCCATCTTAATCGGTCTGTGATCCACGAAGGCGACATGGAGCGTGGTTTCGGCAAACCACCATTCTTCGATGGAACAAATTATTCCTATTGGAAGATCTGCATGTCCGCTCATCTCTAGGAGATTGATTGGCTTGTCTGGGAGATTTGCGAGGATGCTACTTATGTTGTGCTTGAACCCCGTGCTCATGTCACGCAAGATCAAAAAGATCGGCACAACGCAAATAGCAGAGCTCGCGTAGTTCTTTTCTCGAGTCTTTCTCTTCAGGAGTTCGAAAGAGTCTTCAATTGTACTACTGCTCGAGAGATCTGGGTGAGGCTTCAGAGCTATCACGAGAGGACTGCACAGGTCAAAATCAGACTCTACGAGACGTACAAGAGGGAGTACGAGAACTTCACTCAGCTTGATGGCGAGTCCATCGATGCCATGTTTTCTCGCTTTTAGGCCATCGTCAACAAGATGCGAGCAAACAAGGCACAATTACCTTATGATGATCATGAGAGGGCACTCAAGCTTCTATATGCCCTAGATTGAAAGGTATGGGATGTGAAGGTGACCACCATCATTGAGTCTTCGGGGTATGAGACCCTCACCGTGGATGAGCTTTTCAGTAAGCTCAAGTCCACTGAGATCGATTACCAGACCCAAGTCAAGCTCAAGAATCCCTCTGCATTGACTATGGCTTTGGTCTCAGGTAACGGCTCAAGTCCTTTGGTTAACCCTTCATAGTTGTCTTTTGCCTTGTCTTCTTTGGTGTCTGTCATAGAGGAGCAGATGGAGAGTTTTGGGGACGACGAGTTGGCGTTGATCATCAGCCGGTTCTCGTGGTTTCACAACAACCGCTTGAATCGCCGGTGTGATGGTGGTCCGAAGGAAGGAAGCTACGGTTGTGGAGATCCTGACCACTTTGTCGCCCACTGTCCTAAGAAGAACAAGCACTCCTTCGATAAGTACGACTCCAGCAAGCGCAAGGACAAGTGCGAGTACACCTCCAAGCACAAGTCGAAGGGAGGATTCGACAAGGAGGCACTAAAGAAGAAGTACTTCAAGAAGGCCAAGGCTCAAGAGCACGCCTTCCTCGCCTCCCTCAGCGACCTCGACAACGACACCGACGATGACCGGTCTTCTTCTCCCTCGAGCGATGATGAGTCCGAGAAGAGGCGTAAGGACAAGTTGACCGGGCTTTGCTTCATCGCCAAGTCCATCCATAGAGGCTACTGCACCATGGCCGTGGAGGAATGGTGAAGCCCAACAAGGACGTGCTTCCTGGCAACGACGACTCTACTGAGGTAAAACCCTCCGTCGATGCTCTTATTGCCGAGCTTGATATCATGACCGATACCTTGATGAGTCAAGATAAGCTGGTGAAACGTGCTGCTCGTGAGAGGAAAGAGTTTAAGGACAAGCTAGAAGTTGTGGAGAAAGAGCTTGAGGAAGCTAAGAAGCTTGTTGTTCATGTGTTTGATGAGGTTGAGTGCGATGAATGTGCTGTTTATATGACTAACTTTTCTGAGTTGCAATCTAAGTATGCTGCCTTGTTAGATGAGAACGATGAGCTGAAGGCTAGGTCTAGCTTGTTGGGTGCGTGCAAGTCTTGTTCAGGCTTGCAATCTGAGCTGGCAGAGAAGAATGCCAAGATCCTTACTCTTGAGAAGACCAGTTTAGATAGCACTGTTGTTGAGTGTGCACGTTGTGAGAGCTTGGTGTTGGAGCTTGAATCTTGCAGGCATGACAAGATGAGATCCGAGGAAGACAACACATACCTTCGGTCCATCTTGAATTGGGTGTCTTGTAGTGAGCCGTAGTTGGGCATGATGATGAGCTAGTTCAGACGGGTAATTGGGACATCGGGAGTAGGCTTTGCTCTAGGTGGGAAGGGTGAAAATGTCTATGGCAAAGTTGGTGAGTTTAGTAGTTTGAGCCCAAGTGAGAAACCTTCCACTACTCTCAAATTGATCAAGATCGATCCACCTAAGCCTACCGAACCCACTGTGAAAGATGGAGTGTTTGAAGAGCCTCTAAGAGCTCCACCCCAGAACCAAGTTTGGGTTCCAAAATAGAACCATCTCAGGAACCCACTTGACACTATACCAAACATCTCTAAGGATCCCCTTCCTAAAGCCAAAAAGCTACCAAGAGTGAACCATACCCATAAGAGAGTGAGCCAACAACCACCTAAGAGAGAGGTGAGGTATCACTGTGACTATTGCCATAGGGATGGTCACCTTATTGAGTTTTGCTTTAGGAGGAAGAGAGATGAGCGACGGGAGTATGAGTTGAACAACTGGAACATGTACCGCCCGCCCCATGGCGTACATGTGCCGCCTGTTCAGAGGCGCAATGCTAGGCCAAGAGGAGCAATGCCTCAAGGTGCTAGGCCTCAGGTTGCGAGACCACGCGGTGGTCATGGTGGTCGTGCCCAGCATGGTTCAGGTCGTGATCAATATGACTTTGGACCTCGCGGCAGTGGCTTTCAGTCCTACAGTTCTAGCGGACCATGTTTTCCCCCACGTGGTGCCCGCTTTTCTAAAATGGGACATGGCATGTTTGGTGTTTTCCCTAACACTTTTCCAGGACAAATGAGCCAACACTGGTATCCTTCACAGTTTACTAACCCCAGTGTTGCGCCATTTGCTCATCCTATGTCTTTCTATTGATGCAGGACGGAGGCCTGGAGAACACATGGCTCATTGATTCCGGATGTTCGCGCCACATGACCGGAAGCTCAAAATGGTTCTCCAGCCTTGACCCCGTGCAATGCAAGGAGTACATCATATTCGGGGACAATAGCAAAGGTAAAGTGCTTTCTCGTGGGACCATTCAGGTCAATGAGAGTATTGTCTTGAAGGATGTTGCTTTGGTTTCAAACTTGCATTTCAACTTGCTTTCTGTTTCGCAACTCCTTTAAGATGGCTTTGAAGTGCGCTTTAAGACCGACTTGTCTCGAGTTCTTGACTCTCAGGAAAATCTTGTTTGCCAGATTATTCCTTTTGGTCGTGTCTTTCGAGCTAATTTTTCTCATTCCTTTGGCTTTTCTCGATGTTTGGTGGCTGGATCCTCCTCTGAGCTTTGGAAGTGGCATAGGAGACTTGGCCACTTGAGCTTTGACTTACTAGCTAGGTTGAGCTCACTTGATCTAATCCGAGGACTGCCCAAGTTGAAATTTGAGAAGGATTTGGTGTGTCACCCTTGTCGTCACGGGAAGATGGTTACCGCTTCTCACTCACTTGTGAATCAAGTCATGACCAAGGAACCCAGCGAGCTACTTCACATGAACACAGTTGGTCCAGCTCAGGTTCGGTCAGAGGGTGTGAAGTGGTATGTTCTAGTGATCGTGGATGATTTTTCTCTCTACTCTTAGGTGTTTTTCATGGAGGGTAACAATGAGGCTTTTTCACATGCTCGAGATTTGATTCTTCGGTTGCAAAATGAGTTCCATAAGAATGCTATGAGAGCGATTCGCAGTGACAATGGCACAGAATTCAAGAATACTTATTTTGAAATCTTTTGTGCTTCTTTGGGCCTTGAGCATCAGTTTTCCTCTCCTTATGTCCCTCAGCAAAATGGTGTTGTTGAGCGCAAAAATCAGACCCTTGTTGAGATGGCCAGGATGATGCTCGATGAGCATAGGACTCCTAAGAGATATTGGGCCGAAGCGATCAACACCGCATGTCATGTTTCCAATCGCATCTTTCTTCGAGCCTTCATGAAGAAAACTTCTTATGAGCTGCGATTCGGTCGACTACCCAAGGTGAGTCACTTTTGAGTGTTTGGATGCAGGTGTTTTATCCTGAAACAAGGTAATTTAGATAAATTTGAGTCTCGATCCTCGGATGGTGTCTTTCTTGGTTATGCTTTACATTCTCATGCATATCGAGTACTTAATCTTGAAACTAACCGAGTCGTAGAGACTTGTGAAGTCACTTTCGACGAGACCATGCCCTGTTCTATTCCTGTCTTTGAAAGTGCAGGTGATCAGGAGATTGGTGAGAGCATCTTCGTTGAGGAGAATGAGGAAGATGCTGATTAGGGAGAAGCAGAGGCGACCTCTTCGGCTGTTCTAGTTGAGTTTGTGATAACTACTTCGGCTCACGGACCAGATCTATCTTCTTCCACTACATGGGGTCCGCACGAGCCGCCTCCTCAGCCTACGCCGGCTGCACCTGAGGAGACCCTAGCAGCTGTTGAGGGGGGAGGTGACATCTTCGAGGGAAGCCCCTCGGCATATCCAGCGTCGCCACTCGCCTCAAACCATGATCGGCGACATTAGTCAGCATGTTACACGCTCAAGGTCATATGAAATCTCACATTTCACTCATTCTGCTTTTGTCGCTAATTTCGAGCCACAAAATGTTGGACACGCACTTTCTGATCCCGATTGGGTCAATGCTATGCACGAGGAGTTACAGAACTTTGAGAGGAATGAAGTCTGGGTCTTAGTTCCACCTCCACCTGAGTGTCACCCTATAGTTACAAAATAGGTTTTCAAGAACAAGCAAAGTGAGGATGGAGTGGTGGTGAGAAACAAGGCTAGGCTAGTGGCTCAGGGGTTTTGTCAGAAAGAGGGAATAGACTTTGAAGAAATTTGCTCCCGTGGCCCATATCGAGGCTATAAGGATGCTCTTAGCTTATGCAGCTTCGAAAGGGTTCAAGCTGTATCAAATGGATGTGAAGAGCACCTTTTTGAATGGGTACATAGAGGAAGAGGTGTATGTGAGGCAACCCCCTAGCTTTGAAAATCCCAAGTATCCTAACCATGCTTATAAACTCCACAAAGCCTTGTATGGGTTGAAACAAACCCCGAGAGCCTGGTATGAGCATTTGAAAGCCTTCTTGCTTGCTAAGGGCTTTAAGATGGGTTCAGTAGATAAAACTTTGTTTCTCCTCAAGCAAGGCACTGACACACTTTTGGTTCAGATTTACGTGGATGATATCATTTTTTGTGGTTCCTCTCACGCTCTTGTTGCAAAGTTTTCTGAGACTATGAGCAGGGAATTCGAGATGAGCATGATGGGCGAGTTGACATTCTTCCTTGAGCTATAAATCAAGCAAACACGTGAAGGAACGTTCGTGCACGAAGGCAAGTACACCAAAGATCTTCTGAGGAAGTTTGATATGGGCGAGGCCAAGCCTCTTTCGATGCCCATGTCGACCATGATGGCCCTGGATGAAGACAAGGAGGGAGAAGCCGTGGACTAGAAGGAATACCGAAGCATGATCGGATCCCTGCTGTACCTAACGACGATGAGACCGGACATCCAGTTCGTGGTCTGTTTGTGCACGCGCTTTCAGTCTTCGCCGCGCACGTCTTATCGTCGAGCTATCAAGCGGATCATGAGGTACCTTTGTTTCACACCCAAATTTGGTATTTGGTTTTCGACTTCCTCTTCTCTTTCTCTTTGCGGTTATTCTGATGCGGATTATGCTGGCTATCGTACTGAGAGGAAGTCCACTTCTAGGACTTGTCAGTTTCTTGGGTCTTCTCTTGTGTCTTGGTCTTCTCACAAGCAGTCCACTGTAGCCTGAGTATGTTGCTGCTGTTGCTTGCTGTTCTCAGTTGCTTTGGATGGTTACTACTTTGCGAGACTATGACTTAGAGTTTAGGCGAGTGCCTTTGTTCTGTGATAGCACCAGTGCCATATGTGTAGCCAAAAACCCTATTCTCCACTCCAAAACCAAGCACATAGAGGTCCATTTTCACTTCTTACGAGACCACTATGAGAAAAGGAGATATTGACCTTATTCATGTTGACACCCACAACCAGCTCGCAGATATCTTCACTAAACCCCTTGACCAAACCCAGTTTGCTCGCTTGCGAGGGGAGCTTAGGGTTTGTTACCCTTTTTAGAGGAGGGAAGTTTTTAGTTCTTGTACATTAGTCTTTGGTTTTCCCTTTTAGTTTAGTTTTTATTTTGCTTTTGTATCATAATTGCATATCATATCATCATGTATCATATTGCATCTTGAGCTTCATCCTTATAGTAGCTAGATTGACACTACGCTCTTGTTGGAGATGTTATGGATATACATGATGTGCTTTACTTAGACTCACTTTGATCTCTTGATATGAGCTAAAAATGCCTTTTTCAATTGTGAACTTGAATAACACTTGAAGAAACTTGAAACATGTTCACCACTACTTGTGGCAACTAGCATGTGTAGGTGTGTCGAGAACCCTTTTCTGCTTCATATATATGCTTAGTTGCTACGGCTCATACCTTGAGTTACACACTTGCTTGAGAAACTTGAATTTATGTTAAAACTTGAAACAAGCAAGGTATGAAAAGATCGGGATGGGTCTTTGCTGTCCCATGTCAGAGTATCGAGACAGCTCCCTATTGCACTTAAGGGTGAACTTGAGCTCTGTAATGGATACCGAGATCACTGTCTTAAGCTTCTGATAGCTTTTAGCATAGGCTTGACATGATCGATAAGTCAGATTTTGATGGCATCAATAACCTCCCGCACACATTTGTTTGACAAACTTTAGTGATAAGCTGCATAACTCCGATAAAATTCAATTGATATCTAAAAATTTGATCAAATCACAAGTTTGTCTCATGACATGATGTGTGAATTTTATTTGGGGTAGTTCACTTTGCATACATGTGTAGCACAAGGTCGATCTCTTGTCTATATTTGCTATGTGCTCATTTGGTGGTGAACCCTCTTTTAAATTGCTCAAACTTGATCAAACTTGCTAAAATACCATATTTCATCTCATTTGGTCATTTTGAACATTTGCTAGCACCTGTATTTGTTGATATGTATACATGACAGCATCAGCTAGAGCATCTTTTCAATCTACTTGCTATAATCTTGAAGCTTCTGCATTTGTGCATTTCTGCATTCATAGCATGTTTTGAGGGGGAGTTGCAATCCTTGGGCTCTAGCTTGATAAGTGCATGTGTCAACAAGGGGGAGAGATATGTCACACTCACCATGTCAACAAGGGGGAGAAGTTTCCATTTTGTGCATTCATTTGAGAGAGATTGCACTTGTTTAGGGGGAGTTGCATTTGAGTTGCTCTTGCTAGTGGTGTTGAGCCCGTTGCCTCTTCTTGAGGGCTACCTTTGTTTTACTTGGTTGCGTCGAGCCGTTGTCCATGTCTTTAGGGACCACCGTGTCAACAAGGGGGAGAAGTTTTCATTTCGTGCATTCATTTGAGAGAGATTGCACTTATTCAGGGGGAGTTGCATTTGAGTTGCTCTTGCTAGTGGTGTTGAGCCCATTGCCTCTTCTTGAGGGCTAGCTTTGTTTTACTTGGTTGCGTTGAGCCGTTGCCCATGTCTTTGGGGACCAAGTTTTTACTCATTTCGAATGACCTGTTTTTGGCTTTTCTTTGGCTTTTGGTCATTTGGTTGAGCTCGTTGTTTTTCTCTTCTTCTTCCTTTTTCTTTTGCTCAAGTTATTCGTGTATTGGTGTTGACAATGCACTCATCAAGGGGGAGATTGCGAACACAAGGTTGACAAGTACCCTTGTGTGTTCGTTTTATGATGAGTGATTGTCAATGTGATCCACGAAGTAGGTTGAGTGGTAACTAACCCTACCATGGCGAAAGCTATGTGTGCGACATGTCTCTTGGCTTATGTTGTGTAGGTGTGGAGCTTGGAGGTGGTGGTCGACGGCGAGAAAAAGGTCAAGTAGAGGTGTGCCGTGCCGACGGACCGGGAGCGATGAAGGACGGACGTGAGGCTTGGACCGAGGGACCAAGAGGCCGGGTGACCAGCCGCGGTGGCTGATGTAACACCTCAGGTGTTTGGCTTCCTTAAGTGCATTGCATTTCATGAGCATTAACATTAATCACCCCATTCATGAGTGGGAGCATCATTCATTTCATGCATGAGCTTATAATATGTGAAACATGCTTTGGAAACATTGCCACATATGTTATATTTCATGTGAAGTAAGAAGTGAGTAGTGTGCAACACACAAGTACCTTATGTGCAATTTCATTTGGAAACATGCTAACCACTTTAGTGTAACATAATTAGCAAGTGTTATGCAACACACTCATGCAACATGTGCAACATGAGCTTGCAACATTTGGGTGGAATATTGATTTGCTTGTTTCAAAGTGTGTGACACTAGGAATTTCGTGTAAACAATGTATAGAGTGGCTAATTAGGTTTCATAACACCTTAATTATATTTAGGGTAAGTAGTGGAGCAATGTTCATGTTGACCAAAATTACCAAATTGCCCTTCCAAATGTTGTTGACTAGGTTTTGACCCCTAGAGTGATCTGGTTTGACCAATTAAAAAGTCCAGCTTAGAAATCTTGCATGGAGGAGCAACCTTAAGCAAAGTTGTAGAGAATTTCATAAGGAACAAAAGTTCTAATATGGCCATCTTATGAAAATGACCAGAACATGCTCAAAAGTGACCCACAAGTCAGATTTGAAGGTGGAGTCAACACTTGAAAAATTTGCTAAGTCTTAACTGCCATTTCAGTTTGTTTGAGCCCACTTTGGATTGATACAACTCTTGATCCATGGAGATCTGGCTGTTGATTTCTAAATCAAAGTTGAAACCCTACTATAGCTCTACAACTTTCATGTTTATTGTTTCCTCTAACTCGTCACGGTTCAGGAGCTAATCGGTGTTAAACTTGCCCTGTCAGTCGACACTTTTGAGCTCTGAAACGAAAAATTCAGACTTCGACGTACTCACCGATTCAGAAATCAGTCGACGTGTGGTGACACCCGTCACCGGCCGTCTGACCGCGCTGCCACGTGCCGCGGACGCCCTGGCAAGGCCAGCCACGAAGTGCACACTCACACGCCCTTACCCGCCCTGTTCGTAGCCCAGAAATTTCATTTCGTCGCCTCCACCGCAAGCAGCGACCGAGCTCAGCGCTCGCCATCGCTGCCGAGCAAGCTTCACCATAGCGAGCTTGCGAACCACCGCAAAAACGTGAACTCCGTCTTCACCATAGCTTCGTCGTGTCCTCCTCTACCTTCTCCACCTCCCAGCTGCGCCATTCGTGCTTTGGTAAGGTCACAGTGACCATTTCCGCCGTCTCCGCCATGGGCATGACCTCGCCGGAGATGAGGCCGCCGTGGCCGGGGTAGCTAGGAATCATCTCGTCCCTGTTCTTTGCGGTGTTAGCACCGTGGCAACCTCAGGTAGCTCACACCGTGCTCGGTTGAGCCGGCCATGGGTTGCCGTCGCCGGCAGCTCGCACCGGAGCCCTGCCGTGCCGCCATCACCGGCGATGTGCCACCTCCGCTAGGTCATAGGTCGCGCCACTAGCACCAATCATTTCCCCGCGTCACGTAGATCGCGCTGGTGCCCTCGGTTTCGCCGGCCGACCCACCGGCGGCGAGCTCCGACCACCGCCGTCCGCCTCCCCTGCCCTGTGCCGCAGACACACGGGTCCCGCCTGGCAGTCGCACGCGCGGGCGGGAGCCGACACAGGCCGCGCGTCGTTATGGGCCTCGCTGGCGTACGCAGGCCGGCCCAGTGACCGGGTTTAGTTTTCATTTTTGGTTTTTCTTTAATTGTTTCACAGATTTTGTTGTTACTTGGTAAAATCCATATCTCGTGCATTTTAGATCCAAAAATTGTGATCCAAATTTTTGTTGGGCTCCAAATAAAATGTAGTATCTAGGAAAAATATCAAATGCTTATGTGATGTTTAATTTCTAGAATAATTAATTAGGGTTTTGAAATGTGTTTTAAATCACATGCAAACTTGTTTAAATCATATCTTGAGTTTCATTGTTCCAAAAATTATGAAATTTGGTGGGTAGACTAATTTATACTTGCTCTAGCTCTGGTAAAAATTTGGGCAGTAGTGCTTAAGTACTTTTCAAGTTATAATGCTATCTTGTTATTTTAGAAAATACTTAAATGAATTTTTGTAATTTTTGTACATGTGAAATGTTCATATAAATTTTTGGAGAATGTTTTGGTACCCTAGAGTGTCCAAGAAAATTAGGAAATCTGTTGTTTGACACTTTTTACTATGCTTTGTTATTTCTACAAAAATCAGTCTTTTGGGCTTGTGAATTTTGTGTAGGAAGTTCCTGTAAATAAATTTAGTTCAAATTTTTACAGTAGCCTTTTTTTGGGTCAAAGAGTCTCATGTAATTTTTGTAGAATTTTAGGAGCAGTTTACATATATGTTTAAAATTCCACTTAATTACTTAAGTAAATTAAGAAATGAGTTTAAATAAATATTTTAGGTGGGCCAACCTTACTTTCTGGTGTTTTTGTGACCTATGTGCACTTGTGGTAACATTAGTTTGGTCTTATGGGATGTTTGCCACATAAATAAATATTTAACCTTTGCAATTATAGGTTTTCTGGACAGCTGGTAGTATTTCTAGATTTGATCCTTGATAAAAGTGTTTGCTGGAAAACTTGTAAATACCAAAGTTGTATTAAACTTGATAAACTAGCTTGTGTCAAAATTTGGGAGCATTTGGCTTAATAGTTTGGGAGTTATTGCTGTTTAAAGTGCCAGTCCAGAATTGGCTGCTCTCTGTTTGGGGAGGGCAGATTCTGAAACTTTGGAATTTCGACTAGGTAAACTTTGGAATTAAGTGTTGTGGTCTGAAAATATTTTGTGGTGCATTTCATAAGCTTTCCAGATTGTATTAGATCATATCTTTTGGAGTTGGGAATCTCCAGTTATGTTAGAATCCTTGAGCTGCTGTCCAGAATATCTTACTGTTTTATTTTGGTATTGGATGTGGTAATCTAAGTAATGCTACTCTTGTAATTGTTAGGTGCTAGGGCCTTAACCGAAGAAGAACATCTATATCTTAGGTTGGGTAGATTAGGTAAGTATTTCTCCACCGGAGAAGAGATTTGCACGTACTGATAAAGTAACTTGATTAGATTATTGTTTTTATTTCTGAAATGCATTTCATTCCGAGCATGTTGCACCTTTATGCATCCATGATATTTATTGTGCATTCATGCAATAGGTGTACCGAAGGAGGTAACTCTCCTCGAATTCGAGCCTGTGATTCCGGAGGAAGTCCAGGACCTGCCGGAGCAGCCAGAGGAACCAACCGGCGACGAAGCTCCTGCCGAAGATCTGCCCGAGTGTCCTGACCACCGGCCCTCGACCTTTCTGAAAGGCAAGCCCCGGTGCATGCTGAACCCATCAATTTATAAATCTATCTTGAGTACTTTTAATTGTTTAATGCATTAAGTTGTAGGAGTTGTATGAAAACAATTGCTGCATTATACCTGTCCTTGTCCAGATATCGTACTTAACCCTATATTAGGTTTAGGCACGTGTCAATGCTTAGTCCTGCTTAGTGCGGTAGAAGTTGGGTGATTTCTGGTCATCCGCGAGATGTAGGAAGGAATCACGAGTGGCTTTATGGCTATCGTGGATGGAACCATGCCTTAAAATGAAATTGAGACCGGGTGGGAGTTCGATAGTACAGCCGCAAGACACTTCACGTCTTGGGTGTGGAGCTATGCCCGTCTGAGTCGTTTAAGGATCGATTCGCTGTACGTCCTTGAGTCATGTTGAACGCAGTCTAACACTTAGTTGGCCGGATAAGTCGTTCCGACCGCGAAGCCGAGAAATGTGATTCAGGCCGGGAATCGAATGGTAGGTTGCTTCTTGGAGGAGAGAAAGAATGTGCTTGGGGACATTGGCGTGAGATCAAGGGGGTTAGAGTCCCTATCATCTGGCAGAGTGTCGCCCTTGGGGTCGCGACATTATTCGGACCCGCGATTCCTGAATCATATGAAACGGTGGCCTGTGCGACCCTGGCAGGGGTCTGCACGGTGAGTGTTAGAAATACTCCTCCAGCTGGATAGGAATTCGATTCGAATCACCGTCGCTCCCGGTTAGTGAGCACTTGACTTGAGCAGCGGCAACGTAGATCTCATTAAATGAACCGGTGGTTAAGGGAATGATACAATGTTGCCACAATTCATACCTGCTCTGGATATAATGATGACAATTATTTGATTATAATCAAGTGCATGTTTAGTACAGGTGCTAAGATAGATGATAGGTAAATGCTAAAAATAACTGCTAGTACAGGTTATAAGAGTCTCAATTACTTATGCCTTTATGCAAAAATGTGATGTCAGCTAGCCTCTTATGTAAGCCTTGCATAATCCTTGGTGTCATCTTATTTCTGGTTTTCGATGGGTAAGTCTAGCTGAGTACATTCTAGTACTCAGGGTTTATTCCCTCCTGTTGCAGATGATATGCTCTACCAAGGCTTCTGCAAAAATTGTCTCCACCCTGCGGGTGACGAAGACTAGATCACTAGGGCGTGATCATCTTTTATGTACTTTCCTGATGCTTTTGCGGGTTGTTGATCAACAAGACTGGCAGTAGTTAAATAACTGGTGTGCGTTTGCTTCCGCTACTTTTATAAACTTGGTTTATAATAATTTGCGACTCTGTGTGTGTAAACTTATTTCGGAACTACTTGCGAAATGTAACGTATGATGTTATATGTTGAATGATGTGATCTTGGTTGTAAGCAAGTTGGTTTGAAATCCTTCGTGGTTTCGATTGACTACCGGGATTATATGGGCTCAAGTTCGAAAATTTGAGCGCTTCGATGCTTGTTTTTGTACTTGTGCTCTTATAATTTGGTCGGTTCTGTTACAGCTGGTACCGGAGCATAATTCAACATTAAACACATCGTACGAGTATTTAAAAACAAAAGTATTTGATTATGAAAAGGGGTTAAAACATTAAAAATTATTTTCATAGGTATGCCAGTGATCACATCCCTTAGCCCAAATAAGGACTCTTAGGTGGCTTATTATAAAGACTAACTTGGGGGCCTTGTTTGTTTTCGTTTCGTCGTCCATACGGCGTGATATTGTATGGATGCCATCCACTTGGGTGGTAATGTATGGATCAGTTGCCTCGACGCCCTGGTAAGTGTGAGTTGTGAGAGCATGATCGTCCAACCGGCGATCTAGGGGAGAGTAGTTTTGGTGACTTGCATACTTACATGTTTAAACCATGTAATTACATAGGCACTTAATTGTGGGAATATATATCGGGTAGCTTTGATACTGAAGTATATACATCAGGGGATGTGTATATGGAAAGTATTTAAATTACTGCTTTCTTGTGTGCTTATATTGGGAAACTGTTGGGCTGAAATGAGATTTTCTGCAGGTACACTAACAGCGCAAACGAGTAGACCGATAGTGTCGTCTATATGAGAGAACATATGTATGCCACCGCCTAGCGTTAGAAATTTATGATTCTACTAGGATGAGAGGGCGTACGGAACGTGCATGCATCATGTTTAATTATATCATACATATCATTTACTCCCTCCTTAAAAATTTCAATAGTCCCGACTAAATTAAATTTTGTATCCCCTAAATGATCCTCACTTTCAGTCGTATCTTGTTGCTACAGATGGCACGTACCAAGAGGACCGCTCGCAAGTCCACTGGAGGTAGGGCACCTCATCACCAGCTCGCTCCACGTGAGCCCCGCCCTGAGCCCACTGAGGCGGAAAGGCTGAGGGCTGAGTTGGCCGAAGTGACTGCTGCCCGGAATGCAGCGCATCAGCAACTGGAGCAAGTGATCCATGATCGTGACCAGGAAACACTTGCAGTCCAGAGATTGACAGTAGCACATCGCAACTGTCAACGCATGCTGGTCCATGTCATGAATCAGAGGGATGAAGCCTGGCACGAGGAGAACGTTCTGAGAGCTCGTCAGTTTGAGCTCGAGCAACAGTTGGAGAATGCTGAAGAATACAATGACAATCTTCATGAAGAAGTGCATCGCCTGAACAACCAGCTAAATCCTCTGCTGCCTCGAAACAACAACGCAGATGAGGACATGGGTTCGGGAATCTTCATGGCTGAAGATGATGATGAAGTGGAGGTCAATGGGCCCCAAGATGCCGCACCAGAAGAAGCACCAGAAGAAGAAGATGATGAGGAGTTAGAGCCTGTTAGTGATGAGGACGGCGGGGAGATCCTTGACACCGACTCTGAGGACGATGCTTAGAGTAGTTATCACGTAGCTATGATGTTAGGATCGTCTTTTGTGCCCTCCCTGTGTTAGAGAGAGGCTTTGTAATAACTTGGCTTTTGGGATGTAAGGTCGAACCCTATGTTTCCTGGATGTTTAGTTGGAACCTGTTAAATTCGATCGCAATTGGATGACTTATTGTGTTGCGTTCGATGATGATGTCACGATTAGCACCCTTCGGTGCCGCGACGAAACCGAGGGCCTCCTATGGCGCGCGACATAAGGTTGTGCTGCTTGGCACGCGCTGGTATCGAGGTGGCTAGTCATGATCCACCATGGAACTCTACCGTTGAGAAGTCTCTTTGTGGTCGGCTGGAAGTAGCATTTCTCAGGCAACTAAAAATGTTGAGATCGAATCCAAGTACCGGGCGAAAGGTCAAAAATCACGTAGATATTAACATAAACGGTTCAGTAACTACTGTGCTCCTTGTGAGTGAGCCTTTATCAAAGTACATCTTGTTGGTTTCCCCTCGCATGATTGCGTCAATTGATGCGCTTGAATGGATTGTGCGGTTGTGATGAATTATTGTGCCATGAGTATTTTGAGAAGTCTATTTCATGAAGTCAGTTTGACATATTTAAAATAATTCATCTATAAATTTCCCACATCGTCAGTGCTCATTGGCTATACATTTTGCAGATGTCGTACAATCTCCGTCGGGGTCGTGGCAATGAGGATGAGGAACAGCCACCCCCTCCGCCACCACCTACCCCGGCTGAGCTGATGCAGACAGTGGTCGAAGGGCAGCGCATGCTGACAGATGCTATGCGCCAGCTTGCCAACTGGGAGGCTCGTCATGGCCGCCAGGGCCCAGAACCCAATCAGTACAGTGATTTCAAGGACTTTCTTGATACTAAGCCCCCGCTCTTTAAGGAGGCGGAGGAACCACTGCAAGCTGATGAGTGGTTGAATACTATTGAACAAAAGTTTCGTCTGCTTCGCTTGACTGATGAGCTAAAGACTGAATATGCTTCTCACCAACTGCATGGTCCAGCGGGTATTTGGTGGAGCCACTATCGTTCCACACTGCCTGCAAATGTCCCGATTGCTTAGGACCAGTTCAAGGCCGCATTCCATGGGAACTATATTCCTCCAGGTCTTATGGCTATCAAGCACACAGAATTTATGAGGCTGTCACAGGGCAATAAAAGCTTGACTGAATATCTGCAATCCTTCAACAACCTGGCAAGGTATGCCACAAAGTTTGTGGATACCGATGCCAAGAAAATTGCTAGCTTTAAAAGGGCCTAGGTCCAAAGCTGATGAAGACTATGGGCACTAGCAAGTGTACTACCTTCAATGAATTTATCAGTGATGCTCTGACTCAAGAAAATAATAACTCTATCTATGCTGGTTCTAAGAGCCGCAAGAGGGCACTTGAGGCAGGTGCTTCACAGTCTCGAGCTCCAGCTGCCCCGAGGGCTCCTCCTCGCCCTCCTGCCACAAGTGCTAAGTTTCGTCCTCCGCAAAAGAAGGCGCCAGTGAAGACTGAGTTTCGCAAGGCATATACAGTGGCCCTGCCAAAGGGTAATTCGGGCCAAGGCAGCTCCAGTGTTCCTCCTAGCAACAAGTCTTGCTAGAACTGCAACAAGCCAGGCCATTGGTCCAGGAACTGTCCTTACCCTAAGAAAAATGTCAACCAAGGTGGCCGTCAAGGGCACGCTCATTATAATAGTATTGAGGAGATCCCATCTGGTGAGGTTGTCACTGCTGGTAAGTTCCTAGTTGACCAACACCCTGCAGTGGTACTTTTTGATTCAGGTGCTTTGCATTCCTTTATCAGTCCTAAGTTTGCATCGAAGTTTACACACAAATTGCATATTGTTGAAGGTGGGGGTTATTGTATTAGCGCAGCAAGTGGGAATATTTCCACAAATAAAGTAGTGGGGAATCTTGAGCTTGAGATAGAAGGGCGACAGTACTCGCTTGCCTTAGTGGTTTTGCCGGGATTAGGCATAGATGTTATTCTGGGCATGAATTGGATGAGTCAGAATGGGGTACTCATTGATACATCCACTCGGGTAGTTATGCTCCGAGATCCTACAGATCAAAAGGGTTTTCTGGTACAACTTCCTAGAAAAGTTGATTTATCTGGGGAAGTTCATGCTGTGCAAGCAAAGTTGTTGGCTGAAATTCCTGTAGTGAATGAGTTTCCGGACGTTTTTCCCGATGATTTGCCGGGACTCCCTCCGGATCGGGATGTGGAATTTAAAATTGAGTTGTTGCCTGGCACGGCGCCCATCTCTAGGAGACCCTATAGGATGCCTCCGAATGAACTAGCTGAACTTAAGGTGCAATTGAATGAACTTTTGAAGAAAGGGTTGATTCGTCCTAGTTCGTCGTCGTGGGGATGTCCTGCTATCTTTGTAAAGAAGAAGGATCAGTCTTTGCGAATGTGCGTAGATTATAGACCTCTCAATGCAGTCACTGTCAAAAATAAGTACCCTCTACCGCGCATCGACATCTTATTCGATCAGTTGTCCAAAGCTAAAGTCTTCTCCAAGATTGATCTAAGATTTGGTTATCATCAAATTAAAATCCGTCCTGAAGATGTTCCAAAAACCGCCTTCTCTACCAGATACGGTATTTATGAGTATCTTGTTATGTCTTTCGGCTTGACCAACGCCCCCGCACACTTCATGTACTTGATGAATTCGGTGTTTATGCCCGAATTGGACAAGTTTATGGTGGTATTTATTGATGACATCCTGATATATTCTGTAAATGAGAAAGATCACGCTGAACATCTGCGTATAATCCTCACAAGACTGCGTGAACATCAACTATATGCAAAGTTCAGTAAGTGCGAATTCTGGCTTCGAGAAGTACCTTTCCTTGGGCATGTGTTGTCCGATGGAGGAATTATGGTGGACCCCGCCAAGGTACAAGAAGTACTGAACTGGAAGGCTCCTATCTCGGTTCACGAGGTCCGGAGTTTTCTTGGTTTGGCTGGCTATTATCGTCGCTTCATCCCGGATTTCTCCAAAATAGCCAAGCCAATGACTCGGTTGCTACAAAAAGACACCAGGTTTGTCTGGACTTCTAAGTGTGATGCGGCTTTTCACCAACTGCGAACCCTCCTAACCTCAGCTCCAGTTTTGGCACAACCGGATATCGAGAAACCATTTGATGTTTATTGTGATGCCTCAGGCATAGGTTTGGGAGGTGTTCTGATGCAGGAAGGCCGAGTAATCGCATATACCTCTCGGCAACTTCGGAAGCATGAGGCGAATTATCCAACGCATGACTTAGAACTCGCCGCAGTTGTTCATGCTTTGAAAGTCTGGCGGCACTATCTGCTGGGCAATGTCTGCAATATCTACACAGACCACAAAAGCCTCAAATACATCTTCACCCAACCCGAGTTAAATATGCGTCAAAGAAGATGGCTCGAGTTGATTAAGGATTATAACCTTCAAGTGCACTATCATCCTGGCAAGGCAAATGTGGTTGCGGATGCTTTAAGCCGTAAGTCTCATTGACATTCCCTAGTTGAAACTGATTTTCATCGATCTCGCCTTCTACATCCAGCAGTCTTGTACAACATCACCGTCAGTTGTACTCTCAAAAGCAGAATTATTGAGCTTCAAAAGACTGATCCTGGTGTATTCCACATAAAACGCAAGATGAAAGAGCAAGAAACTACACAATTCAGGGTAGATGAAGAGGGTGTACTATGGTTCAAGGATAGATTAGTTGTGCCTAAGGACTGAGAGCTTAGAAATGATATTATGTCGGAAGCCCACTCCTCTAAGTTGTCCATCCATCCTGGTAGCAATAAGATGTATTATGATTTGAAGCCATACTATTGGTGGACCAAGATGCGGAAAGAGATAGCTGCATATGTGGCTAGGTGTGACACCTGCTGTAGAGTTAAAGTTGTGCATATGAAAGCTGGGTTGCTTCAACCACTTTCTATTCCAGGTTGGAAATGGGAAGAGATAAGTATGGATTTCATTGTCGGACTTCCTCCTACTGTCAAAAATCATAACTCCATCTGGGTAATTGTGGATCGTTTGACCAAATCAGCTCACTTCATTCCAGTTAGAGTGAACTATCGTCCCACTGACTATGCTGAGTTGTACTTCAATCAGATAGTCTAGCTCTACGGGGTACCTCGTACTATCATTTCTGACCGTGGTCCCCAGTTCACTGCTCGCTTTTGGGAGCACTTGCATCACCTTCTGGGAACCAAGTTAGTGAGAAGCTCTGCTTATCACCCCCAGACGTCAGGACAGACGGAACGGGTTAACCAAATCTTGGAAGATCTGTTGTGGGCATGTGTAATATCATCCAAGGGTTCTTGGGAAAAATGGTTACCTCTAGCCGAATTCTCGTACAATAATAGTTACCAAGAGAGTATTAAGATGGCCCCATTCGAAGCTTTGTACGGTCGTAAGTGTAGAACTCCACTAAACTGGGTAGAAGCTGGTGAAAGAAGGTATTATGGTATTGATTTTGTTCAGGAAGCTGAGGAACAAGTCCGTACCATCCAAAAACATATGGCTGCAGCCCAAGCTAGACAGAAAAGTTATGCTGATCATCGTAGAAAACCGCTCGAGTTTGAAGTCGGAGACTTCGTTTACCTGAAAGTTTCTCCAATGAAGAGTGTCCAATGTTTTGGTGTTAAGCGGAAACTTGCGCCAAGATACGTGGGTCCTTTTCAAATCATAGGCAAGAGTGGAGCTGTTGCGTACAAGATCTAGTTACCTCCTGAAATGAGTGCCATGTTCAATGTCTTCCATGTATCTCAGCTCAAAAAGTGTCTTCGAGTTCCTAAGGAAAGAGTCCCGTTAGGAGAGATCAGGCTTGAGTCTGATTTAACTTACGAAGAAAAGCCAGTCCGGGTGATCGATACTCAGGAACGAGTAACTAGAAGCAAAGTGGTTAAGTGGTATAAAGTAATGTGGAGTAATCAGGGTAGTGAAAGTGACGCTACATGGGAACGGGAGGACTATTTGCGGGATGGCTATAAGGAATTCTATGAAAAATGGTACGCTTTCCAAATCTCGGGACGAGATTTTTATAAGGGGGGAGGGCTGTAACACCTCAGGTGTTTGGCTTCCTTAAGTGCATTGCATTTCATGAGCATTAACATTAATCACCCCATTCATGAGTGGGAGCATCATTCATTTCATGCATGAGCTTATAATATGTGAAACATGCTTTGGAAACATTGCCACATATGTTATATTTCATGTGAAGTAAGAAGTGAGTAGTGTGCAACACACAAGTACCTTATGTGCAATTTCATTTGGAAACATGCTAACCACTTTAGTGTAACATAATTAGCAAGTGTTATGCAACACACTCATGCAACATGTGCAACATGAGCTTGCAACATTTGGGTGGAATATTGATTTGCTTGTTTCAAAGTGTGTGACACTAGGAATTTCATGTAACCAATGTATAGAGTGGCTAATTAGGTCTCATAACACCTTAATTATATTTAGGGTAAGTAGTGGAGCAATGTTCATGTTGACCAAAATTACCAAATTGCCCTTCCAAATGTTGTTGACTAGGTTTTGACCCCTAGAGTGATCTAGTTTGACCAATTAAAAAGTCCAGCTTAGAAATCTTGCATGGAGGAGCAATCTTAAGCAAAGCTGTAGAGAATTTCATAAGGAACAAAAGTTCTAATATGGCCATCTTATGAAAATGACCAGAACATGCTCAAAAGTGACCCACAAGTCAGATTTGAAGGTGGAGTCAACACTTGAAAAATTTGCTAAGTCTTAACTGCCATTTCAGTTTGTTTGAGCCCACTTTGGATTGATACAACTCTTGATCCATGGAGATCTGGCTGTTGATTTCTAAATCAAAGTTGAAACCCTACTATAGCTCTACAACTTTCATGTTTATTGTTTCCTCTAACTCGTCACGGTTCAGGAGCTAATCGGTGTTAAACTTGCCCTGTCAGTCGACACTTTTGAGCTCTGAAACGAAAAATTCAGACTTCGACGTACTCACCGATTTAGAAATCAGTCGACGCGTGGTGACACCCGTCACCGGCCGTCTGACCGCGCTGCCACGTGCCGCGGACGCCCTGGCAAGGCCAGCCACGAAGTGCACACTCACACGCCCTTACCCGCCCTGTTCGTAGCCCAGAAATTTCATTTCGTCGCCTCCACCGCAAGCAGCGACCGAGCTTAGCGCCCGCCATCGCTGTCGAGCAAGCTTCACCATAGCGAGCTCGCGAACCACCGCAAAAACGCGAACTCCGTCTTCACCATAGCTTCGCCGTGTCCTCCTCTACCTTCTCCACCTCCCAGCTGCGCCATTCGTGCTTTGGTAAGGTCACGGTGACCATTTCCGCCGTCTCCGCCATGGGCATGACCTCGCCGGAGATGAGGCCGCCATGGCCGGGGTAGCTAGGAATCATCTCGTCCCTGTTCTTTGCGGTGTTAGCACCGTGGCGACCTCAGGTAGCTCACACCGTGCTCGGTTGAGCCGGCCATGGGTTGCCGTCGCCGGCAGCTCGCACCGGAGCCCTGCTGTGCCGCCATCACCGGCGACGTGCCACCTCCGCTAGGTCATAGGTCGCGCCACTAGCACCAATCGTTTCCCCACGTCACGTAGATCGCGCTGGTGCCCTCGGTTTCGCCGGCCGACCCACCGGCGGCGAGCTCCGACCACCGCCGTCCGCCTCCCCTGCCCTGTGCCGCTGACACACGGGTCCCGCTTGGCAGTCGCACGCGCGGGCGGGAGCCGACACAGGCCGCGCGTCGTTATGGGCCTCGCTGGCGTACGCAGGCCGGCCCAGTGACCGGGTTTAGTTTTCATTTTTGGTTTTTCTTTAATTGTTTCACAGATTTTGTTGTTACTTGGTAAAATCCATATCTCATGCATTTTAGATCCAAAAATTGTGATCCAAATTTTTGTTGGGCTCCAAATAAAATGTAGTATCTAGGAAAAATATCAAATGCTTATGTGATGTTTAATTTCTAGAATAATTAATTAGGGTTTTGAAATGTGTTTTAAATCACATGCAAACTTGTTTAAATCATATCTTGAGTTTCAGTGTTCCAAAAATTATGAAATTCGGTGGGTAGACTAATTTATACTTGCTCTAGCTCTGGTAAAAATTTGGGCAGTAGTGCTTAAGTACTTTTCAAGTTATAATGCTATCTTATTATTTTAGAAAATACTTAAATGAATTTTTGTAATTTTTCTACATGTGCAATGTTCATATAAATTTTTGGAGAATGTCTTGGTACCCTAGAGTGTCCAAGAAAATTAGGAAATCTGTTGTTTGATACTTTTTACTATGCTTTGTTATTTATACAAAAATCAGCCTTTTGGGCTTGTGAATTTTGTGTAGGAAGTTCCTGTGAATAAATTTAGTTCAAATTGTTACAGTAGCCTCTTTTTGGGTCAGAGAGTCTCCTGTAATTTTTGTAGAATTTTAGGAGCAGTTTACATATATGTTTAAAATTCCACTTAATTACTTAAGTAAATTAAGAAATGAGTTTAAATAAATATTTTAGGTGGGCCAACCTTACTTTCTGGTGTTTTTGTGACCTATGTGCACTTGTGGTAACATTAGTTTGGTCTTATGGGATGTTTGCCACATAAATAAATATTTAACCTTTGTAATTCTAGGTTTTCTGGACAGCTGGTAGTATTTCTAGATTTGATCCTTGATAAAAGTGTTTGCTGGAAAACTTGTAAATGCCAAAGTTGTATTAAACTTGATAAACTAGCTTGTGTCAAAATTTGGGAGCATTTGGCTTAATAGTTTGGGAGTTATTGCTGTTTAAAGTGCCAGTCCAGAATTGACTGCTCTCTGTTTGGGGAGGGCAGATTCTAGAACTTTGGAATTTCGACTAGGTAAACTTTGGAATTAAGTATTGTGGTCTGAAAATATTTTGTGGTGCATTTCATAAGCTTTCCAGATTGTATTAGATCATATCTTTTGGAGTTGGGAATCTCCAGTTATGTTAGAATCCTTGAGCTGCTGTCCAGAATGTCTTACTGTTGTATTTTGGTGTTGGATGTGGTAATCTAAGTAATGCTACTCTTGTAATTGTTAGGTGCTAGGGCCTTAACCGAAGAAGAACATCTATATCTTAGGTTGGGTAGATTAGGTAAGTACTTCTCCACCGGAGAAGAGATTTGCACGTACTGATAAAGTAACTTGATTAGATTATTGTTTTTATTTCTGAAATGCATTTCATTCCGAGCATGTTACACCTTTATGCATCCATGATATTTATTGTGCATTCATGCAATAGGTGTACCGGAGGGGGTAACTCTCCTCGAATTCGAGCCTGTGATTTCGGAGGAAGTCCAGGACCTGCCGGAGCAGCCAGAGGAACCAACCGGCGACGAAGCTCCTGCCGAAGATCTGCCCGAGTGTCCTGACCACCGACCCTCGACCTTTCTGAAAGGCAAGCCCCGGTGCATGCTGAACCCATCAATTTATAAATCTATCTTGAGTACTTTTAATTGTTTAATGCATTAAGTTGTAGGAGTTGTATGAAAACAATTGCTGCATTATACCTGTCCTTGTCCAGATATCGTACTTAACCCTATATTAGGTTTAGGCACGTGTCAATGCTTAGCCCTGCTTAGTGCGGTAGAAGTCGGGTGATTTCCGATCATCCGCGAGATGTAGGAAGGAATCATGAGTGGCTTTATGGCTATCGTGGATGGAACCATGCCTTAAAATGAAATTGAGACCGGGCGGGAGTTCGATAGTACAGCCGCAAGATACTTCACGTCTTGGGTGTGGAGCTATGCCCGTCTGAGTCGTTTAAGGACCGATTCGCTGTACGTCCTTGAGTCATGTTGAACGCAGTCTAACACTTAGTTGGCCGGATAAGTCGTTCCGACCGTGAAGCCGAATAATGTGATTCAGGCCAGGAATCGAATGGTAGGTTGCTTCTTGGAGGAGAGAAAGGATGTGCTTGGGGACATTGGCGTGAGACCAAGGGGGGTTAGAGTCCTTATCACCTGGCAGAGTGTCGCCCTTTGGGGTCGCGACATTATTCGGACCCGCGATTCCTAAATCATATGAAACGGTGGCCTGTGCGACCCTGGCAGGGGTCTGCACGGTGAGTGTTAGAAATACTCCTCCAGCTGGATAGGAATTCGATTCGAATCGCCGTCGCTCCCGGTTAGTGAGCACTTGACTTGAGCAGCGGCAACGTAGATCTCATTAAATAAACTGGTGGTTAAGGGAATGATACAATGTTGCCACAATTCATACCTGCTCTGGATATAATGATGACAATTGTTTGATTACAATCAAGTGCATGTTTAGTACAGGTGCTAAGATAGATGACAGGTAAATGCTAAAAATAACTGCTAGTACAGGTTATAAGAGTCTCAATTACTTATGCCTTTATGCAAAAATGTGATGTCAGCTAGCCTCTTATGTAAGCCTTGCATAATCCTTGGTGTCATCTTATTTCTGGTTTTCGACGGGTAAGTCTAGCTGAGTACATTCCAGTACTCAGGGTTTATTCCCTCCTGTTGCAGATGATATGCTCTACCAAGGCTTCTGCAAAAATTATCTCCACCCTGCGGGTGACGAAGACTAGATCACTAGGGCGTGATCATCTTTTATGTACTTTCCTGATGCTTTTGCGGGTTGTTAATCAACAAGACTGGCAGTAGTTAAACAACTGGTGTGCGTTTGCTTCCGCTACTTTTATAAACTTGGTTTGTAATAATTTGCGACTCCGTGTGTGTAAACTTATTTCGGAACTACTTGTGAAATGTAACGTATGATGTTGTATGTTGAATGATGCGATCTTGGTTGTAAGCAAGTTGGTTTGAAATCCTTCGTGGTTTCGATTGACTACCGGGATTATATGGGCTCAAGTTCAAAAATTTGAGCGCTTCGGTGCTTGTTTTTGTACTTGTGCTCTTATAATTTGGTCGGTTCTGTTACAGCTGACACTTGGGACATCGACAAGTGCAAGAAGACATGGGAGTGATGGTGTTGACCGAGCCAAGATGGCGGACGTGCGAGTCGAGCGAGGCTCAGGAGGACTTGGCGTGCTGGCCGGTCAAGGATGGCGGTGACACGCGTCAAGGCGGGGGACGCATATGGAGTATGCTACTCGCGAGTGGGTTTGGTGGTTTGGGTCTCAAAACCATCGGTGGCGGGTTTACAGGTTTGGGCCTCAAAACCCGGGCAGAGGTTTCGAGGAGGAACGGACGGTACGTGGCGGCATCGGGGAGTTCGCGTCGAGGCGAAGGTACCAATGAGGAGGCGCGGTGGCCGTCGGATGAAGATGACACCAGGTTGGACCTTTACGCCCTTGGGCTAAATGGTTTGACTCATTTGTATCTAGGGGCAAAACTGGGAATGTGTAATAGCCCTGTTAAATAGGATGAGGGAGCCCCCATCTCTCTCACCTCCTCCATTTTTTATTTTCTCCTTTAGGGTTTCTTCCTCTAGTTGCTTGTGTGTGAGAGGTCCACTAATCCACCGATTAGTGTAAGAATCATGAATCTTTAAGGGAAGGAGGTCTCGAATCCTCCGGTGTTTGGCGGATGAAGCAATTTGTGTGTTCTTGATGTGTTCTTCGTGAGCTCCTCCCTTCCCCCTCTAGTTCTTCCTTTGATTCGTCGTTTCTAGCTTGTTTTGAAGCTCCTCCCTTCCCCCTCTAGTTCTTTCTTTGATTCGTCGTTTTCTAGCTTGTTTTGATTCGTTTTTGTTGCAGGGCCTTGATCAATGACGTGAGTTGAGACTTTCCACCGAAGGATTTGCATCAATTCCTCACGAGATCTAATATCGGGATGAATCAAGAGCTAGGGTTCATTTTTGAGGGATTTTCGTGTTTCTTTGATTTCCCGTTGATTGACTTCAAATTAGGTGATGACCTCTTAGAGGTAGCTCCCCTACTGCCTTCTAATCATGCTTACAAAGTTTCGTGGCAGTTGGTGAAGTTTTGGCCGCAAATCGAGAGATATTTGGTTGGAGGCGGTTTTTCTCGAGTTATGTTCTTCGCATCCTGGTCAGACCACCCTTGCATCCCGGTCAGACCGGCTTTTGCATCCCGATCAGACCGCCTTCGCATCCCGGTCAGACCGCCCTTGCATCCCGGTCAGGCCAGGTTGGGAATCGCAGTGAGGCAATCCGGTCAGACCGGCCCTCCATCCCGGTTAGACCGGCTTTGCAAGCCAACCCGGTCAGACCAGCCCTCCATCCCGGTCAGACCGGCTTTGCTCAGTTCAAGTGACTCGTTCTTCCGCGTTTTGGTCGCTTGAGCTCCGTTTCTCGTATCGGTTGTTGCACTGGACTTCTACCGTTCCATAGATTCTACTCCCTCCGTCCCTAAATACTTGTCGTTTTCGTTTCCCGAAAAACAACTTTAACAAAATATATATTAAAAAATATTAATATTTATAGTACATAATTAGTATCATTGGATAGATCTTTGAATCTAGTTTTTTAATAAATTTATTTGAAGATAAAAATGTTGCACGTATTTTCTACAAATCGAGTCAAACTTGTGGCACGAAAACCGGAAACGACATTTAAATAGGGATAGAGGGAGTATCTAGGTGCTCTTGTCACCGGTTGGCTTGAGTATCCAAAATTTAGGACCTTGCTTCTTCTCTATAGAAACGGAGTGTCTCGTTTCCTTTGTCTTTTGGTTCGGTGCGCTTTCATGGTCCAATCAGCTTGCTTTGTGGTGATCCACTATGTTCTGAGGGAACATTCACTCTTCTCTAAGGTCGTGGTCATCAGGGTGTTTATGTTTGTTTCTTGGGGTTTGAGTTTAGGACAAAGGCCAAATATTTTAGAAGAAATTTGAGGCTCCCATTCACCCCCCTCCGATCGCCTTTTCGGTCCTTCAATAAGAAAAGAAATCACACTACAGGCACTATTTCCCTCATCATCAGTACTCAGAACGTATCAACAGTTGACATGTTTCACTAACAGTGACTTATCAGGCTAACGAGGCTATCATGTTTTACAGAGTTGAGCTGGACGTAGCACAAGGATGGCATACACAGCAAGTGAGCGGCTAACAACATCCATAAGCTATTCTCCCTACAGCGAGCTAAAATCCTGAAATGCAACTGACGTTCAGCATTGTCTGCCAAGCCTGCAGTTACCAGCGGCTCACAAGTTTCAGACAAATTTCAGGCAAGATGTGAATCTGCAGTAGCATCCACCGTAGATAACTGAACTCGCCTTTCCACAAGGACCGTGTATAACTGAAACCAGCCACGCTCGGCAAAAATGCTTATGGACGTGCCATGGTACTGAGACGGAGATCTGAATGAGCAAACTCCAAAAATATGGCTGTTATCCTGCATCTCGTCTCCCCTTGTTCAGACCGCTGGCATCACAACTGTAGATGCGAAGGGCAGCAGCTCCTGAAAACTCACAATGCAAGAAGCTCCGACTCCTTTTCCTCCGCCAACAGTTCGTCAGGCAAATGGCCGGTACCATTATCCAATTGGTCCTCCCTTGTATATATCTTGGAACCGGGAGACGGCAAATGGGAGTTCGTCATGGGGACAAAACCAGCTGCAGGAGTGCCATTTGAGGAATCTACGGCTGACTGCAGCTTTTTCAATTGGGACTTCAAGCATATGATTCGTCCCTTGTTCCATTTTGGGAAGTGGAAGGATGCTGATAGTGTATCATTTAGAAAGGAGTAGACAACTTTGGCGGTTGGCAGTCCTCTTGTAATTGTGCTTTTCTCCATTTCACCTCTCCTGGATATCGAAAAACTATCAGATAGACCAAAGCAGGCCAGCAGGAAAATATTCACTGAAGTAGATAATTATATATGGGTGAAGGCAATATATTGTTCTATGAGAATAAAATTGAAATAATAATTGTGGAGTACTGTTATCCTATGAAAACGTTCACAATTCAGTTTTGCACTTGCAGTAAAATACCCAATTATACCCTCCAAGGCCCTCTCTTCATGTAAAGTTCAAACAGCAGTATAGGCATTAACTTAGTTCGGCTGGCTGTTTTTTTTTGGCTGATGCTGATTTGTTGTGAGAGAAAAACACTGTTCCATGGCTGACTGATTTTGGTTGATAAGCTCAAGCGAACAGAGCCAAATCAAGTTGCACTTCTGTGAATATATCAAGCAAAACGACTGAACTAATTATAGAGCTAATTCAAGAATATTACCATAAGAGAGCAACAGAAGATGATAATATGAAAGGAACATTTGAGGCTGGAAGCTTACAATACAACAACAGATGCTAACTGTGGAAGATCTTCATCTTCTACTAGTCTGTCATAAAGCTTATTGAGCCATACTGACACAGCCACCAGTGCTCCACCTACTGACATCCTGAAATGCAAACTAATAGTGAGCACAGCCTGGCCGATAGAAAATCAGGTTGCTTAACGCATATACTATGAACGAGACGTATAGCATTACCTATGTACATCTAGTGACCAGACCAGCTTGGTGTCACGATATAACTCAGGGAAGAGCCCAAATTGTACTGCTTGATCCAGAACTCTTGCAGCTCGGCCCTTCTGACCAAACCACCAAAGCACATCCAGGAGAGCATTAAAGAACCGTAAACTATAGTCACAGCCTTCCATGGTACTGTTTTCAAGGGCATATTCAACCATTTGCCAGTTGGAGCTATCATCGTATTCCCCTTTGATTAGGGAAGCAATTACTTGATGTGTACTACTAGCACGATTTGTTTTCATTTCTTCCAGCAGATCATATGCATCAGTCCACCTGAAAATGAACATTAATTATGGTGTGGTCCAATCACATTGGGTAGAAGTAGGGAATATGGTCTGAACATCAATGTCATATCTGACACCAAACAAGATAATATTTTCAGTGACTCCTAAGTTATATAAACACAAATATGCTTTGCATCCAAAGCATTGATTGTCTCCTTGACAATTGTTCGGCTCAAACTGATAATCGCACTATAGGTATTGTGCCGTTGTCCATTATTGATGTTTCCTGAAATCCTTAATAATGTAGGCCATACCTAGAACAATATCCATGGCCAACGTAAGATTGCTAAGCACCAGAAAGAGCACACAAAATAACAGAAGAAACCTATTCCACCACAAAGCATATAATAAATATGAATTCATACCCAATAGTACCATCGTGTAAACAGGTGGTACCTTGATGTGTGACTCAACACACCATGAAACAACTGCTTCCGAAATTGAGTGCTTAATTGTATTGGTAAGGGTGAACAATCAGGATCCCTGATCTGATAAATTATTATTTAAATTCCATTGATCCTTACCAGCATGCTGTTTGGTGGTCCAACTTTTTTCTTGGAGACTGAGGGTCAATTGTTTTTGGCAATTATTGTTACAATTGCTAGTTTGAACTTTGATCAGCAACCTAAAATGCTGATGACAAGCACATCAAATCACAGTTCATAAATCTATTTTCCTATCCCACACCCCCCCAAAAAAAAAAACCCAGTTAGTTTCATAAGGAAACTAATAACACATTGTTAATGCAATCTAAGTTTCAGTCAAGAAATATGCAATGCATTGTTTATTAGCACCAGTATTTCTGTTATAAAAGCATGAGCAATCTTCCAGAGGGAATATGTGTCAGATTAAGACAAGGAGTCCTTCACTGTTACCTGTCGTTCCTAGCATATAGTGACAACATCATGCAATAGGCAATAATGCTGGGCAGTGTCACGCTAGATTGAAGTTCTTCAAACTGTTCTTTACTCTCATCTATGACCCCTGCTATGCAGTAGGCATTAAGTACCCCCTCAAGGGACCGCTCATCTGGATTAAACCTGGATTTGCGCATCTCCATGTATGCCTTCACTGCATCATCCAATTGTGCGCCCTGGCAATATGCTTCAATGAGAGCATCAAATGAATCTTTGTTTTTCTGAATGCCAGCATTGTTACTCATCCGAGAAAAGATGGCCTCAGCCTCCTGGAAGAGCCCACCCCTAGCATATGCAAACGCAAGAGTATTGTAGGTCTCAAGAGTTGGCAAGCTACCAATTTCAGTCATCATGTTGAAAGCAACATAGGCTTCCTGCATACCGAAAAGGCCACAAATAAATCATTTCATCACAAGTGGGATTACTCATGGTTAAGATGTTTGGATTTGTTTCCTGACCTCATACATAGCCGCGTGGCCAAGAGCCTCAACCAGGCCAGTGAAGGCGTCTGCAGTAGGCACCATTCCTTCTCTGGTCATATATTCAATAACTTCTCTTGCATCCTCATGGAGACCACCACGACCACAGGCAGCCATGACATTTTCGCAGGTCACCATATCAGGCTCTACCCCAGTTTCAAGCATATCATGGAAGAGCTCCACCACCTCCTTGAAGAAGCCACCATCCCCGTATACACGGAAAAGCACATTATATGTGGCCGTGTCTGGCGGTACAGCAGTTCTCATCTCACGGAAGAGTTCACGCACTCCATCAAACCGCCCCTGCCTTCCATAAAGATCGAGCAGGACACGGTAAGTGGCAGCTGTTGGCGCACATCCATCAGCCTGCATCTGCCGCAGCACAGCCACCGCCTCAGCCGTGGCGCCAACACGCGTGTGTGCCTCCATGAGTCCTAGATACGCAGAGGCATCCGCCGTGTTCCCCATGGCAGCCATTTCGGAGAACAGCTCGGCTACACGGGGGAGGTTGCCGGCGCTGGCAAAGGCATCCACAATGTAACGATAAGATACAGAGTCCGGGGAGACGCCGGCCTCAAGCATAGTGCGCAGCAGCATTTCAGACTGATCAGCCAGAGAGCGCACGGCGGCGGCGGCGAGGAGGGTGTTGTAGGTGGTGAGGTCGGGGCGCACGGAAGGGGACGCGTCGTGCCGCATCTCAGCGAAAAGGCCAAGGAGCATGTCGAAGGGGACGGGTGGGTCGGTGGCGCGGGCGCAGGCGGCGAGCACGGTGTTGTAGGTGGCGGCGGTGGGCGCGA
Source organism: Saccharum hybrid cultivar R570 (assembly GCA_038087645.1). Lineage (NCBI taxonomy): Eukaryota > Viridiplantae > Streptophyta > Magnoliopsida > Poales > Poaceae > Saccharum > Saccharum hybrid cultivar. Next base: position 282,823 of record JAQSUU010000044.1, on the reverse strand, counting down.
CCCCCGCAGCCTTCATCTGGTCGAGCAGCGCGCGGGCCTCCTCGTGCAGCGCGTTGCGCGCGTAGGCGGCGATGAGGGAGGTGTAGGAGAGCGCGGTGCGCGCCTCGGTGGGGAGGTCGTGGAACACCTCGAGGCACTTGTCGAGCAGCGCGGGGCCCTGGCGCCCGAGCACGCCGATGACGATGGCGTGGATGTGCTCGTCGGGGCGGCACCACGACTGGCGCTGCATGTACTTGAAGAGCCGGAGCGAGCGCTGCCAGTCCCCGCGGCGGGAGAACTCGCGGTACACGGCCGCGAAGTCCTGCAGCGTCAGCCGGTGCCGCGCCGTCTCGAGGCAGCGCGCGATAGAGCCCCGCGGCGGCAGGTTGCTCAGCCTGTCGATCAGCGACTCCACCTCGTACGAGCTCCTGCCATTCCCCGCGGGCACCAGCTCCTCCCTTCTCACCGCGGCCGCGGCCCCGGCCCCCGCCCGCTCCAGAACCGCGGACCCTGCGCCCGCGCCCGCTCGCTCCAGCACCGCAAGCCCGCCGCCCGCACGCTGCAGCACCGGTAGCCTCGCGCCCGCGCCGCCGCGGCTCCACCTCGGCCCGCGCCAGCACCTCCTGGCCCCCGGGAAGAGGAGGAGGTCGCAGTGGTAGGACGACGACGCGACGGTGGCGGTGGACACGAGCGCCATCGCCGCGCGCGGAGGGGGTTTCCACCACGCCTTGGATTTTTGGGGGAGGGGAGATTTTTGCCTCCGGGGGAAGTGGATATGATGAACTTGGCTAGGATCTACTACTACTAGTAGCACGAATGAGGATTCGGAGTACAAAAGAATAGACACTGAAGTACAGGAACATGTAGCAGATCTGGGCCCTGTTTAGTTCCCAGAAAATTTTGCAAAATTTTTTAGATTTCTCGTCACATCGAATCTTTGGACACATGCATAAAGCATTAAATATAGATAAAAAATAAAATTAATTACACAGTTTAGACGAAATGGACGAGACGAATCTTTTAAGCCTAATTAGACCATGATTGGACACTAATTACCAAATAACAACGAAACATGCTACAATATCGTTTTGCAAAAATTTTTGCAACTAAACTGGGCCCTAATACAAAAGAAACGAAATAAAGAAACATATAGATTGACGTGTTAGGGTTGTGACCGTTGTTGGCGGCGGGTGCGGATCCGGTGGCGTCCATGACGATGGTGTTAACGCTGTGGCGATGTAGATTTCGTTGTCCTTCGGGCCTCCACCGGCACTGACCAACGACGGCGGGGAAAGAGTAGTAGGGAGGCGGCGCGGTGGTGCTTCCCGACGCCACTGCGCAAAACCGATCGGATAGCCTAGGGTTGTTGAGTGGGTGTCGGTGCATGGTGAACCTCAGATCCCGTGCCTGCGGGCCCACTCCTGTTTTTATAGCGCAGCGCGTCGGGGGCCCACCAACCATAGATCGGTTGGGCGCCCCCGATCAGAGCGCGATCTAGAGGGAAATGGGCCTCAGCCGTTGGGCTGGACCTGAGATCAACCTAACATTCTCCCTTTTGATCTCATCTATGTTCTTTCGCTTAGTTAACCCACCTCATCACAAATTAGTGCATTAAACATGTTTCATCTTAACAGTTATTACTGTTAGATTAGACAGCCACAAGCACTTTTCTGTTTAGAGATAAATTCTTGCATTGGACCCATTACTATCCAAGAATCACAGGCTTTTCCTCAAATCCATGCCGGCTATATGTTCTCTGAACACATTGGGCGGTAAGCCTTTCGTAAGCGGATCCGCTAGCATCCTTTCTATGCTTATATGTTCAAGACCTATGACGTGATCCCGGATTTTATCCTTCACAACATAATATTTTATGTCCATATGCTTGGCGGCATTGCTTGACTTATTGTTGTGAGCACACAACACTGCTGGCTCGTTGTCACAATACAACTTTAGTGGTTTATCGATGCTGTCGACCACCTTTAAACTGGGTATAAATTTCTTAAGTCAATTCACCTGCCCTGATGCCTCATAACAAGCAATAAACTCAGCATACATTGTGGACGATGCAGCGACTATTATTTGTTTTTAGCTCTTGCATGATATGGCTCCTTACGCTAGAGTGAATATATACCCTGAGGTAGACTTTCTGTCATCTCCCACGTAATCATAATCTGAATATCCTACTATTTGTAGGTCATCAGATCTTCTATAGGTTAACATGAGCCCTTTCATGCCTTGCAAGTATCTTAAGACTTTCTTTACTAGATTCCAGTGTTCCATACCTGGATTACTTTGATATCTGCCAAGTAGCCCAGTCATAAAAGTCAGGTCTAGGCGTGTGCACACTTGAGCATACTGTAAGCTTTCGACAGCTGAAGCGTATGGAACGACTTGCATGCGATCGCGCTCGAACTTGCTCTTGGGACATTGATGTTCTCCATACTTGTCACCTTTTACAATAGGAGCAGGTGAAGGTTTACACTTATGCATATTGAATTTCTTCAAAACTTTCTCTATATATGCCTCTTGGGACAATCCCAATACCCCTCGGTTTCTATCTCGGTGAATCTTTATGCCCAAGATAAAAGAAACTTCACCTAAATCTTTCATATCAAAATTTGAGGATAAAAACCTTTTGGTTTCCTGCAGCAGAGTGACATCATTGCTTGCTAGTAGAATGTCATCTACATACAGTATTAGGAAAATGTATTTCCCATTCTTAAACTTTGCATAGACGCAATTGTCCTCAACATTCTCTTTAAACCTAAACTTTCTGATTGTCTTATCAAACTTCAAATACCACTGTCTGGATGCTTGCTTTAATCCATAAATAGATTTCTTCAGGCGACAACCCATTCTTTATTTGTCTGTCATAGCAAAACCTTTCGGTTGTGCCATGTATACTCTTTCTTCTAGATCCCCATTGAGAAACGCTGTCTTCACATCCATTTAATGCAATTCTAGATCAAAATGTGCCACTAGGGAAATTATGATTCTAAAAGAGTCCTTGCTCGAGACGGGAGAGAATGTTTCATTATAATCTATCCCTTCTCGCTGAGTAAAAACCTTTTGCTACCAATCTTGCTTTGTACCTTTCTATGTTTCCTTTGGAGTCACGTTTCACCTTGTAGACCCATTTGCAGCCTACTGTTTTGGCTCCTTCAGAAATTTCCTCTAGGTCCCAAACTTTATTGGTACTCATAGATTTTAATTCATCTTCCATGGCTTCTTGCCACTTAGATGCTTCAGTGCTCCTCATGGCTTCTTCAAATGAAGTGGGTTCATCCTCCATCTGAACTTCTTCGCATTTATAGACTATGTAGTCATCTGAAATAGGAGACTTTCTCGCTCTTTGAGGTCTGCCAGAAGGTTATGCTACTGGCATTTCTCGTTCTTGAGGCTGATCTTGTTGGGGCTGCTGTTCATCGACTATGGGTTCATTCGGCTCCTGAAGGACAGGTTCCAAATTAGCCGTATGCGAAATTACAGCAGGTGTTGTCACCACTTGCGTAGGTCCAACAACAGGCAGCGTGAAGTAGGGTTCTTGCACCATAGGAATGGGCACAAACACCCGCTTCTCTTCAAGGTTGATTTTTCGCGCTGCCTTGCTCCTCCTGATCATCTGATCTTCTAGGAAACTAGCGTGTCTCGTTTCCACAAACTTGGTATGTCTACCATGACAGTAGAAACGATAACCTTTTGACTTTTCTGGATAGCCAATGAAATGGCAACTTACTGTTTTGGGGTCTAGCTTTTCTATGTTTGGGTTAAATACTTTTGCTTCAGCAAGGCTCCCTCAGACACGCAAATGGTTGACTGAGGGTTTCCTGCCGGTCCACAACTCATACGGTGTTTTAAGTACTGACTTGCTTGGAACTCTGTTGAGAGTATGAATGGCAGTTTTTAAGACCTCCATCCATAAACTCAATGACAAAATGGAATAGCTCATCATGCTGCGTACCATATCTATTAGAGTACGGTTACGCCTTTCTGCTACTCTATTTTGCTGTGGGTCGCCCGACATTGAATGCTGGGCTACTATGTCATTTTCCTGTAAGAACCTTGCAAAAGGTCCAGGAACTTGTCTATAAGGGGTATGTCGACCGTAGTACTCCCCCCACGGTCAGATCTTACTACTTTGATTTTTCTGTCTAGTTGATTTTCAACCTCAGCCTTGAATATCTTAAACTTGTCTAAAGCTTCTGAACGTTCTTTGATTGGATAGATAAATCCAAAGCGAGAGTAGTCATCTGTTAATATGATGAAGGAATCAAAACCATCCACAAATGTCACTGGAAAAGGTCCACAGATGTCTGTGTGAATCAATTCTAGTACTCCCGTGCTTCGCTTAGCGTCTTTCTTTATGTTCTTTACTAACTTGTCTTTAATGCAATCAACACATTGCTCTAACTCTGAGAGTTCTAGTGGTGGGAGGATTGATTCTTTGACTAAGCGTTCTATTCTCCCCCTCGAAATATGGTCTAAACGACAGTGCCATAATTTCGATGATGAATCAATTCTCTTTCTTTTCTTGCTTGCATTTGCGATCATTGCATTCTCAGTGTTGTTACATTCAGCATTCACATTCTCAGACATAGATAATAAATAAAGTTTGTCTTGTCGAAAGGCAAGACCCACATATTTATTATTTAACTGTAGCTTATAATCATTTTTGCTGAAATGGCAATCAAAACCATAGTCTGACAAACATGAAACTGAAATCAAATTTCTAGCTAGAGAGGGAACATAAAGAACATTATGCAACTCAAGTGTGAAACCACTAGCTAAATCTAGAGATAAATTTCCTATAGCTTGAGCTTCAGCTTCAACGCCAGTGGCCACCTTAATCTGTCTTTCTCCTCTTTGAAGGGTTCTCCCTCCATTGAATCCCTGCAAAGAGTTTGTAACATGAACAGTTGCACCTGAGTCAATCCACCATGTGGATCTAGCATAGCTTATGTATAAGTATTCATCAATAAAAGTTATAATGTCCTCACCTTTTACTAGGCAATGTCTCATGAACTTAGGGCAGTCATGTTTCTAATGCCCTGTCTCATTGCACCATCTACAGCGATCCGAATCCTCCTGCTTCTGCTGGTTGTCTTGCTTTGGCTGTGCTTTGGGCTGTGAAGAGCTTCCTCCCTTATTATGAGAGGTGGAGGCATCTGAAGCTTTCTTGTTGTAGAATGGTTTCTTGTTCTTTTCTTTGACAAAGTTCACAGAACCACCATTTGCATTCTTTAGCCTTTCTTCCTCTTGCACATACATAGCAATCACCTTCTCTAAATTCCATTCCTCTGGCTGTGTGTTGTAGTTAACAACAAATGTCTCATACTCTTTGGGAAGTGACTTTAGAGCTAGGTGAATGATGAAACCATTTGCGAGGGGCATCTTTAGCTTCTCTAACTTAGCTGCCATGGTGCTCATGCTCAAAATGTGCTCTCTCACACTACCCCCTGTGAACCTCATGTTAGTGAGTTTCTAGATCAGGGTGGAAGCGTGAGCTTTGGTGGAACCAGTGAACTGATTCTTCACTTTCTCTAGGTATTCTTTTGCTGTGTCACATTCTGGGATGGCACCTCTTAAGCCCTCGGTGATGGTTTTCTTGATGACAATCTTGCACTTGCGGTTTGACTTTTCCCACTTGTACTTCTCAAGATCATACTTTGCTCTAATAGGAGCATAGTCTCGCTTCCGATTAGCAAAAGCTTCATCGGTCTCATTTTGGGCCCTTTCGGGCTCCTCTAGCTCAGTGGGCTTTGGCTCCTAAAGAGCAAAATCTATCTCAACAAGTGCTAGAGCTGCATCAAGTTCTTCGCGCCACAGAACATAGTTCTGTCCCATCAGCTTTGGGATTGCACTTATGAAGTGCATTGCATTGAGCGCTTGGTCGTCGTTGGCGGCGGGTGCGGATCCGGTGGCATCCATGACGATGGTGTTAACGCTACGGCGATGTAGATTTTGTTGTCCTTCGGGCTTCCACCGGCACTGACCAACGACGGCGGGGAAAGAGTAGTAGGGAGGCGGCGCGGTGGTGCTTCTCGACGCCACTGCGCAAAACCGATCGGATGGCCTAGGGTTGTTGAGTGGGTGTCGGTGCACGGCGAACCTCAGATCCCGTGCCTGCGGCCCCCACTCCTGTTTTTATAGCGCAGCGCGTCGAAGACCCACCAACCATGAATCGGTTGGACACCCCCGATCAGGACGCGATTAAGAGGGAAATGGGCCTCAGCCGTTGGGCTGGAGCTGAGATCAACCTAGCAGGATAGAGTCGCAGCGCGCACGCTCCCGAGCGGGCTGAGCCTGAGCCTGACCGACCTTTCCGCCGTGGCTTCGGTTGAGTGTTTTTTTTTTTTTTTTTTTTTTTTTGGTACAAAGCTTCGGTTCAGTTAAAAAGACACTTCCGTTCCTTTCCTATTCTCTCTCACCAGCACGCCGCCGCACGCAACTTGCGACAGGTCAACATCGCGGCGGTATCTCTCATCCGGTCACCCCCAGCGGCTCAGCGACTGCTGTTCCATGGCGGACGGCGCCGGCGACGGCGCCGCGGCGACGGGGAAGCTGGCGACGCTCCCCAGCGTCACCGAGAAGGGGCTCCCCAGGAGGGGCAAGGTGAGCACTTCGTCCTCCTACGTCTGATTCCAGATTGGGAGAAAAGCCGAGGGTTTTGGAGCGGAGTCCTCGTGTCCTCCGATATGAAACCTAGCGGAGGTGGTGAGGTGCGGGATCCGAGCTCGTTTTGAATATCCATGGCGGCGCCACCGCCGCGAGGTAGTTGCCGGGAAGGGGCGGCGGCGATCCCCATCCTCACTAAAGTTGGATTTAGTAGTTCGGGAATCTGATCCTGAATCAAATCTTTGGTACAAATTTTCTCAGTAATAAGCACTGAAGTCATTTACCTACCACAATCTAGGTTGGGCTTGGGCAGAAAGAGACATGACGGCCACAATGTGTTGTTGAAGATCGCAAAAGTCCTCAATATGCCCACTAAAAGGAAGTCCTCAACATACTGAACTATAGTGTGTTATAAGTACTGCATATAGTCACCATGTTGAACTGTTCTGGTGGCCATCAATGCCCTTAAACTATGTTGCTGGATATCCTTAATGTAAGAGAGACATTTCGGTTGCCAAAATGTTGTATATTTACAGGAAATGAATGGCGTGATATTATCCAATTCCACTAAGTGACATTCAACTATAGTGCTCTTTTTGATGTTCACTGCTGGAGTGCTAAAAAAACATGTTATCCATTTTGTCATGTACTATTTTGTTTCATCTAGCCAATGATTGTGCTTGCTTTTAAAAGATAGAAATATAAATATGTGCAATCTATATGTATTTAAGCGAATGTCTGTGCTAGTTGCATGACAAGAACTTATTTTTGCAGGCTTCTTCCGGGAGGACATTAAACACTGCACAAATTCCGCTTGTTGCGAGCCATCCAGATGTGTACGAACCATGTGATGATTCCTTTGCCCTTGTTGATGCACTACTCTCAGACAAAGCGCAGCTTTTGTCACTACAGCCAAGGTTATGTATGGAGGTAGGGTCTGGTAGTGGTTATGTCATCACCTCTCTTGCAATCATGCTCAGGCAATTAGGCTCTGGAGCCCAGTACCTAGCAACTGACATCAACCAACATGCTGCCGAGACAACTCAAGCGACCCTTGAGGCTCATGGGGTGCATGCAGATGTGATTGTTACTGATATCGTGTCTGGTCTTGATAAATGCCTTGCTGGTATGGTTGATGTGGCAGTTGTTAACCCTCCTTATGTGCCAACTCCTGTGGAAGAAGTTGGATGCAAAGGCATTGCTTCGTCTTGGGCAGGAGGTTTGAACGGGCGCCAAGTGATAGACAGGATCCTTCCTGCTGTGCGTGAGATGCTATCAGAAAGAGGGTGGCTGTACATGGTGGCCCTCGAAGATAATGATCCTTCAGATATATGCCATCTGATGAGCGAGATGGGGTATGCATCACGCGTTGTCTTGAAGAGATGTACTGAGGAGGAGAGCCTTTATGTTCTCAAGTTCTGGCGAGATCCGCATGCTGTTTCAAGTGCATCTCCTAAATCTTCAGGCTCTGAGTCATGGTTTTCTCAGTTGCCTTTCAAATCCCTTTGGCACAAGAACTCGTAGCATTTCATGGCCTTGCCAGTTCAGAGTCTTCACCAGCTCCAAAATATAGCAAGAAGTCTTGTGCAAATTTGAGATGGCAGTATGTTTAGATGTGTTCGAATGAAATGTTACTGTTGGTTTCTGACTTCTTCAGACACTCAGAGTGCAAGAATCATTCTAGCCTGATTAGTTTAAGGTGCAAACGAAACATGTTGTTGCCAGAAAGTACTGAACCTTTTTATTTTTGTAGCTTAAATTGTTATCTTATGTTCTCTTCGTGTGTATATATATTCTACGATGCTACTATGGATTCTTTATCTTGCTGCATTTGGAATTTGTGTTTTCTGTATCAATTATTGCGTTTAAATGATTATTTAAAGATGAGAGGAAAAGAAGATTTGGACTGCTTTTTCTTTAACCCTGTATATGAGATCAGTTATAGAAAAATAACATCTGGCGCATGATCTTCAACTGATTTTAGGCGGCCACACACCAAATGAAAACGAAACGAGTAAGTACATTATTTGTTCCTTGTGGTACCCTGTGAGGTACTTTCAGGTTTTTTTGGCTCTCTTTTGTGTGTGCTGTATTTCCGTGTGCTTACATTATTAACTTAACAGTTTAACACCTCTTATTTGAATTTCACAATTTTGGATACAAAGTAGGTTTTGGAACTAAAAGAAGCGTGTAAGAGCTATATTTCTTTCTAATTCTACGAATAGAGATTTTGGTGAAAAAAATACACTCCAACAACTTCTTTAATTGGTTATCTAAATATAGCCATCTTCTATTCCGGATTTTTCGTCATCCAAAGATAGCTCTCCAAATGATGATTTAAAGAATGAGATTTAGAAAGACAGAGAAAAAAGATATAGAATGATATTTTTATGCAAACGGCTCTCCAAATGATGATTTAGAGATTGAGATTTAGAAAGACAGAGGAAAAAGATATAGAATGATATTTTTATGCAAACGACTCTCCGAATAATGATTTAGAGAGTGGGATTTAGAAAGACTCTCGTAGATGCTCTAGAGGTCTTCAAAGTTTTTTTAATTTCTTCAATCGTTTTTTTAAAAAACTTTTATTTCTTCACTAGCCTATCTTTTTTTTTTTGAGAAAAATCTCCCCATCATATTCAGGTATTATAAGAGTATGAGTTACAAACACCATCAGGTGGAGCTAGAACCAAACATGCCTACCCATCTGACTATGAATCGAGCTGCGAGCTAACAAGTGTGTATCATTGTTGGCTTGCCGATTCTCATGCACAAACTCCACAGCCTCAAAACTTCTTCGGGGTGTGTTTAGATCAAAAACTTTTCACGAAAAACTACAGTATCGAATTTTACGGCACATGCATGGAGCATTAAATGTAGACGAAAAAAAACTAATTACACAGTTTGGTTGGAAATCGCGAGACGAACGTTTTGAGCCTAATTAGTCCGTGATTTGACACTAGTGTGCTACAGTAACAAATGTGCTAATGACTGATTAATTAGGCTTAATAAATTCGTCTCACGGTTCAAGCAAGCTATGCAATTAGTTTTTTTATTAGTATCCGAAACCCCTTTCAACATCGCACAGAACATCCGACGTCATATTTTTCTAAAATCTTTTTTTGACCCACCTAAACCCCCCGAATTTTTTACTATTTGGTCCTTTTTTGAAAAAATTCACGTTTAGACCCTTGGGCGAAGTAAACTCAACTTTGGATCCTGGGGGTCGACGCCATGATTCATGCCGTCGAGGTTACACGTCTCGACGCCGTGACTCACGGCGTCAAGCTCCGTGGTCCTATTTGACGTGGCAGATGATCTGGCAGACAGCTCGACGCCGTAGATCACGGCGTCGAGCTCGGCGCCGTGATTTACGGCGTCGAGCCTGGATTCATCTGATTATTTTGCTGGGGCTTCACTAGCTAGTAGTGTATGTCTTGTTCAAGGCAGATGGTCTTTATTTCTTTACGGTCATGGAGATAAAATCAACTAATCGCTACCTACTGATACTCAAATACTAGATGATTCCACAAATTCATCTCTGAATTTAACCAAATGGTCCACAGATGAACCCAGCAGCAACGTTAGTGTCAATTACCGAGCTGTAGAGCTGAAATGCACTGCCACCAGCCTCAATAGCAACACTGACGGGCTGGTTTGCAACTGCCTTCTGCAGACTCTTCTCACTGTTCGCTGGTACATCTTCATAGCTGTCGATAGTAACAACCTTCGCGTTTTTCTGCAATGAACCCAGCACACAAAACCGGCAGTAAGAAAAAATGACGCTGGTATTTGGAAAATCAAGGGAAACCATGAAGCGAAAAATACCTTGTTGGCATCACACCGGCCATCCGTGCCCTTGTAAGGGTAATCAGACTCCGTGTCGATTCCACCATTGTTGATGATGAACTCAAACGCATAGTCCATCAGACCTCCATTGCACTCCTGGTTATATGAAGTGTCACAGTCAACAAGCTCCTGCTCAGACAAGGAGATCAAGTCGCCCGTAACAATCTGGTTGATGCCTTCTACTGCTGCTATTGTTTAATCCTGCACATCAATAAAATTAAAAAAGGTAGCCAAGTAACAACAACAGACTTATAAAATCAAAAGAGTGAAAGCTACCCACAATAGAGTGGAAAATATCTTTATGCGCCTAGCTAGAGGTGAGCGTGTTTAATCCTGCTCAGAGATGAATTTGTGGAATCATCTAGTATTTGAGTATCAGTAGGTAGCGATTAGTTGATTTTATCTCCATGACCGTAAAGAAATAAAGACCATCTGCCTTGAACAAGACATACACTACTAGCTAGTGAAGCCTCCAGCAAAGTAATCAGATGAATCCAGGAGCTCGACGCCGTGATCTACGGCGTCGAGCTGTCTGCCAGATCATCTGCCACGTCAAATAGGACCACGAAGCTCGACGCCGTGAGTCACGGCGTCGAGACGTGTAACCTCGACGCCATGAATCATGACGTCGATCCCCAGGGTCTAAAGTTGAGTTTACTTCGCCTAAAGATCTAAACATAATTTTTTTAAAAAATAGGGTCAAATAGTAAAAAATTCGGCCTAAACCCACCCTCACTAGCCTGTCTGACAGAACATAACAATGTATACATTCGTGGGCTATGGTCCTGGGCCCGAAGGTTGCGCAGGTCTAAACCCATTCACACGCATGCCCATGGGGACTTGAGCCCGGCCATCCTGTCTGGTCTTGTTCGTCTCGCCGGCTTCGTCCTCCTCTGCAACGGCGGCTGCGGGCTGCGAGCGACGACGGTCAGCTGCGGAGCCACTTGTTCCCGACCGACCCAGCGAGGCTCCGACGGAGCGCTCGCTCGAGGAGAAGGGAGAGATCCGGTGCTGTGTCCAGTCGGCCGTCCATGGAGGCGGCGGCGGGCCGCAAGCGCGCGTACAGCATCATCGTGCCCACCTACAACGAGCGCCTCAACGTCGCCCTCATCGTCTACCTCATCTTCAAGCACCTCCCGTAAGCAGCTCCCAGCTCCCTTTCTCCCGGGCGGCGCTGATCTGTCTCTCTCCGTTGCGCCTTTTGCTGCTAAGGTTGCGTCGAGATCGTCTTCGTGGTGAACGTTGTCGGATTCGATTTCATTAGATGTCACTCGGTTGCGTGCGTCAACTGGATCGATTAGATTAATAATCTACTTTACAAGAACCGATCTGATCTGAATATGTGAATGGAGCTGCCGATATCTGTTTAGGTGTTACCTTGCTCTGAGATCCAACTGCAGGCACATGTGAATCATAAAGTAGAATAACTTGTTACTCCAATATGCGTCCAAATAGATGACATAGGTTCTTTATGTTCCCTCTTTGCTTCAATTCGAACTCTGTTATGTGGACATTAACCAGCCCTCCCTTGAGCTCTGCTTGCACATCTTACAATATATAGTTGCAGAGTTCTAATGATGCCAGTACTGTTGAAGTGATCACTGTCCACTTGTGTTTTTTTTTTTCTGAGAACAAGAAATGAAACAATTTTCTAGTGCTATTTTGCCAACATTTGAGCTAGAATTTGCTTCTTGTTTATCGAAGTCTTGAACTGTCATAGTGGCAACCAGTTTTCCTTTTTTTACTTGTGTATTTTGGCCATACAGATCATATATACTCTTCATTCTAATGCTGCCCTGCTGGGCGTGTCTAATTCAATCCATCAGACAAAAAAACTTCAAAAACTTTTATGAGTTCATCGGATATGTCAAATGGGTCATGAGAAGCTCTCCTGCTTGGATATCAAATGCACTATTAGGTATTACAACTTGCAACTGTTGGCTTGTTGCGTGTCCCTTTTCTTAGAATGTCACCATCATAGTTATTAAGGCGTCGCCTAGGCGTCGAGGCGCTAAAAAAACCTGGGCGTCCCCGTCGCCACGACCAAAAATCAGCAAAATAAGAGGGGAGGGGAGGCAGAAGAGAGAGGAAGAACTGGAGGAGGACTGGGAAGGCCAAGCACTTGTCTCTGCTCCATCCCCATCGGCTCCAGACGCTATGGCCGTTGCAAACTTCTGTGACATCGGACATCTGGGAGGGGCAGCAGCAGTCAGCAACTCTCGATCTGCGATCTACAGGCGACTGGAGGGGATCTGGAAGGGGGCGGCACCAGCAGTGAGGAAGGGGAGAGGAAGAGGTAGGGAGGAATGGTTGCGGACAGCAGCAGCGCAAATGGAGAACGGGAGAGGGAGGGACGGAGAGAAGAGTCTCGCACAGAGAGGGGCAGTGGCGGCGGAGACCGAATGCTTGTCGATGGGGAGGGCTGAGGGAACAGATAGGTCACTAGGAAGGATATATGGGCTGGCTGGTGGGCTGGGGCTTTCTTAGTGTCTTGTCCTTCTTCTTTTCTTCTTTTCTTTTTCTTTTTCTTTTTCTTTTTCTTTTTCTTTTTCTTTTTCTTTTTCTTTTTCTTTTTCTTTTTCTTTTTCTTTTTCTTTTTTTCCTTCCTCTGTGCTGCTGCTTTGAAGTTTCTTATAATCATATGGTGTCGCCTTGCCTCGCCTTATGATCGCCTAGGCGATTGGAATGGGGTGGCTCGCCACATCTCGCCTTAGCGCCTTAATAACTACTCACCATGCGTTACATGGCCATTATTTAACTTCCATTGTTTGCTGGAAGCTTTGCTACTGTGGTGGAAAGGATAAATTGTTACATTCATATAGATATGTTGCCAAGTTCTTAAATATTATATAACCTGATTTGACATTTTTTTTACCTCAGGGATGTGAACTTTGAGATCATTATTGTGGATGATGGTAGTCCAGATGGAACTCAGGACATTGTAAAACAACTGCAGCAAGTATATGGTGAAGATTTTGTTGTAAGTATATGCTCCTGGTCCACTTGAAATTTTTGTACATGTGGTGTTAATCTGTTTATTCAGTGCGATGGCTTAGTGCATTGTCTTTAACCTGACATGATGCCAGCTACTGCGAGCTAGGCCAAGGAAGCTAGGACTTGGTGAGTTTAGACATCTGACTTTTTACTGAAATTATTCTCCCCACTTATATTTAAGTAGCAACTGGAAATATCCAGGTACTGCATATTTACATGGATTAAAGCATGCCTCAGGGGAATTTGTCGTTATCATGGATGCAGACCTATCTCACCATGTATAAATCTTTCGCCTTTTCTTCTTTCTGTTACTACTTTTGTTATGTTTGCTATTTACAATATTTTTCTTCCTAGCTTACTAACTATTTTCCCACTCTGAACAGCCAAAATACTTGCCAAGCTTTATTAGGTAAGAATCGTATCTCTGAAGATATAAAGAGTTATTGGGTTTCTACTACATGTTATTTTACAGATATTAGTCCGCATCCTCAAATCTATTTTTTTAGTGCATATAATTCTCAGTCCGATTTGTTCTCAAAATATCTTTAGCGACAAAAAAAATAATAGTGTCACAGTTGTTGAATCCAATAGCTGAAAATTCAATTCAAGTAAAGCTTGTCAGTTGGTCCCTTTGGGCTCCTAGGCTACTGAAATGAAGTAGTTTAGAAAACTTGTCTTTTTTAATCATGTTATTTCCTTAACCAGGAAACAAAAGGAAACTGGAGCTGACGTTGTAACTGGCACACGGTATGTTAAGAATGGTGGTGTCCATGGTTGGAATCTCATGCGCAAGCTGACTAGCAGAGGTGCAAATGTTCTTGCACAAACGTTACTACAGCCTGGAGCTTCAGATTTAACCGGATCATTTAGGTCTGTCTTTCTTTTTATCTCGAACAGAATAAATACCCACCCTTCAATCGCCTCTTTTGATGAGCATGTCATAATAGGCTATATAAGCGAGATGTCCTGGAAGACTTGATCTCCTCATGTGTCAGCAAGGGCTACGTGTTCCAGATGGAGATGATTGTTAGGGCTACTAGGAAAGGTTATCACATTGAAGAGGTCTGCCACTGTGGACTGTGGTGTCTCGTTTTTCATCGAATAATATTGGATCATCTTTTGACTTTGGTAAATGAATCGTTGATTGCCTTCTCCTCTCCAGGTTCCAATAACATTTGTCGACAGAGTATTTGGAATTTCAAAGCTTGGTGGGTCCGAGATAGTTGAATATTTGAAAGGCCTTGTTTATCTGCTGCTCACAACATGATTGAAGATACGTAGTAGGCTTCTGGTTTGTGGGTACAACCGTATTATAGAGAATTTTACTAATGTGTTATTATTGCAGCTTGAGTTGTATATCAGTACAATCACGCATGTTTCCAGTGAATGGATTATTGTACCCAAGTCTTGGTTTCTCTGTACATTTTTTCACACAACATAGTGCCCCTCCTTTCTGTTGACTTTTAGTGCTTCTTTTAACGGTTTGTAATTCTGGCATGTTTTACGAATATTTACTGTCATTTAGCCTATTGTGTGGCTTCACCTCCCTTGTTTTCTGAAGGGAACCGGCTGTATGTGTCTACACAGAAACTGTTGCTGGATGTGTTGTTCCTGGTCTACTCATCTAGCAGGATCTGGTTCTCATCAACAAACTAAAAACAAAATTATGAACTACATCACTCTGCGCGGATAGAATGATGATATATGGACTATCTGTATCTTTTTATGTCTTACCTATATCTGTTTTTGCATTATATCAAAGATCAGACATGAATCCTTTCAAAAAAAAAAAAAAGAACAGACATGAATGCTGACATGCTGTACGTTGGTCTCTACAAAACCTACAAAAAATCATGTCCTTGTTGGCGTCCAGTCGTTGTGATGCTCGGTCTGATCAGATGTTAAGGTTAACATGCCTTGTGCCACATATTCCATTTTGGGATCCTTTGCTTTGAGTTCTCTGTAAGGCCTCCTTCGGTTATATTGAATTGATTCCAGTCTCAGCGTTTCTTCGTTAATTTGTACAAGGCCGGAACCGTTCTTGGCCAGGAACAACCCGGAATGCCATAACCGAACGGAGTCTAATTAGATTCACAGTACCTTTTTAGTAATAGATATATGCCCCAGTGTAACTGAATGAAGATTCGCAGTAGATATATGCCCCAGTGTAATTGAATGATCAATTGTTGAATGCAGGAGCCATGATATATAGGCTGGGTGCAATTTCAGCTTCCTAACAAAGATTGTCCAACTAAACGCCCTGTACTCATCTGCTTACCTGAGATATTGAGTTCTCCATTTCAGTCCGGTATATCATTCAAACTAGTTCCTAGATAAATAATGTGCTTTTTTTTATTTAAGAGAGTGGAATCAGAGTTATAATTTTAGGCTACTAGTCAAAGCCTATGTTTTCTAAAGGACAAAGTCCAAATTACTCCTTCGACATTCACTCGTAATAAGGTTGGGCATATATAGTAATAAATTGACACTAGAAAAACAAAAAAAAATTATGAAGCTTGATAATGACAAATTTATAATGTATTTTCTGAACTCACAAATTTTGAAAACAAAACTCAACTTGTACTAGAAGAAGTAATTTTTTTTCTTTTCTAAAATATCTTCCGTGGCGGTAGATGCGGCATCGGAAGCGATGTTACGGTTAGTTTTCTTGGCACGGAACTTTTTTTTAGGGGAACCTGGCACAGAACTAAACTGAGTACTAATGGACATCGGAGGCAAAAAAAAAAAAATCACAAAGAATCACGAAGATTAGGACCGACGCTACCGTAACCGAAATGCGCACTGCGCCAGAGGCAAGGCAATATAAGGAGACCTGCATCTGCATGGGCTGCGCTGCCACGCACACCTTCACGTCGATCGTCGTAGATTCCACTGCTCCCATCGATCGTTCCACGCCCACGCCGTGCGCGCCTCTCGGCCGGCGGCGAGAACTCTAGCAGATCCACCGCCACCACCTCGAGACCGGCGGCATGGCCACCAACGACGAGTTCCGGCCCACCGACGAGGCATCGGTCGCCCTCCTGCGCGGCCTCCGTGCCAAAACCATCAACCGCAGCTTCATCCACTGCGCCGACGTGTGCTCCGCCGCCCCCGAGGAGCTGGTCGCCGATCTACAGCCGGTGCCGGGCACCGACGTGACGGAGGACGGGTACAACAGCGTTTGGTACATCTACTGCCCGAAGCGATACAAGAATACCCGGGGCAAGGCCAGCGGGCACAGGCAGCGCGCGGTGGAGCCCGACGGCAGCAAGATGTGCTGGCACTCGGAGGCTGGCCCGAAGCCCGTGCAAGGCGTGCCCGGCGCCACGTTCTGCAACTTCTCCTACGGCCGCAAGGAGAAGGAGGGGGCGTCGGGTCGGCAGCGCTTGGATAGGATGGGGTGGTGCATGACAGAGTTCGACGACACACAGGGCGGCGGCGACCATGTGCTGTGCAGGGTGCACCGCTCGTCCTCGTCTCTCGCCAAAAGGAAGTTCAAGTCGTCGTCGTCGTCCAAGAGGAAGGCGGCAGGCGATCACCCCGGGGCGCCGCCAACCAAGCTGATCCACGACAAGCAGGTGCAGCAGAATCCCGCCGTCTTCTTCACCAATGCTTACCCGACGATGCCCTGCTATGGTTATGGACCTCCCCAAGGCGTGGATCCCGTGACGATGGCCGGAGGCGAGGAGGACCATGGTGTGCAGCAGCCACGTGTTGAGCCGGAGTACGGCGGCGAGTTCAACTTCGATGAGTTGCTCAACATCGACGAGGTGGTGCAGATGCAGGACCCCGCCGCCTTCTTCACCAATGCTTACCCAACGATGCCCTGCTATGGTTATGGACCACCCGAAGACGTGGATCCGGTGACGTTGGTCGGAGGCGAGGAGGAGCATGGCGTGCAGCAGCCACGGGTTGAGTTGGAGGTGGAGCACGTCGACGGCGGCGAGTTCAACGTCGAGGAGTTGCTCAACATGGAAGAGTTCACCAATGCTTACCCGACGACGACGATGCCGTGCTATGTTCATGGTGGTCCCCAAGGCCTGGACGACCCTGCCATGTTCGGAGGCGAGGAAGAGCATGGTGTGCAGCAGCCACTCGTTGAGTCGGAGGCAGAGCACGGCAGCGACTTGGGCGGGTTCAACTTGGAGGAGTTGCTCAACACCGACGATTGGAAAGGCTTCCTGCAGATGCTCCAAGTCGAAGTGGAGCAGGGGCAGCAGCAGCCATGCGCTGAGCCGGAGCAGGGCAGCGAGATCGTCATCTCCGGGGGTCTACTTTATGCGTGTTGATCTTTGTTTTACTTGTACCACCATATAACAGTGACAGGATGAGTGATTCTCTGATTGTAAACGTACACTTGCTGACAGAGAAATTGAAGATGATGTTGTTTTGAATCAAAGGATGCATGAATCGTTGTTTTGTTTTGCTTTGATGTTACTACAGTTGTTACGTAGCTAATCGTTCTCTCAAACTCACGAGTGATGAATATGTGTTGAAGTGTTGAACAAGCAAAGAAAGTTGTGAAGGTGAGCTATGAGCTGAGCTGAGCTAGCTCCCTCCCCCTCCCCCACCGCCGCCGGCCACCAGCCCTTCCCCGCCGGCTTCCACTCCGATACCGGCGTCCACCTCTCACCCCACCCCCGTTCTCAGCCCTTACCACCCAGTCGCACCCCCACCCACCCTCCCCCTGGTCAATGAGTGTGGTTCCCCCTCTCGTCATTCGTGGGCGGATGAGGTTGAGGAGGCCGACTCACAGGCGCGCTCCTCGTCGGCTCTCAACCCTGACACAGAGCCGTTCTTGCCGGCCGTCTCGGGGTTCGGCAAGGGTGAGCGGCTCTCCTTCTCCGACTTTGAGGCCTCCTTTGGCTCGGATGCGCCGTCACCAGCTATCGAGGACAAGGGCAAGGCGGCTGTGACGGCCGGTGGGCGTCGCAGGCGTCCACGTTGCTGGCGCCACAATCGCCATCCTGTTGCACAGGTTGGCTTCATGGCTGACGTGCAGCGCGCATTCCGCCGTACTGGCCCGGCCACCCCGCCACCTGCGGATAGGCTTCGCTCCGTCGTCGTCCTCCCAGCTAGCCTATCCGTGGAGCCTGACGCCGAGGGCTTCCGTGAGGTCCGCAGTTGTCGTCGCTGGCGCCGCTGGTCCCTGCCCAGGGTGGCAAAGCCGGTGCTGGCAGACCTCGTCGGCCTCTACTTCAACTGCCTCGATGATGATCATGTCAAGGCGGACTGCAAGTTCCTGTCGTGATGCCGCAACTGTCATCGTGAGAGGCATCATGCGTGCTTCTGCCCTCATGCCCCAGCCGTTGCCGGTTCCAAGCGAGGTTGCTCACCTGCTGTTGCTAGAGGCCGGCGCGGTACGCCACGGCGTCGTGCTTTTCCAGTGCATTGGCAGACGACCTGTGATGACACGGTCTCCGCTCTGAAAGCTCTATGTTTGGTGTTGATAATTAGTGACAATGCCTAAGTACTAATCCTATGCCTAAATTGTATATAGCATGAGGATTAGTACATTCCAAGGTTGGTGGCAAGATGGACATGGTGATCATGATGGTCACACTTGGATTTGGATGCAACCCTACGTGATCAAAGCAAAGGTATATGCTTAAGGGTTGTATTTTAGTAACCAAGATACCTAGTGGGTGTGGTTACATTATAGGATAGATAGCCGTACTATAAAGAGGGGAATGACGCGGCTATTGAACTCCTAAGTGCCTCTAGGTGTGCATTTCATAATCATATGCATTTGGAGAGAACTAATAACGCCTTGAAAAATAATTGTGAAAATGCTAACACACTCGCATATGACGATGATCACTTGGTGGTGTTAGCACATTTACGATGGTGTTGGAGTTTGAGCGGTAGAGATGGTTTGAAGTCCTCTCTCTCTCCCACCGAGCTTGCGAGGCAGGATTCAGGCGTTTTTAAGGAGTTGAAATGACTATTTTCCTTTACGCTGATGTCGAGACTTGGAGGCGATGTCACATGGTGTTTCATGAGCTAAAACATGTGCTAAAGTGATACACATACTTAGTCTAGCTCATATGTGAAAGGGTGAATCAAACGGATCGAGCAAATGTTGCAAAATCACCGAGATATGGGCGACAGACGCTGCTGCCCTGAGCGTCAGACGCTACTATGCAGCGTCTGTCGCCATACCCTAGTTAGGGTTTCTAGCGCTCGAGCGTCATACACGTGGACGCTCACACGACAGACGCTGGTGTCAGTGTCTGTCCGTGGTGGCGTCAACTGCTGTGCGAGCGAGCGTGGGCGACAGACGCGGCGGCGCATCTGACGTGCGTTCGACGAACGCGTCTGTCGGCTCGGAGCGTCAACACGCTCTCTAGACCGCGTCTGTCGCAGGCGACAGACGCTGGGTCGCAAGCGTCAGACGAGTCTAACACGTAGAACGCGTGCGCGATGAACTTCAAACGGTCGAACATGTGGCGGCCGTAGGAGCGACGGATTCTACTGTGCAGCGTCTATCGGTTCGGCAACAGGTCGCCCCCAAAAATTGCCCAGTAAGGTTTCTAACGTCTCTATTCGTTTGTGGGCTTATAAATACTTGTTGGCCAGCTCAAGGCTTATACTCTTGCACTCTTTGACACACTTGTGAGCACTTTGAGCTAAGCAACTATGAAAGCATCTAGGCCCCGAGAGTTGGTTTCGGCAATTGATGACAACGCTTTATTACCATGACTAACGTGTGTTTTGTAGAAACTTTGGTAAGTTAGGTCATGGAGGTGATAACCGCTTTGAGCACCATGGTATTCATGCCCCTTGATGGAAATCGTTTCGGTTTTCAAAGGAGTGACGTCAAGATTAAGGACGGTTAGTTTCAGATGTCAAGGTGTTGAGTTACATTCAGAATAGTAGTTAGGATCTTCGTTTTCTCTTTTGGCCGTACTATAAAGGGGAGCATGAGCGGGTAGCTTGACCTAGGTGAGTCCTATATTTAGGTGTGGTGCACACTTGTTAAACTTAGTACTAGGCAGCTCTAGAATAGCTCAAAGTTCAGTTGAAAGCAACTTGGTTCAAGTTGCGTCGCGTTTCGGAGTGTTTAGAGGGTTTTTCCCTTGACCGGACGCGGTTCCCGGCTTGACCGGACGCGTCCGGTCAGTTCACAACCGCGATTGTGTTTCGGCGCTGACGACCGGACGCGGCCCTTGCGAGGACCGGACGCGGTGGTCAGGGCCGACACGTGTCACCTAAGGGAAACCATCTTTTCGGACACGACTGGGGTGTGATCGGCGCGTCCGGTCACGTTCCAGTAAGGTCCTTTGACGACCGGACGCGTCCGGTCATCACCGATCGGACGCGGTCGCGTGTTCGGTCTCGTTGTAGTAAGCTCCCTGCACGATCGGATGCGTCCGGTCACCCCTGACCGGCGCGTCCGGTCACTCAGCCGAAATTTCAGAATTTCGACCGTTACGAGCGACCGGCGCGTCCGGTCACCCCGTTTTTTGCTGAGTTGGCAGGTAACGATTCGTTTCGACTGTGGGGTGTATAAATACATCCCCACCACCTCTTTTAGAGGTCTCTTGCTCATTTGTTCAGCTGAGAAATACCTTTGGAGTGCAAGGGAGTGCAAGAGCTCTAGTGACGAGTGTGATTTGAGAATCAAAGCTTGAGAGTTCCTCACTAGCGATTAGAGAGTAGCAAGTGTGCATCCTCCTTCTCATTAGGCTCATTATGGTCAAGTGAGAGTTATAGCTTGTTACTCTTGGTGATCGCCATCACCTAGACGGCTTGGTGGTGATTAGGAGTTTGGTGATCATCCGGCGGAGCTTGTGGATAACCCAACTCATCTTATGAGCGGTTTTGGGCGATTCACCGCGACGAAGTGTCGAAGAATCAGCTCGTAGAGAGCACTTGATCCTTGCACGGATCAATGGGGAGCTACACCCTTGCGCGGGTGCTCCAACGAGGACTAGTGGGGAGTGACGACTCTCCGATACCTCGGAAAAACATCGCCGTGTTCCTTGCCCTTACTTTCAAGCATTTACTTTCTCGTATTTACTTTCATTGCTTGATTTACTTTCCTAGAATTGTCATGCTAGACTAGGATTGGAAACTAGGGTGCAAAACTTTTATCGGTAGAATCTCTAGGAACACAAGTAGGCACTAGGGTGAATTCTGGCTTGTAGGATTTAATTCTTGCAATTAATTTTTAGAAAAGCCCAATTCACCCCCCCTCTTGGGCATCTTGATCCTTTCAATTGGTATCGGAGCAAGGTTGCTCCCATTTTAGGCTTTACCGCCTAGAGCAAGATGTCTAATAGGGAAGGACCACCTCCCACCTTTAAGGGGGATGATTTTCCATATTGGAAAATCTGAATGGAGGCGTACCTCGAAGCCATAGATGTTAGGTGTCTTAGAGCCGCAACCCAAGGGCTTCCCGCCATTAGGGATCCCGCTAACCCAAGTGGTGACAAGGAGAAGTACGACCGGTGGAATGCAAGGGCCAAAAATGACCTCTACCGGGGCTTAGGCAAGGATATCTTTAATCGTGTGCGTAATGCAAAGAACGCTCATAAATTGTGGGAAAACCTTTGTGCTCTCCATGAGGGAACTAAGAGTGAGCGTGAGGAACGCTATCACATTACTTTAAAGAAAATCAATTCTTTTGAGATGCTTCCCAAAGAAAGTACTAATGATATGTACACTCGTTTGAATGTTTTTGTAGAGGACCTCAATGCTCTTGGGCTCACTCAAATGAGTCAATCAGATGTTGCAAGGAAGATCTTGAGTGTTCTTCCCGTTGAGAAGTATGGTCACATTGTCACCATGCTTCACCAAAGTGATCTTTCCACCGCAACACCGACACAAGTATTGGGGAAGATTAATGCTCATGAGATGTACATGCACATCACTCCGGAAGAGGGCTCATCATCTTCCAAGAAGAAAGACTTGGCCTTCAAAGCAAGTCATGACAAGAAGAAGAAGAAGGGCCAAGCCATGATGGTGCAAGAGAGCTCAAGTGAAAGTGATGTTGATGATGAATCACTTGCCCTCATGGTGAGGAAGACCACCAAAATGCTAAAGAAGCTCAACAAGAGTGGCATCAAGTTCGATGGCAAGAAAAAGAAATTTTTCACAAGTAGCAAAAGGAAGCCAATCTCAAAGATGGATTGCTACAATTGTGGTGAACTTGGCCACTTAGCTCATCAATGCCCTAGACCTCCAAAAGACAAGTACAAGAACAAGGACAAGGGCAAAAAGAATGATTCAAGTGATGAAGAAGAAGAGAAAAAGAAAAACAAGCCATACAAGAAGAAGGATGGCAAGAAGAAGGAGTTCTACAAGAAGAAGAAGGGAGGAAAAACATATATTGTTGGTGATTGGCTCACCGACATTGAATCATCTTGTGAGTCCTCTGAAGATGAGAGCGGTGATGAGAAAGAGAAGGTTGCCGCATTTGTGATGGGGCCATCATCTTCACCAACATCTTCATCACCACCTTCACCGCCTCCCTCACCATCATCGTCCACTACTCACCTATGCCTTATGGCTAAGGGTGAACGAAAGGTACAAAACCATGATAGTGATGATGATGATGATAGTGATAGTGATGATGAATATGACGCACCTTCTTATGATGAACTTGTAAAATTGTTAAACAAATACACTAAAGTCATAAGAAGGACAAGAAATGAAAATAATGAACTTCAAAATGAAAATGAATCACTCTCATCTAAGCTTGAAAGTGCTCAAAAGGCTAGTGGTGAGCTCAAAGATCAAAATGAAATTATGTCTTCCACTCTCAAGGAGCTCAAAACTTCTAACAAAGAGCTTAGAGATCAACATGATAAACTTGAGAAGAAGCATGATGAGCTCATCACTAGGCATAACTCTCTAAAAGACAAATACACAACATTGAAAATTGACTATGATAGTCTTGTGGTTGCTAATGAACTTTCTCTTGAGACACATGATGCTACTAACAAAGTTGTTAAGTGTGACATAGCTACATCATGTGATGACTTGATTATTGAAAGCATTGAGCAAGGTTCTAGTAGCAAAGGCAAGAGTGTGGTTGAGTCAAGCAACTATGATGATTATGCCAAGATCAAGAGTGAAAATGAGAAGCTTGCAAATGAGAACAAGAAGCTAATGGGCTTGATGGCTCTTGAGAAGCAAACAACAAATGAGTCACTTATTGAAGAAAACAAGAAGCTCAAGCAAGAGAAAGAGCATCTCAAGACTGGCCTAAGCAAGTTCACAAGAGGTCAATATTTGCAAAGTGAGCTACTCATGAACACCGTAATGAAGATGGATAGAAGTGGTATTGGGTACTTGGCAAATCAAGAGAAGAAGGCAAAAACTCAACAACAATAAAGCAAGTCAAAGCCCAAGCCAAATAGATGTGTTGAGTGTGGACAAGAAGGTCATTTTGCTCATGAATGCAAAACTCCACCACCTCAACCCTTGCCCAAGCATGCTAGACCCTTTGCCTTCAATGCTCATTACATGCTAAGAAAAGATTCAAATGGAAAGATAAAAGTTATGTTCTTAGGTCCCCCAAACAAGAATAGGCCAAAGAAAATATGGGTTGCTAAGTCACTAGTTGAGAAAGTCAAGGGTCCCTCTCAAGTTTGGGTCCCTAAACAAAAAGCTTGATCTCTTATGTGTAGGTGAACTACAAGACCGGTGGATCTCATTGGGTTATTGATAGTGGTTGCACTCAACACATGACCGGTGATCTGCGTATGTTCACCTCCATTGAAGAAAATGGGATATGTCAAGAGAAGATCACATTTGGGGACAATTCAAAGAGCAAAGTCAAGGGTATAGGCAAGATTGCAATATCAAATGATCACTCACTCTCAAATGTGCTCTATGTTGCTTCATTGAGTTTTAACTTATTATCCGTTGGGCAACTTTGTGACCTTGGCTTCTAATGCTTGTTCACACCTAATGAAGTGGTAGTTTCAAAGATAGATGACAAGCAAGTGATATTCAAAGGCTTTAGATACAACAATCTTTATCTTGTTGACTTCACCTCCGAAGATGCAAACTTGATGACATGCTTATTCACCATGACCTCACTTGGTTGGCTTTGGCATAGGAGGCTTGCTCATGTTGGAATGAACACTCTCAACAAACTATTGAAGAAAGAACTAGTGAGAGGATTGAAGGATGTAAAGTTTGAAAAGGACAAACCTTGTAGTGCATGTCAAGCGGGCAAACAAGTTACAAACACTCATCCAACCAAAGCCTTCATGTCAACTTCAAGAGTACTAGAACTTCTACACATGGATTTGTTTGGACCTACAACCTATAAGAGCTTGGGTGGAAATCTCTATTGTCTTGTGATAGTGGACGACTACTCAAGGTACACATGGACTTTCTTCCTTCATGACAAATCCGAAGTGGCCAATTGCTTCAAGAAGTTTGCAAAGAGAGCTCAAAATGAATTTGAAGTCAAGATAAAGAAGATTAGAAGTGACAATGACAAAGAGTTTGACAACACAAACATTGAAGCTTATTGTGATGAAATTGGAATCAAGCATGAAATCTCTTCAACCTATACTCCTCAACAAAATGGTGTAGTTGAGAGAAAGAACCGGACTTTGATCACCCTTGCAAGAACAATGTTAGATGAGTATAATACTCCGGAGAAGTTGTGGGCCGAGGCAATCAACACCGCATGCTATGCTTCAAATCGTCTCTTCCTATAAAAGTTTCTTGGCAAGACCCCCTATGAGTTGCTAAATGGAAAGAAGCCGGACGTCTCATTCTTCCGGGTGTTTGGTTGTAAATGCTACATCTACAAGAAGCGTCAACACCTAGGGAAGTTTTAAAGACGTTGTGATATTGGTTTTCTTGTTGGTTACTCATCAAAGTCCAAAGCATATAGAGTATTTAACCATGCCACCGGTTTAGTTGAAGAAACATATGATGTGGAATTTGATGAATCTAACGGCTCCCAAGGAGCAATTGAGAATTGTGATGATGTAGGTGATGAACCCTTGAGGGAGGCAATGAAGAACATGCCGGTGGGAGACATCAAGCCAAAAGATGATGAAGACGATGTACAAATTGTTAATCCACCATCTTCATCACGTGTGCCTCAAGATGATGATAAGAATGAGAGAGTTGAAAATGAAGACACTTATGTCTCTCATGAACAAGCCGAGGCACAAGCTCAAGATATTGATGCTCCACATCCACCTCCTCAAGTGGTTGATAGAAGAAACTCACCTCTACTTCAAGCACATCCACAAGATCTCATCATAGGGAGTCCTACTAAGGGAGTAATGACTCGATCTCAAAAGCTTGCTTCTTTTGTTGAACATCACTCTTTTGTCTTTTGTGTTGAACCTAAGAATGTAGAAGAAGCTCTTCAAGATCTAGATTGGGTGAATGCTATGCATGAAGAATTGAACAACTTCACCCGCAATCAAGTGTGGACACTTGAAGAGCATCCTAAAGGTGCAAGAGTCATTGGAACCAAGTGGGTGTTCCGCAACAAGCAAGATGACCAAGGCATAGTAGTGAGGAACAAGGCAAGACTAGTTGTAAAGGGGTTCTCTCAAGTTGAAGGTCTTGATTTTGGAGAGACTTTTGCACCCGTTGCAAGACTTGAAGCCATTCGTATCCTCCTTGCATATGCATCACATCATGATATAAAACTATATCAAATGGATGTGAAAAGTGCATTCTTAAATGGCTTCATAAATGAACTAGTCTATGTTAATCAACCTCCCGGGTTTGAAGACCCTAGATATCCTAATCATGTTTATAGGTTGTCCAAGGCGCTATATGGGCTCAAGCAAGCCCCTAGAAGCAGCGCAAATATGAACTAGTCTATGTTTATAGGTTGTCCAAGGCGCCTCCGGGACTTCCTTATTGAGAAGGGCTTCACCATTGGGAAGGTCGACACCACACTATTCACTAAGAAGCTTAATGGAGAGATCTTCATTTGTCAAGTGTATGTTGATGATATCATCTTCGGATCAACAAATGAAGAATATTGCACGGAATTTGGTGAATTGATGTCGAAGGAGTTCGAGATGTCTATGATTGGTGAGCTCACATTCTTCCTTGGTTTTCAAGTCAAGCAAATGAGAGAAGGGATTTTCATCTCTTAAGAAAAGTATACCAAGGATCTTCTCAAAAGATTCAAGATGGAAGAATGCAAACCAATCAAGACCCAATGCCATCTAATGGACATCTCGACCTAGATGAGGGAGGTAACCCGGTTGATCAAACTCTCTACCATTCTATGATTGGTAGTTTGTTATACCTTACCGCATCTAGGCCCGACATCATGTTTAGTGTGTGCATGTGTGCTCGTTTTCAAGCGTGCCCTAAAGAGCCTCACTTAAGTGCCGTAAAAAGAATTTTAAGATATCTTAAGCACACCCCAAGCATTGGTCTTTGGTATCCCAAAGGAGCTAGATTCCAACTAGTTGGCTATTCCGACTCGGATTATGCCGGTTGCAAAATTGATAGAAAAAGCACATCCAAAGGGTGCCATTTGCTTGGGAGGTCTTTAGTATCTTGGTCATCCAAAAAGCAAAATAGTGTGGCTTTGTCCACCGCCGAGGCGGAATACATTGCCGCGGGGGCTTGTTGTGCACAAATCTTATATATGAAACAAACCCTCCTAGACTATGGAATTGTTCTTGAAAAGGTGCCACTTTTATGTGATAATGAAAGTGCTATTAAAATTGCTAATAATCCAGTACAACACTCTCGCACCAAGCACATTGATATCCGCCACCACTTTCTAAGAGATCATGTTGCTAAAAATGATATATCACTAGAAGGTGTAAGAAGTGAAAATCAATTAGCGGATATTTTCACTAAACCTTTGGATGAGGCCACCTTTTGTAGGTTGAGAAGTGAACTCAATGTGCTTGACTCTAGTAACTTTAAAAAATGAGCTTGTGTTGTCCCGTGTATTGCATTGTATTATATGTCATGTTTAATTATCCGCAATGCATCTAGGGCTTGGCTAACACGGTTACGATAACTCTTCTTTGGAGGAGTGAAAAAGCCTAACCGTGGATCAAACTTGACAAGCAACCTAGCTTCTTACTTGTATTGCATTGCATTTGCATGGTTGTTGCTTTGTCGTTTCTTTTCGGTTTAGCTTTGAGCAACCTCTGTGTTCGTCCATGGATAGAGAGAGCATTTTAACGCTCCTAAGGGTTCAAAAACTCTATTGCATGGCCATACGTTGCTCCTCGGGTGTTTTGTTGCCTATTTTCTTAAAAATAATATTAGCCTAAGGCAAACTATATTAAAAAACTTGAGGGTTTGAGTGAGGTCACTCATATTAGGTTCCAATTGGTGTTTATTTGTGTCTCCTTGAATTGGAACTTGATTGGGAAAAGTCGCGTCGTAGTTTGGTTTGAAGAAGGGCGAAAAACAGTGACCGGACGCTGGACCGGACGCTGCACCGGACGCAGTGATGCTTCACCACCGCGTCTGGTCCTGGTGACCACCAGCGCGTTCGGTCATCCTGAAGACCATCTCCTGACCCAGTGACCGGACGCTGCACCGGACGCGCTACTGTTGACCACCGCGTCCGGTCCCGGTAAAAACCGCGTCCGGTCATTCGCGATGACTTTCCCGGGTAACCCTCGACCGGACTCTGTCCGCGTCCGGTCAGTCCTAACCGGACGCGTCCGGTCGCTCCAGGTGCTTACTGGAGTGTGACCGGACGCTGCACCACCGCGTCCGGTCAAATCGACCACCGCGTCCGGTCATCGCATGCTGAGCGGATCTAACCCCTCATATATTTCTTCGTTCCCAATTGATTCGCTCCTCTTCAACCATCGCCCGTGCCCTAGCCGCCGCCTTTTTCGCCGCATCTACCGCCTCCTTTGCCCTAGGTCGCCGGAGTTTGCGCCCGCGCCCTCCTCCTCCTCCTCTGGCGTGCCCGGCTACACTGCTCCGCCGCACTGCGCCGCCCACCCACGCCGTCTGCTCCGCCCTAGCCGCGCCGCGCCGCTACTCTTGCCGTCGCCGTCCCATCGCCGCTGTGCCTGCTACCGCCGGTGAGCCATGCCACCATCACCTACGCCACCTCCGGCTGGCACTTGCATCCCTCGCGCTCGTCTCCGTTTTTGGCCATCGCGTGTTGCCCTAACCCTAACCCTAGGGTTCGCGCAGCGTCGTCTCGGTCGATCGTCATCGAAGTTTCTTCGCGTGATGTCTTCTTCGCGAGGTTGTTTCGCATCCCTTGATTCTCCCTGTTAGGGTTTGTCGAAAGCTCATTGTTTGATATCCTAATTATCTCTTGTTTCGGCAAATCAGAGCTCGTCCGGCGTATTCAAGAAGTCTCGCGAACTAGGTCATCTTACCCTTCACCGAGTTCTCATCGATCCGAGGTAGCTATCGCGTTTTGTTTCATACCTTATCTTATATGCTTGCTATCTCTAGGGTTTCATACCTTTTAGTTATGTTGCTTATAGTAGATCCTCTATTCCGTCTTTTCAGCGAGTTTGTCGGTGTATCGGGGTGACCACAGTTCAATTGCTGAATCCGAGGCCAAGCCTACGGATACGGATTGAGGCCTAGCCTCTTGAGTGTCAGTACACCATCTTTTAGAGGTTTCCTGACAGTTAGACAGCATGGTTCGTTGCAAGAATGCCGGTGGTGCTCCTAGTGATGGGGACGATAGTCCTCCTCGTCTGTCTGAGCTTACGCGTGGCAAGTGCATAAAGGTTATGGCCAGAAAGAAGAAGAAGGCCCTTACAGATGCAGAGATAGCTCAGGCAGTTGCAGATGCAGCAGAGCAGGCAGAGAGGGGAGGCAGGAGCAGTGGTATTCGCATTGGCGAGCGTCGCTTTCATCTTGAAGGACGACAGCTCGGTACAGAGGCCACAGAGAATGCAGATGCTATGTCAGTTGATCCACCTGTAGAGGCTCTAGAGGGGACAGAGGAGCAGCCAGCTCAGACTCCACAGCGTCGCCGCTCCACACGCACACAAGCTCAGATGACTCCTAGGCCAGAGGGCTAGCGTCATGGAGGACGTCCACCTCCCAGGGCTAGAGGTTCACCCCCAGTCGAGCACTTTGACCTGAGGGGTGCTACAACACGTCAGGTGCAAGGTTTGAGATTTGTTGAGGTCAGCCGGTGGTTCCCACCTCAGAGGGACTCCAGAGCTTCAGAGGGTTTCTATACTCCTCTACAGGAGGATTTTTACAGAGCTTATGTTGACAGTGGCATTGCCTTTCGACCACAGAGGGTCTATCGCATTGAGTCACTTGTTGAGGTAGTGGGTCCTTTTAGCGAAGGGTCTCGTCGCACACCTGCTAGTTTGACACCGCTTGCCCGAGTTCTGGATGCTATTGTCAGGCGTACACTTCTTCCTAGGCTTGGCTACAGAGAGGGATTGACCAGGATGCAGCTATGGGTTGTTCACCACCTTCTTTCACAGACACCTTTTGACATTTAGGATCTTATGCTTAGTGAGATGGAGGACACCCTAGCAGAGGGCTTCAAGGGACACCGTCAGTTGCCCTATGCTCATTGGATTTGCTTCATCATCATATCTGCACTTGAGCTTCCCGCATAGATTAGAGCTGAGATATCTGATACTACCACTGCCTTTCCTGAGTATGATATTCGTCAGCTATGGGCTTCAGTTACGATAGAGCAGGCCCCTGTGCCAGGACAGCGAGAGAGACCTGAGGTCCCTGAGACAGCAGCTGAGCAGGATGCCACCGTTGAGGGTCTTGCTGAGGCAGAGCTTGCAGATCTAGATGCTCAGCCTGCTGATCTAGCCGAGGATGAGGCCTCTGACAGCACTGATGAGGATTATCAGCCCATCCCCAGGTATCGGTCTCCCCGGCCTCACGACCATGAGGCCGGTGGCTCTGGTTCAGCCTCCCGCTCAGACCCAGCCATGGTGGCTATTCTTGAGAGGCTGACTCAGGCACAGGAGCGACAGGAGCTTCAGCTACAGAGGCAGGCTCAGGACACAGCTGCAGCCTTTGCCCAGATCCAGGCTCGACAGGATGAGTTCCAGAGACAGCAGCTTGAGATGTAGCGACAGCAGGTAGCAAACCAGCAGCAGTACTTGGATCTTCTGTGTCACCTAGTCACAGTTGGGGTTCCTCCACCTGCATCTGTCCTGACTCCAGCTTTACAGTCTAGGGGCCCTTTGAGTCAGGGACAGCCGAGCTTTCAGTTCACCTCTCCACTGCAGCAGGTCCTCTAGTCGTTCCAGTCCCCGAGCTACATGCCTATTCAGATAGGGTTCACTCCTTCAGACCAGCCTCGCCCTCACCTACTGACAGGCACACCATTCGTTGATTTTTGTGCCACATATAGCGAGTTAACTGGTCAGCCGATGCCCTCACACACTACTTTTGCTACTTCGTCAGGGTTGTCTGCTTCAGAGGCAGTTGTTCCTCCTGTGACAGGGACGGGCACTACAGAGACAGTTCCTTCATCAGTTGCCTCGACAGATCCCCCAGCTGTTGGCTCGCTTCAGGCACAGGTCATAGAGACTGCTCCACTTGTTGCTACTACATCAGCACCTGTCCCTGTTGTTCAGACCCAGACCGCTTCACAGCCACGTGCTTCTTCAGAGGGTCAGCCTGATAGCTCTGAGTCCGAGGAGGATACTTCACAGTTCGTGATTACTCCGCGCTCCTCGGCACCCGACTCGACTCCGTCTGTTCCCCCGTCAGATTCTTAGATTAGTTTTTGGCGGTTGATGCCAAAGGGGGAGAGAGAGTAGATTCAGGGGGAGTTTTGATAGAGGGTTTTCATTTTTATTTGTGTGCTACATTCATGTATCATGTTTACATTACAGTACTTGCATTCTTGTGACATGTGGTCATGTGAGATACCTTGAGTCTTTTTGATCTATCTAGTCATAGTTTTAAATCATGTCACGAGTTTGTTTATAGCTCATAAGGTTGTGCTTCCGTGCCTTACTCTGATTTCTTTTGAGCTATATCTTTTTGTGTACTAACTTTTCCTATCTTATCTTATGAGTACACTCTGTTAGCTTGGGGCACATAAGCAATTCCTAATCTCTAGTCCTTATTGCTTTTTACTTATGTGAACCAAGCATGTTCAAAAACCTCAACTCCTATCTTTTGAATCTTAGTATTGTCATCAATCACCAAAAAGGGGGAGATTGAAAGCATCTAGGCCCCGAGAGTTGGTTTCGGCAATTGATGACAACGCTTTATTACCATGACTAACGTGTGTTTTGCAGAAACTTTGGTAAGTTAGGTCATGGAGGTGATAACTACTTTGAGCACCATGGTATTCATGCCCCTTGATGGAAATCATTTCGGTTTTCAAAGGAGTGACGTAAAGATTAAGGACGGTTAGTTTTGGATATCAAGGTGTTGAGTTACATTCGGAATAGTCGTTAGGATCTTCGTTTTCTCTTTTGGCCGTACTATAAAGGGGAGCATGAGCGGGTAGCTTGACCTAGGTGAGTCCTATGTTTAGGTGTGGTGCACACTTGTTAAACTTAGCACTAGGCAGCTCTAGAATAGCTCAAAGTTCAGTTGAAAGCAACTTGGTTCAAGTTGCGTCGCATTTCAGAGTGTTTAGAGGGTTTTTCCCTTGACCGGACGCGGTTCCCGGCTTGACCGGACGCGTCCGGTTAGTTCAAAACCGCGACTGTGTTTCGGCGCTGACGACCGGACGTGGCCCTTGCGAGGACCGGACATGGTGGTCAGGGCCGACACGTGTCACCTAAGGGAAACCATCTTTTCGGACGCGACTGGGGTGTGATCGGCGCGTCCGATCACGTTCCAATAAGGTCCTTTGACGACCGGACGCGTCCGGTCATCACCGATCGGATGCGATCGCGCATCCAGTCTCGTTGCAGTAAGCTCCCTACACGATCGGACGCGTCCGGTCACCCTTGACCAGCGCGTCCGGTCACTCAGCCGAAATTTCAGAATTTTGACCGTTACGAGCGACCGGCGCGTCCGGTCACTTCGACCGGCGCGTCCGGTCACCCCGTTTTTTGCTGAGTTGGTAGGTAACGGTTTGTTTCGACTATGGGGTGTATAAATACATCCCCACCACCTCTTTTATAGGTCTCTTGCTCATTTGTTCAGCTGAGAAATACCTTTGGAGTGCAAGGGAGTGCAAGAGCTCTAGTGAGGAGTGTGATTTGAGAATCAAAGCTTGAGAGTTCCTCACTAGCGATTAGAGAGTAGCAAGTGTGCATTCTCCTTCTCATTAGGCTCGTTGTGGTCAAGTGAGAGTTCTAGCTTGTTACTCTTGGTGATCGCCATCACCTATACGGCTTGGTGGTGATTGGGAGTTTGGTGATCATCCGACGAAGCTTGTGGATGACCCAACTCATCTTGTGAGCGGTTTTGGGCGATTCACCGCGACAGAGTGTCGAAGAATCAGCCCGTAGAGAGCACTTGATCCTTGCACGGATCAAGGGGGAGCTACACCCTTGCGCGGGTGCTCCAACGAGGACTAGTGGGGAGTGGCGACTCTCCGATACCTCAGAAAAACATCGCCGTGTTCCTTGCCCTTACTTTCAAGCATTTACTTTCTCATATTTACTTTCATTGCTTGATTTACTTTCCTAGAATTGCCATGCTAGACTAGGATTGGAAACTAGGGTGCAAAACTTTTATCGGTAGAATCTCTAGGAACACAAGTAGGCACTAGGGGTGAATTCCGGCTTGTAGGATTTAATTCTTGCAATTAATTTTTAGAAAAGCCCAATTCACCCCCTCTTGGGCATCTTGATCCTTTCAAACTCCCCTTCCACTCATCTCTCTTTCTTCTTTGTATATTCGAAGTGAGATTGAGTGATCCAAGTGCATTTGCATTGTGAGATTGCATCTAGTTGACACTTGGTGGTTGATTTGCTGCGGGATTCTTGTTTCTCTTGGTGGTTGCCGCCACCTAGATGGCTTGGAGCAGCTTGGAGGCGTTGGCAAGAGTTGATGATTGTTCTTGGCCACCTTCGGTGATTGTGAGGGGCTTGTGCCTACCTCGGCGAAGCGCCAAAGGAAATATTAGTGGATTGCTCATGTCATTTGCAACCTTTTGCCATTTGGTAGGTTCTTGTAGCGCCTTTTGAGAGGCTCAGTGTGTGACCGATTAGCCACCAAATCACGTGGTGAAGAGGGACACAACGGGGACTAGCGTGCTGGCAAGCACGTGAACCTCGGGATAAATCTTCGTGTCATCATTCTTATTGTGATTAATCGATCCCAATGGTTGTGTATTGTGGAATTCATTTCTTGATCATATTGATTGGTTGGCTCAATACTTCGCCCCTCGGTCATACCCTCCTAACTCTCTCTTGTATTAATTTCTTAGTTACCTTGCTAGCTTGTTAGTGTAGCTTTTAGCTTGTGTAGCTAGTTAGCTTTAGTTGTAGCTAAGTTGTGCTGTTGAGTGCAAATATACTAGAATTGTGAATTGGTTAGGTGGCTTGCAAACACCACGTAGGCTAAGCAAAACTCACATCTTGCTATTTGTTATATTGATAAACTTGTTTAGCTTGTCTTTGTAGAAAATTTTAAAAGGCTATTCACCCCCTTCTAGCCATCAAGACCTTTCACGCTCACTCTGCGTCGACTGGTTGGTCTCCGTCCGTTCCCCATTGTTGTGCTCTGCCCAGCCTAGACACTGTTGACTAGCCGACATCTGGTGTTGGGGATGTCGGCGGTTCTAGGGGGCTGCCGAGAGGCGCTAGCCAGGATGCGGGAGAGCCGCCCGTCGTGGATCCACCTGTGCAGGCGCGTCCAACGGACGCTGCCCGGGTGGGCGGTGATCAATCTTCACGCTCGCATCTTCAGCTCCGACAGGGGCGTCATCGTCGTCCGGCGGAGGTCAAACTCCCAGTCATTGAGCTTGTCGTCGTCCCCCGCTTGGCTGAGATCTAGGCAGCAAAAGATGCTTTGTTTCTGGCTCTGGTTGCCATGATCGGTGGTACCAGACCGTCAGTCATGCCTGCGATGGTCCGGGATCACCTTTGCAATCATTTCCTGATTGACGATGCGGCAATGTCGGTGTTGCAGCACGCCCCGGAGGACTTCATCGTTCATTTCAGTCGTAGAGATGACCTTGAGCGGGTGCTCCACGCACCTCCGCTGGAGGGGTCATCGACGTTCATGCTCACATGGGCATCACTGGACATGGCTATCTCGGGCGACTGCGATGGCATTCACTTACAAGGTTCTCATTAGCATCAAGGGAGTCCCTGTCCATGCTCTGAGTGGGAAGGTGGCTCAGCAGCTCCTTGGGTCGTCCTGCGCCCAGGTTGAGCTCGCCTTATCCGACGCCGATGGAGTTGATGAAGACGACGCTCGCCGGCTTTTTGTCACGGCATGGTGCCACCCACTACTCGTCCCTGAGCAGAAGGTACTCATCATTCTGGAGCCTCAGGAGCCGCATGACTCGAGCATCTTGTTCCTTAGGGAGCATGAGATCATCCACGCCCATCTGCCGATCCTGCATTACCTTGCTCGGATGCGCGTGGTTGAGTACCAGGATTGGGACGCAACATCGAGTTCTTCGGATGACGATGGATTCCTAGGTGCCAATGATTCTAATGATAGTGGTGATAGCAATTTCAATGGCAACCACCCTCGTCATTTGGTCCGGCCACTTTTTGCCCCACTAGAGGGAATGGTGGCCCGTCGCTTGGGCGGGGCTCCGGCCCAGCGTTTCAGCCGCGACAGTGTGAGGCGCAGAGGACGCTTCCGGTCGACGGTGGCGTGAGCAAGTTAGGCCATGCCGGGCCGACAATCAGGTGGTCTCCCGATCCATACAAGATGGTGCGCAAAGGCCGATGCTCGCTCAGTGGCAGGGCATGGTCCTGGAGTGGTAGGCGCCTTTTCGGGCGTGGCAGCTAGGGACGCAAGATCCTAGACGTCGCATCGCCGCGGAGGCAAGACCGAGGTGACATGACGCCTTTTCCCACATCTACACCTGTGTCTGACGCTGGGGAGCAGGCCCTGTCACGCCTGTGCGCGACGCCGCAAGTCTACGAAGTTGACTTCGCGGCTAGGGCTGTCGACATCACCTCCGACTAGGGATTTGATTTGGATCTGATGCATCTAGAGGCCTAGTTAACTATGGGGCCGAAGTCGCAACTGCCTCCGAGCGCAGAGATGTTGGGCCTCTGTTCGCCTGACGTGGTTCCTGCCTGTTCGGCCCAACTTGGGGAACGTTACCGGTTCGTTGGGGCACATTTCGATAAGAGCCCACGTATTCGAATGGGGGAGTCTAGGACCAATTCCTTTGGTGGACTGGATTACTGCTTCATGCCAAGTCGACATGATGGAGCTGCCACTCTAGGCTTTGATGTCATGGAGCTTGAGCTTCAGGGACTGACTGATGTCGTGTCCTCTAACGAAGATGGCATTAGGGACTGCGAACTAGGCCTGGATGACGGTGCTGCTCGCGATGCAGTACCAGTGCCAAAGGATAGCATCAGGGATAGCCACCTTGGCCTGGACGACGGTGCTGCTCATGATGCAGTACTAGTTTAGGAGGAGCTAGAGGCTATGATGTGTGTGCCGATGCAGACACCGATCATTTGCAGAGGGCCGAGGTTGCGCTACTCTAGGATGCTGGTCTCCATCCACACGTTGAGGCGCAGCGGCCGCACAGCTGCCAAGCCTAGGGTGGCAAACACCACCAGACAGGCTTAGAATGTGCTTATGAGGAAGCTAGGAATGGATGTTGACATCGCGGCGGTAGACTCAAAGATCGAATGTAAGTTTGAGGCCTTCTCTGGACCAATATCGGCAAGAAAGCAATAGGCGTTGCAGATTCTCTTCTCCAGTGAATTCAACCTGGTAGCCATGGAGCTTGACATGGCTGAGTTGGGCACTGTTGAGGCATAGTCCCCGGTGCTCGTCTATCCCTGTCGCTAGGCTATGAATTTATGTCGCTGTTAGCTAGTTGCTTTGTTTGGAATGTGTGGGAGCTCAACGGCCGTGCACGTCGCAATGTCGTCCGAGAGTTCTTGGTCCAGGAGTGGGCCACCTCATTTGTATTCAGGAGACCAAGCTCTCTGCAATATGTAACTTCTTGGCCATTGAAATCCTAGGACCAACATTCGACTACGACTACCTCCCTACGATAAATGTGTCTAGGGGTATCCTCTTGGGCTGGGATAGAGAACTTTGGACAATGAGCGACATCACCAAGGGGCGCTTCACTCTCTCAGCCAAGATCGCCGAGAAGGGTCCGTTGCACGAGCTGTGGTGGATCACCGTCGTTTATGGACCGCAGCTTGACCACGAGAAGGTCGAATTCCTGGATGAACTGTTGCGTTTCAGAGATGCTTGCCCAGGACCTTGGTTCCTTTGCGGCGACTTCAACATGATCTACCGAGCCTAGGACAAGAACAACGACCGCTTAGATCGACGAGGCATGAGACGATTCCAATCATTCCTTAATCGAGCGCACTTGGAGGAACTTAACCTTTTTGGTAGGCGATTCACGTGGTTGAGTGAGAGGGATTGACCGACGATGGAGCTGCTAGATCACATGTTCACGTCGAGCGACTGGTTTGCCGCGTTCCCAAACCATGTCCTTAAACCCCTCACCTCGGACTGTTCGTATCACTGTCCCCTACTACTCTAGCTTCATGCGCTTTCGGCCGATGCTGTCTTCGTCGTGAACATGGTTTGGACTGTTCGGATCACTGTCCCCTACTACTCCAACTTCATGCGCTTTTTGGTATGCCATTCACGTCGAGCTCAACGATCGATGCCGCACTGCCCGCCCTTCGATCGCGTACACATGAGCTCTGCTAGCGCCCGCGTCCACATACGCACGAGCGTTGAGCGCCACCGCTAGCCGCGTACACACGAGCTCCACCGACCGCGTTGCGCCACCCGCCTATGGTGAGAGAGATTGTTGCCACCTCCACCACGGGGCCGGACGCCTGGTCGACAGCTATGAAGACCTCCGCCTCCACATGCCTAGCTCGCTGTGGCCGGGTGTGGAGCTTGCCCACATGCAGCTCACGGCAGCCTGGGCAGAACCCGTCCACGCACATCTCACGCTCGCCTACCCAGTTCGCTGTGGCCGGCGCGGAACTCTCGCGTGTAGCCCGTGACGGTCGGGATAGAACTCCATACGCCGACGAGGATCCATTCTCCAAAGCCGTAAGGAGATGTTGCGCTAAGACTGCATGTTGCAAGCATCTATTTCAAGTGTTTCAAATGTTTTTAGAGGTATGTTGCAAGTGTTTTATATTGATGTTGTAAAAGTATATCGGGACGTTGCACATGTTGCAATGGTGTTTTCAAGTGTATGTTCCAAATGTTTCATCTGTTTCAGACATATATTAGAAGTGTTTCATCTGTATGTTGCAAAAGTAGATCTGTATGTTGCATATACATGTATGTAGAAAGCGTATGTTTTAAGTCTTTCAGGTGTATCATACGTATGTGTTGACATCGTTTTTTAGCACGTGTCAAGATGGTCAAGAAAGGCTAATCAGCAGGGGAAAGATTATTGTGTAGATTGATGGCTGATGAAAAATGGGTTTGCTTATGAGTGGTAACGGCGTATGGGTTCAAGTTAAAATGTTTCCTATAGGGTTAAGGGTATTATTGCCGATGCCGATGAAAGATGGTTTGAAGGTTGCTACCGATGGAACAGGAATTTTGCCGATAAAAAGGAAGTCGATGAGAATACCATCGTGACTGAGGCGGACTATGGAATAAGATAGGAATTAAATTCCTTATATATGTTTAATAGAGTTTGAGTTGTATCAAAGTCGTGTGTTTCCATAGATGTGGATTTAGTGTCCTAGTCGTATTTGGTTATGTTTCTGTAGATCAGGGTATAAATATAGGGTGAAGGATAATGTAAGAGACATCAATCAATATATCAAAAACAACTTTTATTCTTATTTACATCTACTTTCGACGACTTCGTCAATTTACGTATTTTTTTCTTTTTTATTACGAGTTCTCATTGATTCGGCGAGTTGCATTGCTCCAGTGCAATCTTCGGCAATCCTCGAGTTCCGCGTGAGTACCTCTTGGCCGTGACTTCCGGGCGTATCGCTGTTGTCAGGACCAAAGTGCTCGTATCTTCATCCTTGTCGATTAACAGGTCAAATCGACTGGCACGCTTTGGATATCGAATTCAGGTATTAGCCCTTTGTGTTTGCAGATCTACTTTTGCATCAACACATCTTTTGGCACGCATGGTGGGACAGATCTAGTCAAGATGCTTAATCCTGAGATCGATGCGGGGAACATCATCGCAGTGACAGAAGAAGATCTTAAGGACGATCAGAAGCAGGCTATGGAAAGAGCTATACAAGAATACAGACAGCTCTGCTTGAAGTCATTCAGTTTGAACAAAAGTGGACAAGTCATCCAGAAGCAAGACTTGCCGTTGCCTCGGCAAGTTACCTTTGATTCTGATCCGGGTAAACTTCAAGAGATGGTTAATTCTGCAGTGAATCATGCTTTAATTAATCATTCCAATGTGCTGTCCAATACTGTTCATAATGCTGTGATTCGAACTTTCAAAGAAGAACAAGCGTTACCTCGTTACGTTGGACCTGCTTATCATCAACCAGAATCAGCATCTGCTATTGCTCCATCGGCTCCCCCGGCCGTTGCGGGTATAGAGATTTCTTCTCTTCAAGTATCAGCAGGTTTATCTAATGTACAATCTACACCGATGCGTCCGGATTCAGCATTATCAGGACGAGTTCAGCTTAATATAGATCTATCAGCATCGGTTTTATTAGGCCCTGTACCACAGAATAATCAGACTCCTGCTAATTGGTGGAGATATGGTATGCCTCCAGAGCCATCTGCTTTTAACCACGGATCACCTCAAGTGTTTGATGCAACGGGAAAAGCTCCTATGCTATCGGCCGGTTCACCGATAGCTCAAGTACCTCAATATACTACAGCAACTACTGTACAACCAACTCTAGGGGGTTTTCAGGTGTCTTTGGGACAAACATCTAGTTCAAGTCCATCGGCAAATTTGTTACCGATGCAACAGAAGGCTCCAATCGTAAGTCAACCTGGAGTCTAGGTTTTACCTCAAGTTAATTGTAATTATCCGGCAATGCAAACAAGTTACCAACCATCGGCAAATTTTGTACCGATGAACGCTAATAATTGGCCAGGGCAGTTTCCCACTCAACATTCAGTTCAGCCAAATCAGCAAACCACAGGTGTTCATCAAGGTCACATGCATGCTGTTTTTCAGAATCAAACATCGGTAGCTCAACCGATGAACCCTTTTCAGCAGGTTAATGGACCACAGATAGTAACAAATATGCCAATTGCTGGAGATCATGAACCACAAAGATATGCAGAAGGGTATCAGCAAGTACCTCCAGTGGAGATTCAACCATATCGTCAACAAGATGTTGATGCTTTTTGGGCTGATAAAATAGCAGAGATCATGAAGGATCAGTTTGGGATCAAGCCCAAAGTTAATACTTATTCTTATCGGACTCCGTATCCTCCGGCATATGATTTAATTCCTCTCCCAAATCGTTACAAGGAGCCAGATTTCACCAAGTTTTCTGGGCAGGATGATACATCAACCATGGAGCATGTTAATCGTTTTATTATTCAATGTGGAGAGGCAGCTTGTAGAGATGAATTAAGAGTTCGTTTGTTTTCATCATCTCTATCTGGATCAGCATTTACATGGTTTATCTCACTACCGCCAAATTCTATTATTACTTGGGCTGATCTGGAAAAGCAATTTCATAAGTATTTCTTTGCTGGGGTTCACGAAAAGAAGCTTACCGATTTGGTAAAGATGAAACAACGCAATGATGAATCGGTAGAAGGCTTTGTGCAAAGGCTACGAGATGTAAAGAACAAATGTTATAGCCTGATGTTGGATGATCGGCAGCTTGCCGATTTGGCCTTTCAGAGATTATTGCCACATCTTAAGGATAAATATGCTTCTCAGGAGTTCAAAAGCCTAAGTCATCTAGTGCAAAGAATTTCTGATCAAGATACTAGGGTTTTTGAACCTAAAAGGAATTGGAATAAGAAAATTTCATTTGTCGAAGAAGTAGAAAATTCTGATTTGGATGAAGAACCAGTTATCGGTTTGGCTGAGTGGGTTAAGAATAAAAAACCAATATCTTGTCCCTTTGGTCACAAAGAGCCGGAGAAGTTTACTTTCGACGTCACCAAAGCCGATAAGATATTTGATCTTTTGCTTCAGGAGGGCCAGATTAAGTTGTCACCTAATCATGTGATCCCATCGGCAGAAGAATTGAAACATATGCTGTATTACAAATGGCATAATGCAACTTCACACAGTACAAATGAGTGCAAAGTATTTAGACAACAATTACAGTTAGCTATTGAGTCTGGGAGAATAAAATTTGGCAATTCCAAAATTCAGAAGCCGATGAAAATTGATCAACATCCTTTTCCAGCAAATATGTTGAATACTGAAGGTAAAATTAAGGTGTTGACATCGGAAGCGGCTAAAAAGAATGCATCAGTAGATCCCCAACATCGTATAACTACCGATGATGCAAAAGTCAAGGGGCTATTGACAGAAGGTGGCAGTTCTGGAAAGCCTCCTCGATCTGGCATCATGATTATTCAAAGACAACAGGAAGGCTGGCGTCAGCGAAGGGATCGATATCGACAACAGCAAGAGGAAAGACGTCAAGAAGAATAGAATCGGCATAAGGATCATTGGAATTGTTCGTTTTTTATTCATTGTTGGGAGAAAGGTATTAAGTTACCTACTGTTGAAGATTGCCCAGAGTGCAATGGTTATTATGGAGTTAATCATCCTATAAGGAGATTTCGATCTGGTAATCAAGGTTTGTCCATTAATGAGCCGATCAGAAGGAGAGCATCAGCATATGATCGGCTGGGGGGCAGGCTTAGTGTACATGAAAGACTTGGTAAACACGGTGCATATTTTCCGAGAAACCAAGAGGAACTTGAAGAGATGGCAAATGCAAGAGTTTCTGATGAAGAAATATTTTACAGGGATCCTAATATATGTCGTGTAGAGACAACCAGGACCTATCAGCCAGTGTGGAAAACTAAACTTCCTCAATGGTGTCCAGAGGGTTTGACAAAGACACAGAAGAGAAAATTGCAGCAAGAGCGTCAAAAAGACTTTTACCAAGAAGGAAGTCTCTCCAATAAGAAATCTGGTAATCAGCAGTGGCAGATAAGGCACAAAAATAAAAGCCCATCGGCAGATATCAATATGGTGTTTATGTTGCCGATGGAATTTTTGGCTCTATCTGATAGCGAAGAAGAAGTTGTTTTCTCTGACCAAATAGCTCAATTAACACTAGATCCAATGATGGCTATTTTTGAGAAGCCTGCCGATGATGAGAGACAACACCTCAAGGCTTTGTTTGTAAAAGGCAGAGTTGATGGGCAGCCTATATCTAAGATACTTATTGATGGAGGGGCTGCAATTAATATTATGCCTTATATGATGTATCGGAAGCTTGGTAAGGGAGATCAAGACTTAACTAAGACTGATATGATGCTAAAGGATTTTGAAGGCAATGTATCACCAGCTAAAGGGGCAGTGTGTGTTGAATTGACCATTGGCAGTAAAACCTTACCGACAACTTTCTTTGTTATTAATGGCAAGGGTGCATATAATCTGCTTTTAGGAAGGGATTGGATTCATGCTAATTGTTGTGTTCCTTCTACAATGCATCAGTGTCTTATACAATGGGTTGGAGACAAAATTGAAGTTGTTCCTGGTGATTCTTCTTATATCATCGCATCGGTAGAATCAGACACTTATGAGCGGACTAGATGCATATCAGGAGAAGCTTGGGAAAAAGAGTTCCTCAAGGTTGCCGATTACGAAATTCTACCGATCCAAGCAGTCGGTTCTGAAGAAGAGTTTTAATGGATAGATTTGCCGATGATGGAAAATTAGGTCAAGGATTTACATCGGCAGATGATTTAATAGAAGTAGATATTGGTGAAGGCGATGGGCCAAGGCCCACTTTTATTAGCGCTAAGTTAAATTCCAAGTGTAAACAGCAACTAGTTGATTTGTTAAAAGAATATAAAGATTGTTTTGCTTGGGATTATACTGAAATGCCTGGGTTAGACCGATCTATAGTTGAACATCGGTTGCCTATTAAATCTGAATTTCGGCCACATCAGCAGCCAGCACGCCGCTGCAATCCTAATATACTTCCTGATATTAAGGCCGAAATAACTAAATTAATTGAGGCAAAGTTTATTCGGCAATGTCGATATGCAGAGTGGATTTCTAATGTAGTTCCTGTATACAAGAAAAATAGGAAACTTCGTGTTTGTATTGATTTTAGGAATCTCAATAAGGCTACACCGATGGATGGATACCCAATGCCGATTGCTGACTTGTTGATTGATGCTGCAGCAGGGCATCAAATTATCAGTTTCATGGATGGTAATGCAGGTTATAATTAAATATTCATGGCTGAAGAAGATATTTCTAAGACTGCTTTTAGATGTCCAGGACATGTGGGATTATTTGAGTGGATAGTTATGACATTTGGTTTGAAAAATGCCGATGCTACTTATCAAAGAGCTATGA
The DNA here is from genome assembly GCA_038087645.1 of Saccharum hybrid cultivar R570. Classification (NCBI taxonomy): domain Eukaryota; kingdom Viridiplantae; phylum Streptophyta; class Magnoliopsida; order Poales; family Poaceae; genus Saccharum; species Saccharum hybrid cultivar. Next base: position 239,868 of record JAQSUU010000044.1, on the reverse strand, counting down.
ACTTTATTTTCCATGAATATATCGGCACGTTGGTGGAAATCTACATTGATGACATAGTAATTAAGTCTGGAGACATCACAAAGCATCTAACCGATCTACAGAAGATATTGGAGTGCACAAGAAAACATGAATTAAAGATGAATCCTAATAAATGTGTATTTGGTGTATCGGCAGGACAATTCTTGGGTTTTATGGTGCATCAGTGGGGTATTGAAATTAGTAGAAAATCTATTGAGGCAATCAACAAGATTGTTGCTCCTACCGATAAAACTGAATTACAATCCTTGATCGGTAAGATTAATTTCATCAGAAGATTCATATCTAATTTGTCAGGTAAGATCAAGGCTTTTAGTCCATTATTGAAATTGAAAGCCGATCAGGAATTTAAATGGGGGGATGAACAGCAATTAGCCTTAGATGAAATTAAGAGTTATTTAACAAATCCTCCAGTGTTAGTTCCACCCCAACATGGAAAACCTTTCAGATTGTATTTATCAACTGAAGATACTGTTATCGGTTCAGCTCTTATTCAAGAGTTTGAAGGAAAGGAGCGTGTTATCTATTATTTGAGCAGACGGTTAATAGATGCTGAAATCAGGTATTCGGCCATTGAGAAATTATGTCTATGTTTGTACTTTTCTTGTATTAAGCTGAGACATTATTTACTATCGGCTGAATGTACTGTCATATGCAAAGATGACGTGGTCAAGTATATGTTGTCAATGCCGATATTGAATGGTAGGATTGGTAAATGGATTTTAGCATTATCAGAATTTGACCTACGTTATAAATCGGCTAAGGCAGTTAAAGGACAGGTTATGGCCGATTTCGTTACTCAACATTGCAACACGGTGGATTCCCTAGAAATTGCTCCGTGGACACTTTTCTTTGATGTGTCTACTTGTGGTGAAGGGGCAGGCATTGGTATCGTATTAATTTCCCCTCAGGGAAAGAAGTATGAGTTCTCATTGCCGATTGTTGCTACATCGACAAACAATCAAGCTGAGTATCAAGCCCTGATAAAAGGGTTAGAATTGCTCAAGGAAGTACGTGCTGATGCTGTTGAGATCTTCAGTGATTCTATGTTAGTTATAAATCAGTTGACTGGGGTTTATGAATGCCGAAATAAAATTCTAATTTCATATCATGAAAAGTGTTTGAAATTATTAAAAGGGTTCAGGAGTTTTCATCTGGAACATATTTCTCGGATGCATAATGAAGAGGCTAACCGATTGGCTCAGCATGCTTCAGGGTATCAACCTGTTCAAGAAATATTAATATCGGCAGCTGATACCGATGACTGGAGGAAGGAAATTATTGATTACTTGAAGAATCCATCTAAAAAGGTTGAAGGACGTATAAGGTTCCAAGCTACCAAGTATGTACTCCTCAATGATGAATTGTATTACCGTACCATAGATGGAGTTTTACTCAGGTGTGTTAGTATAGAGGAATCAAAATGCCTGATAGGTGAAATTCATGAAGGAGTATGTGGGGCTCATCAGTCAGCCTTCAAGATGAAATGGATGATCAGAAGAAATAGATATTATTGGCCGACTATTCTTGAAGATTATTTTAAATATTTTAAAGGATGTCTGGAATGTCAGAAATTTGGTAATATTCAAAGAGCACCTGCATCGGCTATGAACCCTATAATTAAGCCTTGGCCGTTCCGGGGTTGGGCTATTGATCTCATCGGTTAGATTTATCCACCATCGAGTAAAGGGCATAAGTTTATTCTGGTTGCTACCGATTATTTCACAAAGTGGGTTGAAGCAATTCCTTTAAAAAAGGTGACATCGGCTAATATGATTGATTTTGTGAAGGAGCATATTGTTTACCGATTTGGCATTCCTCAAACCATTACTACCGATCAGGGCACTATGTTTACATCGGGTGAATTTGATGAGTTTGCTATAGGAATGGAGATTAAAGTTTTGAATTCTTCACCGTATTATGCCCAGGCTAATGGTCAGGCTGAAGCATCTAATAAAGGAATTATCAAGCTTATTAAGCGCAAGATTAAAGAGTATCCTAAGAAGTGGCATACAATATTAAATGAAGCTTTGTGGTCATATCGGATGGCGTGTCATGGTGCAACCAAGGTAACACCTTATCAGTTGGTGTATGGACATGATGCAGTCTTACCTTAGAAAATTAAAATTGGTTCTAGGCGAATACGTTCTCAAGATCAATTGACAGCCAATGATTATGATATCCTTATAATGGATGAGTTGGAAGATGTAGCAGGTCATCGGTTAAAAGCTTTAGTTAGCATCGAGGAGAATAAGAAAAGAGTAGCTAGATGGTATGACAAGAAGGTGAAGGTAAAGAAATTTGTCGATGGAGAATTGGTTTGGAAATTGATTTTACCGATTGGGACTAAAAGTTCTAAGTTTGGCAAATGGTCACCTAATTAAGAAGGTCCATATCGGATAAATCAATCTGTTCCTGGTAATGCATATATTCTTGAAACTCTTAAAGGAATTGTATTTCCCAGAGCATTAAATGGAAAATATTTAAAGAAATATTATCCTAGTATCTGGATGGATGCATAAAAGAGTAATTGCCGATAACAATTCTATCGGCTAGAGTCAAAACAAAGTATCAATCATTGCCGATGCGTTAATTTAACAAAGCATGGATAGCTGATATCGCACGCAGGCGAATTTCATCGGTTTCTTTTAATTCCTTGGCATCTTCATCGGCACTTCCTTCTACAGGCTTGAGTTTCTTCTTGAGAACCAGGGCCTTGCGAGCTTGGACGTCTCGTTCTTGTTGAAGGGTCTTGATAGCGTCAGGAAGATGGTCTTTTTCTTGCTTGACCTGAGTCAGGGCTGTTTCAACCTTTTCCAGTTCAGCTAGCAGAGCTGCCCTTTTTGCCGATAGGTCTAAAATTTTCTGTTCAAGATCAGCTTCGGAGGCTTGCAAGTTGCTGATGTTTTTATGCTTCTCATCGGCAGTTTGTTTCAGCTGTAGCATTTCTTCCTTAAGTTGAGCCTGAGCTGCTCTGTCGGCAATACGATGAACAGCCTTTTGATATTGAAGTTGTCTGCTCTCCAGATGGACTGCTGGGAAGATGATTTCTTCAACATCGGCAGGGACTTGGCCACTGAGTGTTTTAAAGATGGTCCTTGCAGGATCTGAATCAATCACCAGTTGAGCAGTATCTTGTTGCAGCAGATTTAGGAGAACTTCTAGTTTGCCATAGGTATCTGCCGATATTGCTCCCAATGCCAGGGAAGAGCTCGCTTCTTCTCCATCATCATCGGAGATGTCGATAGCAAAAGAAAACAAGCTATCGAGAGAATCTTGTTCCTGTGAAATAAAGGGAGTTAGGAATCCTATTTGTGATGTCTGGGGATATTATAAACCAAACAGTTAATCGGTTTACCTGCTTCAGGGCAATTTCTTGAACTTGGCTTGAAGGAGCGGTTTGAAAAAGATCATGCGAAGGATCGACAGGGGATGCCGATGATATGTCTTCTACAACTTCATCAGTAGTCGGCCCTTGAAGTGTTAGAACGGATGAAGGAGCTGGTGTAGATTTCTGTCGCTTTTGTTGAGCTTCAGCATCGGTTAAAGCTTTGCGCTTCGTTTGGACCTCAGCGACAATTGGCTGGGAGGCATTGACATGTGCTAATTGGGGAGCTTGCATACTTAGTGTGCTTGCCGATGTGCCCGTTTGTTGCTGCAAAAACGAGTATAAGATTGGATATTTAACAGAAAGAATGTAAAAATAAGAAAATACCTCTGAAGGAGTAGAGGTCGTGGTGCTTGATATTGGAAGAGTTACTGATGACGATCCAGCTACAGCTCTCACGTCCTGATAGTTATATGTTAATATAGTATGCATCGACAGAAAAACAAAGTAAGCAAGGTTATTACCTTAAAAGCCTTGATTAGACTTGAAGCAGTAGCCATTGGAGTGGCCTTGGATGTTGCTAGTCTTGGTCTGGAGGTGATAGTTTTGGCACGAGTCCTCTGGAAGGTTAGGGCCTCTAAGATAGGGGCGTTGTAGCCAATTGTTGAGGCTGGAGAAATAGGGTGGAGGTTGAAGGGTCTTCCACTTTTGCTTATTGATAAAACTGGATTATCGGCCTGTTTCAGGGAAGATTAGTTACCAATATACATATAAAAGGAAGGAGAGAGACGAAAGTTAAAAGGAACTCACTGCATCATCAGGAACAGCGTAATCGGGATCGATCATGTGCCGATATGTATGAACGGATGTTGAAAACAACTGTTCTTTCCACTCTTGCCACCATTGCTTATATGACTCTGTGATGAAAGACGCTGGTGACCAGGCGGAGAGATCAACATTTGAAATATCAGCATCAGGAGCAAGTCTTACTACTCTACTCCATTCAGTCCCAGTTGTAATAATTTCTCTGGGCTTAATTACATCGGCAAAGCATAGTTTGATCGGCAGTTGCCCAAAGGCTAATTGGTGAGACACTGCCGATGGATTGTAGAATTCATAAGTGATATGGGAATTCTTCCCGCTGCCAAATGTGTTTACTGGGATTGCTCTGGGGGTAATAATAGCCATCATAAGATCATTATCTTGGTTCAGATCACTATCGGCAAAATTAAAAAGAAGAGGAAACTTGTTATCCTCATCGATATAGGGTACCCAAGCTCTGAGATCACGAGGGAGACCATGGTAGAAATTCTGAAAAAACCTGTCAATTTGATCTTCATTGGATTCTGTTCCAGGAAGGACGATTATGGCTTCGCCGAAGTTGAGAGGAGGGCGTGTTGCCGATTCATCGTCTCCAAGGATGTAATCTTTGGCGATCTCTCGTGGGAATTCTTGGGCAAAGAAATCCTATTGTAGACGTTTATGCATGTGAGCGTTTAACCACATATTGATGAACCACCATGGGCCTCCTAGATTGCCGATGGGTTCACCAAGTAGAAGCTTCTGGGACACTTGGTGGAGAAGGTAGTAAGATGAGCTCAGGAGGTATCGGCCAAGTGGGAATCTGACACCGTTGGCCAAGAGTTCCGCTGCTGGAAGGAAGGCGTTAGTTGGTCCTACCGATCGACCACAGAAGATAAACTTCTCCAACCACATATTCAGGAATATGATTGTGCAGAAGATTTGATGGCATGACAAGTAATCATGACTTGAAGGATATTATGATACAGGATCTTTCTGTTTTAAAATGGTGATGTTGCTATGATAAGATCTTGCCGATGGATTGTTATTTTGGGAAAAATGTGCGATATTTACTGAGATACATGGATTAGATTTAGATTTGATTAAATTTGGTAACAGATCATGTTATGCTTGGAGAATGGGTTGAAAAATAGGTAATGGCAGGCATTATCTGGAGTAAATTTCAGAGCATTAATATCTTATACTCCGAAATTGGGGGGCATGTGTTGACATCGTTTTTTAGCACGTGTCAAGATGGTCAAGAAAGGCTAATCAGCAGGGGAAAGATTATTGTGTAGATTGATGGCTGATGAAAAATGGGTTTGCTTATGAGTGGTAACGGCGTATGGGTTCAAGTTGAAATGTTGCCGATAGGGTTAAGGGTATTATTGCCGATGCCGATGAAAGATGGTTTGAAGGTTGCTACCGATGGAACAGGAATTTTGCCGATAAAAAGGAAGTCGATGAGAATACCATCGTGACTGAGGTGGACTATGGAATAAGATAGGAATTAAATTCCTTATATATGTTTAATAGAGTTTGAGTTGTGTCAAAGTCGTGTGTTTCTATAGATGTGGATTTAGTGTCCTAGTCGTATTTGGTTATGTTTCTGTAGATCAGGGTATAAATATAGGGTGAAGGGCAATGTAAGAGACATCAATCAATATATCAAAAACAACTTTTATTCTTATTTACATCTACTTTCGACGACTTCGTCAATTTACGTATTTTTTTCGTTTTTATTACGAGTTCTCATCGATTCGGCGAGTTGCATTGCTCCAGTGCAATCTTCGGCAATCCTAGAGTTCCGCGTGAGTACCTCTTGGCCGTGACTTCCGGGCGTATCGCTGTTGTCAGGACCAAAGTGCTCGTATCTTCATCCTTGTCGATTAACAGGTCAAATCGACTTGCACGCTTTGGATATCGAATTCGGGTATTAGCCTTTTGTGTTTGCATATCTACTTTTGCATCAACAGTATGTTGCAAGTGTTTTATCTAGATGTTGCATATGTTTTGCAATGGCTAGAAACGTGTTTTCCTGGGACGTATGTTGTAAGTGTTTCAATTGTTTCAGACGTCTGCTGCAAGTGTTTTATCTAGATATTGCAAAAGTTAGATCTTGGTATTGCACATGTTGCAGTGGCACCCATCTGCAGCAGTCACCTGCTGCAGTTGCTGGGCCTGCCTACATGCACATGGGTGTGGAGGGGGCACCATGGTGCGCACACGGGACACGAAGCGCACACGGGACACGGTGCGAGCACGGGACATGAAGCGGCGCGGCCACGCGGCCCTCATGTGAAGCAGGCGCGGGTGTTCTTACGCTAGCCCCGTCTGAACGTCCAGCTGGACGTTCCGAATTCGAAAACAAAACTCAACTTGTACTAGGAGAAGGAAAAAAAATAAATCTTCTTAAAGGGTAAGTTGGACTCACTGAAACTGAACCAACGTTAGTTCAGGAGATTGTTCGGATATAGACTAAACTTGAATGGAATAATTTTAACTACTTTTCATTTTTAAAATATCCTAGACTCCGGAGGCAGCGTCTTGCGTCCTCCTCAGTTGATTTGATTAATAACACAAATCTTGGAGAAATTTCGGTGACAACTTGTGGATCGGATATCGGAGAAGCTTCGGAAGCAGGCGATCTGGCATACAGAACCGGATCCGTATTGACATCGACAGAAAGATGCTGTTACGGTTAGTTTTGTTGACAGAATCGGACACTAATCACGAAGATCGGGACCGACGCTACCGAAATCAAAACACACACTAGGGCAGACGGAGGGCACGCACAGGCCGGCGGCGATATAAAGGAGACGTGCATGGTCTGCGCTGCCGCGCGCCTTTTCACGTAGACGCAGTTCACTCCATCGATCTTTCCACGCCGGCGGCCGCACGTCTGGATCGGCGTCACCCCCAATCCACCGCCACCTCCTCGAGACCGGCGGCATGGCCACCAACGACGATGACGTCTTCCGGCCCACCGACGAGGCGTCGGTCGCGCTCCTGCGCGGCCTCCACGCCAAAACCGTGAACTGCAGCTTCATCCATTGCGCCGACATCTGCTCCGCCGCCCCCGAAGAGCTGGTCGCCGACCTGGAACCGGTGCCGGGAACCGACGTGACGGAGGATGGGTACAACAGCGTGTGGTATGTCTACTGCCAGAAGCGATACAAGAACACCCGGGGCAAGGCCGGCGGCCACAGGCAGCGAGCGGTGGAGCCCGACGGCAACACATGCTGGCACTCGTTGAATGGCCCGAAGCCCGTGCAAGGCGTGCCCGGCGCCACGTTCTGCAACTTTTCCTACGGCCGCAAGGAGAAAGAGGGGGCGTCGGGTCGGCAGCGCTTCGACAGGATGGGATGGCGCATGACGGAGTTTGACGACACGCAGGGCGGCGGCGGCGACCACGTTCTGTGCAGGGTGCACCGCTCGTCCTCGTCTCTCGCCAAGAGGAAGTTCAAGTCGTCGTCGTCGTCATCGTCCAAGAGGAAGGCGGCAGGCGATCACCCCGAGGCGCCGCCAACCAAGCTGATCCACGACGAGCAGGTGCAGATGCAGATGCAGATGCAAGTGCAGCAGAACCCTGCCATGTTCTTCACCAATGCTTATCCGACGATGCCCTGCTATGATTATGGACCTTCACGTGGCGTGGATCCCGTGACGATGGTAGGAGGCGAGGAGGAGCATGGTGTGCAGCAACCACGTGTTGAGCCGGAGCACGGCGGCGAGTTCAACTTGGATGAGTTGCTCAACATCGACGAGCAGGTGCAGATGCAGGACCCCGCCGCCTTCTTCACCAATGCTTACCCGACGATGCCCTGCTATGGTTATGGACCTCCCGAAGGCGTGAATCCCGCGACGATGGTCGGAGGCGAGGAGGAGCGTGGTGTACAGCAGCCACGGGTTGAGTTGGAGGCGGAGCACGCCGACGGCGGCGAGTTCAACGTCGAGGAGTTGCTCAACATGGAAGAGTTCACCAATGCTTACCCGACGACGACGATGCCCTGCTATGTTCATGGTGGTCCCCAAGGCATGGACGACCACGCCATGGTCGGAGGCGAGGAGGAGGAGCATGGTGTGCAGCAGCCACGCGTTGAGTCGGAGGCGGAGCACGGCGACGACTTGGGCGGGTTCAACTTGGACTTGCTCAACACCGACGATTGGAAAGGCTTCCTGCAGATGCTCCAAGCCGAAGGGGAGCAGGGGCAGCAGCAGCCATGCGCCGAGCCGGAGCAGGGCGGCGGGATCGTCATCTCCGGGATCTACTTTATGCGTGCTGATCCGTGTTTTACACTTTTACATCTCTTTCTCTGATTGTAAACACTGACAGGAAGTGTGATTCTCTTTCTCTGATTGTAAACGTACACTTGACACGGAAATTAAAGATGGTGTTGTTGTTTTGAATCAAAGGAATACATGCATGGTTGTTTTACTTTGATGTTACTACAGTTGTTACGTTGTTAATCTTTCTCTCAATTATTCGCCATGACTCATGAGTGATGAATATTGTGTTGAACAAGCAATGAAAGTTGTTCTACGTTTTTCTAGTGTAGTGCAGCCTGAAGGATCATATTCAGATTATAGGGCTTTGTGGTTCTTTCAATGTGACTTGCTTTGGTAATGGCCACTGGCCAATCCTGCTACGAGCGAATCTTTACAGTCGGTCCTGTTATGTCAGATAAGTAAATGTTCACAGATGGCACAGTACATTAACTTGACATATACTGTAACACAATTTAGACAGACATATGACGAGCAAGGAGCAACAGCATATTTGTCACAAGGTCAACTTGCAGAACGAACTTTAGATGAAGTTCAGGTTGCTTTGGCCCCTCAAACGCAGCCCTTGAGAAATAACTTTCTTTGTACAGTCATTTCCTTGACTAGTCTTCAGAGAACTGGTCTAAAAACTAGTCTTCAGACAATGGAATTGAAGTATTTTCATTTACAGCAGATCTTCTGGAGCGAACGACTGATGCTTGATCTGTAGCAGTGTTTTGCTAGTTCGTTAGAGTGAACATGTGCCAAAGCTGCACCAGTATCACTATCACATCACATGCATGTTAAGTTTCCAGAGGCCTGCGCAGCATTCTCTGTCCTTGATCATCGTCAGCTCACGCAGCATATATAAACTGCGCAACTGCGGCACAACTGCGCAAGGTGTGCTAGTTACTTGTCTTCGGTCTCTCAAGGCTGCATTTACTGGTACTCGATGCAATTCTTATTTTTTTATGAGTCAAGCAATTTTGAATTTGACTAAATCTATATAAAAATATTAATACTCATGATATCGAATAAGTAGCATTATATTAATCATTGAATATATTACTTTACTATACATTTTGGAGTAACAAATGTTAATAATTATTGTTTTATAAACTTAGTTAAACTTAGAGAAGTCTGACTCAATTCAAACATAAAATTGCATCATTTTTTAGACGGCGGTAGTGTCTGATATACAGTCAAAGATGCTGTCCTGACTCCTGAGAGAAGCTTTACTTGGTGCAGTCATTAGGAACAACCTATTGTGGCCGCTATGGATAAGTTATAAATTTCTCATTTTTTTAGAAGTCAAATAGTTTTAAGTCTGACCAAATTTATATACAAAAATGTATTAATATGTATGATATACCGAATAAGTATCATTAGACTAATATAATAGAATATACTTTCATAATATCTCTATTTAGAGTTATAAATGTTAACAATATTTTTTTTATAAATTTAATCAAGTCTAAGAAAGTTTAACTCAATCCAAATTCAGAATTACATCTTTTTATTCCTTGAAGCCAATATATCCTCATCTACGTGCCTCTTTCCTACTGCTGTTGTTCTTGTTTCCCATCTTCTGTTAATAACACTGGATCCCGTGGATGGGCAAGAAGAGATCGGGGTGTATATACATCGACCAATGGGGTTGAGTTATTGATATGCAAAAGTATCTCTCTAATCCGAAAGGGACGTGCTGGCGTCTGGACATCCGACGGGATAGGATTCCGTCCGACGGCCATTTCCCGCACGCGCCTGCACAACCTGCCCCCCGTTCGCTAATTCGCCCTACATGTATGCGCGCCGCGCCGTCGTCGCGTCTGTACGACTCGTTCGCAATCCGCCCTGTCACCTCGATTCGACCCACACCCATCCACGCACCCCGCCGCCATCCGTTCGCCCCCTCCCCCGTGCACTTGACCGCCGGCCTCCAGCGCGCCGCGCACCACATCCGCCGGCTAAACTGCAGTGTTTGAAAAATATTTCTCTATTTGTACAGCCATCTCCTCGATTAATCTTCAGACAAGTGGTCTAGAAGAAATCATATTCAGGCAGCGAAACTGAAGAATTTCATTTACAACAAGGTCTTCATCTCTGGAACGTCGTCAAATGCTTATAATAGTACTATGTAGCGGTGTTGTGCTATTTCGTACGATCTCCTATCGGCTTCTGAATAGCCGACAAGGTTCTGGAGGCCAAGGTTACGGCAAAGCCTATCGGCCACGCAGAAACCGATAAGGTCTTGTCGGCCATCCAGAAGCCGACAGGTCTGCTCGACGGGCCGGCGCCGGTGCCCACGTGACATGGGACCTGTCGGGCATCCAGCGGCCGACAGGGTTCCTATCGGTAATCCAGTGGCCAGGAGGACGCTATATCTGCAATTTTTGTAAAACATCTACTAGATTTGCAATTATTCATTAAAAAATATTATTTAAAAAAAATTCGCGCGACGAGCCGGCCATGCCAGTGTACTCAGCAGCTGCCTTCCTCAGCTCGCCGGCCCTCGCCCTCATCTCGGCACCGTCCTCACCCGTCATAAGCCACCGGATGGCCGCCTCCACGCTAACCCTCTCGAGGTCGCCGCCGACCTCGAACCCCACTCTCCACACATGCTCCACGTACCTGGTGTCCCCCATCTGATCGCCGAAGCAGGGGCGGCACAGCATGGGCACCCCCTCGCAGATGCCCTCCGTCGTCGAGTTCCAGCCGCAGTGCGTCCAGAAGCCGCCCACGGCGCGGTGGCGTAGCACCTCCTCGTGTGGCCACGCTGCCGAAGCTCACGTAGAGCATCGACTCCGGCAGCCACGCATCCAGCCACTCCAGGCAGCTCCGGACTCCGGTCTTGGCGTAGCAGGCTGCTGTCGCCGTCGGGTGAGAGCTTGTGGAGCGGGCCGATGTCGAACACCGGAGGCGATCCAGCTCGCGGCGTTGCAGCGCGTCGAACGTGTTGAGTATGCCCGAGGAGATGTTGACCGCCGGCACGGCGCGCGCCAGCAGTTCGCGCATCAGGTGGTGGCCGGCCTCACCGATGTGCATCAGGTCGCGCACCCGATACGGCGGCAGCTCAGCCACCGTCAGGTCAAGCTGCGAGTCTGCATTGACGAGACACGAGCACGTCACTCACGTTACTGGATTCAAGAACGGGAAAAAATGCGTTGCGTTGCATCGTGCATGAAGCCATGAACAAGGAAAATGACAGCAGGACATGCCTTTCACGGGGAGGTAGCCTTTATGGCAGAGCATCGGGTACGCGAGGAAGCACGCAAAGCAGGCGGCGCTACCGGTGCGCAGCGCGAGCGTGGGCACGGAGAGACTCGTGGCCTCCTGGAAAATCTCCAGCAGGTGCGTGTCGACGATGAGGCACGCGGCGAGGCGGTCCCGGAAGGCAGCCTCGCACGCGTCGCCGATCCAGATTATTCGCGCAAACCTGTCCTCGATGGTGACCGGGGGCAGGCCGGACATGCCGTCGGGCACAGGCACAAAGCGGTAGTCTGGACGGCGCGCCGGGTCCGGGGCGTTAAAGTGGGTGTGGAAGACGGTGATGGCGAAGCCGCGCCTGTGAAGGACGCCGGCGAGCCGGAACATGGGGTTGATGTGGCCCTGGTACGGGAGCGGGAACAGTAGCACGTGGCGGAGACCATGTCCGTGGTGGACGGCGGCGGCCCCATTGCTCTCCATGGCTTTGCACAGTGCAGCACTCTCTGCTGTGATTCTTGTGCCGGGAGCCCGGGAGTGGCTTATGTCCCCTTATAAAATATGCTTCGAAGAGCCGGTCCTCCGTGATACATAATCAGGTCCGGCTCATCGAGATCCCAATATGTATGGTAGAATAATCCTAAGGATCCTATTCAGATTATAGAGATTTGTAGCTTTGTCAAATCATGCTACGAGTGAATCTTTACAGTCAACTGTGTTATGTCAGACAAGTGGTCTAAAAGAAATCATCTTGTGCTAGTTCGTTGGAACCGAAGAATTTCATTTCTGAAATGTCTGATGCTTAATATACTATGTAGCACTGTAGCAGGCTTGTGCTAGTTCTTCACTTCGTTGGAGTGACAAGCTTGACGAACAGTGACTTGGTTTCAACAAGTGTCAATACACCACTGTCACATGCTTTCTGAGTTCTGATCAGTAACAAAATGGAGGAAAGGTGAGTGACAAAGCACGCCCACTCGAAAGCATAAACTGCGCAAGGGGTGTGCTGTAGAGTTCTTGTATGGTAGACGTAGACCTCTCAGGATCTCCAGACTGCATCATCTAGTATTTGATATACAGTGGAAGAATATAAACTGATGATCTGGGATGATGATTATTCATCTTCTTCAGACAGGCGCACACTGTTTAGCATATCTGTATCAATATGAAAGCATCATGCATGTGCACTTCATTGTTTTTACATATATTACAAGTAAACACTGCTAACTGGTTGTCATGGATTTCAGCAAGTTTTCAGCCGATTCAACATTGAAGTTCAGGATTCAGGCAAGCTCGACAATGAACTAGGATTATTTTGTTTCTCGGTAGAGTTTCAGGTTCTGTAACATATAGGAAAACTTTGAACATCGAGTACAGAGTTGAAAGTTAAGAAGGAAAAAAATTCACAAGGCAAACAGTTGGGCCAAATGCAAAAATTCTCGGCAGCGTTTGCTGTTTTACCGCGTCCGTTGGTCAGTTCGGTTCCGTTCTTTTTTTTCAGCGTTTTCTGTGTTTTCGTTTCATTTTTTAGCTGTCCGTCCAGTGTTTTTTTTTTTCGTTTCGTTTTTGGTCATCCGTTTTCTCGATCGTCCTTTTTTCGGTAATAATATATGACGGGCGTCCGACCGCGCGTCAGACGCTCCCACCCGCTCGCTCGGTCGGTCGGACGCTCCCCACTCACTCGCTCGCTCGCATGTCTCTTCACTTCTTCCTCTTCACTCGCCACGCCTTTTCACTCCCGCTCGCCTCTTGCACCTCCGCCCCCTCGCTGCTCGCTCTCCCGCGCCATCGTCGGGATGGCCCGCACCACGCATCGCGCCCCAGCGAGCTCGCTGCACGCCCGCGACGCGTCATGCTTTCTTCCCCTTCTCCCCTCAAGCGCACCGCGTCCTCCCGCACACCTCTGTTTTCTCTGCGACCCGGTTCTGACACCTCACCAGAGATGAGGGTGACGGTGGTGGTTCCGACGAGGTAGGTGGCGGAGGGATCTAGATTTGGAGCCTCCTCTTCTCCCTTCCTCTCTCTGGATCTGGATCTCCTCTCCTCCCTTCCTCTCTCTGGATCTGGATCTGAGATTTTTCCCCCTCCCTCCTCCTCTTCCCCCTCCACCTCCTCCTTCTCCTCCCCCTCTGGATCTAAGGTTTTGATGGCGGCTAGGGTTTGTGGCGAATCAGATCTAAGCTACATGCAACAGATGATGTGGAATGTTTGCATGATTTTATAATGTTGCAGTTCTTTTTGAGATGTTTCAATAGTTTTTTCCCTTTGTTTGCAGCATCATCCTCCATGTTTCCCGACGTTTCATTAGTATCGCTTCTAATGTTGCAGTAGCTTCTTCTCCTTGTTTGCAGCAGCTTTCTTCTCCTTTTTTTTGCAATAGCTTCTTCTTCTTTGTTGCAGTAGCTTCTTCTCTTTGTTGCAGTATGTTCTTCTCCTTTTGTTGCAGAAGCTTTCTTCTCCTTGTTGCAGCAGCTTCTCCTTGTTCCATTAGTTGTTTTTGATGTTTCAACAATTTTTTTGGTTTGTTTCACCAGTTTTTTCTACTTGTTTCATTACGTGTTTTCCCGATGTTTCAACAGTTTTTTTCGTTTGTTTCACCAGTTCTCTCATGTTTGTTTCATTAGGAGTCCTTCTTGGTTGCAATAGCATTATACCCCTGCTGCACATGGGAGGGTGGAGCATGGTGGTGAGCTGGTGGCAAGGCTCCGTGTCGGGGCGAGACGGAGGTTCGCGAGTTCTCGTGTGGCAGCGGGGCGGGGGTCGCATTTTTCGTTTTCATTTTCGTGGGATGGGGCGGGCTGTTGCTTGCGGAGCGGGACGAGCGGAGGATGCTGGCGGGGTTGGGGAGCGTCCGGACGCCCCCTGGAGCCGGGCGTCCGGACGCTAGCAGTTCCCTTTTTTTTTCCCACCGAGCATCTCCCAACTTTTTATAAATATAAAAAAGAAATGTATTATTATGTTGAACTCTTGACCTTTCTCTAACAAATAAATATTCTCACAATCAATTTTTTGATGTAGTTACTAGGAGTAAAATTTATTCTTATTAATAACCGGGATCAGCTTATAGTATAATCTTAAGCAATTTGTTATCCAATATAATCTATATCTATATCTACAATATAAAAGAGCGAAAGAATTGGAAAAAAATCTCTTCCTAATACTTCTTATCCACGTAAATTAATGCCCCTTAGATATTTTTGAAAATTCGATCTATTGCATCTAAATCTTCGACCCATCCGCTGACCAAGGACAAAATACCATGTAATAAACGAGATGAAACATGCATGCCTGCCATGTAGAGTGACTATTGACCCCTCCCTGTTTCACCCTCAATCCCCTCCGATCTCCATCAGGAAAGGGTGTATTCAAAGGAACCATTAGGGCTTGTTTTTCACCATCTGCGAGTGATCATACCTGCTCGACTGTGCCAACTGACAATCGCGTCCTTTTCTTTTCTCCCTTTCGCAGCTCCTTCCTTCCAAGCCCCCATCCCCTCGATCTTGTTGTCGAACTCCGCCTGCGCGGGGAAGGGCTATGGCCGAATCTAGCCTCACCTCCCCCTCCCAAACTGCCTCCGCCTCTTTCTCATTGGTGACTTTACAGGAGGAGCAAGCTGATGCCCCGGAGCTGGATCAGGCAAAGTCACGTGGGTCTCGTTCTCCTATGCCTGGCTAGAGCAACTCCAAGAGACTCTCTAAATCATTTTTAAATGTTAGAAATAGAGATTTTGGTGAAAAACCACCCTCCAACAGCTTGTCTAAAGGGTTATCTAAATATAGCCCTCCTCTATTCTAGATCTGTCGCTAGCTAAAGATAGACGGTGAAAATGGTTATTTAGAGTGTGTTCAAGATATAGAAAAATTATTGGAAAGTAAAAATATATAGAAAACATTTTTTATGCAGATATCCCTTCGAACGGTGATTTAGAGAGCCAGTTTTATAAAAACTCTTAGAGATGCTCTTAGCAAGCACGAAGGGAAGGCACACTGATCCGCTATAACTAGATTTGGCCTCGCTTGCTGCACCATCATCGACTGTGCATCGGCAAGAGCGTGAGGGAGGGGCGCCGACCAACGACGGCCCAATCCGGACTCGATGGCACAACCACCTCCTCCTACCCATCGAGATTTTTTTTTATTTTTAACATTTTAATACTATTTTTAAATCTAACACGGTTAACAGTAGATGCGGCAAAAAATGGTAGTTTTTTTAAATAACCATGTTAGATTTAAAAGTAGTATTAAAAAGTGTTAAAAATAATAAAAAAAATCCTCCTGCGCCAGAAGAGCATCGGTCACCGCCGTAGCGGTCCATTAGTTGTCGGCCTTCCGTCGCCTCCGCCTCCGCGTCCCTTCCCCGAAGCAACCCCTTGTGTATTCTGCTCAAGCATTGGACCTTCGTCAGTTTGGCGTACAGGTGGTTCGTAACCACAGACGAGGCATCCAACCTCAACTCACGCGCACCACACAACAAATTATGCATAACGCACGAGTATTTGCTGCGAGTAGTAATATATTGACACTAGAAAAACAAAAACCGTACGAAACATCATAAAGAAAAGTTCAATTATGTATTTTCTGAACCTAAATTGTGATACCCACTATGAACTCATGAAATTTGAAAACAAAACTCAACTTGTACTAGAAGTAAAATAAAAATAAAAATAAACGGTTATCCTAACGTCCAGACGTCCGACGCGCGAGATGCGTTCGGACTCCCCTTCCCAAAACCAGCCCGCCCCCGACGCCTCTCCCCTTCCCAATGCGATTAGAAATTATATCGGAATAGAATGGAATGGAATTGTGCTCACCGCGTCTCTGTCCTCCGTTCCCCACCGCATCCCGTTCCCTTGCCACGTCCCCGTCCCAGGAGCACGGAAACACTCCAATTGCAATATCGCAAAACATATGAAAAAACTATGTAGTGCAACATCGAAATATAAATACTGCAACATCGCAAAATTATGTAGTGCAATATCGAAGAACATGTATTACAATATCGAAAAATATGTGCTGCAACTTCAAAAATTATGTACTGCAACATCAAAAATTATATATTACAACATCGAAAAACATTTACTGCAACATCGGAAAACATGTATTGCAACATCGAAAAATATGTGCTACAACATCAAAAATTATGTGCTGCAACATCGGAAAATATGTACTGCAACATCTCAAATAGTAGTACTGCAACATCGTAAAAATCAACCATGAAACATGAAATTGAAAAACATTCAAAAATCATCTATTGCAACAACCCAATAGTCCCATTACAACATTAAAAAAATTATCTGTTGCAACATCCAAAAAAACTTATTGCACCGCGGAGGAACAACAAAGGACGTACAAACAACAAGGGGTGGGTTCGAGGTGCAGGTTGCTCCAGCCCTGGCCCATCACCTTCGAGCTCGCCCGGAGGGAGGAGAGAATAGGACCCAAAGCTCACCGGAATCCTAGCCACCGCCGTGTCCCTCATATCTAGAGGAGGAGAAGGAGGACGACGATGATGAGGTGGGCTCAGATCCAGAGGAGGAGGAGGAGGGCTCAGATCTAGAGGAGGACCGACCTACCTCGTCGGAGCCGTAACCGTCGTCCTCATTTCCGGTGGGGGAGCGGGAGCCGGGTCGTTCGGAGCACGGGGTGGCAATGGAGGTCGCGAGAAAGGGAGAGGGAGGGAAGAAGGGACCGTGGGCGGGCCGGGTGGCAGCGAGCTGGGCGCGACGCACGACGTCCCTCCCGGCGACACTAGCAGGCCCGGAGAGTGGCGCGGCGCAGCGGCAGCGAGTGGCGCGCGGGGGGAGCGGAGTGGGTCACGGGATGGCAGAAAAGCAATGAGTGGGCACGGGGGAGCGGGGTGGGTCACGGGATGAGATAGCGATGCCAATGGGATAAGGAGTGGGGGTCACGGGGCCGCGTCCGGACACAAGTTGGGGACGGACGACCTCGTAGAATCATTATTGAAAAATAAATAAATCTTGTTAAAGGGTAAGTTGGACTTACTGAAACTGAACAAATATTTAGGAGATTATTCGGACATCGACTAATCTTGAATGGAATAATTTTAACTACTTTTCTTTTCTAAAATATCCAAAACTCCTGAGGCAGCGTTGCGTTCTCTGTTGATTTGATTAATAACACAAAACTTGGAGAAGGTTCAGATCGGACATCGGAGAAGGTTCAGAAGCAGGCGATCCGACAGAGCGAAAAAAAGGAGGGAAAACATTTCCGTATTGACATCGCCAGAAAGATGCTGTTACTGTTACTGTTTTTCTTGACAAAATCAGACACTGATCAAGAAGATTAGGACCATCACTACCGAAATCAAAACACACTAGGGTAGATCGAGGGCACGCACAGGCCGGCGGCGATATAAAGGAGACATGCATGGTCTGCGCTGCCACTGCTCCCATCGATCGTTCCACGCTGTGCGCCCCTCTCGGCCGGTGGCGAGAACCCTAGCAGATCCACCGCCACCACCTCGAGACCGGCGGCATGGCCACCAACGACGAGTTCCGGCCCACCGACAAGGCATCGGTCGCCCTCCTGCGCGGTCTCCGTGCCAAAACCATCAACCGCAGCTTCATCCACTGCGCCGATGTGTGCTCCGCCGCCCCAAGGAGCTGGTCGCCGATCTACAGCCGGTGTCGGGCACCGACGTGACGGAGGACGGGTACAACAGCGTTTGGTCCATCTACAGACCGAAGCGATACAAGAATACCCGGGGCAAGGTCAGCGGGCACAGGCAGCGCGCGGTGGAGCCCGACGGCAGCAAGATGTGCTGGCACTCGGAGGCTGGCCCGAAGCCCGTGCAAGGCGTGCCCGGCACCAAGTTTTGCAACTTCTCCTACGGCCGCAAGGAGAAGGAGGGGGCGTCGGGTCGGTAGTGCTTGGACTAGATGGGATGGTGCATGAAAAACAAAAATATAGCGACATCTTATCTTCTCCATTCGCATCAGCTTCACCGCACTGCGCGCCCTTCGATTGCATATGCACGAGCTCTGCTAGCACCCGCGTCCACATACGCACGAGCGTTGAGCGCCACCGCTAGCCGCGTACGCATGAGCTCCACCAACCGCGCTGCGCCGCCCGCTCGTGGTGAGGGAGACCGCTGCCACCTCCACCACGGGGCCGGACACCTAGTCGGTAGCCATGAAGACCTCCGCCTCCACCTGCCTAGCTTGCTGGGGTCGGGTGTGGAGCTCGCCCACGTTCAGCTCACAGCAGCCTAGGCGGAAACCATCCACGCACATCTCGCGCCCGCCTACCTAATTCACTGTGGCCGGGGCGGAACTCTCTTGCATGTAGCCCGCGACGGCCAGGATAGAACTCCATACGCCGACGAGGATCCATTCTCCAAAGCCGTAAGGAGATGTTGCGCTAAGACTGCATTTGCAAGCATCTATTTTAGTGTTTCAAATGTTTTCATAGGTATGTTGCAAGTGTTTTATATTGACGTTGCAAAAGTATATCGGGATGTTGCACATGTTGCAATGGTGTTTTCTAGCGTATGTTCCAAATGTTTTATTTGTTTCAGACATATGTTGGAAGTGTTTCATCTGAATGTTGCAAACGTAGATCTGTATGTTGCATATACATGCATGTTGCAAGCGTATGTTTCAAGTCTTTCAGGTGTATCACACGTATGTTATAAGTGTTTTATTTAGATATTGCATATGTTTTGCAATGGCTACAAACGTGTTTTCCTAGAACGTATGTTGTAAGTGTTTCAATTGTTTCAGACATCTGCTGCAAGTGTTTTATCTAGATATTGCAAAAGTTAGATCTTGGTGTTGCACATGTTGAAGTGGCACCCATCTACAACAGCCACCTGTTGCAGCTGCTATGCCCGCCTGCATACGCATGGGTGTGGAGGGGGCACCACAGTGCGCACACGGGACATTAAGCGCACCCGGGACACGGTGCGAGCACGGGACACGAAGCGGCGCGGCGACGTGGCCCCCATGTGAAGCAGGAGCGGGTGTTCGGACGCTAGCCCCGTCCGAACATCCGGACGCTAGACGTTCCGAATTTGAAAACAAAACTCAACTTGTACTAGGAGAAGTAAAAAAATCTTCTTAAAGGGTAAGTTGGACTTACTGAAACTAAACAACGTTAGTTCGGGAGCTTATTCGGACATAGACTAAGGGGGTGTTTGGTTGTAGGAACTAAAGTTTAGTTGATATCACATCGGAGGTTACATGGGGTGTTCGGATACTAATAAAAAAAACAAATTACAGATTCCGGCAATAAACCGTGAGACGAATTTATTAAGCCTAATTAATCTGTTATTACCACATGTTTACTGTAGCACCACAGTGTCAAATCATGGACTAATTAGGCTTAAAAATTTTGTCTCTCGAATTAGTCATAATCTGTGCAATTAATTATTTTTACTCTATATTTAATATTCTATGCATGTGTCCAAATATCCAATGTGATAGGAACTAAACTTTAGTTGGGGAAACTAAACATCCCCTAGACTTGAATGGAATAATTTTTAACTACTTTTCTTTTTTAAAATATCCTAGACTCCGGAGGCAGCGTCTTGCGTCCTCCTCTGTTGATTTGATTAATAACACAAATCTTGGAGAAATTTCGGTGACGACTTGTGGATCGGATATCAGAGAAGGTTCGGAAGCAGGCGATCTGACATACAGAGCCGGAAAAACGGAGGGAAAGCATCTCCGTATTGACATCGACACGAAGATGCTGTTACGGTTAGTTTTGTTGATAGAATCGGACACTAATCATGAAGATTAGGACCGACGCTACCGAAATCAAAACACACGCTAGGGCAGACGAAGGGCACGCACAGGCCGGCGGCGCATAAACTGCGCAAGGAGTGTCCTGTGGAGTTCTTGTCTGGTAGACCTCTCAAGATCTCCAGACTGCACCTTCTGGTATGTGATATACAGTTGAAGAATGAACTGATTTGGGATGGTCATTCTTTATTCATCTTCCGGCACACACTGTTTAGCATATTGGCATCAACATGGGAGCATCTTGAATGCGCACTTCACTGTTTTTACATATATGACAAGTGAGCACTGCTAACTGGTGATTTCAGCAAGTTTTCAGCCGATTTCAGTCAACATTGAAGTTCATGATTCAGAACTAAGAGTTGATGGCCACAATGAATCAGTTTCAGGCAAGCTCGACGTTTCTTTGGCAGAGTTTCAGGTGTGTAGCATATATGAAAACTTTGAACATCAAGTAGAGAGTTGGTCAGTTGGAAAAAAAAAATCATAAGGCAAACATCGGTTGGGCCAAATGCAACTTTTACAGCGACATTATGTGTGCTACCAGCTTATCGATGGCCATGCGCGACGAGCCGATCTTGCCGGTGCAGTCCACCGCCGCCTTCTTCAGCTCGCCGGCCCTCGCCCTCATCTCGGCGCCGTCCTTATCAGGCATGAGCCTGTGGATCGCCGCCTCGATGCTGACCCTCTCGAGCTCGCCACGCAGCTCGAGGCCCACCTTCCACACGTGCTCCACATACCTCGTGATCCTCATCTGGTCGGCGAAGTAAGGGCGGCACAGCATCGGCACCCCCTCAAAGATGCTCTCCGTCGCCGAGTTCCACCCACCGTGCGTCCAGAATCCGCCGATGGCACGGTGGCGCAGCACCTCCTCCTGTGGCGCCCACGGCACCACCATGCCGCGCCCGCGCGTCGCGGCCTCGAACCCCTCTGGCAGCTGGCTCGACTCGGGCGTGCACCCGCGGACGAGGCCTGGACGAACCACCCAGAGGAACGGCAGGCCGCTGTCGGCAATGCCCCACGCCGTCTCCACCAGGTCTTGTGGGCTCATCAAGGCCAGGCTGCCGAAGCTCGCGTAGAGCACCGACTCCGGCGGAAACGCGCCCAGCCACTCCAGGCAGCTCCGGTCCTGGAGCAACAGGCTGCTGTCGCCGTCGGGCGAGAACTTCTGGAGCGGGCCGATGTCGAACACCGGCACGGCAGTGTCCCGCCTGTTGAGTATGACACCGGAGGAGATGTTGGTGGCCGCCACGGCGCGCGCCACCAGTTGGCACGCCAGGTGGCGGCCGGCCTCGCCGATGTGCAATAGGTCGCGCACTCGGTTCGGCGGCAGCTCCGTCACCGGCAGGTCAAGCTGCGAATCTGCAGCTACGAAACGCGAGCACGTTGTTGTTGGATTCAAGAACAGGTGGGGAAACAGCAGGACCTGCCTTGCACGGGGAGGCAGCCTTTCTTGCAGAGCATCGGGTACGCGAGGAAGCACGCATGGCAGGCAGCGCTGCTGGGGCGCAGCGCCAGCGTGGGAACGGCCAGCCTCGTGGCCACCTCGAAGACAGGCAGCAGGTGCGCGTCGGCGACGAGGCACGCGATGGCGTCCCTGGAGTACTCCAGCAGGACCACGGCGAGGCGGTCCCGGAAGCCAGCCTCTCACGCGTCGCCGATCGAGATGATTTGTGCAAAGGTGTCCTCGATGGTGGGGCGGCCCATTAAACTTGCGTCACTGTATCGTCCCGGTCCCTAAACTCTCATAATACTTGTCTAGATACTTAAACTTGTGTCACTGCGTCATCCCGGTCTCTAAACTCTCAAAATGGTCATCCAAGCACCTAAACATTATCCGGGTTTTACTATAGTCCTTCTAATTGATTGCAATTAAATTCGGCTCAATCTTTTCTAAAAAAAAAAGGTGTGGGCCTTTAACTCGTTTAGCCGTGTCATTTTGGTCCCAGACTCATGAACGAGTAAATCAGCGTGCTCCGGCCACCAGTCGCGCTGCTGATGGACCCACCCTTTAGCTTCCTCGGGAGATGAGGCCATGGCAGCGATGGGCGTCAAGGTCACTCTGTGGACTCCACGCAGCTGGACCCACCCTTTAGCTTGCTGCCCCTTCCTTCTTGCGGCGAGGCCAGAGAGGCTGAGCTCGTCTCCTGCCATCTCCGCTGTCATGGACGAGCTCCTGGCCTCCTGCAGCTCCGCACACCAGCGAGCAGACTAGGATGGCACCTACGCAGGCGCGCAGGCCGCAGCGTGCACACAGCACACCTTGATCATGGTTTGCCACCACGTCGGCTGATGTCGTGTATATATGCTTTGCATTGCACATACCAGTGTATATGTGTAGCACAGCACACGTACTTACTACGCCATATAATACGATGCTCTATATATATACGTTGCATCCCGTAGCGCTTGATTAGTTCATGACGATGGACACGATCACACGAGTGGCAACTCGCGATGCCATCCCCGTCGTGCCTCGACGGCAAGAAACGGAGGTGTGCTACTACTATGACGGCGGCATCGCCAACGTCGACTACGGCGAGGAGCACGTCATGGTGCGAAAAGGGTCGTCGACATGTTCCAACCGGAGCCGGAGGCCATCGTGATGCAGTGCGGCAGCGACTCGATCTCCGGCTACAGGGCTTGGCTAACTTAACATGTCAATCGTCAGGGACATGGCCGTGCCGAGGCCCTTCATGCTCTAGGGGCTGGTCGTAGAAGAACTTGATCTGCCTCACCACCAGGAACGCGTCGGCGCTGCCCATCGTGCGGGAGAAGGACCAATATGGTGAGCGGCGGCCGTGGCCTGTCGTGAAGGAGAGGCAGCCCGGTAGGTGGAGGCGCCTATCGGATTCAGACCCGTTTGGATGATTAATGTGACTATAACAGTGTTTTAGTACCTAGATGAGTGTTTCAAGAGTTTAGAGACCTGAATGACATAGCGGCACAAGTTTAAGCACATAGATGAGCATTTTGAGAGTTCAGGGACCGGATGACACAACGGCACAAGTTTAGGGACTGGCAATGGACTTTACTCTTTTATAAATGTCATCTTGAGTTTCTATGTTGATATATTAAGCTATAGGAGTGTTTGGAATCACTTGATGCATATATCTTTTCTTATCTAGAAATGTATCTTAAATCCTATATAGGTCCAGGATCGAACAGATGCTTAGCTATGCTTAGTTTGGTAGAAGTCAGGTAATTTTCTGTCACCTACGAGATATAGGTGGATACTTGATCACGGTTGGCTATATTTGCTATCGTGAAAATAACCATGTGCTGATGTTATAATTGGAGACCAGACGGAATCTTATATGTTGGTGGTGTTGTGACTTATAGTGATTCCGTCTACGTCGATTAAGAATCGGGTCATTGAAGGCCCTCTTGTCATGTTGAACGCATGTCTAGCACTTAGCTGGCTGGATAAGTTGTTCCAACCGTGAAGCCGGGTAGCTCAACTCAGGCAGGGGACTTGTTCAGTTAAAGTGCGCACACTGAAGGTAGTAAGGATGTGCGGGGAGCAGGATATGAGGCCAAGGGCAGGATAATCCTGATCGACCAAGCATTCCGGTAGTGTTTCTGAGGGTGCGGCGCTGATCAAACCCGGGAAATGTGCACCTAAGTTGTACAAGGTGACCTAAGGTGACTAATGATCTGGTCTGCTTGGGTTTGTGTTAGGAATGAATTCCCAGCTGGTTAAAATCGATTCGAATCACCGTCTCTCCTGAATAGCGAGAACTTGGCAGAGCTTTCTTCCTTGTAGTAATTAATAGAATATGGTGGTTATGATAGATATGAAAATGATACACCTGATATGATTACTATTGTGATGACTTAATTGTACATAACATGTTTGGCACAGGTTATCTACTAATGTAGATTGAATAGTTATAATTAACTTGATGAACCAATTATAAAATGTGTAGCTCAACTAGTGGCTTTTTATGTAAAATGTTGTCAAGCCAGCTCCACTAATAAAGCCTTGCATAATTATTGATGTCACTTTATTTCTGGTTTATGACGGGTAAGTCTAGCTGAGTATATTCTCGTACTCAGGGTTTATTTCCACTTGTTGCAGATAATATGATGTATCACGGCTACTGCAAGAACTGTATGACTCCTGCTGTAGATGAGGAGTAAGATCATTGGCGTGGTCCTTCTATGTCATCTTATGTAAGTTGTTTTTGTTGGAGATGACCCTGAACTGGCATGTATTTGAACTAAGTGTGATGTTCGTTTTAAAACTATGTTGCTTCTGCTACATTTGAACTTGGTTTATCATAACTATGTTGAACTCCGATGTATGTGAACTATTTGTGAACTGGATATAACATGTGACTTGTATGTTGAATCATGTATGATCTTGGCTTGTATGTTGGTTAATTCGAGATCCTTCGTGATACTCAACGGACTACCGAGTTTGTATAAGCTCAAGTGTGTGTGTGTGTGTCCACGTGTAAACGGGAACCATTATGTTTGATCTTGTATAAATTGGTCGGTTCTGTTACAGCTGCCAACTTATTATACTTGATCTAACGAACCAGGACATAAGGTAGCCCAAAATTATTACTGATTCCATGTTCTTAAATAAAAATGAATATTATTTATCTAGCACCCATAAGGCTACCCAAGAGACAGGGTGGGTAAGGGAATGGAAATGTTGGTGGCACAACACATGCCCTCTTTAAAGGTCATGGCGTGGATTACCGCTAATCTCTAGTTTTGCTTGTTTGATGTTAGGCCCTATTCAGTCTTCGCAAGGCTTTTACCCTAAACATGCACGTGTGAGAACGGCTTATGAAACCAAAATCGATGAAGTCGAAGCCATAAAAAACATGGATTCCCCTAGGGGTGTAATTTCATAGACTTGGACAAAATGATGTAATAGTTTAGAGACCGTCGGTATAATTTACTCTTGGTTTCTTTGTGGTAGTAAGATTTGAGAGATGAGATGAGATGAGATAGAGCAACTCACTAACACACAAGCTTGCAAGGGGTGCTATACTACGAAATATTGCAAAATTGAGCATCTAGAAAGATGAGAGAAGACTAAAAGCCCCTTTTAAATGTAGGAGTTTCACATGAATCTATAGTAATTTCATAGAAAAAGAGAGAGAAAATCTCATATTCAAAAGGAAGTCTAAATAAATGAAAAAAGGCGGATAGTCATTTTCACACACAAACACAAACACAGGAAAGAAAGGAAATCCTACATTTCAATGGAGGCAAAGGAAGAGATGAGGATGGGGAAAGAAAACTTCTGATTTTATCATTTAGTTTAGCAGATCCCACATGGGTGCTTCTCTAAGCTAACACCTTCACATGAACGATAATGATACATACCAGACACCTAGACGGACGGATGCCTCGACCGCTCACTCCTACAGCGCTCACGCCCCTCCCTATTCTTACCCTTTCACGTCCCGCGCCCACACCTGACGACGTAGCCATCGCTGCTTCCTAGTCACCGACGACTCCTTCCCCCACCCCTGGCGTCCTCCTCCCCCACCCCGCTGACTCCTTCCCCTACCCAAGCGGCCTTCTCCACCACCCCAGCGGCCCCTTCCCCCACCCCGGCAATCGATGTGGAAGTGGTGGCCGCACCGCGGAGCTCGCGGGCTGTCGACTGTCACGACGGTCCTCGTCCCCCCACCGGCGATGGCCAGGCTCCGGAGCAGCCACCGCTGGCTGCCGCCGCCGACCCCCGGCGACCCAAATCGACCGGTAGAGCCTTCTCCTCCCCTATGTTCCCCGACCCCGACGGCTCCTTCCCCCACCCCGACGTCCTCCTCCCCCACCCGGCGGCGCCCCTCCCCTCACACCGGTGTCCTCCCCCATCAGGAGCCCCCAATGCACATAAATCCGGCGGCCATGGCACTTCCTACGCCATGGTCTCTCTCTCCCCCCTTATGTTGCAATTGTATGTTTCAATTGTTTCAGGTGTTTCAGTGGTATGTTGCATTTGTTTCATATGGATGTTGCAAAAGTAGATCGGGGGTGTTGCATATGTTGCAATTATTTCAGAGGTATGTTGCAAGAGTATGTTTCGAGTGCTTTAGATGTTCAGAGGAATATTTCATCTGTGTTTTTCGGACGCATGTGACAATTGTGTTTTATATGGATATTACATATGTTGCATGTGTGTTTATTCGGATGTTGCGTATGGTTGCAATGGTTTTCAAGTGTGTTTCAGGTGTTTTTTCAAGTGTTTCATAAACATTTTTCAACTGACTTTGTGTTGCAACCGTTGTATTTGGATGTTGTAGAAGTAGATCGGGTGTTGCATCTCTCCTCCTCCCACCTTATGCTGCATCGTCTCTCCCGGAGCCGACAGGGCATCCATATGAACGAGGGATGGGCGATGAGCGTGGGACGAGGGAGCTGCATGCGTCGGGCACAAGCGAGGGAGCTCCGTACGGACGAACACTCCCTCTGAAGTGGGATGTGCGCTGGGCGAAGGGGGCTACGTACGTCGCAGTTTGGGAGCAAGGGCGGAGGGACGAGGTGATGTGGGCGCGGCGGGCGAGCACTCTCCTGTTGCGCGGGCGCAGCCTACGTGAGAGGGGCGTGGTGGGTCATTGTACAGAAGCCACGTCTGAACGCAGGCCTAGGGTCGGACGTCCGGACGCTAGGCTTGCCGTTACAAGAACCCTATTTCAATATTATTTGAGGTGCCATATACACCATTAAAGCATCTCCAACGGTAGAAGAAAAATCCATCCCCAAAAATTAGTTATTGGGGGAGATAAAAAAAAGTGTTTTGGGATTTTGATGGTCTCCTCTCTAGCTGAATGAGAAAATCCATCCTTAATTAGGGGATGAGAGGTCTCCTCTTTATTTGAGGGGTAAGAGGCTATAATTTGAAGAACTGAGAAAAAAAAATTCCCATTAAGGTTGGGTTTGGAGAACTATTGGAGCTACAAACTCTCCAAAATGACAGTTTTTTCTCATTGGGGGTTGAAAAAAAGGGAACAGATGCTCAGGAAAGTTGGCTGCAAAGGAGGAAATACACACGCAAAGGTGGGCAGTAAAACTGTTTCAAAAGCCATTTATGATGCTGCCATGTTGAACCAAATATGCTAAACAGGGTGTGTCCCGAAAGATGAATAATCATCCCAAACAGCTTCTTGAATCGTATATGGACTATGGTATATCACATTCTAGAAGATACAGTCCGGATATCTTGAAAGGTCTACGGGACAAGCAAACACAACTGACACGAAAGATAAGACATCAACAAAAAGGCCCCCTCCCCTCTTCTCATCTGCTATCTAAAACTGCCTGCTGATCCTTTTCAATCTTCCGTTTTCGCCTTTTCTAGCTTCTGCAATGCACAACAGCAAATGTTAACACACGGCTCAGAAGAATATGCATAGAAACAATACAGTAAACAACAGTAAAAACCATCTTTGAAATAAGAAGAAATGGCAAGATGCTAGCACAGGAGTTAAGGATATTTTAGAAAACACGGGCCTTGGCTAAGGTAGTCCAAGATAATATAACTCAAATCCCATGCTCTTAAATAAAAACATATTATTTATCTAGCACCTGTGAGTCCAGGTGTTTAGTTTGTTACTAAGAAGCAATCTCTTTGAAAGCTGAAATTGCATCCCGCCTATAACATGAATTCTGCATTCAATTTCACTCACACACGGGTTTACCCATACAAATACCACTAATCGGGCATTGCAAACCTAGTTATAGAGAACTCCTTTTGCCACAGAAATGCAAGCATATGATCCCCAGAATTTGGTGACACCTCAATTAAAGGTGCACCAAGTTCTGGCAGGACGTAGAGAAAAAGATCCAGACAAATTTAGCCTAAAATAAGCCATGCTAATCAGATTTCAGGGACAATGAGGATTGGGGAAGTTCCCAAGTCCCAACATTGGACCAGAAGTGAGCATCCAAACCAAACCAGACATTACTTCTGACATGAAGAACATCCAAAAGTAATTTAACCTTCTATTTAGACTGCAGCATACAAACATCCTATCTAAACAACAAGGATGTTCATCCCAGGTAGTTTCATAATCCCATTACTGCAGTTTGCACCAAGCACTCAGTAACCTTCGCAGCGGAAAAAAGAAACGCTAAAGAACTTAATTTGAGAGATAGGCTCAAGTTCTAACACCAATTGCTTGTACACGTAACAGATGGCAAATATGTACATCCAATGGGGTCGCTGGATTGTCATGTTAACGCTTGCAAAGCCGTGATACAGAGGTAAACAGCAATACAAGTACATTCCATCCTTTCATAACATGAACCAGAGCAATAGTTTTTATCTAAGCCAACCATGGAAGGAAGCACACTTGACAACAAACAATCACGCGAATGCATTCAAAAAGCCACTTTTCATTCCTAATTTGCAAGACCATGGCCGAACTCTTCACAATAGGCACCAAATGGGTCACTAAGCAAAGCAGATATTTGGTTCTGACATTACAAAGAACATTAAGGGTGTGTTTAGTTCCCCATTTCACCCAAAAAATTTTGGGTTTTGGCCCATCATTTTACAGAATGGAACTAAACACCATGCAAAATTTTTGGCAAAAAAGTATCCATTCTCCATTTTGGATTTTGGCCTCAAGAGGCTAAAAAAGCCAAAAAGCCCTCACCCACCCCATGAAAAATTTGGCATTTTGGATGGAACTAAACATACCCATGAAATTTTGGAATTTTGCATTTCATCATTCCAAAGTAGTTGGCATTTTGCATTTTGCATTCCATAGGGAACTAAACACAACCTAAGAAGTAATCAAACCTTGATGTTTGCACAAAACATCTGATCTGAACAACAAACATATTCATCCCAAGCAGCTCCACTACCACAGTTTGCTCCGCACCAAATAAATTCAATGGCAACTAACCTTGATACTGAGGAGCACAAAGTTAAGTAAATTAATTTCAGAAATGGAATTCGTTTTAACACAGGCTAGCAAACAGGTTTGTCCAATGTGATCCCTGAATTATCGTGTATGCTTTGCAAAAATGATCCGATGCGCCCGTGAACACAGTCGCTACGCGTCCGTCCAGAAGACGAATCTGAGCAGCAGTGCTGAATGGTCCAAGCCAAGCATGGACCGAAGGCGAACCAAGCGAGGCAACAACAAACAACCACGGGGCAGCGCCCACGCCACCGCGGCCGCGCATCATCCATCGGTAATTGCGAGGGCCTGGTCGAATCCGGCACAGCGAATCGGTGGGCGGGGAGCCGAGAGATCCCAAATCGCCGGGGCTGGGGGGGAGGGAGGAGAAGGCGGACGGGAGTTCGGCTTACGGATTGCTCGGAGTGCCACGAGAGGCCGCGGTAGACGTTGACGGAGAAGGTGGCGGCGAGGTAGAGCGTGGCGACGCCCAGTCCCGCCGTCAGCGCCTTGAACGCCAGGTCGCCCACCGCCATCGCGCCGCGCCGCGCTGCTTCTTCTCGCCCTGGGGTCCGGCCGGAGCAGCAGCAAAACCCTCGCTTGGATTGGGGGATTTTTTTTTCTCGTTTCTCAACTCTGACGAGAAGCAGCAGCCAGCAGCACCAGCTCCGCGCTTCGTCTCGAAGATGGGAGCTGGGCCTGCAGGTGGGCGCGTTGGAGGAAATGGACGGATGTGGGCTTGGCCCATGTAATATTCCTCTTTCCCTGCTAAAGTGCCATGGACCTGGTGGAAAACGAGTGATTACATGTGGAAATGCATTCCACTCAAAAAAAAATGTGGAAATACATGATAAAAATACAGATGTTGCTAAAAAAAGATAAAAATACAGATGGTCCATTTTATTTTTTGACCACTTGAATGCGAATAGTACATGGAATTTGAAAAGTGGGCGTTAATGTCTTTTGTTTAGACTAAAGGGTGCACTTCGTTTATTTCTCTCCTCCAAACAATTGACACTTGGCAGATGGTCCATTTGATTTCTTGGTCCAACTAAGCATTTGTCGCGCAAATTTTAGCTTTCAAATGGAGGCACAGCCAGGGCAAGCACAACGCTAGTGCATGGTTGAAAAGCAAGTGCTGCTTGATTTTTTTTCCCCTTGCCTTTGGTATGATGGGAAGTTCCCATGATGCTTGGATTCAACCAGGAGAGTGCTTCTCTCTAAACCACACGAAATTAACCTTGGCCTTCCAAAATGTACGGGTGGTGAAGGCCTCGAGAGAATTCACGTGGCATCGATTTTAAGTACAGAACACTAAACTTACGAGGAAACGGAGCTATCTCCAAGAGACTATGTAAAATAAATCTTCAAATACCAGGATTTAGAGGCCCTCTAAAAAAATTGGCTCTCCAAATAACCAGAGCACTACAACAGACTCTTCATATTTTGTTGTCCTTTCTTCTCAGCCAATGAGGCTACGAACATGCATGTCAAGAAATAGCGTCTGCAGAAGGGGGAGGAGCGTGGGAGAGAGGCTATGAGTCCTGATAGCGAGCGAGTGCCGCTCGCCTCCTCTAGCGAGCGACATTCCAGGAATAGCATCAATCTATTTTTGGAGAAGGGAATAGAGACTCTGTTGGAAGCAGATTTTTTCATCAAAATCTGTATTCCAAGCTATTCGGGAGAAAATAGAGAGGCTGTAGAAGATGCTCTTATAGATTAGAAAATTACAGTTCCAAGTTCCAAACCAACTTACCAAGCATGACCGACAATGCACATGGTCCCCTTTATTTTGTTCGCTCGCGTGTGACCCTCGTTTAATAGTGAAATTTGAATCCATTTGCCACTTTAGCCTCCCTTTTGCTCACTTTTAGTCTATTTATTTGGATCCATTTGTCAAAAAAAATAGGCTAAAAATGCAGGACAAAAGTTTTGCCATTGGAAATAAACAGGGCCTAAATGAAGTTTGGTGAGTCCCTTCTGACCCGCTTCTCCGTCTCTAAATCACTAGATAAAACACCATATCTTTTTTCTAATCTCCATCTCTGTCTCTTCTACATATCTAAATATGTTCCCTACCATATCTCTACACTAAAAAGCGTGAAAAAGTATTGTCTGCGTCTCGTGACCATCGCCCTGCAGTCGATGGCTCCACCAGAAAACTAGAACATTTTCGCGGTCGCCAACTTCACAAAGGATCATGGTCGTGAATTTAGTGAATGTCATGCCTAAGGTATCTTTTTTTTTTCTATATAACAATAATTAATAAAATTTTATAATTATCATGATATTATTATTTTTTTATTTCCCAATGCAACGCACGAGCATGATTCTAGTAAATAAGAAAATTATAGTTCCAAGTTCCAAACCAACTTACCAAGCATGACCGACAATGCACATGGTCCCCCTTTATTTTATTCGCTCGCGTGTGACCCTCGTTTAATAGTGAAATTTGAACTCTCGCTTTCTCAACGATATAAGTGCTAAGCATGTTCTTTCTTAGAAAAACACATAGAGTTTGGAATAAATTAAAGGATCACAATTCTCGACTCACAACTGAGTAGCTCAGTACTGAGAGAAGCGGCCACCGGCCAGCCCGCCGGCGATGATGCCGCGATGGGATCATGTGCCCGATCGCACGCTCCCCTTCGGCGGTGACCGGCCGTTCGGTTCTCCAACTCACAACTGAGTAACTGATTTTGTTCTCCATTTCACGCAAAAAATTTTAGGTTTTGGCCCATCATTTTACAGAATGGAACTAAACACATGTAAAATTTTTGGTAAAAATGTATTCATTCTCTATTTTGAATTTTAGCCTCAAGAGGCAAAAAAAACCAAAAAACTCTCACCCACCCCCACGAAAAATTTGGCATTTTGGATATAACTAAACACCCCCATAGAAATTTTGACATTTTGCATTTCATCATTCCAAAGTAGTTGACATTTTGCATTTTGCATTCCATGGGGAATTAAACACAGCCTGAGTACCAACGAGACGCTCATCAAGTTGCTCAGGGGTTGTTTAGTTTCTCTCAAAAAAATTTTACCCATCACATCGGAGGTTTAGACACATGCATGGAGTATTAAATATATACGAAAAAATAACTAATTACACAGATTGCGATAAATTTGCGAGATAAATTTTTTAAGCCTAATTAATCCATGATTTGACAATGTTTGTGCTACAGTAAACATATGCTAATGACGGATTAATTAGGCTTAAAAATCGTCTCGCGGTTTCCAGGCGAGTTATGTAATTAGTTTTTTATTACTGTCCGAATATCCCTTTCGACATCAATGAAACATCTGATGTAACCCCCTAAAATTTTTCAACCACCAACTAAACCCCCTCCCCCCCTCAATCACACATCTTTTGGCTGATAATTTTGTGATGTCATTGCTCTAAATAGTAAAGTTTTTTTTGTGACTTGCTCTAAATAGTAAAGTTGCGAAGTCCACTCTTTCAAAAGGAAACTAGCCAATTTTCCCTTCTCAACAATGAATGTTTCATGAGCTGGAGCCAGAGCGCCTCGTAGCAGCAGCACCAAATGGGGCCTTAGTTTGATGGGCTGCTTTGATATCCATATCCATAAATTAAGTGGGCCTAAATTCCGGTATCGAGATTTTCTTTAAGAAAAAAAACATAATCAACACGAGGAGATAGCTCGCTATCCATGCTATATATGTAGTGCGCCTTCACCGCTTCACTCGCAAAGGTACTAGAGCTCGAGCAGCAAAAGCCATGACGCCACCCCCAG
Organism: Saccharum hybrid cultivar R570; assembly: GCA_038087645.1. Classification (NCBI taxonomy): domain Eukaryota; kingdom Viridiplantae; phylum Streptophyta; class Magnoliopsida; order Poales; family Poaceae; genus Saccharum; species Saccharum hybrid cultivar. The sequence goes on along the minus strand of JAQSUU010000044.1, from coordinate 206,841 downwards.
CGCCAACCTTGGCCGCACCGCACGTAGCAACGCTGTCCACGGTGGGCGCCGCCAGCACGTGCTCCTGTTCCCGCTCCCGTACCAGGGCCACATCAACCCCATGTTCCGGCTCGCCGGCCTCCTCCACACCCGCGGCTTCGCCATCACCGTGTTCCACACCCAGTTCAATGCCCCGGACCCGGCGCGCCACCCGGACTACCGCTTCGTCCCCGTCCCCGACGGCAGGCCCGTACCCGTCGCCATCGAGGACGTCGTCGCTCAGATCCTGGAGCTCGGCGTCGCGTGCGAGGCCGCCTTCCAGGACCGCCTCGCCTCCGTCCTCGAGGAGTACTCCAGGGACGACGTCGCGTGCCTCGTCGCCGACACACACCTGCTGCCGATTTTCGAGGTGGCCGCGAGGCTCTCCGTGCCGACGCTGGCGCTGCGCACCGGCAGCGCCGCCTGCTGCGCGTGCTTCCTCGCGTACCCGATGCTCTTCGACAAAGGCTACCTCCCCGTGCAAGGCATGCGTGTCCTCTCCGGTCCCGTCCATATACGTTTCTGGAGTACTTTCCACTTCGTAGGAGCACACGCTTGATGCTTTCTTGGATCAACGTGCACCTCGCTTGTCCATGGATGCAGAGTCGCAGCGTGACATGCCGGTGGTGGAGCTGCCGCCGTACCTAGTGCGCCACCTACTAGTCATCGGCGAGGATGACGGTGGCCTGGTGCGCGTGCTTATCTCCCGCGCCGTGACTGCCGTGAAGACCTTCCTCGGGCCTCATACTCGACACGTTCGACTCGCTGGAGCGCCGCGAGCTGGAGGGCCTGCGGCGGGACCTCGCTGTGCCGGTGTTCGACATCGGCCCGCTCCACAAGCTCTCCCCTGCCGTCGACAGCAGCCTGCTGCTCCCGGACCGGAGCTGCCTGGAGTGGTTGGACGCGTTCCCGCCGGAGTCGGTGCTGTACGTGAGCTTCGGCAGCGTGGCCTGCATGAGCCCGCGGGACCTGGTGGAGACGGCGTGGGGCATCGCCGGCAGCGGCGTGCCGTTCCTCTGGGTGGTCCGGCCGGGCATGGTCCACGGGTCCGCGGACGACCACCGTCTCCCCGAGGGGTTCGAGGCCGCGACGCGCGCGCGCGGCAAAGTCGTGGCCACCGCGCCGTGGGCGGGTTCTGGACGCACTGCGGGTGGAACTCGACGGCGGAGAGCGTCTGCGAGGGGGTGCCGATGCTGTGCCGCCCTTACTTCGGCGACCAGATAGGGAACGCGAGGTACGTGGAGCACGTGTGGACTGGAGGGTGGGCCTCGAGGTGGGCGGCGACCTCGAGAGGGGCCGCGTCGAGGCGGCGATCCGCCGGCTCATGACCGACGAGGACGGCGCCGAGATGAGGGCGAGAGCCGGCGAGCTGAAGAAGGCGGCAGCGGAGTGCACCGGCGAGGGCGGGTCGTCGCGCCTTGCCATTGATAAGCTCATCACACACATGATGTCACTGTAAAATTCTAGACACGCGAACCTGAATCACGAAATTCGGCTGAACGCCTGTGGCGAGAGCGACAGTAGTTCAGCACTTCAGCTCCTTCACTTGGGGAGTTATAATAAATAAATAAAAAGGCATGAAAAACGAAATGAAACTTCTCGAGACACGTCGAATATGGAATTGGTTCCTCTGACTGTAAATCTACGTACTGCAGAGAAACTCACTTGCCAGTGACTTTACAAAAAACGGCAAGAAAGCTGTTCGCATACTTACGAGGAGTTTTGGCTGGAACTTTGCAAAGCAGGTTGCGACCTCATCGCGGCTGCAAAATGACAGGATCTGGTACAACTCTCCTCCAAGTCCATCGCGGGTGGTCTGGTTGGATCGGGCCATCGAGGTGTAAGCTACACGACGCCGATGTAGACGGCGATCAAGGAGGATTTGGATTTGGATGGTCTCAACTCTCAAGGTAGCAGCTAGTTACGGCCGGCACACGGGTCGTCGCCGGTGTCCTTCCCGGCTTCGTGGCGATCGGCCCGGTCTGGGTAGTGTTCGGCTGCAGCGACAGCAAGATAAGATGCTGATGCTCCATCGCCCTTCGGCCATCAGCAATTCAGGATCAGAGGTATCAGTAGAACGACCAGAGAGAGTACCGACAAACCAAAGATCTGATCGTGTCAGATTCCCAGAGAGTCAGGGATCATGTCCGTATGCAACTCCAACTCCAATACCTTCCTTGGTCAATACCAGCATGTCCAAAAATAACTCACGCCATCACGCATGGAGTTCACCATGCAAAAGTCCACTTCGTGCTCTGATTGGTTTCTGCACCTTCCTTCTTAACTTCGTGCACATACGTGAATACCTTTCAGCACATAGTAACCTGATCGGACTCCATGCTATACACGGCACTACATGCATGTCGGTAAGTAAATCCAATTCCTCATGTCTCTGATGATGGAGTACAAAATTTCCCATGTCTTCTGGAAGGCGCAGACCCAAGCTGAAGCCCAGACAAATTCACGCTCAAGCCTCTCGCCTCTGGACAGGGCAGACATACTGCTGGACAAGAGATCAGACATGTCTGACTTGTACCGAAACTGCATGCACGCTGCCTGTAGTCATCAACCGAATTACATCCTAGCTCCATCAATTCAGCCAATCTTCCAAGTGTCACCAAGAACGGCTCAATATGTCTAGCCAGATAAAATTCTTAATAAATATAATTAGGCCTAAATATATCCCGATACAATCGGCCTAAATAAGCCGATCGCAACGTGCACTCGACCAACCAAGGCGAGTGGACATATGGACATGGACAAATTTGAGTGTCAACATATGCCCCCTTGTTTTTTTGACAAAGCTTGTGTGCCAAAAAATAAACATCCTTTACTTAAGACTAAAGACGATGTCAACACACCCATCGTCCATATTTATATTTTATCTAAGGGCGATAATAGAATATCAGCCATGTTAATATATTTGTTCTAAGGGCGATAACAAAATTTCGGCCATAAGTATAGTCCATATGTTTCTTTCGAGCATGCTATCATAGCCGAAATAAATTCCAGTATTTTATATGTGACTATTTTATCCATCAAATATTTTGGCCTATTTTAACATGTAAGCATACTCAATCAATAAAAATATTCTTAAAACGGTTGTGATAGTTGATCATAAATACTACGCTCATTTGATAAAGCCGAATTAGAACATGGAATGTCATGAAACGTCCAAGGAACATACCAAAACCATGGATCATTATAATTGTTCGTACCTCGAGAAATTGACCACGGCGCACACGCTGGCGGCTGTGGGCTGCCCTAGCCGGCATGACCGCTCTAGGGCTTCGCCATCATTGTGGCCTTTGTTTTCTTTTCATCTCATATGCATCAATCTTTGAACCTCCTTGCTGCCCCCTAGTGCTTGATGTCTCTGTTGTAACTTTGATACAATTCACGCCTTCAAGAGTGTTTTCAATGTGCACATTCTGAACAATATTTTCAGCTTCACTTGAAGGCTTCAGTCCATCATCTCCTGTAATCACCTTCTCACCTTTGAATAATTTGGCTTGGGGTAACCGATACAAATGGATATTTGTCATGGTCGGGCGCACATACGTGAGACGCAGCCGCGCCCGTGATGTGCGCCGCGCCCAGGAGAGGGCAGCCGCGCGGGAAGGCGTGCAAGACCAGGACTCCACGCGTGGCTAGGATTGGAAACTAGATTGGACTCGGTTATTCCCTTCCGTAGATTAAGGAGATTATTACTCCTTTTATTTGGGCCTTAGGCCATATATAGTTGTAACAGACCCTTGAGAGAATCAATCAAGAAGTATTTGCATCTATCTCCTCCCTGTTATCTCTCAAGCCGGCACTTGGGGGCATAACCCAGTGACGAGGACGGCGACGGCGTGGGGGTATAACCCTGCCGGCGACGACGGATCACGACTATGAACTACGGAGTCGAGGTCCAGCTACCTTGGGCAATACCGCCCTTGACAACCTGGTATCACGAAGCCGTCGATCCTCTTCCCCGTCAGCCAGCGCCAGCGCCTCCACCATAGCCGCCGCGTCACCCAACCCACCACCCGCACCACCCAACCCACCACCGTTGCCCCAGTCCTCCTCTGCGTCTTCCATGGGAGAGCCGACCATCAAGGATGTGCTCGAGATGCTGCAAGGGTTCAAGACCCAAGTCTCCGACGAGATGTCCACCTTGAAGAGCGAAGTGGCTGCGATCAAGGACAAGCCGTCCGCCTCGAACGACGGCGGGGGCGCGCCGCGCGATCTTGATCGGCCACCGAAGTTCCAGAAGCTGGATTTTCCCCGCTTCAACGGCAAGTCGGACCCGCTGCTCTTCATCAACAAGTGCGAGTCCTACTTCCGGCAACAACGCACCCTGGCGGAGGAACGTGTCTGGATGGCGTCGTACAATTTGGAGGATGTTGCCCAGCTCTGGTTCATCCAGTTGCAGGAGGATGAAGGCACTCCGCCTTGGGGCCGTTTCAAGGAGCTCCTCAATCTGAGGTTCGGGCCACCCCTCCGATCTGCTCCGTTGTTCGAGTTGACGGAGTGTCGCCGCACGGGGACCGTGGAGGAGTATTCCAACCGGTTCCAAGCCTTGCTGCCCCGCGCCGGCCGTCTAGAGGAAGCCCAGCGCGTGCAGCTATACACAGGAGGTCTCCTGCCGCCGTTGAGCCATGCTGTCCGCATCCACAACCCGGAGATGTTGCCGGCAGCCATGAGCCTCGCCCGCCAGGTGGAGATGATGGAGCTTGACTGGGCGCCTGCTGCTCCTGCCCGGCCCGTGCAGCGCGCGCTGCTGCCACCACCGGCGCCTCGCCAAGGCCCCGCTGCAGCCGCCGCACCTACGGCCCCTGCACTACCGGCGCCCGCTGCACCAGCCCTGCCTGTTCCACCGCAGCGTGGGGGTGCTGCAAATCCGCCGCGCCGACTGTCGCCTGAGGAGCAGGCGGAACGTCGCCGTTTGGGCCTATGTTACAATTGCAACGAGCCCTACTCCAGAGGCCACAACCGCGTCTGCCATCGCATCTTCTACATCGATAGGGTGGAGCTCGCCGAGGCCGCGGCAAACGAGGAAGCTCCGGTGTTCTCCCTGCACGCAGTCGCCGGCGTCCCCAGCAGCAACACGCTTCAACTCCACGTCCAAGTCGGCGCAGCGGAATTCATCGCCCTCATCGACACCGGTTCCACGCACAGCTTCATTGGGGAGCTTGCAGCCCACCGCACCGGCCTTCCCATCGAGCCGTGCCTCGGGTTGACGGCGACCGTGGCGAATGGCGAGCGGATTGCATGCCCTGGAGTACTCCGTTGCACACCGGTGATCATTGACGGTCTGGAGTTTCAGGTCGATCTTTTTATTATGCCACTTGCAGGCTATGACGTCGTTTTGGGCACTAACTGGATGGCGCCTCTGGGGTACATTACCTGGAACCTGGCAGCGGGAACGATGGCGTTCCAGCATGGGGGCCAGGCCATCTCTTGGCATGGTACCGGGCCCAAGGGGGGGCGCGCCTCCAGGCTACTACGGCTACGGAGCCTCTCCTCGACGCCCTCCTGGACGACTTCCAGGATGTCTTTGCCGCGCCCAGTGGACTACCTCCAGAGCGGGGCCGCACCCACCGCATCGTCCTCAAGCCCGATGCAACGCCCGTGGCGGTCAGGCCGTACCGCTACCCGGCTGCACACAAGGACGAATTGGAGAAGCAGTGTGACGCCATGCTTGGGCAAGGCATCATCCGGCGCAGCGACTCCGCATTCTCCTCGCCGGTCCTCCTCGTCAAGAAGCCAGACGGCTCGTGGCGTTTCTGTGTGGACTACCGTGAGCTGAACGCCATCACGGTGAAGGACGCCTACCCCATCCCCGTCGTCGACGAGCTGCTGGATGAGCTCCATGGTGCCCGGTTCTTCACCAAGCTCGACTTACGCCCCGGGTACCATCAGGTGCGCATGCGGCCGGAAGACATCCACAAGACGGCGTTCCGCACCCACGACGGCCTCTATGAGTTCTTGGTGATGCCGTTCGGGCTGTGCAACGCTCCGGCCACATTCCAGGCTCTCATGAACGATGTACTGCGTCCTTTCCTCCGCCGCTTCGTTCTTGTTTTCTTTGATGATATATTGATCTACAGCAAGTCATGGGTGGACCACCTGCGTCACCTTCGGGCGGTCCTTAGCGAGCTCCGCCGCCACGTCCTCTTCGTCAAGCGCTCCAAGTGTGACTTTGGGGTGTCATCCGTTGCCTACCTCGGCCACACGATCTCGGCGGCAGGCGTGGCCATGGATTCGGCCAAGGTGCAAGTCATACACGATTGGCCGGTGCCTCGCTCGGCGCGGGCGGTCCGCGGCTTCCTCGGCTTGGCGGGCTACTACCGCAAGTTCATCCACAACTACGGCGCAATGGCGGCGCCACTCACCAGCCTGCTCAAGAAGGAGGGCTTCTCTTGGGGCGTGGAGGCGGCTGCGGCATTCGATGACCTCAAGGCTGCAGTGACGGCAGCCCCGGTGTTGGCCATGCCCGACTTCGCCAAGCCGTTCGTGGTGGAGTGTGACGCGTCGTCACATGGGTTTGGGGCGGTGCTCATCTAAGACGGCCACCCCATCGCTTACTTCAGTCGACCGGTGGCGCCGCGGCATCGCGCCCTTGTGGCCTATGAGCGCGAGCTTATTGGGCTGGTCCAGGCAGTCCGGCACTGGCGCCCATATCTTTGGGGACGTCGTTTTAGCGTCAAGATAGACCATTATAGTCTCAAGTACTTGTTGGACCAGCGTCTTGCCACCATTCCACAACACCACTAGGTGGGCAAGCTGCTGGGGTTCGATTTCAGCGTGGAGTACAAGCCAGGTGCTGCGAACGCCGTGGCGGATGCGCTGTCCAGACGGGACACGGAGGACGGGGTGCTGCTCGCCCTTGTAGTCCCCGCTTCGACTTCCTCGACCGCCTGCGCCAAGCACACCAGGACGACCCCGCCCTCGTCGCCCTCCACGCCGACATCGCTGCAGGAAACCGGCAGGACCCTTGGACGCTCGTCGATGGCATGGTGCACTTTGGGGGCCGGCTGTACATCCCCCCAACTTCGCCGCTGCTGCAGGAGGTGTTGACGGCGGTCCATGAGGAGGGACACGAAGGTGTCCAGCATACCTTACATCGCTTACGCCGCGACTTCCACTTCCCCAACATGATGCAGCGAGTGCAGGACGCTGTGCGCACGTGCGCAGTCTGCCAGCACAACAAGTCTGAGCACCTTCAGCCGGCTGGTCTGCTACTTCCTCTGCCGGTGCCGCAGGGAGTCTGGACGGACATCGCCATGGATTTTGTGGAAGCTCTTCCACGCGTCCGCGGCAAGTCGGTGCTCCTCACCGTGGTGGACCAATTCAGCAAGTACTGCCACTTCATACCCTTGGCGCATCCGTACTCGGCTGAATCCGTCGCTCAAGCTTTCTTCGCCGACATCGTTCGTCTACATGGTGTTCCGCAATCCATCGTCTCCGACCGGGACACGGTGTTCACATCAGCCTTTTGGCAAGAGCTTATGCGGCTGATGGGCACCAAGCTGCATATGTCGATGGCATTCCATCCACAGTCAAATGGGCAGTCGGAGTCGGCTAACCGTGTCATCGTCATGTATTTGCGGTGTTTGACAGGTGATCGGCCTCGCCAGTGGGTGCGGTGGCTGCCATGGGTGGAGTACCTCTTCAACACGGCGTATCAGTCCTCTCTGCGGGACATCCCTTTTCGGGTGGTGTACGGGCGCGACCCACCTTCGATCTGCTCGTATGAGGCGGGCGGCACCAGGGTGCAGGCGGTGGCCAAGACAATGGAAGAGCGGGATGAGTTCCTGGCTGATGTTCGCTACAGGCTGGAGCAGGCGCAGAGCACACAGAAGCGGTACTACGACGACAACCACCGGCCAGTCTCCTACGAGGTCGGCGATTGGGCCCTGCTCCGCCTCCGGCAACGCTTGGCGTCCTCACTACCATAGGCCTCGGGCAGCAAGCTTAAGCCCCGCTTCGTCGGGCCGTATCGCGTCGTCGAGCTCATCAATGACGTCGCTGTTCGTCTAGCGCTGCCGGTGGGCGCTCGCATTCATGACGTCTTCCATGTCAGTGTGCTCAAGAAGTTCCACGGCGACCCTCCGGCTGAGCTGCAGCCCCTGCCTCCACTCCGTCACGGCGCCGTCGAGCTGGAGCCTGAACGCGCGGTGCGCTACCGCCTAGCCCGCGGCGTTCCCCAGGTGCTTATCAAGTGGAAGGACTGCTCCGCGGCATTGTCTACATGGGAGGACACCGACGCGTTCCGCACAAGATTTCCCTCATTCCAGCTCGAGGACGAGCTGACTCTCGACGGAGAGGGAGATGTCATGGTCGGGCGCACATATGTGATACGCAGCCGCGCCCGTGATGTGCGCCGCGCCCAGGAGAGGGCAGCCGCGCGGGAAGGCGTGCAAGACCAGGACTCCACGCGTGGCTAGGATTGGAAACTAGATTGGACTCGGTTATTCCCTTCCGTAGATTAAGGAGATTATTACTCCTTTTATTTGGGCCTTAGGCCATATATAGTTGTAACAGACCCTTGAGAGAATCAATCAAGAAGTATTTGCATCTATCTCCTCCCTGTTATCTCTCAAGCCGGCACTTGGGGGCATAACCCAGTGACGAGGACGGCGACGGCGTGGGGGTATAACCCTGCCGGCGACGACGGATCACGACTACGAACTACGGAGTCGAGGTCCAGCTACCTTGGGCAATACCGCCCTTGACAATATTTGACATCAAGGCCAATTGAATTCAATTGGTCATTCACTTGTATTTCAGCTGAAGTCAATCGTCCCTTATCAATGGCTGATTGTACTATTTGGCGAAACATGTTGCAATCATTGGTGCTTTGTTTGAACGAATTATGCAACCTATAATATATTTGTTCTTGTATGGATGGCAAGACTGGTGATCAGAAATTCTAACAAATTTATTTTCTACTAAAACATCAAGTATATGATCACACATGCTCAAATCAAAGGTGTACTTTTTTCTATTTAGCTGATCCTGCTGAGAGAACGGCCTTAGAGTCAAACAAACGAAAGATTCAGATTTGACATCCACACATTCAGCTATGCATTGTGTTTTGAAACTTTTAACTGATGTTCTTTGATAGAAAATTATATTAGCATCGGTTTCTACAATATATTTTATCCTCGGTTTTATGTCTTTGAATAATTACAGCACCTATTATGTATCATTTTAGACCAAGTATGAATCGAGCATAAAAGCACAAAAGCTACCCATGTAGATATAAAGTTTGAATAAATCAATGGGGAAAACTTTAACTGAAAAAGGTTAGCAATATCGGTCTCTCTAGATGGCATAATATATTGACCGATATGCTCTGTAATAATATGATTGCTAGCAAGTAAATCGCCTTTCTCAATCGGCCTTTCAAGATTTCTTATATGAATTTTACTAAAAGAAATATTAATAATAAATCTATGACCAGATTGTAAAATAGCTAAAATACTTGTAACATGTACCTTTTCGAATATATTGGAGAAGCATGGCGGGTTTGTGACTGGAACAATATATTGCTCTGCATTTTGACAGCTCTCCAACTCCTTCTCTTCTTGTCCGAGATCTCGTGCATCATCATCTTGGTGCTCCCCCTTAGCTAAATATGGTCTGGCTACATGTTGTCGTTCTTCATAAGCCGAACTTGATTTAGCTATGGGCTGCTGATCTTGACAATCATCAACTTCTTTAGCACATAATTCATATGGCAGAATATATGCTCCTTTAATCCTAGAAAAATCAAGCACGGTTGTCATGTTACGCTTGCTGCGTTTTTGCTCGACCATGCTTGTTTCTTTTAATTGAATTGATTCGGCACATGCGTTATTTGGTTCGGCTCTTTCCATAGCCGAACTACTCTTGTCATCCGAATCACTCTTCTCTTTGCCATTTTTTATCTACTGGCAATTTTTTTCTTCTTGCTCCATTCTAGCCCGTATTGTGCCATAATCTACCTTGTTCCCCTTGCTTCTTAAAAGAAAATGACGGTAATCTTATTTATTCTGGCTAGAAGCTTTTCATGTGCAACTTCATCCCATTCTATCTGGGATTGCCCCCCAAGACTTTCTAACTCTTTCTGCAATGAAACATGAGTGATGCCGAAACTTTGCAATTGAGTATGGGGTGAATCATATGCTACTGTTATGTCGGGCTCAGCATTATGTCGGGCTCAGCACTAGGCCTGTTAGTGGGCGCTAGGCCCGTTAGTGGGCTGATTATCTATTTATATATTTCCTTAAAATAGTTTAGTTATTTCCTTAAATTAGGATCTCGTAGGCTATATATTTGTAACGTTGGTTGAGAAATAATCAAGCAAGAGCAATCTATTATTGCTCGGCTTCCCTTAGGGAGCCGGGAGTTTCCAAACCTTAGCCGCCACCCTCCTTCAGCCCTAATCGCGTTACTGTTCGCGTGAACAGTAAATGCGGCACTGTAGCGCGGCCACGGCGCCGATCCGCCGTTCTCGCTCGTTCAGACCTCGCCCACCAATCTCTCACCCCTACAACCTTCGCAGCCAGCCCGGTAGGATTCGTAATCCTATCAATCTGGTATCAGCATTGCCAGGCACGATGACGTCTGCTCCACCGAGTTCCTCCATCCCGGCGTCCACTTCGCCGCTGCCCGCGGCGTCGTCCGATCTGTCCGAGACCTCCACCGCCTCTGCTCAGCCCCTGACGCTGGAATCCTTGGGGGCCAAGGTGGATATGATCGCCAACGCGTTGACCTCCATGCAGCAGGCGTGGGCCGCCCTGCTCCAGGCGCCCGCGCCACCGGCGTTCTCTGCACCACCACTGCCGCCTCCGCCGCCGGTGCCCACGGCACCGATTCCAACTGGCGCTGGAGTCCCACTCCATCTCATGCAATGGCCGGCCTCGCCATCACCCTTGCCGGCTTGGCTGCAGCCGTCCGTGCCGGCGTCGGCTCCGATCTACTCGATGGCCACGTCGCCCTCCCCGACAGCCTACACGACGGGGGCGGCGACAACGGTGTCCACCCTACCCCCCGCCAGCACTCTTTTCGGGGGGGTGGACAGGCCGCTGTTCTTCGGGGCGCCCTCTCCATCGGGCGGCCAGCCGCAGGGGGGGCTCGACCCAGCCCTTGCTGCTGCCCTCGCGGGCGCCCAGGCGGGGCCCAAATTCTACAAACTGGAGTTCCCTACGTACGACGGTTCGACCGATCCCCTGAATTGGTTGAACCAGTGCGAGCAGTTCTTCCGCGGCCAGCAGACGCTCGCCTCCGCTCGCACATGGCTCGCGTCCTACCATCTTCGGGGTGTTGCCCAGACATGGTACTACGCCCTGGAGCAAGACGAGGGTATGCCTCCTTGGGAGCGCTTCCGCGAATTATGTTCGCTTCACTTCGGGCCTCCTGTTTTGGGCACTCGGTTGGCGGAGCTTGCCCGCCTTCCTTTTGGTTCTTCCGTTCAGGATTACTCAGAGCGTTACAACGCCGTCCTGTGCCATGCCCACAACCTCTCCGCTCGCCAAAAGGCGGAGTTGTACGTGGGTGGGCTGCCGGACCACCTCCGTAAGCAGGTTCAGCTCCGCGCACCGCCCGACCTCCAGTCCGCCATGTACTTGGCACGGGCGTTCGAGGAATGTGAACCTCCACCTGCACCGCAGCCTCGCGGCGCCCGACCGCCCCATCCCTCGGTGACTACAGGCGCTACACTGGCTGTTCCCGCGCCACTACCCGCTCCAGCTCCCTCGTTTCGTCGTCTCACACCGGAGGAGCTGTTGGAGCGCCGTCGTCAAGGGCTTTGTTACAATTGTGATGAGCCCTACGTCCGCGGACATCAGTATAAGCGACTGTTCTACTTGGAGTCGGCTGACTTCCTCGACGACGACGTACCAGCTGCGGTAGCGCCTGATGTAGTGTTCCAGCATGACCCCGGTGTTGGTTGACGATGCTTCTACCAGGTTTCAGCTCGAGGACGAGCTGTTTCTCCAGGCGGGGAGAGATGTTATGTCGGGCTCAGCATTATGTCGGGCTCAGCACTAGGCCTGTTAGTGGGCGCTAGGCCCGTTAGTGGGCTGATTATCTATTTATATATTTCCTTAAAATAGTTTAGTTATTTCCTTAAATTAGGATCTCGTAGGCTATATATTTGTAACGTTGGTTGAGAAATAATCAAGCAAGAGCAATCTATTATTGCTTGGCTTCCCTTAGGGAGCCGGGAGTTTCCAAACCTTAGCCGCCACCCTCCTTCAGCCCTAATCGTGTTACTGTTCGCGTGAACAGTAAATGCGGCACTGTAGCGCGGCCACGGCGCCGATCCGCCGTTCTCGCTCGTTCAGACCTCGCCCACCAATCTCTCACCCCTACAACCTTCGCAGCCAGCCCGGTAGGATCCGTAATCCTATCAGCTACACTAGTAGATGAAGGCATATGCATGCTCGCTGAAATTCCTTGCATTCGGCTATGATCATAAGTTAAATATGAAGCCAAATTGTGAGCATCAACATGTGCATATGGTGCTGAAAAATTAGTAACATGAGCTATAGCATATGGTAATTGAGAATAATTAGCCAGATAAGTTCCAGACACGTGGCCAATTGTCCCATCCATCGGCATGTTTTGAGATGAACTCATATATTGAGGACTAGTTGTTGATGAATAATAAGATGAAACATCCTCTTGCATGCGACTAAAATTCTGATCATGAGATATTGGATCATGTTGTTCATCGGCATATGACTTTGTGGGGTTGCCGATGCATGCGAGTTCAAAGACATATGTTGTGTATTGCTAGCATTGTAAACATTTGAAGCATAAAAATGATTTTGAACCGGCTTTTGCATGTAATCAGATGCATAGTTAAAGAATTGAGGGCTAGCCGATACATCATGCTTGTCAAAAAATCTAGCAACATTAACATATGAATTATTTGCATTTACATAATTAAATTGGGTATTCATACTGTCATTGTAGATTGCAAATACTTGATGACGACCTCCTCGCAGCAGCAACGATCAGGGAGACCGTCAAAACTCGGTTCCCCAGTGGAGTCGCCAAAAAGTGTGTTCGCACACGAACACGTCACCGTGTGCCCCCGGCGATGAGCGCGATACGTAGGACAAGTCCCCGAAGGAGCCTCGCCGGGAGCGCGATACGCAAGACACACCGGCGAGGTCTCTTGAGACCCGAAACCCCACACGCCCGGGAGGGACCCCATCAGAGAGTGCGGCTACTATGGGCTAACCCTAGCCGGCCTGACCGCTCTAGGGCTTCGCCATCATTGAAGCGATGAACATCGTCGACAACAAAGAACTATTAGATTGGAAAACGTGATAAGAAAATAGTAGATGTGTATTGATATGTTTGATTGTGTGTTGTCAATCGATCGTCACCTTTTATATTTATAGGACGCCTGGTCTTTTCACGAGTTACAGCAAGATCTGAACAGAGTACAAAGGCTTAAGCTTCTTTTCCTATTCGGTCAATCAGAATCACGTACGTGCAAACGTGATATGCTTGGATTCTAGCTCCAACTCCAATACCTTCCTTGGTCAATACCAGCATGTCCAAAAATAACTCACGCCATCACGCATGGAGTTCACCATGCAAAAGTCCACTTCGTGCTCTGATTGGTTTATATGCACCTTCCTTCTTAACTTCGTGCACATACGTGAATACCTTTCAGCACATAGTAACCTGATCGGACTCCATGCTATACACGGCACTACATGCATGCCGGTAAGTAAATCCAATTCCTCATGTCTCTGATGACGGAGTACAAAATTTCCCATGTCTTCTGGAAGGCGCAGACCCAAGCTGAAGCCCAGACAAATTCACGCTCAAGCCTCTCGCCTCTGGACAGGGTAGACATACTGCTGGACAAGAGATCAGACATGTCTGACTTGTACCGAAACTGCATGCACGCTGCCTATAGTCATCAACCGAATTACATCCTAGCTCCATCAATTCAGCCAATCTTCCAAGTGTCACCAAGAACGGCTCAATATGTCTAGCCAGATAAAATTCTTAGCAAATATAATTAGGCCTAAATATATCCAGATACAATCGGCCTAAACAAGCCGATCGCAACGTGCACTCGACCAACCAAGACGAGTGAACATATGCACTCGGACAAATTTGAGCGTCACACTAACTTTAAAAGAGCTAACTTCAAAAGGACACTCACGCCAAAACGAAGCTGAAGAAAATCTGCGTCGCCCCAGGCGCTTCGCCGCTTCCTCCCTAGCAGCCCACGTAATTAATTCGGGCCTTGTTCAGTTCTCCCGATTCTCCCCCAAATTCCACTATGCAAAAAGAAGATTCCCCGTCACATCAAAATGTCGGCAAATGCATGGAGTACTAAATGTTGATGAAATCAAAAACTAATTGCACAGTTTTGTTGTACTTTGCGAGACGAACATTTTAAGTCTAGTTAGTCAAAATTTAAATAATTTTTATCAAATACAAACGAAATGCTACAGGAATTCTGATACAGTGTTTTTCTCCCCTATTCTGTGAACTAAACGAGGGCTCGGCCGCCTCTCTGCAGCTCGGCCTACATACATTCCTTCCAATCGATCCAACGGCCCACTCTCGTGAGACCCAACCCAACTACACCTGCGTGCAAATTTTGGAGCGCTGACCCTGAGGCCCAGCTGGCGTAAGCCGCGCGAAATGGAGTCAGCCCTGTGAACGCACACAGGCCCACGCGCATCCTTTTTTTCTTCTACGGTAATGCTAACCTACGGAAGTTGCAACAGACGTCTCGCTCCACTCACCGTCGCAGGCCTACTCGTCTAAATAAAAAAAATGAAATCCTCACGGAAGCTTGTCTCCATCACTCCATGCTCGTGCGTTGCGGCTTCACGGCGCCGTGCAGTCGTCCAACCGCCCCAATCCGTTGCACCACCGCCCACTCTGGTGCGCCGCCGCAGCCATCCCCGCGGCACCTCCGTCTCCCGTGGAGAGGAGGAATCCTCCGCGTGAGGTATGCTGCCAGCCGCCCCACCGACTGCGGCTGTTGTCGGGCCCAGTCACCTCACCCTACGCCTCCAAGCTCCATGCGTGTGTGAAAGGTCTTGATTGCTAGAGGGGGGGTGAATAGTCTATTAAAATTTTCTACAAAGACAAGCTAAACAAGTTTATCAATAAAATAAATAGCGAGATGTGAGTTTTGCTTAGCCTACTGGGTGTTCGCAAGCCACCTAACCAATTCACAATTCTAGTGTATTTGCACTCAACCGCACAAGTCAAACCGAGAAGGAAACTACAACTAGCAAGCTACACAAAGAAGCTACTCTAGCAAAGCTAACTAGCTAGCAAAGATAACTAAGAAATTAATACAAAAGAGAGTTAGGAGGGTATCACCGAGGGGCGAAGAATTGAGCCAACCAATCAATATGATCAAGAGATGAATACCACAATATACAACCATCGGGATCGATCAAACACAATAAGAATGATGACACGAAGATTTATCCCGAGGTTCACGTGCTTGCCGGCACGCTAGTCCCCGTTGTGTCCCTCTTCACCACGTGGTTCGGTGGCTAATCGGTCACACACCGAGCCTCTCAAAAGGCGTCACAAGAACCTACCAAATGGCAAAAGGTTGCAATGACACGAAGCAATTTACTAATGTTGTCTTTGGCGCTTCGCCGAGGTAGGCACAAACCCCTCACAATCACCGGAGGTGGCCAAGAATAATCACCAACTCTTGCCAACGCCTCCAAGCTGCTCTAAACCGTCTAGGTGGCGGCAACCACCAAGAGAAATAAGAATCCCGCAGCAAATCAACCACCAAGTGCCAACTAGATGCAATCTCACAATGCAAATGCACTTGGATCACTCAATCTCACTTCGAATATGCAAAGAAGCAAGAGAGATGAGTGGGAGGGGAGTTGCTTAGCTCAAAGTGCTCACAAGTATGTCAAATGTTCGAGAGAGAGAGCCTTGAGCCGGCCAACGAGTATTTATAGACGTACCCCTTCGAATAGAGCCGTTAGAAACTTAAACAGTCAAAATCGTGCTGACCGGACGCGCTGGTCCAACTGACCGGACGCGCCGGTCGTCCAACGGCTAACACGTGAAACACTGACCGGACGCGCTGGTCCAAACGACCGGACGCGTTGGTCGCCCAACGGCTAACTGCGAAGCAACGACCGGACGCGCTCATCGCGCAGACCGGGCGCGCTGGAAATGACCGTACGCGCTGGTCCCGAGAATGACCGGACACGCTGGTCGCCTGAGCAGCGCTCAACAAAACAACGACCGGACGCGCTGAAGAAACATGACCGGACGCGACAGTGCCAGCGTCCGGTTACAGTCCAGTAAGCTCCCTGAACGACCGGACGCGTCCGATCATCAGTGACCGGACGCGCCTCGCGTCCGATCAACGAACTGAAAAACACGCAGACACTGAACACTGACCGGACGCGTCCGGTCATGCAAGGACCGCGTCCGGTTCAGCGTCCGGTCACCTCTGTGACCTCCGTTCGCCTCCGTTTCTTTTCCAGACTTCCGGCGTAGTGGAAAAATAGTCGTTTCAACTTCTCGAGAACGCCTGAATCCCGCCTCGCAAGCTCGGCGGGAGGGAGAGAGGAACCCAAACCCTCTCTACCGCTCAAACTCCACCGCCATCGCAAACGTGCTAACACCACCAAGTGATCTCATCATGTGTGAGTGTGTTAGCATTTTCACAATCATTTTTCGAGGCGATATTAGTTCTATCCAAATGCATATAATCATAAAATGCACACCTAGAGGCACTTAGGAGTTCAATAGCCGCGTCATTCCCCTCTTTATAGTACGGCTATCTATCCTATAATGTAACCACACCCACTAGGTGTCTTGGTTACTAAAACACAACCCTTAAGCATATACCTTTGCCTTGATCACGTAGGGTTGCGCCCAAATCCAAGTGTGGCCATCATGATCACCATGTTCATCTTGCCACCAACCTTGGAATGTACTAATCCTCATATGCTACATATATCTTAGGCATAGGATTAGTACTTAGACATTGTCACTAATTACCAACACCAAACATAGGACTTTCAATCTCCTCCTTGTTGGTAATTGGTGACAAACCTTTCACAAAGATGTTATGATGAACTTTTGATTGAACCCATGTCACATTGTCCAAGTATATTACCATGTGTAAGAATTATGGACATGTGATCATGAATTCAAATTGATAGCAATGGCTCCCCCTACATGTATGCTATATGTTTGGATTTTGGAAGCATACATGTTAGATAGGAAAGTATAGGAGCATTGACTACCAATAGGTGCTAAGTGTTTAAGATTATAGACCTTTGAAGCGTGATACCATCGGAGTAGCAATAAACACCATCTTAGCACCTTCTGTAGTTAGATACCACTAGTAAAAACATAAACATAACTAGAAACCTCATGAGATCAATATTATAAGCAAGGTTCTAGTACCACTTTGAAAAACATGAAGCAAGAAAAATATAACTACTTCCTATTCATGTAAGTACTTCAATTCATCATTCAAGTTATACTAGCAAGTCACCACACAAGCAAAGTATCAGAGAAAAAGAAATGCATAACTATGCATCATACATATGGATTGCACATGTAAATGCAACATTCATGCTTAAGAGCTTGCTCCCCCTACTTATGTGCTCAAAATTTTAGTTGATCCCCTTCTTTTATCAATTCTCCCCTTTGTGCTTCTCCCCCTTTGAGTTCTATCTTTGTGAATAACATTTTCTCCCCCTTTGGCACCAATTGACCACAAGGAGCAAACTTTAGATAGATTATTATGTTGAAATATGAGGTGAGGATCAAGTTTGTGATTCAACCTAGATTGCTTGCATAAATAAAATACTTCGGTTTGATCCAAGGGCAAGCTTCTTCACACCTCACTAGAAGGGTTATCATGCACCATGTTGAAGCAAATATTTAGACAAGTTTTCTAGATTAAACACTTAGGATCACAAGCTACTTGAACAAGTTATATGTTACCACTAGATCATACAAGTCATGGAAACAATAGTGGCACCATATAAATTTCAAATTCATTTGATCTTCATGAATGAGCCTAGAACATGTAAATTATGACTAGATGCACTAAACAAGTCCTTAGCATAGAATGTATGATATGTCAACCAATTGTACCTTGGGGCTCGAAGGAGAGGCATGTCATATATGGGGTGCATCAACTCATGTTGGAGAAGTCAAGTATGTTCAACTCATTCTTTAGCTTGTGAAATATCTTCTCATCAAGTGGCTTGATGAATAGATCGGCTAATTGGTCTTCGGTGCCCACACTCTCAATAGCAATGTCACCCTTTTGTTGATGATCTCTAATAAAGTGATGGCTAAAAGTCCTATGTTTGGTGTTGGTAATTAGTGACAATGCCTAAGTACTAATCCTATGCCTAAGTTGTATGTAGCATATGAGGATCAGTACATTCCAAGGTTGGTGGCAAGATGGACATGGTGATCATGATGGCCACACTTGGATTTGGACGCAACCCTATGTGATCAAGGCAAAGATATATGCTTAAGGGTTGTGTTTTAGTAACCAAGACACCTAGTGGGTGTGGTTACATTATATGATAGATAGCCGTACTATAAAGAGGGGAATGACGCGGCTATTGAACTCCTAAGTGCCTCTAGATGTGCATTTCATGATCATATGCATTTGGACAGAATTAATATCGCCTCAAAAAATGATTGTGAAAATGCTAACACACTCACACATGACGAGATCACTTGGTGGTGTTAGCACGTTTGCGAAGGCAGTGGAGTTTGAGTGGTAGAGAGGGTTTGGGATCCTCTCTCCCTCCCGCCGAGCTTGCGAGCGTGGGATTCAGGCATTTTTGAGAAGTTGAAATGCCTATTTTCCACTACGCCGGAAGTCTAGAAAAGAAACGGAGGCGAACGGAGGTCACAGAGGTGACCGGACGCGGTCTTTGCATGACCGAACGCGTTCGGTCGGTATTCAGTGTCTGCTCGTTTTTCAGTCTGATGATCGGACGCGAAGCGCGTCCGGTCACTGATGATCGGACGCGTCCGGTCGTTCAGGGAGCTTACTAGACTGTAACCGGACACTGGCACTGTCGCGTCCGGTCATGTTCCTTCAGCGTGTCCGGTCGTTGTTTCGTTGAGCGCTGCTCAGGTGACCAGCGCGTCCGGTCATTCTCGGGACCAGCGCGTCCGGTCGTTTCCAGCGCGTCCGGTCTGCGCGATGAGCGCGTCCGGTCGTTGCTTCGCAGTTAGCCGTTGGGCGACCGGCGCGTCCGGTCGTTTGGACCAGCGCGTCTAGTCAGTACTTTGCGAGTTAGCCGTTGGGCGACCGGCACGTCCGGTCAGTTGGACCAGCGCTTCCGGTCACCGTGATTTCGGCTGTTTAAGTTTCTAACGGCTCTATTCGAAGGGGTACGTCTATAAATACTCGTTGGCTGGCTCAAGGCTCTTGCTCTTGATTTTTTTGACATACTTGTGAGCACTTTGAGCTAAGCAACTCCCCTCCCACTCATCTCTCTTGCTTCTTTGCATATTCGAAGTGAGATTGAGTGATCCGAGTGCATTTGCATTGTGAGATAGCATCTAGTTGGCACTTGGTGGTTGATTTGCTGTGGGATTTTTGTTTCTCTTAGTGGTTGCCGCCACCTAGACGGATTGGAGCAGCTTGGAGGCGTTGGCAAGAGTTGGTGATTGTTCTTGGCCACCTCCCGTGATTGTGAGGGGTTTGTGCCTACCTTGGCGAAGCGCCAAAGGCAACTTTAGCATATTGCTCGTGTCATTGCAACCTTTTGCCATTTGGTAGGTTCTTGTGGTGCCTTTTGAGAGGCTCGGTGTGTGACCGATTAGCCACCGAACCACATGGTGAAGAGGGACACAACGGGGACTAGCGTGCCGGCAAGCACGTGAACCTCGGGATAAATCTTCGTGTCATCATTCTTATTGTGTTTGATCGATCCCGGTGGTTGTATATTGTGGTATTCATCTCTTGATCATATTGATTGGTTGGCTCAATACTTCGCCCCTCGGTGATACCCTCCTAACTCAACTCCGCATTACTTTCTTAGTTATCTTTGCTAGCTAGTTAGCTTTGCTAGAGTAGCTTCTTTGTGTAGCTTGCTAGTTATAGTTTCCTTCTCGGTTTGACTTGTGCGGTTGAGTGCAAATACACTAGAATTGTGAATTGGTTAAGTGGCTTGCAAACACCCCATAGGCTAAGCAAAACTCGCATCTCGCTATTTATTTTATTGATAAACTTGTTTAGCTTGTCTTTGTAGAAAATTTTAATAGGCTATTCACCCCCCCTCTAGCCATCAAGACCTTTCAAGTGGTATCGGAGCCATGGTCACCGTTTGTAAGGCTTAACAACCTCGGTGTAAGATGGCTCAAGTTATGTTCAACCATGTCGGGGGCAAGCCTCTATTCTTTGATGGTGTCATATCTTTTGATCATTGGAAAAGAAAAATGAAGCAATATCTTGGCTCTCTTCATGAGAACGTTTGGGAGGTGACACACCATGATTATGCTATCATTGATCCCAACAACCTCACCAACAATGACCGCATCAACAACCAATGCAACACTATGGCTCTCAATACTCTCTACAATGGGATTGATGCAAAGGTCTTTGAGCAAATCAAGGATCTTAAAATGGCAAGTGAAGTATAGACAAGATTAGAGGAAACATATGAGGGCACTTCAACTGTAAAGTGTGCCAAACTATATATGCTCAAGGACAAGTTCTCCACTTTCAAGATGAAGGATGATGAATCCATCCCGGAGATGTTCTATAGGCTCCAAGTCATTGTCAATGATCTCAAGGGGCTTAGGGAGAAGGTTGAGGACAAGGACTTCTCACATAAGTTCTTGATGTGTTTACCCAAGAAGTTTGCTACCTTGAGAAGAATGATCTTTAGAGAGGGATTGGACAAGGTCAAACCAACCGATGTGCTTGGAGATATAATGACCGATGCCCAATACAATGATGATGAAGATGAGGTAGAAGAGAAGAAGGAAACCAAGGTCAAGCAAGAGAAGCCCATTGCATTCAAGGCTTCATCCTCTAAGGGCAAGAGCAAGGTGGAGAATGATGATGATGATCCTTTTGATGATAAGATCATGGCCCTTCTAGTGCAAAAGATGGGTCGGTTCATGAAGAAGAGAGGCTATGGTGCAAGAAAGAGAAGGGACTTCATGAAGGCAAAGGAGGTGCTTTGCTACAATTGCAATAGCCCCGATCATGTAGTGGCAAAGTGCCCCTATGAAGACAAAAGATATCATTATGGGGAGTTGAAGTTGAAGAAGAACAAGAAGGACAAGAAGGAGAAGAAAGCAAAGAAGAGCTTCACATTCAACAAAAAGAAGAATGGTGGTGGTTATGTGGTCACTTGGGATAGTGACAACTCCGATAGTGATGATGATGAAAGCTCTAGTGATGATGAGAGGACCACTCGGCGAGCCATTGCAAACATCGCCCTCTCCAACAAGCCATCCATCTTCGACACTTCATCAACATGCCTTATGGCCAAGCCTATAAAGGTAAAATATGATGATAATGATGATGATTCTTGTGCTAGTGATGATTGTAGGAGTGATAATGAGGAGGATGAGGACTACTCCAAGGATGATCTATTGGGCATAATAGATCAAATGAGCAAGGGCTACAAGAGGACAACCAAGAAATACAAAATCTTGGAACAAGAGCTCATTGCTAAGAGCAATGAAAATGATGCCTTGATGGAGGAGCTTGTTGCTCTCAAAAAGAGTAAGGAGTGCAAAGGAATTGAACAAGAGCTCAAAGCTCTTAGAAAATCCTTTGATGAGCAAGAAGCTTCTCGTGAGTGTCTAAAGGAAGACCACGAGGATCTTAAAATTGCTCACACTAGGCTTAAGGAAGCCCACTCCACTCTACTTGAGCTTATCAAGAAAAAGGACCTCAAGTTGGAGAAGCTCATGAAGGAAGCTAAGGAGGAGCAAGTGATTGTCACTTGTGACATTGGACTAACATGTGATATTATTGATGATTCTTTATTTGTTGGTCCTACTAATGCTTCATGTAGCTCATCATCATCCACCACAACCAACCCTATCTCTACTACTAGTGATTCATCACTTGTGGTTGAGAATGAGACTCTCAAGAGAGAGGTGGATGATCTCACCCGCGCATTAGGCAATGCCTATGGTGGGGATGCCCGCTTGCTAAAATGCTTGGGTAGCCAAAGGTTCTCTCTTAACAAAGAGGGTTTGGGCTATACTCCCAAGAAGGGCAAGGCGGCCTTTGCTACTCCAAAGCCTCGCTTTGTGAAGGGCAATGGTCATTATTGCAATAGATGCAAGCAAGTTGGGTATCTAGAGATTAATTGCAATAAAATGAACAAGAATAAGAAAAATGCTAATGTACCTTACATTCCTTTTGATTCTTGCTATGTGCTTACCAAGGGTGAGAAAGGTGTGCATGCTAGGTTGTTGGTACACCAATTGTGGGCCCAAAGAAGAAGGCTATTTGGGTACCAAAGAGCTTAGTGACTAACCTACAAGGACCCAAATAAGTATGGGTACCTAAGAAACATTAAATTGTTTTATAGGTAAATTACAAGGCCGGAGGAAGACATTGGGTGCTTGATAGTGGGTGCTCTCAACATATGACCGGTGATTCAAGAATGTTCAACTCTCTCAAATCAAATGATAGTGGCATTGATAGTATCACATTTGGTGACAATAGCAAGGGTAATGTGAAGGCTCTTGGAAGGATTGCAATATCAAATGATCATAGCATCTCCAATGTGCTCTCAGTTGAAAAGTTGAACTTCAATCTTCTCTCGGTTGCTCAATTGTGTGATCTCGGTTTCAAGTTCATATTTGGTGTTGATGATGTGGAGATAGTTAGTGTTGATGGCTCTAACTTGATCTTCAAAGGCTTTAGATTTGAGAATCTATACTTGGTTGATTTCAATGCTAGTGACACTCAACTTTCAACATGCTTGCTCACTAAATCAAGTATGGGTTGGTTATGGCATAGAAGACTTGGTCATGTTGGCATGAAGCAATTGAACAAGTTAGTGAAGCATGACTTAGTTAGAGGCTTGAAGGATGTCACATTTGAGAAGGATAAGCTATGTAGTGCATGTCAAGCCGGAAAGCAAGTAGGCAACACTCATCCATTGAAGAGCATTATGAGTACTTCCAAGGCATTTGAGTTGTTGCACATGGATCTATTTGGGCCAACTACATACACAAGCATTGGTGGCAACAAGTATGGCTTTGTGATTGTGGATGATTATTCTTTCTTATGGACAAGAGCGATGTATTTGACATATTCAAGAAGTTCATCAAGAGAGTACAAAATGAGTTTGAAACCACAATCAAGAAAGTAAGAAGTGACAATGGAAGTGAGTTTAGAAACACAAGAATTGATGAGCTATGTGATGAGCTTGGAATCAAACATCAATTCTCGGCCAAGTATACACCTCAATCAAATGGCTTAGTTGAGAGGAAAAATAGAACCTTAATTGATATGGCAAGATCAATGTTGAATGAGTATAATATGAGTCATTCATTTTGGGCCGAAGCAATCAACACGGCTTGCTTCTATAGCAACCGCCTCTATTGCCACAAGTTTCTAGAGAAGACACCATATGAGATCTTAAATGGAAGAAAGCCCAACATTGCATACTTTTGGGTATTTGGTTGCAAATGCTACATCTTGAAGAAGGGCACTAGATTGAGCAAGTTTGAGAAGAAATGTGATGAAGGCTTCCTACTTGGCTACTCAACTAGTAGCAAAGCTTATAGAGTTTGGAATTTGGCTAGTGGTCAACTTGAAGAAGTGCATGATGTTGAATTTGATGAAACAAATGGCTCTCAAAATGAAGAAGATAATTTGGATGATGTGAGAGGAACTCAATTGAGTAATGCTATGAAAGAGATGGATATTGGTGATATTAGACCAAAACAAGTAATTGATGTGGATGATAACAAAGATCAAGTGCTCCAAAGTCCAATTACACAAGCTAGTGGTTCTCTAATGCAAAATCAAGCTAGTACATCATCCCAAGTGCAACAAGATCAACAAGTGGCTAGTTCATCATCTCCAACTTATGATCAACATCAACATCCAAGCAATCAAGTCCAAGTGCTTCAACCAACTAACATTGCAAGAGACCATCCATTGGATTCCATCATTGGTGACATACAAAGAGGAGTTCAAACTAGATCAAGATTGACATCATTTTGTGCTCACTCTTCTTTTGTTTCAATGGAAGAACCCAAGGACATTGATAAAGCATTGAGATATCCGGATTGGGTAAATGCAATGCATGAAGAGCTCAACAACTTCGAGAGAAATGAAGTATGGGAACTAGTTGAAAGGCCTAAGGATCACAATGTCATTGGAACAAGATGGGTCTTTCGCAACAAGCAAGATCAAGATGGGATAGTAGTAAGGAACAAAGCAAGACTAGTGGCTCAAGGTTACACACAAATAGAGGGTCTTGACTTTGGTGAAACTTATGCCCCGGTTGCAAGATTGGAAGCAATTAGAATCTTACTTGCCTATGCTTGTGCTCACAATATCAAGCTATATCAAATGGATGTAAAGAGTGCATTTCTCAATGGGTACATTCAAGAGGAGGTGTATGTGGAGCAACCTCCCGGTTTTGAAGATAACAAGAAACCCAATCATGTATACAAGTTGAGAAAAGCTTTATATGGATTGAAGCAAGCACCTAGAGCATGGTATGAAAGATTGAGGGACTTCTTGCTATCCAAAGGATTTATCATGGGCAAAGTGGATACTACTCTATTCACCAAGAAGATTGGGAAAGACTTATTTGTGTTGCAAATATATGTTGATGATATCATATTCGGTTCAACCAATCAAGATTATTGTGATGAGTTTGGAAAAATGATGGCAAAGGAATTTGAAATGTCAATGATTGGTGAACTTAGTTTCTTTCTTGGACTTCAAATTAAACAAATGAAGGAAGGAACATTTGTGAGTCAAACTAAGTACATCAAAGATATGCTCAAGAAGTTTGGCATGGAAGATGCAAAGAGTATTACAACCCTAATGGGCACTAGTGGAAGTTTGGATAGTGACAAGAGTGGCAATATGGTGGATCAAAAGCTATATAGATCAATGATTGGTAGTCTACTCTATGTGACGGCATCAAGGCCCGATGTGATGTTTAGTGTATGCATGTGTGCAAGATTTCAAGCCTCACTAAGAGAAAGTCATTTGAAGGCAACAAAGAGAATATTGAGGTACTTAAAGCATACACAAGATGTTGGATTGTGGTATCCCAAAGGTGCAAGCTTTGAGCTAGTTGGATATTCGGATTCCGACTATGCCGGTGACAAAGTAGAGAGAAAGAGCACTTCCGGGACTTGTCAATTGTTGGGAAGATCACTTGTCTCATGGTCATCCAAGAAGCAAAATAGTATTGCACTATCTATCGCCGAGGCCGAGTACATCGCCGCGGGTAGTTATTGTGCACAAATCTTGTGGATGAAGGCAACATTGAAGGATTTTGGAATCAATTTCAAGAATGTGCCATTGCTATGTGACAATGAAAGTGCAGTGAAGCTAACCAACAATCCGATTCAACATCAAAGAACAAAGCATATTGATGTTCGTCATCACTTTATTAGAGATCATCAACAAAAGGGTGACATTGCTATTGAGAGTGTGGGCACCGAAGATCAATTAGCCGATCTATTCACCAAGCCACTTGATGAGAAGAGATTTCACAAGCTAAAGAATGAGTTGAACATACTTGACTTCTCCAACATGAGTTGATGCTCCTCCATATATGACATGCCTCTCCTTCAAGCCCCAAGGTACAATTGGTTGACATGTCATACATTCTATGCTAAGGACTCGTTTAGTGCATCTAGTCATAATTTACATGTTCTAGGCTCATTCATGAAAATCAAATAAATTTGAAGTTTATATGGTGCCACTATTGTTTCCATGACTTATATGATCTAGTGGTAGCATATAACTTGTTTAAGTAGCTTGTGATCCTAAGTGTTTAATCTAGAAAACTTGTCTAAATATTTGCTTCAACATGGTGCATGATAACCCTTCTAGTGAGGTGTGAAGAAGCTTGCCCTTGGATCAAACCGAAGTATTTTATTTATGCAAGCAATCTAGGTTGAATCATAAACTTGATCCTCACCCCATATTTCACCATGATAATCTATCTAAAGTTTGCTTCTTGTGGTCAATTGATGCCAAAGGGGGAGAAAATGTTGTTCACAAAGATAGAACTCAAAAAATGTTGTGGGGGAGAAAATGTTTCACAAAGTTAAATCCTAAAGGGGGAGAATTGATAAAAGAAGCACACAAGTAGGGGGAGCAAGCTTTTAAACATGAATGTTGCATTTCTATGTGCACCTCATATGTATGATGCATAGTTATGCATTTCGTTTTCTCCGATACATTGCTTGTGTGGTGACTTGCTAGTATAATTTGAATGATACATTGTGGTACTAGCATGAATAGGAAGTAGTTAGATTTTTCTTTCTTCATGTTTTTCATAGTGGTACTAGAGCCTTGCTTATAATGTTGATCTCACGAGGTTTCTAGTTATGTTTGTGCTTTTACAAATGGAATCTAACTACACAAGGTGCTAAGATGGTGTTTATCGCTACTCCGATGGTATCACGCTTCAAAGGTCTATAATCTTAAACACTTAGCACCTATTGATAGTCAATGCTCCTAATCTTTCCTATCTAACATGTATGCTTCCAAAATCTAAACATATAGCATACGTGTAGGGGGAGCCATTGCTATCAATTTGAATTCATGATCACATGTCCATAATTCTTACACAAGATAATATACTTGGACAATGTGACATGGGTTCAATCAAAATTTTATCATAACATCTTTGTGAAAGGTTTGTCACCAATTACCAACAAGGGGGAGATTGAAAGTCCTATGTTTGGTGTTGGTAATTAGTGACAATGCCTAAGTACTAATCCTATGCCTAAGTTGTATGTAGCATATGAGGATCAGTACATTCCAAGGTTGGTGGCAAGATGGACATGGTGATCATGATGGCCACACTTGGATTTGGACGCAACCCTATGTGATCAAGGCAAAGGTATATGCTTAAGGGTTGTGTTTTAGTAACCAAGACACCTAGTGGGTGTGGTTACATTATAGGATAGATAGCCGTACTATAAAGAGGGGAATGACGCGGCTATTGAACTCTTAAGTGCCTCTAGATGTGCATTTCATGATCATATGCATTTGGATAGAACTAATATCGCCTCGAAAAATGATTGTGAAAATGCTAACACACTCACACATGACGAGATCACTTGGTGGTGTTAGCACGTTTACGAAGGCAGTGGAGTTTGAGCGGTAGAGAGGGTTTGGGATCCTCTCTCCCTCCCGCCGAGCTTGCGAGCGTGGGATTCAGGCGTTTTTGAGAAGTTAAAATGCCTATTTTCCACTACGCCGGAAGTCCAGAAAAGAAACGGAGGCGAACGGAGGTCACAGAGGTGACCGGACGCTGAATCGGACGCGGTCTTTGCATGACCGGACGCGTCCGGTCAGTATTCAGTGTCTGCGCATTTTTCAGTCTGATGATCGGACGCGAAGCGCGTCCATTCACTGATGATCGGACGCGTCCGGTCGTTCAGGGAGCTTACTGGACTGTAACCGAACGCTGGCACTGTCGCGTCCGGTCATGTTCCTTCAGCGCGTCCGGTCGTTGTTTCGTTGAGCGCTGCTCAGGCGACCAGCGCGTCCGGTCATTCTCGGGACCAGCGCGTCCGGTTGTTTCCAGCGCGTTCGGTCTGCGCGATGAGCGCGTCCGGTCGTTGCTTCGCAGTTAGCCGTTGGGCGACCGGCGCGTCCGGTCGTTTGGACCAGCGCGTCCGGTCAGTACTTCGCGAGTTAGCCGTTGGGCGACCGGCGCGTTCGGTCAGTTGGACCAGCGCGTCCGGTCACCGCGATTTCGGCTGTTTAAGTTTCTAACGGCTCTATTCGAAGGGGTACGTCTATAAATACTCGTTGGCCGGCTCAAGGCTCTTGCTCTTGATTTTTTGACATACTTGTGAGCACTTTGAGCTAAGCAACTCCCCTCCCACTCATCTCTCTTGCTTCTTTGCATATTTGAAGTGAGATTGAGTGATCCGAGTGCATTTACATTGTGAGATAGCATCTAGTTGGCACTTGGTGGTTGATTTGCTGTGGGATTCTTATTTCTCTTGGTGGTTACCGCCACCTAGACGGCTTGGAGCAGCTTGGAGGCGTTGGCAAGAGTTGGTGATTGTTCTTAACCACCTCCCATGATTGTGAGGGGTTTGTGCCTACCTCAGCGAAGCGCCAAAGGCAACTTTAGCATATTGCTCGTGTCATTGTAACCTTTTGCCATTTGGTAGGTTCTTGTGGCGCCTTTTGAGAGGCTCGGTGTGTGACCAATTAGCCACCGAACCACGTGGTGAAGAGGGACACAACGGGGACTAGCGTGCCGGCAAGCACGTGAACCTCGGGATAAATCTTCGTGTCATCATTCTTATTGTGTTTGATCGATCCCGGTGGTTGTATATTGTGGTATTCATCTCTTGATCATATTGATTGGTTGGCTCAATACTTCGCCCCTCGGTGATACCCTCCTAACTCAACTCCGCATTACTTTCTTAGTTATCTTTGCTAGCTAGTTAGCTTTGCTAGAGTAGCTTCTTTGTGTAGCTTGCTAGTTGTAGTTTCCTTCTCGGTTTGACTTGTGCGGTTGAGTGCAAATACACTAGAATTGTGAATTGGTTAAGTGGCTTGCAAACACCCCATAGGCTAAGCAAAACTCGCATCTCGCTATTTTTTTTATTGATAAACTTGTTTAGCTTGTCTTTGTAGAAAATTTTAATAGGCTATTCACCCCCCTCTAGCCATCAAGGCCTTTCAATGGCGAACATCAATATGCTTTGTTCTTTGATGTTGAACCAGATTGTTGGTTAGCTTCACGGCACTTTCATTGTCACATAGCAATGGCACATTCTTGAAAGTGATTCTAAAATCCTTCAATGTTGCCTTCATCCACAAGATTTGTGCACAACAACTACCCGTGACGATGTATTCTGCCTCGACGGTAGATAGTGCAATACTATTTTGCTTCTTGGATGACCATGAGACAAGTGATCTTCCCAACAATTGACAAGTCCCGGAAGTGCTCTTTCTCTCCACTTTGTCACCGGCATAGTCGGAATCCGAATATCCAACTAGCTCAAAGCTTGTACCCTTGGGATACCACAATCCAACATCTTGTGTATGCTTTAAGTACCTCAATATTCTCTTTGTTGCCTTCAAATGACTTTCTCTTGGTGAGGCTTGAAATCTTGCACACATGTATACACTAAACATCACATCGGGCATTGATGCTGTCACATAGAGTAGGCTACCAATCATTGATCTATATAGCTTTTGATCCACCATGTTGCCACTCTTGTCACTATCCAAACTTCCACTAGTGCTCATTGGAGTAGTGATTCCTTTTGCATCTTCCATACCAAACTTCTTTAGCATATCCTTTATGTATTTGGTTTGGCTTACAAATGTTCCTTCCTTCATTTGTTTGATTTGAAGTTCAAGAAAGAAACTAAGTTCACCAATCATTGACATTTCAAATTCTTTTGCCATCATTTTCCCAAACTCATCACAATAATCTTGATTGGTTGAACCGAATATGATATCATCAACATATATTTGCAACACAAACAAGTCTTTCCCAATTTTCTTGGTGAATAGTGTTGTATCAACTTTGCCCATGATAAATCCTTTGGATAGCAAGAAATCTCTCAATCTTTCATACCATGCTCTAGGTGCTTGCTTTAATCCATACAAAGCTTTTCTCAATTTGTAGACATGATTGAGTTTCTTGTCATCTTCAAAACCGGGAGGTTATTCCACATACACCTCTTCTTGAATGTACCCATTGAGAAATGCACTCTTCACATCCATTTGATATAACTTGATATTGTGAGCACAAGCATAGGCAAGTAAGATCCTAATTGCTTCCAATCTTGCAACTGGGGCATAAGTTTCACCAAAGTCAAGACCCTCTATTTGTGTGTAACCTTGAGCTACTAGTCTTGCTTTGTTCCTTACTACTATCCCATCTTGATCTTGCTTGTTGCGAAAGACCCATCTTGTTCCAATGACATTGTGATCCTTAGGCCTCTCAACTAGTTCCCATACTTCATTTCTCTTAAAGTTGTTGAGCTCTTCATGCATTGCATTTACCCAATCCGGATCTCTCAATGCTCTATCAATGTCTTTGGGTTCTTCCATTGACACAAAAGAAGAGTGAGCACAAAATGATGCCAATCTTGACCTAGTTTGAACTCCCCTTTGTATGTCACCAATGATTGAATCCAATGGATGGTCTCTTGCAATGTTAGTTGGTTGAAGCACTTGCACTTGATTGCTTGGATGTTGATGTTGGTCATGAGTCGGAGATGATGAACTAGCCACTTGTTGATCTTGTTGCACTTGAGATGATGTACTAGCTTGATTTTGCATTAGAGAACCACTGGCTTATGTAATTGGACTTTGGAGCACTTGATCTTTGTTGTCATCCACATCAATCACTTGCTTTGGCCTAATATCACCAATGTCCATTTCTTTCATAGCATTGGTCAATTGAGTTCCTCTCACATCATCCAAGTTATCTTCTTCATTTTGAGAGCCATTTGTTTCATCAAACTCAACATCATGTACTTCTTCAAGTAAACCACTAGCCAAATTCCAAACTCTATAAGCTTTGCTAGTAGTTAAGTAACCAAGTAGGAATCCTTCATCACATTTCTTCTCAAACTTACTTAATCTAGTGCCCTTCTTCAAGATATAGCATTTGCAACCAAATACCCAAAAGTATGCAATGTTGGGCTTTCTTCCATTTAAGATCTCATATGGTGTCTTCTCTAGAAACTTGTGGCAATAGAGGCGGTTGCTATAGAAGCAAGCCGTGTTGATTGCTTCGGCCCAAAATGAATGACTCACATTATACTCATTCAACATTGATCTTGCCATATCAATCAAAGTTCTATTTTTCCTCTCAACTAAGCCATTTGATTGAGGTGTATACTTGGCCGAGAGTTGATGTTTGATTCCAAGCTCATCATATAGCTCATCAATTATTGTGTTTCTAAACTCACTTCCATTGTCACTTCTCACTTTCTTGATTGTGGTCTCAAACTCATTTTGCACTCTCTTGATGAACTTCTTGAATATGTCAAAAACATCACTTTTGTCCACAAGAAAGAATACCCATGTGTATCTAGTGAAATCATCCACAATCACAAAACCATACTTGTTGCCACCAATGCTTGTGTATGTAGTTGGCCCAAATAGATCCATGTGCAACAACTCAAATGCCTTGGAAGTACTCATAATGCTTTTCAATGGATGAGTGTTGCCTACTTGCTTTCTGGCTTGACATGCACTACATAGCTTATCTTTCTCAAATGTGACATCCTTCAAGCCTCTAACTAAGTCATGCTTCACTAACTTGTTCAATTGCTTCATGCCAACATGACCAAGTCTTCTATGCCATAACCAACCCATACTTGATTTGGTGAGCAAGCATGTTGAAAGTTGAGTGTCACTAGCATTGAAATCAACCAAGTATAGATTATCATATCTAAAGCCTTTGAAGATCAAGTTAGAGCCATCAACACTAACTATCTCCACATCATCAACACCAAATATGCACTTGAAACCGAGATCACACAATTGAGCAACCGACAACAAGTTAAAATTGAGCTTTTCAACTAGTAGCACATTGGAGATGCTATGATCATTTGAGATTGTAATCCTTCCAAGAGCCTTTACATCACCCTTGCTATTGTCACCAAATGTGATACTATCAATGCCACTATCATTTGATTTGAGAGAGTTGAACATTCTTGAATCACCGGTCATATGTTGAGAGCACCCACTATCAAGTACCCAATGCCTTCCTCCGGCTTTGTAATTTACCTACAAAACAAATTAATGTTTCTTAGGTACCCATACTTGTTTGGGTCCTTGGAGGTTAGTCACTAAGCTCTTTGGTACCCAAATGACCTTCTTCTTTGGACCCACAATTGGTGTACCAACAAACTTAGCTTGCACACCCTTCTCACCCTTGGTAAGCACATAACAAGAATCAAAAGGAATACAATCCATTTTAGCATTAAACTTGTTGTTGTTCTTGTTCATTTTATTACAATTAATCTCTAGATGCCCAACTTGCTTGCATCTATTGCAATAACGACCATTGCCCTTCACAAAGCGAGGCTTTGGAGTAGCAAAGGCTGCCTTGCCCTTCTTGGGAGTATAGCCCAAACTCTCTTTGTTGAGAAAGAACCTTTGGCTACCCAAGCATTTTAGCAAGCGGGCATCCCCACCATAGGCATTGCCTAATGCGCGGGTGAGATCATCCACCTCTCTCTTGAGAGTCTCATTCTCAACCACAAGTGATGAATCACTAGTAGTAGAGATAGGGTTGGTTGTGGTGGATGATGATGAGCTACATGAAGCATTAGTAGGACCAACAAATAAAGAATCATCAATAATATCACATGTTAGTCCAATATCACAAGTGACAATCACTTGCTCCTCCTTAGCTTCCTTCATGAGCTTCTCCAACTTGAGGTCCTTTTCCTTGATGAGCTCAAGTAGAGTGGAGTGGGCTTCCTTAAGCCTAGTGTGAGCAATTTCAAGATCCTCGTGGTCTTCCTTTAGACACTCACGAGAAGCCTCTAGCTCATCAAAGGATTTCCTAAAAACTTTGAGCTCTTGTTCAATTCCTTTGCACTGCTTACTCTTTTTGAGAGCAACAAGCTCCTCCATCAAGGCATCATTTTCATTGCTCTTGGCAATGAGCTCTTGTTCCAAAATTTTATATTTCTTGGTTGTCCTCTTGTAGCCCTTGCTCATTTGATCTATTATGCCCAATAGATCATCCTTGGAGTAGTCCTCATCCTCCTCATTATCACTCCTACAATCATCACTAGCACAAGAATCATCATCACTATCATCATATTTTACCTTTGTAGGATTGGCCATAAGGCATGTTGATGAAGTGTCGAAGATGGATGGCTTGTTGGAGAGGGCGATGTTTGCAATGGCTCGCCAAGTGGTCCTCTCATCATCACTAGAGCTTTCATCATCATCACTATCGGAGTTGTCACTATCCCAAGTGACTACATAACCACCACCCTTCTTCTTCTTGTTGAAAGTGAAGCTCTTCTTTGCTTTCTTCTCATTCTCTTTCTTATCCTTCTCGTTCTTCTTGAGCTTCAAGTCCCCATTATGAAATCTCTTATCTTCATAGGGGCAATCCGCCACTATGTGATCGGGGCTATTGCAATTGTAGCAAAGGGTCTTTGCCTTTATAGTGTCTCTCCTCTTCCTTGCCCCATATCCTTTCTTCTTCATGAACCTTCCCATCTTGTGCACAAGGAGGGCCATGGTCTCATCATCGAATAGATCATCATCATCACTCTCCACCTTGCTCTTGCCCTTAGAAGATGAAGCCTTGAATGCAATGGGCTTCTCTTGCTTGACCTTGGTCTCCTTCTTCTCTTCTACCTCATCTTTATCATCATTGTATTGGGCATCGGTCATTATATCTCCAAGCACATTGGTTGGTTTGACCTTGTCCAATCCCTCTCTAAAGATCATTCTTCTCAAGGTGGCAAACTTCTTGGGTAAGCACATCAAGAACTTATGTGAGAAGTCCTTGTCCTCAACCTTCTCCCCAAGCCCCTTGAGATCATTGACAATGACTTGGAGCCTATAGAACATCTCCGGGATGGATTCATCATCCTTCATCTTGAATGTGGAGAACTTGTCCTTGAGCATATATAGTTTGGCACTTTTTACTGTTGAAGTGCCTTCATATGTTTCTTCAAGCCTTATCCAAAGCTCATTTGCCTTTTCAAGATCTTTGATTTGCTCAAATACTTTATCATCAATGGCACGATAGATTGTGTCAAGTGCCGCCGTATTGCATTGTTTGTTGATGCGGTCATTGGGAGTGAGGTTTTCCTCATCAAGAATGATGTATCCTTCTTTGGTCACATCTCAAACCTTCTCATGTATATTGCCTAGATATTGCTTCATCTTCCTTTTCCAATGATCAAAGGAAGAGACACCATCAAAGAATGGAGGCTTGCCATTTACATGATTGAACATAACTTGAGCCATCTTACACCGAGGTTGTTAAGCCTTACAAATGGTGACCACGGCTCCGATACCACTTGAAAGGTCTTGATGGCTAGAGGGGGGTGAATAGCCTATTAAAATTTTCTACAAAGACAAGCTAAACAAGTTTATCAATAAAACAAATAGCGAGATGTGAGTTTTGCTTAGCCTACTAGGTGTTCGCAAGCCACCTAACCAATTCACAATTCTAGTGTATTTGCACTCAACCGCACAAGTCAAACCGAGAAGGAAACTACAACTAGCAAGCTACACCAAGAAGCTACTCTAGCAAAGCTAACTAGCTAGCAAAGATAACTAAGAAATTAATACAAGAGAGAGATAGGAGGGTATCACCGAGGGGCGAAGAATTGAGCCAACCAATCAATATGATCAAGAGATGAATACCACAATATACAACCACCGGGATCGATCAAACACAATAAGAATGATGGCACGAAGATTTATCCCGAGGTTCACGTGCTTGCCGGCACGCTAGTCCCCGTTATGTCCCTCTTCACCACGTGGTTCGGTGGCTAATCGGTCACACACCGAGCCTCTCAAAAGGCGCCACAAGAACCTACCAAATGGCAAAAGGTTGCAATGACACGAAGCAATTTACTAATGTTGCCTTTGGTGCTTCGCCGAGGTAGGCACAAACCCCTCACAATCACCGGAGGTGACCAAGAACAATCACCAACTCTTGCCAACGCCTCCAAGCTGCTCCAAACCGTCTAGGTGGCGGCAACCACCAAGAGAAACAAGAATCCCGCAGCAAATCAACCACCAAGTGCCAACTAGATGCAATCTCACAATGCAAATGCACTTGGATCACTCAATCTCACTTCGAATATGCAAAGAAGCAAGAGAGATGAGTGGAAGGGGAGTTTCTTAGCTCAAAGTGCTCACAAGTATGTCAAATGTTCGAGAGAGAGAGCCTTGAGCCGGCCAACGAGTATTTATAGACGTACCCCTTCGAATAGAGCCGTTAGAAACTTAAACAGTCAAAATCGTGCTGACCGGACGCGCTGGTCCAACTGACCGGACGCGCCGGTCGCCCAACGGCTAACACGTGAAACACTAACCGGACGCGCTGGTCCAAACGACCGGACGCACTGGTCGCCCAACGGCTAACTACGAAGCAACGACCGGACGCGCTTATCGCGTAGACCGGACGCGCTGGAAATGACCGGACGCGCTGGTCCCGAGAATGACCGGACGCACTGGTCGCCTGAGCAGCGCTCAACGAAACAACGACCGGACGCGCTGAAGAAACATGACCGGACACGACAGTACCAGCGTCCGGTTACAGTCCTGTAAGCTCCCTGAACGACCGGACGTGCCTCGCGTCCGATCAACGAACTGAAAAACACGCAGACACTGAACACTGACCGGACGCGTCCGGTCATGCAAGGACCGCGTCCGGTCACCTCTGTGACCTCCGTTTGCCTCCGTTTCTTTTCCGGACTTCCGGCGTAGTGGAAAAATAGTCGTTTTAACTTCTCGAGAACGCCTGAATCCCGCGCTCGCAAGCTCGGCGGGAGGGAGAGAGGAACCCAAACCCTCTCTACCGCTCAAACTCCACCGCCATCGCAAACGTGCTAACACCACCAAGTGATCTCATCATGTGTGAGTGTGTTAGCATTTTCACAATCATTTTTCGAGGCGATATTAGTTCTATCCAAATGCATATGATCATGAAATGCACACCTAGAGGCACTTAGGAGTTCAATAGCCGCGTCATTCCCCTCTTTATAGTACGGCTATCTATCCTATAATGTAACCACACCCACTAGGTGTCTTGGTTACTAAAACACAACCCTTAAGCATATACCTTTGCCTTGATCACGTAGGGTTGCACCCAAATCCAAGTGTGGCCATCATGATCACCATGTTCATCTTGCCACCAACCTTGGAATGTACTAATCCTCATATGCTACATATATCTTAGGCATAGGATTAGTACTTAGGCATTGTCACTAATTACCAACACCAAACATAGGACTTTCAGTGTGCTCGGCGAGGGTAGCGATGCCTCCGTTTACTGCCATGCCGCCGTGCTTTGTCCTTCGCTGCGCCTAGGCTAGGCGACCAGGAGAGGGGCCGTCGCTGGCCAGGCCCAGCCTAGGCGTAGGCGCAACTGGCTGCTCCATCCTCGGTCGTCGGCTGGCCAGAAGCGGTTGTCCTCCGCTCTACTCTACGTCGTGCGGAAGAAGGGTGAAAAATGCATGTTGCAAGCATCTGTTTCAAGTGTTTCAAAGGTATGTTACAAGTGTTTCATACGAATATTGCAAAAGTAGATCAGGATGTTACACACGTTGCAATGGTTGTACACGTATATTGCAAGCTCCTGTTCTCAGTGTTTCATCTATTTTTTCCGCTGTATGTTGTAAGAATGTTTATCTGGATGTTGCATATGTTTTCACATATATGATGTAAGTGTTTTATCTGATGTTGTGTATGTATACAATGTTTTCAAGTGTTTTTCAGGTATTTTTGCAAGTGTTTCAGACACATGTTTCAAATGCTTCATTTGTTTTTAGACGTATGTTGCAATTGTTACATCTGGATGTTTCAAAACTAGATTGAGTGTTGTATCTCCCTCCTCGCGCTTTCTGCTGTCTTGCCTCAGTGTTAGGTGCGAGAAGGTGGAGACGGTCCCCATTGGCGCTGGCAAGCCCCACGTGCTTGCGAGCGGGCGTAGCAGGCGAGACGTGAACGGGCAGCACACGGGACACGAGACAGGGGCAGCGCGCGTGGGTATCTGGACGGAGGGCTAGCGTTCGGACATCCGGGTGTTAGCCACACCTTTTCTTCTATAAATATAAGTCCTAGTCCTAGCCCCGCCCGGACGACACCCACAATCCTTGCTCAAAAATCCATAATGCAAATGCATGTGACTCTTTCTTCAAAAAATCTGTCGAATCAAGAACCGGTCGGACAGCCTCCTGCTTAAGGTGTGTTTGGGAGGACTCCTCTCCAATGGCTTCTTCTTTTTTTCACTAAAAAAGGGCTCTAACCAGCTTCACTTATTAAAACGTTTGGTTGGGCTTCGCTGAAGGAGAGAGAGCTGAAGAGGACCCTACCAAACGAAGCCTTAGTATTAGACTATCTGCACTGGGGTACACCATGTGTTCCTACAGGAGCGAATAGCGGAAAAAGCTCCCGCATCGGCTACACTATCTCATCCGGTAAACAAGAGGACGAGCGCAGTGTGCGCCAAATTTGGAGGAATAGCGGACGTCTGCGATGTCCACGTCGGGCCCACTCGCAACCACCACGAAGGAGAGTCTGGCAGATCCGGCGACCGCCTGCTCGTCCCCTTGGCCCCGTGCTCAGCCACAAGCTCCACTGCGGTGAACATCGCGCTAGCTCCAGATCCACCCGCGGGTGGCCAAGGTCGCCACCGCGCACCGCTGCTTGCGCCGTTGGTCGCCTCGATTGGCCGAGGCCGCCTGTGAGCGCGGAGAAGGCGACCACGCCGCCATCGTCGCCGTCGCGTTGGCCGGGCCGCTCCTGCGCCACGCAGCAGCCGCCGTCGAGCGCCGCACGGACCGTCGTGTCGTCCCCCGGGGGGGGCGCCCGGGCACGGACGCCACCAGGCGGAGCCGGTCCCCGTCGAACTCGCCCAGGCGCACGGTGGTGCGGTTCCAGACGAGGAGGCAGAGGACGCCGCGATTCTCCGCCGTCGATGGAGGCCGCGCTCGCCCACGACGGAGGCCGGGGACTTGGCGGCGGCAGACTTGGAGGCGGCGCACCACGGCATTGCGCGTGCGCTGCGACGGCGGTCGGATGCTCACGTCGGCGGATCCCTCAGGGGCGTGGGCTGGCTTCCCTCGATGGCGGCGTTGGGGCGTCCTCTCCCATGGCTGGGTGCCCGCCGGCCGGCAGCGACGCGGCGAGGAGCGCGAGGGGCACCAGGAGGCGGCGGTGGTGCTTGCCCGATCTGGGAGGGGGGAGAAAGATTGGTGGAGAAAGGTGGTGGAGAGAGAAGGGGAGTTGGGGTGGGGAGAAAAATAGAGTATGACGCGTGGGTCCCATGGGAGGTAGTTGATATAGAGGATGAGATATAGAGGATAGATGGGTGTGGAAGAAAGTAATATAGAGGAGAGAATTTTGATAACCAGAATAGGATATTCCTTTTAGAAGATAGATTTAGAGTACGACGAGTGCAGATAGCCTTAGTACTCCCCTGCAAGTAACATGGCTGTTGTTAGTTGTGGAGCACGAAGACTGAAGGAGGCGCAACTTTCTTGACCTGTCTTGCTGCCCCGGCGGCTCCACTCTAGCACCCCCACGGCCCAATGGCTTGACTACCCCGCGCTCACACGCCACAATGGCTCTGCTTCGGCACCCCACGCCCTGGTGGCGACCATGGCCGCACCTAGGCCTACCTGAGCGAGAGGACAATGGAGAAGTTATTTTTAGCTCCATCAAGCAACCACCTCTGTGAGGAGCATGTTTCAGAGATTTCTCCAAAAAAATATTTTGTTAGCTAAAAATCTATACGAAGAGATAGCTCACTATCCATGCTATACATGGGAAAGCTTACATCTCAGTGAAAAATATTCCCGTATAAGCCCTTGTTTAGTTTTCAAAAACTTTCCCAAAAAATGCTACATTAGTCGTCACATTGAATCTTTGAACGTATGCATGGAGTATTAAATGTAGATAAAAAATAATTAATTGTACAGTTTATCTGTAAATGTCGAGACGAATCTTTTGAGCCTAGTTAGTCCATGATTGAACAAATTTAGTCAAATAACAACGAGAGTGCTACAGGAATTTTTCAAAAAAAAATTGCAATCTGAACACGCCCTAAATGTAGTGAAAGCTGAGCTACTCTCGCCACAAGGTGTTCAGCCAAATTTCGTGATTCAGACTCGTGCGAATTTTACAGGGACATCATGTGCGTGATGAGCTTATCAATGGCAAGACACGACGACCCGGCCTCTCCGGTGCACTCCGCTGCCGCCTTCTTCAGTTCACCGGCTCTCGTCCTCATCTCCGCGCCGTCCTCGCCAGTCATGAGCCGGCGGATCGCCGCCTCAACGCTGCCCCTCTCGAGGTCGCCGCCCACCTCGAGGCCCACCCTCCACACATGCTCCACGTACCTCGCGTTTCCCATCTGGTCGCCGAAGTAGGGGCGGCACAGCATCGGCACCCCTTCGCAGATGCTCTCCGCCGTCGAGTTCCACCCACCGTGCGTCCAGAACCCGCCCACGGCGCGGTGGCCAAGCACCTCCTCTTGCGGCGCCCACGACACCACCATCCCGCGCCCGTGCGTCGCAGCCTCGAACCCCTCGGGGAGCTGCTGCTGGTGGTGGTCCGCGGACCCGCTGACCATGCCCGGCCGGACCACCCAGAGGAACGGCACGCCGCTGCCGGCGATGCCCCACGCCGTCTCCACCAGATCCCGCGGGCTCATGCAGGCCATGCTGCCGAAGGTCACGTAGAGCACCGACTGCGGAGGCCACGCGTCCAGCCACTCCAGGCAGCCCCGGTCCGGGAGCAGCAGGCTGCTATCGCCGGCGGAAGAGAACTTGTGGAGCGGGCCGATGTCGAACACCGGCACGGCGAGGTCCCGCCGGAGGCCCTCCAGCTCACGGCGCTCGAGCGCGTCGAACCTGTTGAGGATGAGGCCCGAGGAGATCTTCACAGCAGTCGTGACGCGGGAGATAACCTCGCGCACCAGGCCGCCGCCATCCTCGTCCATAACTGGCAGGTCGCGCACTCGGTACGGTGGCACCTCCAGCACCGGCATGTCACGCTGCGACTCTGCATCCATGGACAGGCGAGGTGCACGTTGATCCAAGAAAGCATCAAGCGTGTGCTCCTACGAAGTGGAAAGTACTCCAGAAACGTATATGGACGGGACAGGAGAGTACACGCATGCCTTGCACGGGGAGGTAGCCTTTGTCGAACAGCATCGGGTACGCGAGGAAGCACGCACAGCAGGCGGCGCTGCCGGTACGCAGCGCCAGCGTGGGCACGGAGAGCCTCGCAGCCACCTCGAAAATCGGCAGCAGGTGTGTGTCGGCGACGAGGCACGCGATGGCGTCCCTGGAGTACTCC
This sequence comes from Saccharum hybrid cultivar R570, assembly GCA_038087645.1. Classification (NCBI taxonomy): domain Eukaryota; kingdom Viridiplantae; phylum Streptophyta; class Magnoliopsida; order Poales; family Poaceae; genus Saccharum; species Saccharum hybrid cultivar. Next base: position 166,577 of record JAQSUU010000044.1, on the reverse strand, counting down.
TCCAGGACGGAGGCAAGGCGGTCCCGGAAGCCGGCCTCGCACGCGACGCCGAGCTCCATGATCTGAGCAGAGACGTCCTTCATGGCGACGGGCACGGGGCTGCCGTCAGGGACGGGGACGAAGCGGTAGTCCGGGTGGCGCGCCGGGTCCGGAGCATTGAACTGGGTGTGGAAGACGGTGACGGCGAAGCCGCGGGCGTGGAGGAGGCCGGAGAGCCGGAACATGGGGTTGATGTGGCCCTGGTACGGGAGCGGGAACTGGAGCACGTGCCGGCGGCGCCCACCGTGGACGGCGGCCATGGTTGGTGCGGGTGGTGGCGTGATGGCTTTCGCTGCCCGAGCTCTATTATGGCGCCCGAACACGGCCATGTTTATATACCAAAGTTTGTCCATCAAATTCACTATGCAGAATTCCTATTCTCCATCACATCAAAATATCAGCACATATATAGAGTACTAAATATAGATGAAATAAAAACCTAATTATACAGTTTTATTGTAGTTTGCGAGACGAATATTTTAAACCTAATTAATCAATGTTTGGACAATTATTATCAAATAAAAACAAAATTGATACAGTGTACCGTGATATTTACTATGCAGAGTTTACCCCAAACTTTGGTATCTAAACCAGCAGCAGATGTGTATAGCTTTCCCCAAATTAAACCTCGCTGAGACAGGTCGAGCATTGAATTATATTGGTTCCTCTGACTTCAAGTGGCCATCAGGGGAGCTTGCAAAGCACTGAAGCAGCTTGCAACCTCATCTCGGGGCTGCAAACGACAGGATCGATCGGACCGGCGCCGTGCACGTACGTGGTGCAGCCACATCATCGGTCCCGTTAAGTCGGCTGAAAAACATGGCTAGCTGATTTGTTGTGAGAGAAAAATACTGTTTCGGTTGAAAAAACAAGCTGAAGAAGACGGATTATAAGCCGGATGAACAGGACCATCAGATCTTCAGATCACTCCATGGAATCGGAACGGAGGCCTGCTGCTGGCATGGAAGGCCACACGTGCCACGCGTACACGAACGACCGTGCCGATCAGACGTTAGGTCCGGTACAAATCTCCAAACCGCATGCCTTCAGGGCTAGATGCAGTCAGTGGCGGATCTAGGAAATAAGTTAGGAGGTGCTTATCTCATAATCTTTCATCCCTAACCTCTCCTTCTAAACTTGAATATGTGCAAATTTATAGCGGGGGCTTAGGAGGGGCTCCATGGTCCGAGCAGCGGTAGCGGGGGCTCGAGCCCACCCCGCGCCGGTGCTGGATCCGCCCCTGGATGCAGTTACGCACAGCCGCCGATAAGTGACGACCGTTTGTGGGCAGGGGCACGTCTTGATCTCGTGGAGTCATCTACTGCACTGCAGCACTATTCCCTCTGTCCCAGATTATTTTTAGTTTTCGTGTCACAAGTTTGACTTAATTTATAAAAAATACGTGAAACATTTGTATCTTCAAATAAATTTATTAGAAAACTAGATTCAAAGATCTTTCTAATGATACTAATTATGTACCATAAATATTAATATTTTTAATATATACTGTATTTTATAAAAGTTGTTTCTCGGAAAACGAAAGCGACATATATTTTGCCGTAAGTGTAACACCCGTGTTTTTGCATCATGTTAAAAACCACTAAAAATTTGAATTTTTAGAATTTTACAACAAATTAAAACTTGATTAGTTTATTTTCCCGCAAAACCGTTTTAAAAGAAAAATGCTTTTCCAAAACCCTGCATCAAAATTCACCATATGCATTTTGTGTTTTTGAATGCTTGTGTGCTTCTCTAGAATTTATTTGTGGCACAAAAAATATCTCCTTGAATTTCTATCCCATTTTTTTCCCCTTGAAGCCAATTTAAGCCAACTCCTTCCAAAACCTATCTCTCATTTCTGGGAAAAGGAAATCATCTTCTTCGTTAAACCCAGGCAGCTAATCTCCAATCTCCTGTGTGTACGCTTGCAAATTACCTAGCCCAGTTTCTTGGTCGGCCTGTCCGGCTTGCTTCCTTGAGGCATAACGGCTCAGACAGCCCAGAGCCCAAGCTTGCGTCTATTCCGCCTCCGTGTGGGACTCATCGGACAGAAGCATCTAGTAGCTGGTGTCGTCTTCCTCGCGTACGTACCCGTATCCACCATCTGCTGAAACACGCCGCGATTCCCATCGACACGCCAGCTCAAGCTAAGCACGCCGGCAGAAGCTCACCGTCTGTTCCCGTTGCCAGCGCCAGCTAGAGCGCGCGTGCGCTCGTGGACGCTGCGCTGCTGTCGCCCTGCCATGGGCCATGGACCATGGTTGTCGAAAAATATCACGACGGCCAGGAAAATATCCACCGTCGGGACAACTGCCGTACTGTAGGATGGACGCAGGGCTGGTTCGGCTGGTGGAAAAACCGGCTAGTTTCGGCTGATTTAATAGTGTTATGTGAGAGAGAATAAACTAAAACAAGCTGAAACAAGCCGAAACCTGACCTGCAGAACAGGGCCGCAGCAGCACACCGACGCCGCGTCGTCTTGCTGGTGCCCTCCCCGCGATTCCCGTTGATAGCTCACACACGCGTAGAGTACACGCGAACGTCGCTGCTGCGCTGCAACTCTTGCCGGCAAAAATCCTCTCCATCGCCGAGATATTTTTGCCGCTCGCCGTCTTACTGTGTGACCTCGATGGCTATAAATAGCCACGGTGACCTCGCTAGTGCTTCTCGCGCTGAGCTCGGGCACCAGTCCTCCTTCCTTCCTACCCGAGCTCACCTCTCTTCTCTCGTTGCTCCCCCTTGCTCCTTCTCTGGTTGCTGCCGCATGAGTAAGGACGCTGGCACCGCGACGGAAGCCACCAGGAGCGCCGCCGACACAGCAGCCAGGCACCGCCGCCGGCTGCTCTGCTTCTCCCTCCGCCGCTCACCGCGGACGCCACCGAGATGTCGTTGCCCAGGGATGCCGCCAACCGCATCCAAACAGCCAAACGTCTGGCCACGTCGTAGCGGCCAACGGGAGCGCGGCACTTCATCCACTGGGACACATGCGATGCGACAGCAGTACACGGTCCACCGTACGATACCCGAGCTAGCTCACGGAATAGTGCTGGTTAGCTTTGCCAAATGCTGGAATAGTCCATGGAGCCACCCCTGCCGCCATGGCCCGCACGGACGCCCGCACACTCGTCGCCGTTACTGTCAAGATCAGACCACCGGGGCGCCGTACTCTCTGCGCCGGACCGGCCGGCTTCGCGTCAGCCCATGGACGCCGCCGTCGCCGTCGCCGCAGCTTGCGAGAACACCGCCCAGGCCACACGAACCTGACGAAGCCGGACCGTATCCTCGCCGTCGCTCTGCTCTGCTCGGCTCCTCACTTCTGCTTTCTCTCTCGGACGGACAGAGGAGCCGTGAGTCCGTGACCGTGAGGGCAAAGACAGGGATAAGCTGGCCACGTCGACTCAGCCAATGGGAGCCCGCCACCTCACCCCGTGGGTCCCGTCTGTCATCCGCTCCATCCGGCTCTTCCCCTTCTATGATCCGGTGCACGTGAACAAGAGAGACAGGCAGCCGGTCCACTGCACAGCGCCCTACACGTGGGAAATGCTAGGAGCACGTACACAGGAGAGACCTTTCCCACGCCTTCTCCACCATCTAAAATCGATAAAAATAATTTCCAATTTCCTTCCTGGACGTCTTTTTCTGTAAACCTTTAAAAATCCTTATCTCCTCTGTCCCAAATTCAAATCCCACGATCATTCCACCAAAAACCTTCTAAAATCAAATCCTTCTCACCCATATCCTTTTTCTAATTTTGGTACCCATTTCAATTCTAGATATGATTGTTTTTCTTTATTTAAATATTAATTCATAGTTGCATTAATTAATTAATTAATTAATTAATAACCCATAGTAGCAATTCGTCATCGTAGTACCCATCAACCAGATAAAAGCCAATCCATCTAGGACCGTTTTCTTTCTTGATTGATTATGCTTGCTATGTATGCCTTGCTTGGTATTTTCTTTTGTCTGTCAACGCTAGACAAGCGTAGGGTAGAAGACATGGAGACAACCCGATGGATCCTAGGAGCACGGTTACACCAGGACAGGAGCAAGAAGCACGCATGATCTCGGTATAATCGACAGCGAGCGGAGGCAAGTCCTGACTCCCACCTCCCCTTTTCCCTCCATATATTATGCCACATCCATCCCGCTACCCTTTCTTCTCTACATAAATTTACCACTCCTAAACCACTCTCTTTTCCACCGCTCCTCCACTACCATATTCCACCGCTCCCACTATACTCCACCACTCCAACCATAAAACCTACCACTCCCCTTTGAACTAATTATTTAATTAAATCAATCATAAATGATGTTATCCATATTATCAGGTGAACCAATGTTATGAACATATATGACATATGATGACTATTGTGATAAACGATGAATATTGTGATATATAATGAATATCGTGATATATGATGAATGTCGTGATATATAATGAATAATGTGATACATATGCTATGAGCTTTATGATATGGATAACCTAAGAACATGGATGTTAATTGAACTGGTAAAATAGAACTTATTTTCGACGGGAGCGAGTGGGGGTATTTCACGTGGTGTGGATTACCTTGGCAGGATCGCCTGGTGAGGGTTCCTGTTGGGAGATACTCGCTTCGGTCATATAAGGACCGGTTCATTTGCCATCTCGCCTAGCCAGAATTTCGTACAGCCACATGTCTATATGGGTAGACTTGATCTCACACCCCGTTAGATTAAAGTATAATTTTCACTAGGATGCCGGAGTGGCAACGGACTAACAGGAGAGGACACGGCTGCTGTGTGATCTACCGTGGTCTGATCGGCATGGTTGCTTTGTGGTCTTCCATGTAAAATTTATTGTTGTGCCGTGTGCGAGCACCCTTTTATTATTTAATCTGGATGCTATGTGATCATCCACCGGATGCTTTGTGATCATCCAACCACTTGATATTCTAGGATGCTGTGTGATCATCCTGATGCATGTGGGTTTCGGTCCCTGAGTAGTCCGTGGTGGAATTATATGGAAATCTAAGGTAGCACCATCCGGGTACGAGGTCTCGTTAGGCCTGTTCCTGCCACCGCGCATGGTTTGGAGCTGTGTCTATCATGTGGGGAAATTTGTACACCTCTGCAGAGTTTACCAAATCTATTCGAATAGCCACGTCCTTGGAATGGGCAACCGCTGGGATGAGGTCTCAAATGATTAGACTCTTTTATGTAAAGAAACTGTAATAATCTGGTAAGTTATAACTTATAAACTCCGGGAACTGGCGAGAAGGGTTAATACTCTCCCAGGGCCCAAACCTCTATTTTTTTAACTCTACTACTACCATATAAAATTCCACCATAAGACCAACTCCACAAATAGCCTCCGCCATACACTTCACCTCTACTCCAAAGTTAGGGCTTGCTGAGTACTTTATGTACTCAATCCTCTCCATTCTATGTTTTTAGGAGTCAAGCTACAAGAGTACAAACGAGAATAAAGCTATCGAAGCTACGCCGGGATGGAAAGACAGGAGTACGTACGAGGACGGAGATGTACAATTACGCAAAGGAGCTACTCGAGGACCACTAGGATAAAGATATAGGATTGAGTTTAGGATTAAGGTTTACGTCCGCACTCCAAGTTGCCTGTAGGAATGGAACCACGTCGTTATAGCACCGCTGTATTAGAACTCTGATGTATATTATAATGCCAATAGCCCAAGCTATGTAATATGAACTTTGTAACGTGTTTCCCTATTATGAATAAAGTATGATTTTTGATATCAATCTTGTTCGCTTTGTGCGTATCAGCTACTGATTCAGGGACTGATACATGATGCACAGTGGACCCTAAAGTAGGGGCTCGACAGTAAGGATGGACGGCAGACGTCCGGACGCAACGGACGCGCCGCGCGACCCGAAGCACCCGCGCCCGCGCCTGCCTGTTGACCCCACGCGCCGACTCCGCTCGCTGCCTCCCCACTCATTCCCCTTCTCCACTCCCCACTACTCACCTCGTTCTCTCTGCCTCCTCCGCGTGAGCCGCTCGTGTTGCGCCCGCGCGCCGACAAGCTCCCCCTCCTGGCCTTCCTCTCCCCCCTCTCCCTTCCCCTCCCCGCTGCGACCTACGCGTCCATTTTTTTGCCACTGGCAGCCGTGGGCGATGACGGCGGCTTCCGGCAAAGTTGATGTGGCGGTGGCTCCGTGCTCCCCTTCGGTGAATCCATGGCCCCGCGCCTCCCCATGCTGGATCCCTGGAGGGAGGCGCAAATCTAGCGGCGCGGGATGGTCTCCTCCACTTCGGAGCATCCTCCACCTCGACGGCAGCATGCCCCCCCCCGTGGTGGATTCATGGAGCATCGGGCTCCCCGTGGTGGATCCATGGGGGCAGTACAGATCCAGCTGGGGGTGGCGATCTCCACTCTTGCGCGCCTCCCCCACCTCGACGGCGGCATAGGGGACCTCCCTCTACGGTGGATCCATGCAGCAACGTTGCCCCCCGTGGTGGATTCATGGGGACGATGCAGATCTTTGTGGCACTTCTCTTCCCCCCTCTGTTTCAGTAGCATCTCCCTTTGTTTCTGTTTCTCGAAAGGTACGTTTCATTAAAACAATTTGGATGTTGGAGAAGCAGATTGGGGCATGTTGTATGAGCTTTTCCTCCCTCCTCCTCCTCCCTTTTTTTGCTCCATTGTTTCAATGGCTGTTTTTCAATGTTGCAGTAGTGTTTCAGCAGATGTTGGAGTGCGTTTGAGATTTTGTTTTAGGTTTTTTTTGTTTCAACCGCATGGTGAAGTAGTTGTTGAGCGCTGTTGCAGTAGTTGTTTGAGGGTTATTGCAGTAGTTTCATGTTGTTGGTGCAGCAGGGGACCGCTTTCGTTGTTTGAATTTAATTTTGTGCATGTTGTAGGAGGAGTTTGGCCGTTGTTTCAACAGGTCTTGGTCGTTGTTGCAGTAGGTTTCATGCTTTTTCGGTTCAGTAGGTGTTCGTTGCCTGTTTTGCATCTCTTGCTGTATGCATGTTGCAGTAGGTGTTTGCTAGCAGGTGTTTGGTTCCAGTTGCAGTAGTTTCATATTTTGGTGCAACATTATCCTCTTGTTTCATCTGGTCGGGGTGGATTATGGTGGTGATTCGGTGCCGTGGGGTGTGGTGGAGGTGCTAGGTCGGTGAGGTTGCGGCGGGGCGGCAGATCCGTGCGCGGGGGGTTGTGCGCGGATCCGTGCGCGCGATGGTTTGCGGGAGTCACGGATCCGTGCAGCAGCGGGGCGGGGGCAACGCCGTTTTTTTCGTTTTCATTTTTATTTCCATGCGTGCGACGTCCTTCCGTGGGAGTGGGGGCGGTTGTTGCGGCGTCCGGCCGCTAGCGTCCGGATCCGGACCATCGCCCTATATTTTGGGACGGAGGGAGTAGTCCAGTACTACTCTCCAAGTTCATCGCGGTTTGTCTGGTTGGATCTGGGTGTAAGTGTAATGTAAGGTAGACACGACACCAACGTAGACGGCGAGGAGGATAACTCTCAAGCTAGCAGTTCCGATCAGCCGGTCTGGATAGTCTTCAGTGCAGCAACAGCATGACTATGCCAAAAAATCTTATCAGTGACGCCTCAATTAGTGACTCAGAAAAGAAACGCGTCACTATAAGAATATTAGTGACACGGGTGAACGATATGCGTCACTGATTAGTTGTTGCCCATGCTCTAGGAACAATATGCGTCACTAATAACAATATATCAGTGACTCTTGCAAAGAAAACGCGTCACTAATAAAATTTGTGACGTGTATTACCCAGGCGTGTCACAGATATATGGTCCTATTGGTGACGCGGGTGAACAAGACGCGTCACAGATAAGGAAAGTGACGCGTGTAAGCTATACGCGTCTGTGGCCCTTTATTTCGGACCCGAAAAAAATATGAACTCCCGTTAACTACGAGCTCGCGTCCGTGACTCCGTGGCAGCTCCTCACCTCCCGTATGCCTGAGTCCCTTCCTCTCCTCTTCTTTGCTCTCCTCTTCTCTCCCGCTAGGGTTAGCCGCCGTCGTCGACGCCGCCGCCGCTGTCTGTCATCAACTCGCCGCTGCAGCCCCATGCCGATGCGCCTCCCCTCTTCAACCCCCAGGCGACTCTCCCCTCACCAATCGGCACAGGAGGCTGGCTCTGACGGCTGCGAGACCCCCGCGTCGGAGGGCTGTGACGCGGCGCGCCTCTCCTCCTTGACCCCCGGGCGACTCTCCCTCACCAATCCGGCGTCCACATGACCTCCTCCTTCAGTCCACTCCAAGGTGAGACCCAACCATAACTTACCTCCGGTTCCCGTGACATTCGATTTGGGCAGCTAGGGTTCTATAAGCTGGTTGGATATGGTTAGATTGGGTTGTAAATATCCAATTTTATATCCAATGGGTGTTGAAATCTAGGAGAGGTAAGTTTTTTTGTTCTTCTTAGGATGTTCAAGTTTTCTTTCATTATGGTATGTTTTTAGTAGCCTTCTGTGACAAACTAAGGTATTGCGTTCTGTAATAATGTTGCATTGCTGCTGCCCTGCTGCATAGTTTGTAATGGCCCGATTGCCTGACTGATCGATGCACCTTGATTTAGAATGGTTTGCGGTTGCTGGACTGATAGGAGGAAGCAGGAAGTGTCCCTGTAGTTTCAGATCGAAGCTTTATGTGTGCACATGTGCTGCTTTAATTTTTGAGTTTGCAAAGATTTGATGCAGGCACTAGTGTCAACCCGACAAGAACTGCAGTGGCATGACCTGCACAAGCTCACGAAGGTGAAGAACCCTGTTTTTTTTCCCAAAACTGTTGCCATTCTTTGTGCACTAGCAGATGTGTAGCTCTATTACTATTTTTTCAAGTGAATTGTTACGTTCCTGAAACCATTCATGGATTAGTAGTTCAAATAATAAAATGCATAACACTCCATTTAGTTGATGTTCTTTTGGTCTTGCTCTGAATTTATTTTGTGTTAGTGCTTCAATACATGATGCAACATGTAGTCTTGGAAGATTGCTTTGCACTGGATGCTTAATAGTAGTTGGATACTGTTAGGATTAAGTCATTGCTTTTAGTTGCTCTATACCTGGACTGAAGCCTTAGTAGCTTAATGTTAGATCTGATATTAAACATGTACTGAAGCCTAATTGATTAGACATAACTAGGAAAAAACAGGTACCGGATACATGAATAGCACATAATTTTACAGCCTTCCAATTTGTGTTGGTAACCAGTCAGTACTACAAAAGTACCTCTTATAATGAAATTGGCACCTTAGAACAGGACTATATAAATTCACACGTCAATTACTGATCTGTTGTTGCTCAGCTGCAAATCGTACTCGTACAAGCTAGAATTGCCCTCATATAGTTTTCACAAATATCTAAACTGAGAAGGTGATATCATTCCCTTCGATTTTTCTATTTGGATTATTCTCATTGGGTTCTACTTCAGATATATAGATGATTCATGCTTAACTACTATTTATGCTTTCTGTACTGACATTTACACTTGAAGCTTCACTATTGTATTCCAGACAAAACTTTGTTTCTTGTTAATGTACCAGTATCTATGTGGACTGCAGGTGTCGAAGTCCTGTTCTTTCATGATTTGAGAAATGGATGTTTTTAGTCTCAGTCCCTACACGTTTAGTTACATGAGTACATAGAACAATTTAATTATTGTTGAATTACTTTAGGATGTGAACACTAATCAATGGTTTTTTTTTCTGATTGAGGCTTCACAGGGAGTCATGATGATGCTGCAGTGAATGTGTTTGATAAAATGAGCACAAGGGATCTTCTTCTTTTGGGGGCTTATTTCTGCTCGTATTCTCAGTCTCCATGATCTGCTCTGTAACACAAGAAAATAGCTTCACAGTGATGGCTCCTTTGCTGTCAAGGAAGTATCATCTACCCATATGAAGGACCCAATACAAAACAACATATTCTGCAGCTTGAACATGTGAGTTATGAACTATGCATGCTTCAGAATTATGTTGATTATGCTGCTTCAAACAACATGTTTCTTGAGCATCCAATTATTGTTCTTGGCTTCCATTGATAATACCTAATTATTTTGTTTCATTGTTTCATGACATATCTCTCTTGTCTCATTTGAAGCATGAAAATATAGTTCAATAAAATATTCTTTCCATAATCAGTAGGCCGCACTTCCTATGAAAATATGGTTCAGTAAAATTTATCAAAACTTCATTATGTCCAAATTCAGTTCCTATGACTATGACTCAGATGCTGCGAGTACTGCATGCAGTATGAGACAACCTACTGTGGGCCAACGTTCCTGATTACTCCAGGCCACTCTCAGATGCAGAACAGGTGAGGGATGTTCTCACTGATATGGCATTTTCCTGATATTTCATCTCATACGAAGAACCATTGCTCAAATAAAATATTGTGTATTACCTTCAATGTAAAAATGTATAGTTATCGATGGTTGAATCTAAAATTGTTCAGACATAAAAGTAGGCAGCGCTTGAACTTAATATGTGCATTTCCTTTTTGGTGCAATGAAAATTGGGGGTATGTCCACCACACACGAGTGCTCTATTTTTTGGTACTTGGTACTTTAATGCGCCTTTCATGATCATCGTAGGTTGTAACTTCTCGGAAAGATTTGAACATAGAATTACTATTTTTTGGCACAGCTAAAATCGGTAACCAATAAAGGTATTACAAGTTTAAATAAATGTAGCGTGTTATCTGAAGGTGCTAACCCTATTTGTGCATATATAAATGTCTTAAACATCTTTTGCTAATGTTTGTGCTATTCTTTTCATTTTGCTTCACAGGGAAATCAGCTACATAGATCGTGTCCTATTTTATATTCTTCAAATAGACTACTCCAAAAAAAAGGTGCCTAATGTTTTACTTTTGCTTGCTAAATTGATGTATTCTTCATCTATCGTTTACCTAAATGTACTTTATTTTTGTAAGTACCACATTTCTCATTTGAATTACTGTCCTCCTGGTAGTAATCATTTCTAATTACGCTGATTGTACAGCAATCTGATCCCTCATGCTATTCAGTTCAGTTAGTTTGGGTAAACATAATCTAAATGCAGTGTGCTACTTACATCGCTATACAGTTTAGTGCGCAGCCATGGAACTTTTGCACATTTATAATTGCTTTGTCACCTCACAATACATCCTGGGTCACTTTTCACTCCTCTACAGGTGCTCTTCCAAGAATATAAAGATCGCTCATTGTGATTGTGAGCGACAAAAAAAACTATACACATATCATCTCAAATCTGTTTGTTGGGAAGGCCATTTGGGTACAGTTAGACATTGCCACTAAATTTCTAATGTGTTGTATTCCTTGTATCTAAAAAGTTTGTAAGGAATTGATTATTGAATATTGGAACATGTCTGATGTATATATATATATATATATTTTTTGTTTTTCTAAAATAGTTATCAGTGACGCGTATTGGACACACGTGTCGCTAATAGAGGGTTATCAGTGACGCATATTGGCTACACGCGTCGCTGATAGAGGATTATCAGTGACGCGTCTTGGATACACGCGTCGCTGATAGAGGATTATCAGTGACGCGTCTTGGATACACGCGTCGCTGATAGAGGGTTATCAGTGACGCGTAAAAACGCGTCACTAATTTGCCCTTATCACAGACGCAAGAACAGTGACGCGTCTTTTCCGCGTCACTAATGACTGTCTGGACGCGTCACTGATAAGCTTTTCTGGTATAGTGATGATAATTAAGATGCTGGCATGATCGGTTTAGTTCCAAAGTTTGCCATACCAAAGATTTGTCAAGTCCAAAATTAGGTAAAAGAGTTGCCATAGATTTGACGAACGAAATATGAGAATTTGGCAAGTTTTAGTGGTAAACTAAATATTAGTCAAAATCATGGTTTACCAAACATTTATAGCATGATAAATTTTAGAAGCGAACCAAGCGGGCCCATGCTCCATCAGCCATCGCGTCCGGCTGATATTTTCGATCGATTCTCATGTGCAATTCAGGATCGGATATCAGTAGAGCGAGCAGAGTACTGACAAACCGAAGATCTGACCGTGTCAATTAGTTCGCTAAATTTTTTTGGCTTTGGCTACTGTAGCGCTTTCGTTTATACTTGTCAATTAGTGTCCAATTATGGACTAATTAGGCTCAAAAGATTCATCTCGTGGTTTTCTACCAAACTGTGTAATTAGTTTTTTTTCTACATTTAATGTTCCATACATATGTCAAACATTCGATATGATGAGAATCTTAAAAAAAAAATTGGAACTAAACGTGGCCTCACAGAGTCAGAGATCATGTTCGTATAGCCCACGTAACTCTGTACAGTAAATGGGAACCCCGAATTTACAGGTGCACCACAGCTCAAATTAAAGAACCAACTGGAAAGTGTTTTTTTAATTTTTTTGACAACAAACTGGAAAGTTGAAACCTCATGTGCCAGTAAACTCTGTAGTACGGAGTAAGTAGTAACAGGGACGTCTCTTGAAGATTGGAAACACTGGCAAAGTGGCAAGAGTCATCTGGCACCCCAAAACATTTTGTTTCTTCAATTGATCTGTAATAGTTTAATTATATCCATATACACTTGCCCAAGAACCACTTTTCCTGTTTTTCTACAAACGTGGGTTAAATTAGCACCTTACAACTAACTTTAAAAGGACACTCCTCAAGCCAAACACTGAAACACCATGCCAAAACGTAGCTGAAGAAAATCTGCGTCGCCCAGGCACTTTCTCCCTAGCAGCTCACGTAATTTATTAGCTCGGCTACTCTCTGCAGCTGGGCCTACGTACATTCCTTCCAATCGATCCAACGGCCCACTCTCGTGAGACCCAAACCGACTACACCTGCGTGCAAATTTCGGAGCCCCACCCTGAGGCCCAGCTGGCGTATCAGCCGCGCGAGCTGGCCCGTCTTTTTTATTTTTTTAAGCCCTTTTTTCGAAAGATTATCTCAAACATGTCTCTGACGGAAAGATTTCAGAAAATAGACCCAGGGCTTGGCGCCATGGTCGTCGGCGCCAAGGTAACACGGCATGGCGCCAGGATAACTGGCGCCAAGACCTTAACGCGTGGCGCTGACGTGGCAGGATCTTGGCGCCGTGATCTTTGGCGCCAAGACTTGGCGCCACTCTAATTGGCGCCAAGCCTGGCGCCACAGATCACGACGCCAAGACCCTGTTTTAAGTACCCAAATTTACCGTGAGATGGACATGTTGGAATTTATTAAGTCTTGATATTTACTAAGGTTTAGACATATTCCATCTCCATCTCATAGTAAATTTAAAGACTTAGCCAAATAAATGTAGATTTTTGCTACGGCTTGAATATGTTAGAATACCAACTACCCTGTGGTAGACATGGAAAAATAGCTTTTTTACCATGACTTGGACATTTACAAATTTGAAATTTTAATATGACTTGGATATTGAGAAATGTGACTAACTCTAGAGTTTTTATAGTAACTTTCTGTTTGATCACTTAGACCAACCTAGAAAAGGATAAAAAAATGATATACAATGTAACATGTATGTGGCGCCAGGCTGGGCGCCAATGACGATGGCGCCAAGTTTGGCGCCAATGGTGACGGCGCCAAGGTGCTGCCACGTCAGTGCCAGCTCGGCGTCGTCGACCAAGTGGCATGGGGGCTTGGCGCCAACGTTAATGGCGCCAAGATGTGTTATCTTGGCGCCAGCGTTGATGGCGCCAAGCCCTGGGTCCATGTTTTGAAATCTTTCCGTCAAGAACATATTTAAGAGAATCTTTCGAAAAAAGGGTAAAAAAAAAAGACGGGCGAGCTGGCCTGTGAATGCACACAGGCCCACGTACATATTCTTTTACAAGTAATTCCTAGTCCCGCCCGGACACCCACAATCCAGACTATTTTACTTCCCAAAGAAAGATCTCCCAAATCAAGAACTGGCCGGCCACTAGAAGTGGTGTAGTAGTACAGTACTACTTGAGAGTACTACCTCGGTCTTAAAAAAAAAAGTTTACTTTTTTCCTTAGTGAACCTATCTAAAATTTTATCAATTTTACAAAAAAAAAGATAAAAATATTTATGGCACATACTAGATATACTATAATATTATAACAATCTAATGGTATTTGTTTGGTATCGTAAATATTAACAATGTCTATCTATAATGTTTTGACACGGTGCCATGCTAAAATTATCACTCTCTTTTTTTTTGGTCGGAAGGAGTGTTAGTAAAATCATGCCCATTTGGCGTTTGGAGTACTCACTCCGTCCAATTGAAAGTGTCGCCCGGGAAATGTGTTTGTGAGAGGGGTACGCTTTTCCAACGACATTTTCAATGGAACGGAGGGAGTAGGGCTGTAGACCAACAACGTACTAGTACAGAGTGTCATTCTAGGCGTAGCACAGCGATACTCGTGGATTACGCAGGGTCTCGGCAATAATGGCGCGTTTGCGTTTACGTAGACACAGCTCGGAAAAGCAGCGGGCGGGTGGAGCCGTGGAGGAGAGACACACGACGGGACAGCGTGCCGTCGGGACGGGGGGCTGGGGCACGTTATGCTGCCGCCGCCGTGCCCCCCACGGCCGCGACGCCACGGGGACACGCACACGCCTCGCCGTCGCCTTTTTCCTCTCGCCCCCCTGATCGCTGATTCGCCGATACGAGGGTATCAGTTCTGGAAGGAATCTAACGGGGCACCCAGCACAGCGACAGTGATCTCCCTTTTCTGCATTTGCCTCCTCTTGTTTTCTCCATCGGAGTACATCTTGCCCCCGACGTGTTGGCGACACCTTCTTCGTAGCTGCGGGCGGAGGGGCAGAGCCAGGTTGGGTTCGTGATTTTGTTACGAGTTGCTGAAAATGGCGGCCTCCTCATCTGACTCGGTGCTTGCACGGAATGGGCTGGGTTTGGGTTGGCCGGCGCTTCTGCCATTGGCCGGTGCTCTTTTTATACAGGCCCCGTGATCTGTGCTTCATTAGATTTTGAGATTCTTAGAATCTGTATATGCTGGAATCTCCTATAATCTAGTATAGTTTTCCACCCTATTCGTTGAATGTTTTCTGCTTGACTGATTTTGGCTGATGTTATTTGTTAAGAGAGAAAAACACTGCTGAATGACTGGCTGATAAGCACAATCGAACAGAGTGTTTGTTTGGATGGTATTCTAGGATTTTTTTTTCTAGGAGATACATAAATGGTGGTGCGAAAATAAGGCCTTAATTGGAGGGCGAAATAAACTTTGTTAAAGCGAATGGTTTGAGAAAGAGAATTAGGAAAAGGAAGAAGACGCACTCCAAAACTGGCGCCATGGAGATACGTATGTCCTAAATGCATCTCCATGTCCTAATAAAGACCACGGCAGCAGGCGCTCCCGTGATCCGATCCGACAGCTACCTCCGTCAGCAGCGTATCTCTAGCCGCATCATGACACTTGTGATCGCCAAGTTTGCGAGGCGAGTAGGATATCGCGTGCTTGTGCCGTGTGCGGTGTGCCCGCCGGCCGGCTCGTGGAAGGGGTGCTGGGGTGGGCAGCGGCAGCCGGCAGGACAGCGCAAGCAGGGCGACATGCCAGTGGTTCGCGCAGCGCGGTCTGCCACCATCATTGCCACCAACCCAGCCCAGCCCTCACTTCACTCGGGGTGTGTTCGCTTCCCCATCCCAACCCAAAATATTTCCTCTTGCACCTATCGCATCAAATCTTTCGACGTATGCATGGAGCATTAAATATAGATAAAAAAGATAACTAATTGCATAGTTTGTCTGTAAATGTCGGGACGAATCTTTTGAGCCTAGTTAGTCTATGATTAGATAAATTTTGCCAAATAACAACGAAAGATGCTACAATAACTTTTCACCTACTTGTCGCGAAGTGAACACACACTCGGCTCACGTCCTCACGCCGGACCGACGGACGCATGCATGCAGATGCAGATGCAGCTGACACTGCGACGCAACGCAACCCGTCGTCTGCCGTGCCGTGCTTGGGCTCTGCGAGTCCCGAGGCCGCTCCGGCGCGTGCGTCGCCGTCGCCGTCTCCGTTGCGTGCGCGGACGGACGGACGGACGGGGGATTCTTCAATCCGTCGCATCCGCGGCGCCTGCCTGTCGCGCAGGCGCAGCAGCCCCCGACGCAGTGAAGTGACCCACGAGGCCACGCCATCGGATGACCTGAGCAGGAGGCCCTGCCTAGCGGGCAGCGGCAGGGCAGGCCGGGCGTACGAAAAGCAGGGCGCCCGGGCAGCTACGACCTGCGTCACCCCCTAGCCTACGCGATGCGATGGCTGTGCTGCCAACAATTCCATGGCACTGTGCACACGTACCACCGCCTCACTGCCCTGCTCTGTTCTGTCCGACGGATTCATCACGAGGCAGGATCATGTGAGCGAGGTTCGATTCATGGCTCGTCTCGAAACCAACGCCGTAAGGGATGATCGCATGGTCACGACAGATTAGTACTAGTACCGGTGCTGTGCGTGCCAAGAGCGCACGGGTAATGGTCGTCGTCCTCTCCTGTCCTGGCCGCGGACGTTCTGGAATGTTTGCTTCCACGCGTCACCTGTGTCGTGCCCGTACGGAACGACGGCGATCGCGGGTTACTATATTACAGGTTGTTCGTCGCGTCCGCCGGCACGTTCAGTGGTAGCAGTGCAGTAACACTGGTAGTTGCAGGAGCACTTTACGCCGTGGCATTGATTCTGAATCATGCATGCCATTTGCCAGTTGCCGAGGCTGCCCGTGCGGCTTGCCGGCTTGCGTGCGCAAATGTCAACGCCACTCCAGTTTCCAGCGGCTCGCCAGCTGCGGCCATTGAAGGCCTGGGCAGCCACGGCGCGCGAGTGATGAGGCCCCTCGTGCGTGCGAACGCGAACGCGAAGCCCCGGCAGGCAGCACAGGCCGGCACCCCTCCCCCGTGCGCGCGGTCGCGTCGTGGTAGAGTAGGCCGGCCGGCAGCGCATTTACGCCGCCCGTCACGTCGAGCGCCGAGGAGGCGAGGAGCAGGGGCCTGGGACTGCGGAAGGGAGGGAGAGGGACAAAAGATCTTGCCCGTCCCGTACGCGCACGGGGAACAGAAATAAAAAAAAAAGGCGTTCCGGCCCCAGCGGCCGCACGCACTGCGCTGTCTGGGTCTGGCCACTAGCGAGCAGAGCAGAGCAGACGAGTGGCCCGCTGCCGTGTGCCGTAGCGGACGCGCGATGCGACGGTGCTGTCTCTGGCATCGCGTTGATATGGATTCAGTGGGTGCGGCTCCATCACGATCACGAGGGCGCCGCCGCGTGCGTGCGTGTAGGAGTAACAACTACTCAATCTTGTGTCCCCGCTCTCTATCGGGCTGGTTCGGCTGGTGGAAAAGCCGGCTGGTTTCGGCTGATTCAATAGTGTTATGTGAGAGAGAATAAGCTGAAATAAGCTGAAACAAGCCGAAACATGACCTGCAGAACAGGGCCATCGCTTCTGATCCCGTCGCCGTCCGTGACATCATTATTAGGCGCTGATGATGTGCTTTTGCGTGCAACGTGGTAACGAAAGCTCGATCCATCGTTTACGTGCGGCCCGGACGACGCGGAACAAGATCCTATCGGTGGGTGCTCATGTGATTCGGCGGTACTACTCGATCATACTCCTTGGACGTACTGTACACTTGTACAGGCAACCAGATCTGTCTACGGGGCTTGTAATTAACGCTAATACGGAATACTAGCAATCCAGATTCCATTTGTTTACTTGCTCTTGCTCGTCACTTCTGCTGCTGCCGCGGCTTTACCAGCTCGATCGCTTTGCAGCCGAGCCGATGGGCCTCCTTTTATAGCCTGCCGAAGGCGACGACGACGTGTGTGCCCTTTCCTTTGTTCCATGCATCAAGCGAACATATGCCTGCACTACGCATCCATCGACCCATCCGTCAGGCGCTCCATCCAGACTGGTCAAAGCCATGCATCGCTGCGTAGCTAGCGATGGCCGATAGCGACGCCGCCATGTCAGGAGGTTTATCTGTTGTATTGTATCTATAATTAATTAACGACGACTCGCGTTGCGCCGTGTTATTCTGACAGCGACTTCGATCCTCCTAAGTGCTTGGCCGTTGCTTCCACACAGCCAACGACTATATGCATGGTGTGGTGTGGTGCGGTGCGGTGGCTATATATTCCATCAGGCGTCAGCTTCACATTGCCAATACAATCTCGTGCTTATCGGTAATAATAAACCGTATGGCCGTGGCAGGCTGTGCCAAACTAAGTCATCTATCTATTCTTTGGTTCAGACAGCAGCGTGGAATTTATTGTTGCAACTCGTGCAATCAAATGGATTTTATTGGGTGCTAAATAAAGTAAAACGCTACTGCTTTTGACTAGGAGTTACTAGTACCGTTACCTGTATGCAAACTAATAAGTGCTAAATTTTGAAGTATATCATAATGCGAGAGTATCATTTGTTAGCATCAGTTAGTATGTACTAAACCATATGGCTATTACTTGTGAATCAAAGGTATCGTCTTATTATAAATTAAATAAAAAAAACTACTAAGATATGGATCCACTCATTTGAATCAGGTAACCATTTATCATCAAATTGTTGGTATGATCTGCCACTCCGGTGCTTACCTAGCTAGGTGTGGCACAATGGCAGCTTTTACAAAACAATAAACTTTTAGGAAATGGAGTTGTACGTGGAAGAGAAAAATGAAAACTATGAGATTTTTTAGGTTCCAAAAAAAACACCGCATAGCACTAACAAGCCTACAAACTAATTTGAAAATAATAAAAAGGAGAATCAAATATCTGTCTTGTCACAAAAATAAAAACACACTACAATTTGATAAATAATTCCGGTAACTTCGACGAAGCATTTTGTCCTCAAGAACACATTTCTATAATATAGTCCCAATAAATATACACAGGAATTCTTTAAAACTTCTACTACAATTCTTTATCTTGCAACTACTACGCGTCCAAAACGAATATGAGCCTTTTTGTATCGCTAGCTAGACATAATTCTAAGCCTTTTCCTTTAGAGCCTGTTTGGATCTATAGAATTTGATTGAATTGTAGTCATATTGTTTGGGCAGCCTATTTTGGTAGAAACGGCAATTCCAAATAATCTCAATGAAGCCCACAACACATACGTAAAACTGTTGGCCTGAAAAAATGGAAAGGATGATTCCAGACTTGGTCTCGTTGCCCATCATGTCCTCCGAAGCAGCCACTTGTCTTGTACACCATCAGCACCGCGGAAGGTGCACTATCATATCGAGTATGCATGCTAAAAAATACCGGAAATTCAAGGGACCTAAACGGCCAAACGGGCCGTTAGAAATTACCAATTAATTTGCAACAACGCCACAATAGTGAGTGATAAGGTTTATCGGTCCGGCTTATCAGCTATGGTACGATGTTTTTTTTTTCTCTCATAACAAAACAGTTGCAGCTGGCTTATCAGCCGCAAAAACCATCAGCCAAACAGCTTGAATATGATCATACGCACCCTTAAGCTATGTGCACCTCCTTTTGTGACACTTGGAATATTTGGAAGAAAAGTAATGGCCGCATCTCCCAACATGCTACTTCAGTTTATATGCCGTCAAATGTTGCTATATATAATGGTAAAAGAAGATATTGCTATAATGCTAAAAGAAGATATTATGCAATGGAGGCGCACATCAGCACATTTCTAAACTGTTACCGGAATAGGACATGTGATTGTGTGAGCTATTTGTGATCTAGTAGCTTTTTAGCATTTTGGTTTTCCTTTTAAGTGCCATGGACTTGGAGTTCCTTGCCGCTCAGCGTTCTTGTACAAATTTGCTTTCTACCTTAAGTGATTAGACAGAGCTCTTGTCATTTTTTTTTTCAAAAAAAAGCTGTTATACATTCGTACTCTATAAAAATCATGCATGAGTTTGATAGTTATGGGGTGGTTTGTAGCTACTTGTCAAACAAACCACAAATCCTGTTCAAAATTTATAGAAAGAGTTTTACACATGCATAAATTCGTTAACTCTTATCATTATGTCCATTTAGATTGAGCAACACATCCATGTCCATAGCACACGGAACGTTATAAGTGCTCACTCATATGCTACTATAATAGATGGTTACCGATATAGTATCAAGTAAAGGTTATCTAATAACAACAAAATAATACCATAGTGTGTATGATGACCCATTTCCAGGCGTCATATGTTCTTCCCGTGATCTAACAGGCTTTTTGGTGCATATTTTTACACCGAGGATCTCTCGAACACTAGCATGTGCATATAAACCCTAGTCCATCCACACACGCGTGCAAAATAAATAGAAGCCGCGGAACATTTTTCAACCGTATATTCGAGATAAACCAGTAGCATACTCCTAGCCTCCTAGGTAGCGTTTAGTTGCCAAAAATTTGGCAAAATGGCACTGTAGCCACTTTCGTTGTTATTTAGCAATTAGTGTCCAATTATGGTCTAATTAGGCTTAAAAGATTCGTCTCGTCCATTTCGTCTAAACTGTGTAATTAGTTTTATTTTTTATCTAAATTTAATGCTTCATGCATGTGTCCAAAGATTTGATGTGACGGAGAATCTGAAAAATTTTGCAAAATTTTTTGGAAACTAAACAGCCCCTAGCCCAAAATAATTTACATGTGGATACCTGCCTACCTGGTGCTTTCAATCAAAAGGCCACAAAAGCCTCCTGTTTTCTGGTGGGAAGGAAAAAAGAAATTCGTGAGTTGGTGAAAAAAGAGGCTGTTTAGTTGGTGAAAAAGTTTGGGTTCGGCTACTGTAGTACTTTTCGTTTTATTTGGCAATTTGTGTCTAATCATGGACTAATTAGGTTCAAAAGATTTATCTCGTGATTTACAACTAAACTGTGTAATTAGTTTTTTCTTTGGTCTACATTTAGTACTCCATGCATATGTCGCAAGATTTGATGTAACAGGTACTGTATCATTTTTTGGGTTTACTTTTTGTGAACTAAAGGCTTGTTCAGTTGCAAAAAAAATTGCAAAATGACCCAGTAGCACGTTTCGTTGTTATTTGACAATTAGTGTCCAATCATGGTCTAATTAGGCTTAAAAGATTTGTCTCGTCCATTTCGTCTAAACTGTGTAATTAATTTTATTTTTTATTTATATTTAATGCTTCATGCACGTGTCGAAAGATTCGATGTGACGGGAAAATCTGAAAAATTTTGCAAATTTTTCTGGAAACTAAAGCGGCCCTAAACAGGCTCAAAGGTTGAGAGGAGCAGCAAACAGGCTGCAGACAGCAGGGGTGCCGAAGAGCAGAAAAGCCCACCACCACCTCCTTCCTCGGATCCACAACCCACCCGGGTCCTTTCTTCCTCCCTCCCCAGTCCCACTCCCACCCCTTTCTCGCACGCACCTCGCAAGTATTTTAGTCTTACTCTATTCGAGTCCTACCAGTGGCAGGCAGGCAGGCAGGCGAGCGAGAGGTGGTGGAGGAGCGGACGGAACCGTCGCCTGCTGCGGCTGCCTGCGAGATCTAGGCGAGCGAGCGCGCGCGCTCGCGTGGCCATGGGTGCTCGCTGCTCCAAGCTCTCCGTCTGCTGGTGGCCTCCCCACTTCAAATCGCCGATGCTCGGTACGCCGCCTACCGCACATTGCCACCACCGCTGCCTCTCCCAAGGATTCTCCGTGTTTTTGTTTCTCTCTCCTCATCACACTCTCGCCGCGCCCCGCGCCTGATTCTTCTGTTGTTGGGGGCGGCGGCGTCGGCCCGGCATTTGGGTTGTTTTTTTCTGCTGCGGCTTTTCCGGGGTTTCTGCTGTTCGTTTCCGCGTGCGTGATTTCGCGCTTCCGTTTGGTGGGATGCGGCCCCGTCGATCTCGCTCGAACTGTGGCTCCGATCCCATCCGTTCGATTTGTTCGCACGCGCAAGAGCGATCCGAATCGTGGTTCGCTCCGGCCGGCGGCCGCCACTTGCTCCGCTGATTCCTCACGTTTCTCCTCCGCTCGGTTCGGCGAATTCGGTTGCTCTCGCGAGGTTTGTGGACTTAATCGCGTTTGGTTCTCGGCGTTTCTTCGTGCACTCTCGTGGCGGAGAGCAATGCGAAGCTAACAGCGAGTGGTTTGCTGTTGATTCCGAGCGTGGTGTGCCGCTGTGTCTGTCTGTCTGGCTGTCTGCTCGCGTCCTTGGTCCTGATCCGACAGCCGTGTTCGATTCCCTTTGTGCAGAGAATGGCGCCGCCGAGGATGACGGCAGCGGCGTGCCGGTGTTCGCCGAGTACAGCCTCGATGAGCTCCGGGCGGCCACCGACGGCTTCGCCCCCGACCGCATCGTGTCGGAGCACGGCGAGAAGGCGCCCAACGTGGTCTACCGCGGCACGCTCTTCAGCTCCGGCCGCACCGTCGCCATCAAGCGATTCGGCCGCTCCGCCTGGCCGGATTCACGCCAGTTCCTGGTTCGTGTACCTTGCTCCGTGTGATGGATGGATTGTTTCTTATGTTCGTCTTGCCTCTGTGGCGTCTGATTGAATGACTGTGTCCGTGGGTGCAGGAGGAGGCGAGGGCTGTTGGGCAGCTGCGCAGTGGTCGGCTGGCCAATCTGATCGGTTGCTGCTGCGAGAGCGGCGAGCGTCTCCTCGTCGCAGAGTTCATGCCGCACGAAACGTTGGCAAAGCATCTTTTCCACTGTATGTTTGGTTTCTCCTTCCTCACTCTTCTCTTACATTAGCACATCTGGGCTTGTTAGAGTTTATTCTGATGTGGTACTAGTTCAATGTAGCATCAAGGTGATGGTATTGGGACCCATATTTAAGGATGTGTGTTTGTCACCTGTATCCAATCTGGAAGTGTTGCCTTAAATTGTAGATTGTTGTTCAAGTTAGTTTCTGCTGCATAACTCTTCAGCTGTTTGCTTTGTCTGGGGCTATTTCTGTACTTTAGGCTAACTGGAAATCGACACTGGTCTTTTATAATTAATTTTAGTCACCATATTTAAGGATGTGTGTTTGTGTCTGTACCTCTGTACCAGTAACCACTGTGGAATTGTGGCCTTCGGCCGCAGAGGGTGGAAGTAGTTTCTAGTGCCAAATCCTCTACCTGTTTGTTTTATCTGGTGCTGTTTCTGTACTTTAGGCTAGCAAGAAATCAAGACACTGGTTTTCTATAGTTACTTTTAATCACCAAAATTGGGTTGTGTCACTTTGTTACTTTGTTCTGGTTGGAGGTGCAGCAGTCATTCATGCCATTGATTTTTAGGCCATGCTAGAGGATATCTGTAGCTTGATTTGCATCTAACCTGCAAATGTTGCTTCCAACAAATGGTACTTATTAGGGATGATTTGAATTGCTATGACCTTTCATTTATGGACCACTCTCGTAGGGTATGGCTGTTAGGAGCTTTATGCATTTAGGATTTTTGATCTTTAAGTGTATTATATCAATCTAATATATGATAGTTGCTCTGTGTTAAAAAAGATGATAGCTGCATTTTATCCTCATGGTGGTTATATGTGGCAGGGGAGACAAATCCGTTGAGTTGGGCAATGAGGATGAGGGCTGCGCTTTATGTGGCACAGGCGTTGGACTACTGCAGTAGCAAAGGGAGGGCACTCTATCATGATCTGCATGCATACAGGGTCGTCTTTGATGTGGTAGGTCTTTACTTGTTCGCATTAGTTGCTTCTCAGATCTTTCATACAAAAGCATTAATCCTTTTGTGTTTTGACTGTGGGCCAATTTTGTAGGATGGTAACCCAAGACTATCATGTTTTGGTCTGATGAAGAACAGCAGGGACGGAAAGAGTTACAGTACTAATTTGGCTTTCACGCCTCCTGAGTATCTTAAGACAGGTAAATGTGTCACACAATAGCAATAGTATCCCATGAAACATTTTGGGGATGTGCCTCTTTAACTGTTATCTGTTCTGCAGGCAGAGTAAGTCCTGAGAGTGTGGTTTACAGTTTTGGCACTGTCTTGCTTGATCTCCTGAGTGGAAAGCACATTCCACCAAGTCATGTAAGTTTTCCTACTCTGTGTGCTTTTAACATATTCTACAATTATAATACATTGGCGCTGTAGTGCTATTAACATATTCTAGAATTTATATAGAAATAAATTTTACACTAACCTTTTCTCTCCTTTATTTAGTTCTTTGTGTGTGGATATTTATTTTTTGCCATTGGTATATTTTTTTCGAGGGAACGAGTTGACATTACCTTTTCTTTTCCCTGTAGGCACTCGACCTTATAAGAGGAAAGAACTTTCTAGTGCTGATGGATTCTTGCTTGGAAGGTCATGTATCCAACTCTGATGGAACTGACTTGATGCGATTAGCATCCCGCTGCTTGCAATATGAAGCACGTGACCGACCAAATCTGAAAACTGTGGTATCCGGTCTCGCAAGTCTCCAGAAAGATGCTTCTGTAATGTTCTTTCTTACTATGGTGTTTTCATGTTAAAATTCTTATACCATGGCGATTCTTGAGTATGCAAATGCCCCTTGTTAAATTATGTTTCAATTGTAAATTAGAGGTAGTAAGTCCGATATTATTTTGTTCAAATGCACTTAGTGCATGTGTTGAGAACACAAAGGTTGTTCGTGTGTGCCATACATTCCATCTTGTTTTTTCTAGCATGTGGACTTATGTCATTATTTTTACAGTTTTCCTTGCTTAATAGTTCTAACTGAATTTTAATGCAGACTCCGTCGCACACTTTGTTGGGGATCCAACATGATAAGAAAAACTCAGATCGAGTTTCCTTATCCGCTATTGGGAAAGCTTTTGCCAGAGCAGACCTGAATGAGGTGCATGAAATATTGCTGCATGATGGATATAATGAGGACGACGCGGCTAATGCTGAGGTAAAAGAACTATTTGCCAGTTAACCTTATTCCTAGGATGTTTGTTGCTGCAACACTATTGTGCTTTACTCTTTTCAGCAAGTAACAATGGTCTTGCATGGCCAGCTCATGTTATATACTGCTTCCCCCTTGTTTGCACTGTACTCTCTGTGATAAACATGTTGGAGTATGTGTTTAGGCCCATGTGGCTCATGTATGGAACCTATATAGCTACCCTTCTAGGGTTAGCCCTAATCAATAGAGAATCACTTTCCAGCATGGTATCCAGCCACTTCTTTCCTCTCACCTAATCCAGCCGCCGCCGGCCCTGTTCCCCAAGCCGCCGCCGGTCTTCCCTGCTGCCGGCGGCCATGGCCGGCCGGCCACCTCCCCCTCCCTCCTATTTCTCTGTTTTCCCTCCCCTCTCCTCCCCATCCTGGGCCGATCTGCTCCGTTCTCTCTCCTCTGGTGCCACCACCGGCCTCCCTAGTGGCGCCGCTCCTCTCCAGGCGACTGCTGGTGGCGCCGCTCATCTCCATGCCGCTGCTCCTCTCCCCCCTCCGCGCCCTCTACTCTCCTGGGGACTACGCTCGCTGGTGCCCTTGCGGCAGCGGGCCAGCAACCCCCAGGGGCGGCTGATGCCGCTCTTCCACTCCTTCACCTGCCCGCCGTTGGCACTGCTCAAGGGGGCCGCCTTTCCTCTGCCCTCTCTCCTGCCTTCAGCGCCACCCATCCTCCTCTCCTTCACCCCGCCGCTGCCCTCACAGCCGCCGCCGCTACTGAGGGTGCCGCAGGGGGCAACTCCTCTGTTACCGCTGCTGCGGTCGGGGGGAGCGGGGGGGCTCCTGAGGCAACCGCTGCTGCAGGAGGCGCTGAGGACGGGGGGGCTGCTGCTGCTGCCCTGACAGAGCGCCCCGCCGACGCCGTCCAACTTCCCGGCGCCGGGCTGGACGCCGGCAACCTCCTTCCTGCCGGTGCCCAGACCTTCCCGGCCCCGACACCACCACTGCTTTCCCACATCTACGTCGGCCGTGACGCCTCGTCTCTCGCCGTTGCCCTCGCCGCCGCACGTGCCTCTGCCGCGGAGGGGCAGGCCCGGGTGCGGGCGGCCGCCCTCGTGTGGGAGCACGAGCGCGAAGCGGCCGACGCCCTGGCTCGCCAGATCGCCGAGGCGGAGCGGCTCCTCTCTCCCGCCTCCCCGGTCGCTGGGGCCAACTCCTCTGCCTCGCCGGGTCGCCGTGTGTCTCACACCGCTGTCCTCTGGCACGACCCGACTGACCCGCTCGTGGCGCAACTTCACTACCAGGCCGGGGGGGTCCAGAACATTCGCCTCCTCGTGCCGGTCGTTCTCAAGCCGGAGTCGCCCTCCTACGCCCGCTGGCGGGACCTCGTGCTTCTCACTCTTCGGCGCTACGCCCTCGACGACCACGTCCTCGTTGACGCTTTGGCCGTCGTCCAGACCCTGTCATGGCTTCGTCTGGACAGCATCGTCCTCTCCTGGATACTGGGGACGATCTCTCTGGACCTCCACGACCTCGTCCGCACCTCTCCTGACGCGCGCCGGGCATGGCTCGCCCTTGAGGGCCAGTTCCTGGGCAACGCTGAGGTCCGGGCTCTGCGCCTCGACGCGAGCTTCCGGACCTTCGTACAGGGTGACCTCTCCGTCGGCGAGTTCTGTCGTCGGGTGAAGGGCATGGCCGACTCCCTGGGGGACCTTGGGTGGCCCGTGGAGGATCGCATCTTGGTCCTCAACGTCCTTCGGGGGCTCAGCGACCGCTACGCCCACCTCCGGACATGGATCACCCGCCAGAGGCCCTTCCCCACCTTTCTGGAGGTCCGCGACGATCTCGTCATGGAGGAGCTCACGCAGGGCCTCCAGCCGGGATCCACCACTTCCGCGGGGTCCTCGTCCTCCTCGATGGCCCTGGCTGCCTCTTCGCCGCGCCCGTCTGCTCCACCGCGGTCCACCGCTCCACCGCCACCGTCGTCTCTCCTGGGCCCTCCTCCCTCCGGGCCGAGCGGAGGTGGGGGGGTCTTGGCTCTCGTCGTCGCCGTGGAGGGGGCCGCGGGGGTGGCCGGGGCGGTCACCCCAGGCTCCGGCACCGGCCGGGACACACGGGGGGCACCATGGCCTTCGTTCCAGAACCCGTGGTCCGGTCGCATCTCTATGTGGCCCTACCACGCCTCCGGAGCCGACACTCGCCCACCAGTGGCCATGCTCACCGGAGCTCCTCCTGCTGGTCTTCCACCCGGCGCCTTCCCTGCTACGCCGTGGGTTTCACCCTCCGGGACTCCACCGGGGGTCACCGGCTGGGACCAGGCGGCCCTGGATCGCTCGTTCAGCACCATGGGCCTGACACCTCCAGTCGGACCCGAGTGGATCGCTGATTCGGGGGCCACCTACCACACTACTCCTGACCCCGGTATACTTTCGTCGATTCACTCTCCCTCTTCCTCTCTTCCTTCGTTCATTATGGTCGCAAATGGTTCTTGTATTCCGGTCTCGTCTGTGGGTACCGCCGGTGCTCATGGCTCCTTTCGTCTTTCTGATGTTCTTATTGCTCCTTCTATGGTTCATAATCTTCTTTCTATTCGACATTTTACAGCTGACAATTCTTGTTCTGTGGAATTTCGCTCTTCTGGTCTTACTGTAAAGGATTTGGCTTCCCGGCGTCCTCTGCTCCGATGTGACAGCACCGGTCCCCTTTACACTCTTCGCTTCCCGGCGGCTCCTTCGTCTTATTCGCCGCCCGTTTTGTCAGCTGCTTTCGTTGCTTCTACTTCCTCTACTATCTGGCACCGGCGCCTAGGCCATCCTGGACGTGATGCCCTGATACAGCTCAGTCGTAGCTCCGGTCTTCCATGTACTCGAGCTCATGATGAGCAACTGTGTCATGCGTGCCAATTGGGCCGACATGTTCGTCTTCCGTTTTCTAGTTCTACTTCCTATGCGGCCCGTATTTTTGATCTTGTACATTGCGACCTATGGACATCTCCTATTCTGAGTATTTCCGGTTATAAGTACTATCTTGTGGTTGTTGATGATTTTTCGTATTATTCGTGGACTTTTCCTCTCCGTGCGAAGTCAGATACGTTTACCACGCTCCTTCATTTCTTTTCTTGGGTGTCTACACAGTTCGGCCTCCCCATCAAGGCCGTCCAGTGTGACAATGGTCGCGAGTTTGATAACTCCACCTCCCGCGATTTCTTCCTCTCTCACGGTGTTCAGCTCCACATGTTTTGTCCATACACCTCTTCGCAAAATGGCAAGGCTGAGCGGATGATTCGCATCACCAACGACACCGTGCGTACCCTTCTGTTTCAGGCCTCTCTTCCCGCTCGTTTCTGGGCTGAGGGCCTGCACACCTCCACCTGCCTTCTTAATCGCCTTCCTTCCGCGGCCTGCCCCGCTCCCACTCCTCACCACGCCCTCTTCGGTACCTCGCCTCGGTACGATCACCTCCGCGTGTTTGGGTGTGCGTGTTACCCCAACACCGCTGCCATTTCTTCTCACAAGCTGGACCCTCGCTCCACGCTCTGTGTCTTCCTCGGGTACTCCCTGGATCACAAGGGGTACCGGTGCTTTGACCTTATCTCCCGACGGGTTCTCATCTCTCGCCATGTGGTGTTCGATGAGTCCGTCTTTCCCTTTTCTAGCACCACCATCCCTCCGGTACCTGACCCACCCTCCCTGTTTCCCACTGACCCGGTGGTCCAGCCACCTTTTTCGTGGTCTCCTGCAGGTACCGCTTCGCCGCGCGCCGGGCCGGCCTCCTGTCCCGGATCCCCAGCAGGTCCGTGCCCGTCGTCCTTGGGCGCGGCCCCGTCCTCTCCGGTTGGTGCAGACCCGGGGCCTTCGTCTCCCGCTGCTGCCCCGGGGGGGTCGTGTCGGTCGACGACGCCGGATCCCGTCCCGGCACCTGCCCCGGCACCTCCGTCGAGGTTCGCCGCGCCGGTACGGGTGTACCAGCGCAGGCCGCGGCCGTCGCCGCTCGCGCTCCCTTCTCCACCGGGGACACCGACACCACCGCCGCTGTCTCCGTCGGCTCGTGGTGCCCCGTCGGTCTACCACCCGCCGCTGCTTCACCGACACCCGCGGCATGTTCACCCGATGGTGACACGACACGCGGCTGGCACCCTGCCGCCTTGTGCCCTCGAGGCTTCGACCGGCGACGCGGTGGTTTCTCCGGTACCCTCCTCCGTCCGCGACGCCCTGTTGGACCCTCACTGGCGCCGCGCGATGGAAGAGGAGTACGCCGCGCTACTCGCCAACCAGACGTGGGAGTTGGTGCCCCGGCCGCCAGGCTCCAACGTCGTCACCGGCAAGTAGATTTGGACCCACAAGGGCCGGGCCGACGGCTCTCTCGAGCGCTACAAGGCTCGCTGGGTCCTCCGGGGTTTCACTCAGCGCCCTGGCGTCGACTACGATGAGACCTTCAGCCCGGTGGTCAAGCCGGCCACCGTCCGTACCGTGCTCGGTCTTGGCCCGTCCACCAGCTGGACGTCAAGAACGCCTTCCTCCACGGCCTTCTTACCGAGACGGTGTACTGCAGTCAGCCGGCGGGGTTCGTCGACACCACCCGTCCTGACATGGTCTGCCGGCTCAACAGGTCCCTCTACGGCCTCAAGCAGGCACCTCGGGCGTGGAACCACCGGTTCGCCGCTTTCTTGCTGATCCTGGGGTTCATGGAGGCCAAGTCTGATACGTCCCTGTTCGTCTACCACCATGGAGCCGACACTGCATACCTGCTGCTCTATGTTGATGACATTGTCCTCACCGCCTTCAGCGAGCCACTTCTCCGCCGGATCATCACCGCTCTCCAGCAAGAGTTCGCGATGAAGGATCTGGGTGAGCTCCACCACTTCCTCGGTGTCACTGTTGAGCACCGTCCTGCCGGGCTCCTCCTTCACCAGCGACAGTACACTCGGGACATCCTGGAGCGGGCTGGGATGACTGACTGCAACCCCAGCTCCACTCCGGTCGACACTCAGGGCAAGCTGTCTGAGGCTGAGGGACCACCGGTGGCCGATCCCACTGCGTACAGGAGTCTCGCCGGGGCCCTTCAGTACCTCACCTTCACCCGGCCGGACATCACCTATGCAGTTCAGCAGGTCTGCCTCCACATGCATGATCCCCGGGAGCCTCACCTCACGGCTCTCAAGCGCCTCCTCCGCTACCTCCGGGGCACACTCGACTACGACCTCCTCCTCCACCGGGCCTCCTCCACCGACCTCGTCGTCTACACCGACGCTGACTGGGCCGGGTGCCCGGATACTCGCCGCTCCACCTCCGGTTACGCCGTCTTCCTGGGCGGCAACCTGTTGTCTTGGTCGTCCAAGCGCCAGCCGGTGGTCTCCCGGTCCAGCGCCGAGGCGGAGTACCGCGCCGTTGCTAACGGCGTGGCGGAGGCCGCCTGGCTCCGGCAGCTGCTGGCTGAGTTGCACACTCCACCCTCTCGGAGCACACTGATCTACTGCGACAACGTCAGTGCGGTCTACCTCTCCACCAACCCCATCCAGCACCAGCGGACGAAGCATGTGGAGATCGACCTCCATTTTGTCCGTGATCGGGTGGCCATGGGCGAGGTGCGGGTTCTTCATGTTCCGACGACCTCCCAGTTCGCGGACATCTTCACCAAAGGCCTCCTGTCATCGACCTTCGCCGAGTTTCGCTCCAGCCTCAACATCACCGGTGGCTAGTTGCGTCTGTGGGGGGTTGTGCGTGTTCTTTCTTGTTCAGCCTCGAACTCCGCTGCGCCGGTAGTTCAGACTACGGGGAGGGTGTTGGAGTATGTGTTTAGGCCCATGTGGCTAAGGCCCATGTGGCCCATGTATGGAACCTATATAGCTACCCTTCTAGGGTTAGCCCTAATCAATAGAGAATCACTTTCCAGCAAAACAGAGAAAAAGAGAGAAGATGTTATCTTACCCCCGTTTTATACTGCTTTAATGTGATAAAATACATATATTGTAGGGATTCTCATCAATCATGAATGCGATAAATATACCTTATCTTACTCTGTTTTTACTAAGTAAATTTTGGTAACTTGCATTGAAAATCTTACTGGTCTTGGGTGTATGATAAAACAATGGCATCCATATGCTTGTCACATTCTGCATGAAACACAACTTTGAGGTTACATTCACATTACAACTATATAATCATGCTCAGTCATAAATATTCTTACATTTGTATTTTGAATGTTGGAACTTGCAGCTATCTCTCCAGTCATGGAATGGTGATGTATCTGAGAGCTTTGTTGTTAAGAGGCATGCAGACAATGCCTTTAAGTCGAAGGAATTCGTGACTGCAATTGAGTGTTACTCAAGGGTATGCTTATATTATCATCTGATGCACACCTATAATTCTCCTTCCTATATCTGTACTTACCTTTTGTCCTATTTCAGAATGCTAGCTTTGCCATTTCATTGTTTTCAGCTGCTTTTAGATTGCTTTTATTCCAACTAGGCTTTTTTATGGGTTTTCAGAGTAATGGCTCATTTTTTTGTCCTCTACTGGGTTGCTATGACAGTCGCTAAGTAGCATGTGTAAGGCGTTTCAAGCATCCTGGTTTAGTCTGGAGGTTTTGTAGCTAAAATTGCGATGATACACCTATTGACACAGTTGTGAATGTTTAGGAACTACTCCGTAGTTCTTTGTGGTATGATAATGAAGACACAGGCAGTGTGAAGTAGTCTGTTGCAGGATTATGTTTTTGGTATGTTTTCCTAGCACCTTCAGGCTATTAATCTGTGGTATTGGATACTTGGCAGTTCCTCGACTCAGGCGCAGCGGTGGCTCCAACCATGCTGGCGCGGAGATGTTTCGCATATGTGGTGATTGGCAACCCCCAGGAAGGCCTTGAGGATGCAAAGAGAGCCGCGGTTATTGCATCTGACTGGCCGATGGGACACTACCTGCAGGCCATGGCACTTCATGACCTGGGAAGGGAGGCTGAAAGCCAAGAAGCACTGAAGATTGGCACTGCCTTGGAAGCTGCAAGGAATAGTAGAGCTAGATCTGTATAGCCCTGGATTTGTGATACCCTGTCCTGCATGTACCTAGATCGCCTGCATTTCGGGTGCCTCCCTCCAATGCTTTGCCACCAGTAGGGCTGTTTTTGGTATTCCCTAACTTGTATTGGTATTTCCCGTGGTTTTACAAGTCAAAAACTCCTAGGTTGGCTGTTATTACACCACCAATATATTAATGAATACAGGAATGGGCAACTAGTTTGCAATAGCATTCTGTTGATGTGAGTTTGTAAAGTGACAGAATTTCCATTTATTTCAACAAATTCATGTATATACAAACTTTTGAACTCTGCAACTTAAGATATTTGAGGTCAGGCAACCTTCAACTATGTTAATCCTTGAGGGCATCTCTTATGCACTACTTTCTTGGTCTCAAAATAAGTACATCTCTCATGCTTCGAGGTGTTAACTAATCTAAAGTTTAACTAAATTTATAGGAAATAGTACTGATAACTAATCTAAAGTTTAACTAAATTTATAGGAAATAGTACTGATGTTTGTATCTATAAATATGATTGTTGTGAAAAATATATAACATGATTAATCTAATAATATCAAGTATTTGATATCATAAATATCAGTATTTATATTTTTTTTGTTTTTATATATTATATATAGTCAAACTTAAGATTAATTGACTCCTCAAAATATGAGACATGCACTTAGAGGAAGGGAGCACAGAGGAGGCAACTTATTGCATTATCTTTTATTTGTGTATGTGTTGAGCAGTATTATACCTATGAGGGAGGAAGCCGTATCGAATATTTTTCTCTCGAACCGCATCAAATTTTGTTGTGTGTGGGCATAGCTGCGTGGTCGTGTTGTGTTCGCTGTCATTCTTTTGGTTTGTGTGTACAACGTGCTGTGCCCTTGGTTTTTGTGCACAGTGTGTTGTGTTTGCTCTTGTGCCCTTGGTTTGTGTGTATATGTGATGTGTTGGTATTTCTGTGTGTGCGTGCTTAAGCGTGTTATGTAGTATAAGAATAATTTTTTACTGTGGCTGCTGCTGCAGGCCGCCACCGATCTTGGCCCCGCCCCGCCACATTCTGCTTCGCCTCGCCATCCTTCTTGTCGCCACCGCGGTTGTTGGAGTTCCCCTTGATCCGAACCGAGATCTTGTTCCCGCCACCACCCTTCTCGCTGCCGGCAGCGGCCGGCGGCATGCCCATGGGCTTCATCATCATCTTGGGGTCGTCGTACAGGTCGTTGTCGAGGCCGTCATCCTCGAAATCCTCATCGTCGAATTCGTCGAACTCACCATGGTTGTCCCTGAACTCGTCCTCCCCAGGGAGGTCGAACTTGATGGCCTTGGTGTCCTTGGTCACCGCTTGCACGTGCGCCGTCGCCGGGAACGACATCGGCATCTTGTCGCTGCCCATAGCTATGAGCTCCGGTGGGAACTTCACCCCCTTCATCTGCATCTGCTACTTCATGTACATCAGCTACTGGAGCTGCTACAACGGTGACTGCGGGTGCGGCGGCGCCACCATCTTCGCGTCCTACGCGTCACTGGCGCCAGTGCCACCACCGCCTGCTCCACCCTTAGGTTGCTGTTGCGCCCTAGCCCTTACTGCCGGCGTCCTTGGGCGGTTGCTGCTAGCATTTTTTATGGAACATTTTTTGAATGCCAGAATGACATTTTTATGGGACAGAGGAGTACAAGCCTAGTCTAATCACTTCAATACAAGCCTCTAAACAATTCTAATAGCAAGAATTATAACTAAGCTATAGCACACACAAGCTACCTAGGCTAGCTACACAACTAATCGAGATACTCAAGTAACGCAACTACACAAGCTACACTACTCGACTATTAGAGCTATTACTACTCCCCGTTAAGGTGAGTCCTTTTAGACTACTTCATGAGTTTCGCGAGCACACAAGGTCGGCTCTCAATGTGGACACTCGTGCAGAAGCCATTATGTCACAAAGGCACTCTCTATATGTCTCTTTGATTTCAACAGCGTTGCTCTTTACGAACTTTGATTAAGAAATAGTAGTTGTAGCCAAGCATCAAATTTAAATTCTACTTAAAGCCACCACCCTAAAATGTATATATGTTCAACATACCATGCATGAAAAAAAAAATTGGTGTGTAGGAGTATATATATTCCTACATAAGTGTGTGCGCGTGTGTGTTCGTGTGTGTGTGGACGCACACGCGTACATGTGTTCGTGTGTGTGTGCTGTGTGTGTCTGTTCATGCGTGTGTGTGTGTGCGCGCGTGTCTAGGCGTGCGTGCACACACGTGTGTAAAGCATTATTGTATCTATGAGCTAGAATCATATTAAATAATCTTTTTGTGTGTCGGTTCCGGTTGAGTGGTTGTGTTTGCGATTGGTGCCATAAGTGGTTGTCCCTTTTGCCCCTCATAGGTGGGCCCACACGTCATCCTTTCTTCTTCATCTTCCGGCCTCCTCCGCTTCTCACTGTGCCTCATGTTCAAGCTGGCCCTATCCAGAGCGGCGGCTGCAGGTCCAACCCCGTCACCTCTGCCACTGCGTGTAGCACCTCCTCGCCCGCTGCCATCATCGGCCCATCGAGACCGCCCATCTTGCCTTGGGCAGGCTGGTTCCACCGCCCAGGGCGCCGTCGCCGCCACGCATGCCATTCTACGTCTGCTGCTGTAGGCCGCCAACCTTCTTGACCCTACCTCCGCTGTCCTTCTTACCGCCGCCATCGTTGTTGGCGTTCCCCTTGATCTGAATTGGGATCTCGTTCCCGCCACCACCCTTCTTGTCGTCGACGTTGCCATTGCCACTACCCTTCTTGTCGCCACCGGCAGCGGCCGACGACATGCCCATGGGCTTCATCATCATTTTGGGTCATCGTTCATGTCGTCATCAAAATCCTCGTCCTCGAATTCATCAAACTCACTGCCGTCGTCCCTGAACTCATCCTCCCCAGGGAGGTCGAACTTGACGGTCTTGGTGTCCTTGGCCGCCGGTTGGACCTACCCCACCGTCGGGAACGACATCGAATCGGCATTGGCATCTTGTTGTTGCCCATGGCCATGAGCTCCAGTGGGAACTTCATCCCCTTCATCTGCATCTGTTGCTGCATCTACATCAACTACTGTAGTTGCGGCGGAGGCGCCACCATCTTCGCATCCTTCGCGCCGCCGGCGCCTGCACCACCATCTCTTGCTCCACCCTTGGGTTGCTTCTACTGGCCCTGGCCCTTGTTGCCGGTGTCCTTGGGCTGCTACTTCTAACCCTTGCCCCCCGCCATTCTTGGGTTGCTGCTGCTGGCCCTTCCCACCACCGCCAGCGCTGGCGCTGCCAAGCGGCAGCTTCTGGTGCTGGGTAAAACTAGCTTCGACGAGAAGCAGCTAAGTAATAGGAAAGCAAGCTCAAAACAGGTATTTGTGAAAAATAACTGACATCCTAACATTACTTTAATTAATGGAGGTAATCGCTGTGGTATAGAAAGAACAAAAAAAATGAAACCATGGTGTAAAGATCACAACAACTTTTCCGGTGGTTGATATGGAGTTTGGATCTTTTATAATGGCTTGTAGGGAACTGGGCTCTATTTTATATATGTATGTACATAACTAATTAAGGCCTCTTTCTCTCTGTGTGTAGGAGTACTATATCTATGAGAGAGCCATATCAAATCTCTATTTTGTTTGTGGCGGTGTGGTTATGTTTTGTGTTTGCTGTTGTGCCCTAGGTTTTTTGTGTGTATGCACATGTGTTGTGCAATTGTGTGTGCATGTGTGCTCGAGTGTGCCGTGTGTAAAAATGATTTTTTTACACAAACATTAGTTAGACAATTAACAAAAATGTAAGTATTATCACAGAACAGTCACCTCTGAGGGAATAACAATTACCGATCAAGTTCAATGAAAATGAAATATGAATCATAATAAATGGAATAAGAGAATTCTTAGGGCCGGTTTGGATTGCCGCCACACATCACTTGCCTAACCTGCGGCTTGCCATGGAGCAAGGGAGGTGTTTGGTTCAGCCTTAAAGTGTGGCAGCCTTCAGCTTTTGCAGTACAAATATGCGCCACAGGTGCGGCGGCCATATCCCCCGCCACAAACTTTGGCGACGCCACAGCCCCTTAGTAAGTTAGTTGTGTCAAATCCTCTTGAAAACACATCAAATATATGAGATGACAAAGACATATTCGCAGGGAATACAATGCAAAGTATTATTACTCGGTAGATACATGATGTTGTCATAATTTTATAGAGTGGAATATCGAGGGATAACAAGGGAATATGTCACTCTATGCTGACATGTACAACATGTGTAGCGATACCTTAGAATTTTTGATAACCTTGAAGGTGATATAGCATAGGTGTTATCCTCATGCCTAGTACAAGGGTCGTGGGCTCATGGATTGTACAAGAAGTGGAATATCCAGGGATAACAAGGGAATATGTCACTCTATGTTGACATGTACAACATGTGTAGCGATACCTTATAATTTTAGATAACCTTGAAGGTGATATAACATAGGTGTTATCCTCATGCCTATATGAGGGCCGTGGACTCATGGCTTCTCTCCATATATGTGGGTATAATCTTCAAAAGGAGCTTATGTCATTGGGACAAAAACATGAAAAGTTGAGATTTTATGGTTGGTGGACTTCAATTTGGAAACAATAGTCTCGGCCAAGCATGAAATTGAAATCTAACCTAATTTATATATACGGTCAATGTACCATGTGTAAAAATGATTTTGTGTGTGTATGAGCATGTCGTGTGTGTGTGTGTGCGCGCGCGCGCGCGTGTGAGCGCGCTGTGTATGAAAATGATTATTTTGACAGGGAAATATTAGCTTCTGTTACACCATTAGTCATTGATCTAGTTCTAGGATCGATATGATTTGACCGGGTGGGACTCCGGCCAGGAGGAATAATCCGCAGCTCACTCCAAATATTCACACCGAGTTCCATTCATAAGTGAATTTTACTAGCTTTTGGCAGAGTGCTTACATGAAATTGAAAACCAAAACAGAAGTCAATCTTCTTGGCATCTGACAAAAGATGTAGCTGCATCATTAGTACTGACACAACACATACTACTTACATACAACAACTAGCAAATGCCAACACTGCCCATTGGCATCTGTCAAAATATGTACTTTTTGTGAGCACGAGTTATTTACAGGACTTCAAACTGAAACTACAATCTAATAGTCGCACCAACGATGAAAAGGCTCATCGTCATCGACATCGGAACTGTAGATCATTTCATCTTCATCATTGTCATTGCCCACCAGCATCGTTGGGATACGTCCGTTGTTTTCTGCCATAGTCGGTGCATCCCCTACAAATAGGAAACAAAATTTGAATTTGTACAATGATGCTAAAATGGAGACGTTTGAAAAATAAAACATCAAGTGCTCACATGAGTGACACTTCATAGTCCCATGCACGGCTTCGGCCCTAGCGGCCTCCTCCTTGGCCCTCCTCTAGAAAAAGGCCTTCTCTCTCACACCCTCCTTCTCGAGCCACTCGTACCTCTCGTTGGTTTCTCGCCTAAACTTTAGCAAATCAGATTCGCCAAAGTACCATGAAAGAGGTCGACCATGCTCCTGAGCAAAGTCTGCGTCAATCCTCTCGCGAGTCTTCATCGATGGCAACGGGACTTTGTACCTTTTCCTAATATCTTTCTTCTTCTCCTCTGACAGCCAAAGCTTCTTTGTTTTTTTCCGAGAGGCGAATGTACCTTCAGCCTCTCTACTACAGCTCCACGACCAGTGAAGTCCTCCCATTTGCATGCCCTTCCCTCCTAACCAGAATAAGGGAGTAAAGGCACCACCTTGGAGTTGCATGGGTCTACAACGCGATCAAGTGTTAGGGGCGCTTCAATTGGCACGTGTAGTAAGCATGACCGGCTGACTCCAGATGCCTTGATTGCTTCACAGAGGCCGGTAGGCCACAGTCACATAAAGGTGTAGGTAATGCTGGTAGGAAAGGGCCAAATGCACAATGATCTTTCGGATAACCCAAACACAGTTTATGGCACCGAGCCGCCATCGAACGTGCCAACCAAGTAGACAACAGAGACTATTACAAACCATTTGAAAAATATACATGAACCCTAAAGCATCGTACAGTACACATATGATTCAGGATTTCATCGCTCATCGTCGACAACACCCTACACATCACAACTATGCATCTGATCCCAATATAGTAGGCATTGTTTTAGTTTTTCTAGGTGCGTAACTTTATCTATGCACCTGTGTCTAGAAAAGTTAGAATGACTCATGGGGAGTGCACAATAATTGATATAATGACTCGATTGTGATACGCAACAATCCTAACAACCTTCCTGTGGATGTACACATTGACTATACACTAAGTGACACCACATTATTATTTTTTTGCAATAATCCGCTGTTGTCAGGAAAAAGACGATCATAACAACCTTACTGTGTATGATACACATAGATTATACTCTAATTGATACTACATAATAATTGATATAATCCAATGTTAGTCAGGAAAAAAACGAACCTAAGAATCTTACTGTGGATGACATACATAGAGATTCGCAAAGTACTCTAATTACCTCGGAGGAACATAAATCCAGAATTTAACTACGAAACAGGACAAGCTTTCAAGACAGAATTACTCTAGAGCTGTGTCAAATTATTACAGGCATGTTCCCAGTTCATGATTCAGAGAGAATGCGCATCACTGGAAAGGGTAAGACACCGTGATTTTTCTTTAAAGTAGTCCACGCATTAGCTTGTCTGTCGCTGTATTGGTGTACTTAGTAGCAGGTGGCGGCATTCTAAAACCAACCAAAAAGAAGAAACAGAGCAATAGGATTCTGCTACAAAATGGAACCAGTGCTTCTCAGTTCACATCTGAGGCCGGTTCCCAAGCATCTGACCGACTAAATTAGTCACCTGAAAAGGAAGACCCAAAAGATAGGGGTTAATATGGTGAGACACAAACCAGCAAACATCACATATCAAATGGGAGAATTATTGCCAGTATATCAACATGGGTAATCGGGCATAGGTGGAGCAGCAGGAAAGCTATTGTGCTATGGAATAAGCAGAACTATAAAATCTGCAAGTGGCACTGTTCCTTTAGATATATAAAGTGAAGATTACTGCATCAAGATCACCATGCTAAAGAAAAAACATAGATCGAGCATATCTCCAGGCATCTGCGGTCTGTGGATGGATATCACAAACTATTTGTTCACAATAAGCAGGTGCTGAGGTACACTAGAAATACATCATTCTTTTCCAACCTAAAGTAGGAAAGACACCATCAAGGACAGCTTTTTTTGAGTTTTGACAAATTCAATCAGTGCACAGTCAAGTTATGATATACTCCATAGTCTAGGAATAAGCATAAAAAAGAATCCGCAAAGGCCAAAGAGAAAGGGTATCAACAAACATGCCTGCCAATACTTTGAAACACATCGATCAATGCAACTGTTCTCACCCATATTGAGCTCAGCTTCTTTATACCTGAAATAAAACGAACAAACAGGAGAAAAAATTCATAGTTCAATCTCACAGATGATAGATCCTTCTTGGCTATCAATTAACACGCCATGAGAAGTTCCAAGCTTGAGGTGTAATTATTGCAGCTTAGTTAAATTATTTGGTGATTATCCATATATAACATCATAAAGCGTTATTTGTTACATAGAAATAAGGATGTGCCAACAGGACTACAAATAATAGATTTAAAAAAATAAGCTGATCATATCTGTACCTTTTCTCAATGCACTTGTCGAAACAGGTCTGTGTAAGCCTGTATAAAGCATAAAGACACTGTCAGAGCAAGCATAAATAAATCAAAAGAAACCTAAATGATTCAAGGCCTGGATTGAGAGGAGTGATATAATATAAGAGTAGACATGTCCAACTGTTGAGTTGTTAATTAACATAAACAACACACACATTTCAGACGCCCAGGAAAACTCGATAATAGGTCTTTGGAAGATTCAAGCCTAATTGTATCAGGACTTGCATGACTATTTAGGAAAAGCCACCACATTCACCTTTTCTTGGAACATATTCAATTCCTTCAGTTAGTTGGAAATGAGGAAACTAAAGATTGCATTATGAACTGAATTAGCAATCTCCAATTGCAACCAAAATGGAAGCCACCAACGGCCTACTTGTTACGAATTAATGATCTCAAGGAAGCAAGATGCATGTCACTCACCTATTGAAAAGATCAACCCTATACTCCATCTCCTTCTCCGCCATCCCAAACATCTGTACGGTGAACGGTGCACAGCACCAATCTTAGCAAGAGCAGCAAATCCAGAAACCGAAACCCGAAAAGGAGGATCAAAGTGCGCCAACCTACCTGCTCCTTCTCCAAGTTGGTCGGCCCGCCTTTCCCAGCCATTGCCGCACCTCTCCTGCAAAGAACAGAGCGAAGCAACAGAATAGAATCTCAGAACAACACGTCAGGAGTGGAGCTGAGAAGCAACACGAGAAGCAGACCTCACGGGGGAAGGGAACGAAGGCCGGGGATCTCGCGGGCGGCGCTGAAATTCGATGTCGCGGACGAGCAGCCGCGCCTTCGCCCCACTCGCCAAGTCTAGCTAGGGTTTTGCTCTCGCCTTCCTTGCCGGCGGCGGAGGAAGCAAACACAGACGAGAGCAGTCGCGCTCGCGCCTCCTCACATGGGCCGCACCCCGAATGGGCCAGCTCACTGACAGAAGGGCCCACTTGTAAGCCCCCGGCTTATTTTGTGGCACGCAAGCCAAGCGTCGTCCTAAATCCTGATGGGCCTCGAGGCCCAAATGTACTCACTTACAACTGGGGTCCACGAGTAATGCCAGAACGTTTTAATCGTCTTCTTCCAAAATCCAAACCGCTCGCTCCTCGCCGAAGACTCCAAGAGGCCATGAGCAGCTTGGCTTATCCGCTCCTCCGGCTCCCGTGCCGCTGCTCCCTCGCGGCGGCGCCGGCGTCTCGGCTCCCCGCACCGGTGTGCCTATCTGCTTCGGCTTCCGAGGATGCAGGGGGCGAGCTAACGGCGCGGGAAAAGCGAGCGCAGCGTCGGGAGCGGCGGGAGCTGCGTGCGACGGACTGGAAGGAGGAGGTGCAGGACCGGCTGATCCATGAGCCGGCGCGGCGGAGGAAGAAGCCTCCTAAGCGGTCGTGGAGGGAGGATCTCAACCTCGACCTCCTCGCCGAGCTGGGGCCGCAGTGGTGGCTCGTGCGCGTCTCCATGGCGCCCGGCACCGACTACGTCGACCTCCTCACCAAGGCCATCTCACGACGCTACCCGGAAGTCACCTTCAAGGTGTCACTTCCTCCTGTCGTTAGTTTTGTTGGCTTGATTGCGTCCGTGCCGCCCGAATTAAGCACTGCCCTGACGAGCATTTAATTTTTAGGCTGTCGCATCGTATTCATACAGATTATGTTATGAGCAACATCACGTTGCAGTATTCTTGCGGCTTATATAATTTCATACCTAACATGTGAATCTTAGATTACTACGTTGAAAGAGATTGAGGGTATATATATAAATGGTGAAACTGTAACTTATGTTCTTACAAACTTGTAACTGTGACTCTCTTACTTGGACAGTATAATCACTGTGACAAGAAAATCTACATTAAGATTACTGAATGTCAATGCTTAATTGTAGCAAGACTTGGATTAAGAGATCTAGTACGAATCTGAATGCTGACAATGAAGTTCTCCTGATTACCGTTCCTCATAGCCATATAGGAATATAGGAAATGGTTTAGTACTAGTCCATCTGAATGACTTCACTAGTTCACTTGCATACCATTTTCTTTTCAGCATTTTATTTCTCACTAAAGTTACCTGCAGATTTACAATCCATCCATCCAAGTCAAGAGGATATTAAAAAGTGGTGCAATCAGTATTAAATCGAAGCCTCTACATCCTGGGTTGGTCTTTCTGTATTGTACCTTAAACAAGGAACTTCATGATTTCATCAGAGACACAGAGGGTTGTTATGGCTTTATTGGAGCTACGGTTGGTTCAATGTGAGTACCTCACTCAGTTCTTTCCATTCCTTCACTTTTGCTCCTCTTTTGTTGACACGTTGTTTTATTGGCATTGTTATGATTCTTGTTTTTAGGTGGTTATTTTCATATCCTGTTTTTGAATTATCCAGTAGTACTTGACCTTAGACAGCATCACATCCTGTAAATATTTTGAAGAAAGATTTGAAACCATGGCGGTTGCTATGGATATTTGTAACTATGTCCAAATAAAATATATGCCATCCTTCAACATACTTCTCTAATGACCTGGATATTCTTTGGCCAGAACAACGATGATCACAGTATTTTGTCTAACATAATTGTTACAAAGGCATGTGAAGTATCCTAATCACGACATTTATATACTGCTAGTAGATTAATACTGTAGGTCTATAGCAGATCATATCTCTTTATCTCTACTGTGATCACTGATCAGTTATTCAGTTTTTCTGATTTACACTTCTTTTACCTGTCTTACTATGAAGAAAGAGGCAGATTAAAAAGCCAAAACCTATTCCAATTGATGAAGTTGAATCAATTATTAGAGAAGAGACGGAGGAACAAGAGAGAGTTGACAGAGAATTTGAGGAAATGGAGAATATGGGAAACGTTGGACCTTTCAGTAAACCTGTTGAAGAATCTGAGCTTATGTTAATGAATAAGATCAAGAAGCAGTTTAAGAAATCGTCCTCAAAAGATGGCACTAGACACAGTGCTTTTTTGCCTGGTGCAACTGTTCATGTTCTCTCTGGGCCTTTTGCAGACTTCACTGGTTCCATCCTGGAAGTGAATCGCAAAAACAAGAAGGTTGGGCTGAGTACAAATTTAACTTAGTGAACTAGTTGTATGATTATTTTTTGCAACACCTTTTCTTTTGGTATTGTTTGGTTTTCTAAGAAGTGTTACCTCTCACAGGCCACTGTCCAGTTGATACTTTTTGGGAAAGAGAGCTTTGTGGATCTTGATTTTGATCAAATTGAGGCAATTGAAGTGGATGACAATGATAGTAAACAATGAGGTCTGAAAACGCCTCTAACTCCTTGCTTTTGACTTTGGCAAGCATATTATGGTAGTAGGCTAACAAAAGAAACGATAGATCTAGACTCTAGAGCATGTGTTTTTTTCACCTGTTAGCCAAAGATTGTA
Organism: Saccharum hybrid cultivar R570; assembly: GCA_038087645.1. Lineage (NCBI taxonomy): Eukaryota > Viridiplantae > Streptophyta > Magnoliopsida > Poales > Poaceae > Saccharum > Saccharum hybrid cultivar. Next base: position 123,641 of record JAQSUU010000044.1, on the reverse strand, counting down.
TAGTAGAACACGCTGCCACTATTATTGCACTCTCTGATTTGTGATCTGCCGTTATGATAAGTATTTTTTCCATTGTTTGACAAAATTTCAGGATTCCATCACATATGAAATTGTCTCTCTTTAGGAGATTATCTGAGCTCCTCCATACTTTAGACGCAGGAGAGGAAATTTTCAAATTTGTGGCTTTTTGCTATAGTGTTTCACTTTGTGCTTAATGTCTGAACAGGCATCTTGTGTTTATGTATCACAGTACCGATAACTTTTATCACCAACTCCAGATCTCCAGGCCTCCAGCTGGGCCTGAGTGAATGAAGCAGGAACTTCAGTGGGTGGACAGTGGACCGTTCAAGACCCAGTTATCAGCAAGAGAAACAAATAGCACATCTGCACGTGAGCTGCCATCAAAATTAACCACTGAGTTCACTAGCATGTGTTCTATAACCTTATTCCATTGAAATTGATTTCTCCTCTTCTTCTTTTTTGTTTGTCAGGGGTTACTGAAATGCAAGTTTATAAACAATGAGGATGCTGAAATTGAGATACCTCACTGACTTCCACTATGCTGTTCACACTTTGCTCAAATGCAGAAAGTAATATTTCAATTTTGTCAGTCCCTTAGACCATTCATTTCATACTTCATCTTCCTGTATTCATTTATAAATAAGTTAAAATCGAAATAGCAATTCGAATTTTCTGAGATTGTTTTTCCCTTGAGTACTTGGATCACCAGCCACTTCTCAATTATTACGCGCTGTGTACGCAGCAACCCGGGGCTTCGTTGGCTTGCTTCGGTTCCTGAACTATGGCATACACCAGACAGAGATGGCTTTGTGGAAAGAGACCCAGCTTAATTGTTTGTGCCAAAAGGGGCTTAGGAAGAAGACAATCTTCCTTTTTTTGCTTTTCGCTTTCCGGGCAGCTTCCACAGATCTGCCCTCAAACAAGATCTAGGGGGTGTTTACATGGCAAAAAAAATTTAGAAATGGGCTACTGTAGCACTTTCATTTGTTTTTGATAATTAGTGTCCAATCATAGACTAATTAGGCTCAAAAGATTCGTCTTGTGATTTATAACCAAATTGTGCAATTAGTTATTTTTTATCTATATTTAATGCTTTCATACATGTGTCTAAAGATTCAATGTGATGGAGAGAGAGTGTAAAAATTTAGAATGCATCTAAACCAGGCCCTAGTAGTAGTAATGTTCAGACAAAATATGCATTCCCTTCATCTGAACTGCTCTATCATGGCCATAATTGCAATAATTAGTTTGTTCGTTTGGCTGAAAATAAGCGGTTGAAAATACTCACCCTATTCGGCAGGCTGTTTCTGCGGCTTATAAGCCGACTGTGGCTGTTTTGTTGTGAGAGAAAAACACTGTTCCACGGCTGATAAGCCGTGCTGATAAGAGCAGCCGAACAGGGGGGTTGTTAGCTGGTTTGTTGTGAGAGAAAAACATTGTTGGCTGATCTGAAAATAAGCCGCTGAAAGCTCAAGCGAATATGCTGGTACGTGCTTGCCATGTCAACATCCTACGTGCTTGCCATGTCAACACCCTGAAAATGTCCCCTGTCCCCTGCTCCTGCAACTGCAAGAGGAGAATTGTACTCCGTGCTCTAGCAGCGAGCGCCAGACCAGCCAGCACCCGTGGAAGTACTGTTGGCTAATCTGTTACCCAAGAAAAATACTGTTTTGATTAAAAAATAAGTTGAAAAATATAAATAAATACTAACCGAACAGGGCCAGAGATGTGGTCCTGGAGGCTGGAACGCACTCTGCACTGTTGAACTGAATGTCATATGAGGCCTTGTTTACTTCCCATGCAAACCCAAAATATTTTCTCTTCCATCCATCACATCAAATCTTTAAAAGCATGCATGTAGCATTAAATATAGGTAAAAAAAATAACTAATTGCATAGTTTGTCTGTAAAGTTCGAGACGAATCTTTTAAGTCTACTTAATCCATGGTTAGACAAATTTTACCAAATAACAACGAAAAGTGCTACAGTAACTTTTCACCCAATTTTCCCCAACTAAACACACCCTGAATGAGTACCACTGCAAGTCTGCAGCTGTCCCTTATGATCAACTCATGAACAGGTGATGATTACCAAACGATGATGATACGAAAAGTCCTCTTAAACATGGGTGATTACTTTACTTGAGAACGGCAATCTAGATTAACCAGCAGAAGTAAAAAAAAATCTACGGAGTCACCAGTACAGCCTTACTACCACTACGACTGTTCTTCACCAATGAGATGGTGCGATGCAGCAAGCAACTCCAGGTCCAGCTCCAGCTCCAGCAGGGCGCATCGGCACCCACCAACAACTCTGTCGGAGGAGGGTGATCCGTGGACCGTGGCGCCGCGCCATGCATCGGTCTGTCACGGTCGGCCACCTCGCGGCACCAGGTAGACCCGGGCGCGCACGACGGCGCCGTTCCCCAGCCGGAACCCGGGCGCGACCGCGAACCCGACGACCATGCCTGCGCCGGCGTGCGGGGGCGCGCCGGTCACGCTCTCCATGTACTCCGGGTGGAACTCCGCGCCGCGGCCGGCCTCGAAGTGGCTGGGCGGCGGCTCCAGCGCGAAGGCCAGCAGGTGCAGCAACCACACGGCCTTGGCCGCTCGCAGGAACTCCCCGTAGAAGGGCGTCCGCGGGTGCGCGCCGGCGTTGACCACCCTCCGGTGCTCGCCGTCGCCCAGGACGGCCTCCTCCACGCGCGGCGGCAGGAGCGCCGTGAACTTGGCGGCGGCGTAGCGGCCGAAGGCACAGGTCGGGAGCACGCCCAGCAGCTCCGCGGGCTCCATCCCGCGCATGTCGCGGAACTGCACGTACCGCTCCCGCCGGAACGCGGCGGGGTCCAGCAGCGACGAGAGGGAGCCGTCCAAGTAGAAGGACTCGTGCTCGAAGCCGCCGAGGAGAGCGCGCGTGACGTGCGCCTCCAGCGCGTGCTTGGCCAGCTGCGGGGAGGACACCGGGATCTTGGTGAGCGAACGGGTGGCCGCCGCGAGCTCCAGCCCCGCCGCGCGCATCAGGTGGGCGAGGTGCCCCGCGAAGGCCCGCGTCGCCGCGCGGGCCTGCTCGGCGCAGGAGGTGAACAGCTCCGCCGTCGGCACGCCCCCGGGGCCGTTCTGCTTGGAGAGGGGGTGGTGGTGGTGGCGCCCGTTGCGGCGGCTGGTGGCCGCCGCGAGCTTCTCCTTGAGCCCGTCCACCTCGGCCTGCTTGGATTGGAGCTGGCGCTGGAGGTCGTCGAGCGCCGCCTCGTACGGCGCCACGGCCTCGCGGAGGGGCGGCACGGAGGGGTTCGGGCGCGGGATGTGGCCCGCGGCGGCGGAGCGGCGGAAGCGGTCGCGGAGGCGCGCGAGGTGGCGGAGCTCGGCGACGACGGCCGCGTCCGCCGCGCGCATCTTGTCGGGGTCCCAGGGGCAGTGCGCGCCCTGGAGCGCGGCGTAGGCGCGGCGCACCCCGGAGACGGCGTCGAACACCTCCGCCATCAGCGCGTCCGCGTCGCGGGCGCGCTCGGCGCCCTTGGCCGCGGCGGCCAGCCTCTCCTTCTCCTGCTCCTCCTCCTCTACCTCGATTTCCTCCGCCTCCGCAGCGGACGGGGACCGCCGGCATTTCTCGCTGCTGGAGACGGCGTCGGCGAAGGGGTCGTCGTCTTCGTCGTCCAGGTCGCTGTCGACGGAGTCGCGGAGGGTGTAGTTGCAGGGCAGGCGGTTGGAGAGGCAGGAGGAGGCGACGCGGTGGATGAGGTCGCCGACGGTGACCGGCTTGGTCGCCATTCCGCTCGCTGCGACCGAGCCTTCTGCTGCTTGCTTTGAGCGGGGGTGAGTGATGGGCGTGGGGGCGGAAAAGATGCCGTCGAAAACGGAACGGGGTCGTGGATTTAAGAGGCCAGCCCGACAGCAGGGAAGCCAAATCCAGGAGGAGGAGGCAGATGCCCTGTGGAACGCAGCGTCGGGTAGAACAAGACAAAAGGCATAACATGCACCATCAATTCTCTATTCTCGTCCGAATTAAAAATGCTTGCTAATCCTCATAAAACGTACTAGTTTAACCAGAGATCTTTCTTTTAGGCTCTGTTTGATAGTAGGAGAAGCCATTCACCTGCGCAATGAAAAAGGGCTTATATCAAGTCTATTCCCGTAGATTAATTTATCAGGGCCTTTTTATCGTAAGTTATGGAGAAGTCAAAGCTAAAGCTGCTCAAAAACCCGGATCCTAAGTTTTCACGTTTCACGACTTTTGTTTGGAATAAAATAAAACGTACAGTAATCTTACCGACGTACGTACAGTCTCTACTTGTATCACGCTGCGAGCCAACTCAAGAGTTAGAATTTTTATTTTCGTTTGTATTTGACAATTGATGTTCGATTATAAATTAATTAGACTTAAAAGATTCGTCTCATGATTTATAACAAAATTATACAATTAGTTATTTTTTTATTTATATTTAATGCTTCATGCATACGTGCTAAAGTTAATGCGATAGAGAAAAAAGTGAAAAAAATTTAACTTTAGCCTACCAACTAAACAAGGCGCAAGTTTTGTCACAACCACGAGCCATGTGCAAGTGCAATGACTTCTAGCCCCCTTGTTTAGTTCCAACTTCTCCTCCTAAATTTTATTATGCAAAAAGAAAATTTCTCATCACATCGAAATGTCGGCACATGTATGAAGTACTAAATGTAGATGAAATTAAAAACTAATTACACAGTTTTGTTGTACTTTGCGAGACGAATATTTTGAGCCTAATTAGTCAAAGTTTGGATAATTTTTATCAAATAAAAACAAAAGTTGCTACAGTACAATATGACAGGTACTGTGTCAAGTTGGGACACCCAAGGCAACTAAACACGGGCCTAGCAAGGACGTGCTGTAGCATTGTACGTAGCTCTGACTTCCAGATTCTTTAGTTTTTTTTTTTGCGACAGATTCTTTTTAGCATTATGCTAGCCCGCATCTACGGTTACGCACGTGGTCTTGGGGTCCTCCTCCATCCTTCGCAGACGGCGACCGTGCGTTGCAATCGCTTGGCTCTCTCATAGATAGGCATGAGGGCATGACAACTCACAGACGAGTTTGTTGTCTATAAGTTACATATAGACAGCTAAATACAATGGACCGTTTATTTGATTGTCCGTAAACTATTAAATACATACATGCATCTATGATCAAGCATGACTAAGATCTCTGTGTGACATTTTGTTGCTTCTTTAGCACAAACGAGATCAAGCATAAGTAAGATAAACACAAATATATTATTTCTTTAGAACCATCAATTTAATATGATATATTAATAAATATAAAATACAAGTATATTTTATAAGCATCCGATTGTTGCATTTTCAATATGCTGAATATGTGATTTCTGAAGTTCTCGATAGCTTCAGAACAGACACCTTGCAACTAAAACAAGTGACGTTTACCAGGAGATTACCAAGCAGCCAGATCCCAAACTTGAGGGCCTCTCCCGTCGACCATCAGATGAACCCGTCGGAGGTGAGGGCGACCACTAGCCTCGCCAGCGCCCTCGTACATAAGCAGATCAGGCATCATTGTGAGCCCAGAGGAGCACCAGCCTCGCCAGCGCCCTTGTACATGAATTGAGAAGGGTGCCGCCGCAGCGCCATTGCCGGCTTGCCGCCATCGGAGGGGATGGTGATTTGCCGCGTGGGGGTGTAACACCTCGGTGTTACTCAAGCATTTGCATTGCAAATCATACACCCTGTTCGTTTCGCTGGATCAGCAAAATCAGCAGCCATCCAGCAGTGTTTTTCTCTCATAACAAACCAGCGAATAGTACTTTCAGCAACAATAAACCAGCGAAACGACCAGGGTGATACTCATGACATGTCATTGCATTCATGATCATATGTGAAATTAGAGTGCACTTTTATTTAAAACATTTTGTGGGACAATTATTGCATATAATGCTTATAATTGATTCATCCTAATTATTTTGGTTAGACTCATGAAACAGGGGTAGTTATAATTTTTAAATCAACTAGAACTAAGTAGTGCAATTTTTGGAGCAATTTGATAACCAAAGTTTTGTCAAAAATTTGCTTTTAAAAATATTATTAGAAATTGGTCAAAACCCTTTTTATTTAGCTTTTGCTTTCCAATTCAAAATCTGTTGGGAATTTTGAGTGGTCCCTTAATAAAAGTTGTAGGGAATTAAATTCTAAGCAACTTTCATTTTTGGACCATTTTCAAAAAAGGTCATCTTCTTGCTCAAATTTGAATTTGAAAACTGTGAATTGAAATTATTAGAAAATTCCTTGAAAAATAAAAATGGAAAATCGGGTTTTACCTTAACGGGTCGCCGCCTCACTTCCGGTCCGCAGCCGCAAGCCGGCCCAGCCTGCCTCCGCGCCCGCTCCCCCGCTCCCGCTCACGCGCAACGCACGAGCCCGCGCCGCGCGCGCCCGCTCGCCAGCCAGAGCGCGTCGCGCTCTGTCGCGCTCGCCGCGTGGAGCTCGTCCACCGGTCGCGATGGGCGACGTCGGACCTCCGGTCGGAAGCGCTGCACCTGGACGGGTTCGCGTCCACCTCCACGCCCTGGCCGCGCCTTAAGGCCGCGCCCTGCCCTGCTCTCTCTCCCGCGCGTCATTCCGGAGCATCACCGCCCGCACACCACCGCCACCTCCGCGCGGTCAAATTGGCCACCGGTGATCCACCACCAACCGTCTTCTCGTGCACACCGCTCCGCCTCCATCTCCGACACGCCGTGCTCGCCTTGGATTCACCGATTGAGCAAGGTAGGTGCGGTTGTCGCCGTTTTACCACCGTCGGTCATGGCATCACCGCGCACGACCTCACCGTGGGAAGGGCTTCTCCGCTGCTCCTCGCTCTTCGCTCATGACCTAGACACGTTCGCCTTCTCCTTGTGGACCCGGTGCGCACCTCCTCGCGCCCGGTCATGGCCGGCAACGGCCGACGGCCGGCTGACGCACGGCCACGATGCCACGGTCACCGGCGTGACCCCGTCTCCTTCCTCGACCACGCGAACGAACGGCTCTGGGCCGTAGGCCGAGCCGAGCCGTCTCCTTTTCCCCCGCACGCGCCTCCCGGGCCGAAAACGGATCGGGCCGCCTGTTTCCACTGGACCGGCCCGTTACCGAAAAGAGAATTTGGTTTTCATTTTCTTTTAGTATTTGGGAATAAAAATGCTTTAGGAAATATTTTTGTGATTATTTTAGCTCCAAAAATTGTGAAATAAATTTCTATGGACTTCTTAGAGCCAAATCTACAATCTAAAAATGTTGCATGTAAATATTGCACTACTTTTCTGTAGGGTTTTTATTTAATCATTGAAATTGCTGTTTTCTTGATAAATATGTAGTAAATCATAGAAAACTCAGAAAAATATGGTTTAAAGTTTGTTAATCTTTTTGTGCAATGTACTTGCTAGGCAAAATATGTATCATGCATGTGTTGTAGAAAAATTCTTATGTGTAGTTCAAGTGCTTCTTATTGCTAATATTTGTTATTTTTGTTAAATAAAAAAATATGAATAAAACATGCAAGTGAGAATTTTTATACAGTGATTTTTTACTGTGTAGAATCTAGGAAAAATGATAAATCTGTTGTTTGATACTTTTTATAGTATAAAGTATTTTTATGCTCATTTTTAGGCCCTAGATTGTTATTTTTGTGTAGGTAGTCTAGTACTCAAAATACAATGGAATTTTTGTGACATGCTGAAGTACATAATAGTAATCCACTGTAATTTTATTAGATTTTTCTATGCTATCAAAAGAAGTGTTGCTATTCAAACATAGTGTAAACTAGGGTTTAAATTAGCCTTTTAATGCAAGATTAGTCGATAAACTTTGCCTTGGTGTATCTTTGAAGCATCTTAGGGTGCTAGAGTGATTTTGCATGGTAGAGAATGTTGGTGATAGTTTATGAGTATATGTTCTTGGATAATGTAGACTACCTTGTAAAAGAATTGTAATTCCACTTAATCAAAATAAAGTAACATGTGCATCTACATCTCATTTTTCATCATCATCTCATGTCATCTCTGCAATGCACCTAGACATGAGCACTTATACATCTGCATCATACAGGATCACAGACAGTAACCCCGGTAGCAGTTCACGAGGAGCCGGAAGAGCAGCCCGAGGTGCAAGAGCAGGAGGTGCCCGAAGCCGACGAGGAGGTCGGTGAGGATCTTTCAGAGTGCCCAGACCACCGTCCGAGCTCTTTCGAAAGAGGCAAGCCCCGGAGTATTTCTCTCCCGGTTTGTAAATATTTTATTAAATACTTTACTTAAATTGGTGCATTACGTTTAGGAGTTATTTGCAACCGTTGCTGCATTATACCTTGTTTACCCTTGCTGTACCATATCCTTGTTACCTTGGTATTCGCAGTCAAAAAATGCTTAGCTTGAATAGACCGGTAGAAGTCGGGTGATTGCCTGTCACCTGTGAGCTATAGGTGGTTACCTGGATCTGTTTGAAAAAGTATGTCATATGGGAATAATTAAGTGTCGAATTGAATTTGAGATCGGACGGAAACTTGCAGGGTTTCAGACTGTAGTATTTTTCGTCTGTGTCGATTAAGGACCGACCGTTGTTGGGCCTCGAGTCATGTTGAACACATGCCTCTGAAAGGTCTTGATGGCTAGAGGGGGGGTGAATAGCCTTTTAAAATTTTCTACAAAGACAAGCTAAACAAGTTTATCAATACAACAAATAGCGAGATGCGAGTTTTGCTTAGCCTACGGGGTGTTTGCAAGCCACCTATCCAATTCACAATTATAGTATAATGGCACTCAACCGCACAAGTCAAACCGAGAAGGTAACTACAACTACAACTAGCAAGCTACACAAAAGAGCTACTCTAGCAAAGCTAACTAGCTAGCAAAGATAAACAAGAAAGTAATGCGAAGTTGAGTTAGGAGAGTTTCACCGAGGGGCGAAGTATTGAGCCAACCAATATGATCAACAATGAATACTAAGACAACCAAATACCGGGATCAATCAATCACAATATGAAAGTGATGACACGAAGATTTATCCCGAGGTTCACATGCTTGCCGGCACGCTAGTCCCCGTTGTGTCCCTCTTCACCACGTGGTTCGGTGGCTAATCGGTCTCACACCGAGCCTCTCAAAAGGCGCCACAAGAACCTACCAAATGGCAAAAGGTTGCAATGACACGAGCAATTTACCAATGTTGCCTTTGGCGTTTCGCCGAGGTAGGCACAAACCCCTCACAAACACCGGAGGTGGCCAAGAACAATCACCAACTCTTGCTAACGCCTCCAAGCTGCTCCAAACCATCTAGGTGGCGGCAACCACCAAGAGAAACAAGAATCCCACAGCAAATCAACCACCAAGTGCCAACTAGATGCAATCTCACAATGCAAATGCACTTGGATCACTCAATCTCACTTCGAATATGCAAAGAAGCAAGAGAGATGAGTGGAAGGGGAGTTGCTTAGCTCAAAGTGCTCACAAGTATGTCAAATGTCCAAGAGTAAGAGCCTTGAGCCGGCCAACGTGTATTTATAGACGTACCCCTTCGAATAGAGCCGTTAGGAATGAGATCCAGCTGAAGTCGCGCTGACCGGACGCGCTGGTCCGATTGACCGGATGCACCGATCGCGCAACGGCTCTTTCGCGAAGCACCGACCGGACGCGCTGGTCGCAACGACCGGACGCGCCGGAATCGACCGGACGCGCCGGTCCTGTAACTGACCGGACGTGCTGGTCAAGTCTGAGCCGCGCTCCAACGAAACAGTGACCGGACGCGCTGGAGAACTGACCGGACGCCACAGTGCCCGTGTCCGGTTGGAGTCTAGTAAGCTCCCTGAACGACCGGATGCGTCCGGTCGGTCGTGACCGGACGCATCGCGCGTCCGATCAACAAACTGAAACTCGCGCAGACGCTAAACGCTGACCGGACGCGCCCGGTCAAACAGTGACCGCGTCCGGTCCAGCGTCCGGTCACCACTGTGACCTCCGTTTGCCCCCGTTTCTTTTTCCGACTTCCGGCGTAGTGAAAAATAGTCGTTTCAACTCCTCGAAAACGCCTGAATCCCGCCTCGCAAGCTCGGCGGGAAGGAGAGAGGACCCCAAACCCTCTCTACCGCTCAAACTCCACCGCCTTCGCAAACGTGCTAACATCACCAAGTGATCATCACCATGTGCATGTGTGTTAGCATTTTCATAATTATTTTTTGAGGCGTTATTAGTTCTATCCAAATGCATATGATTATAAAATGCACACCTAGAGGCACTTAGGAGTTCAATAGCCGCGTCATTCCCCTCTTTATAGTACGGCTATCTATCCTATAATGTAAACACACCCACTAGGTGTCTTGGTTACTAAAACACAACCCTTAAGCATATACCTTTGCCTTGATCATGTAGGGTTACGTCCAAATCCAAGTGTGGCCATCATGATCACCATGTCCATCTTGCCACCAACCTTGGAATGTACTAATCCTCATATGCTACATACAACTTAGGCATAGGATTAGTACTTAGACATTGTCACTAATTACCAACACCAAACATAGGACTTTCAGCCTCACATTTAGCTGGCCGAATAATGTACCTTTCGACCACGAAGCTGGGAGATTATTCGGGCCGAGTGGATTACCCGCAACGCACTGTACCAGAGCAGTAGTGGCAGGATACGGGGGCGCGATGATAAGGCCAAAGAGCAGTCGGGCGGCCCCTGGGTACATGTGGTTCCTGACAAACTCGCGACTTTACCTGAATGGTTGACTCGGTGACCAATATCTCACTTTAGCGGGTGAGTGAGGTTTGTGTGAGGAATAAATTACCAGCTGGTTAATAATCGATTCGAATCGCCATCGTTCACTGGATAGTGAACACTTGACTTGAGTTACTTCATTGTAGTAATGTTAATGGAACACTTGGACAGTTATATGAAATATGACATTATGAAAGTTGTTAATGATCATTGGTTATCATTACTTGTTTAATCACATGTTTACTCTAGTACAGGTGCAAATGTAGTTGACAGGTTAATAATGATTAACTTGGTATAATAGCTTCTGGAAAAAGGTTCTTTAAATATTAAAAATGCCTTTTGCAAATGAGTCAGCTACCCCACTATCAAGCCCTTCATGATTCCTTGGTGTCACTTTATTTTCGGTCATGTCGGGTAAGTCTAGCTGAGTACCTTCTCGTACTCAGGGCTTTGTTCCCACTTGTTGCAGATGGGCAGATGTATTATGGCTACTGTATCAACTGACTTTATCCTGCGATAGGTGATGCTTAGGACCATGGCAGTGGTCATTCCCTACGTCTCGTCTGATGCTTTTGTTGGAGATGATCCTGAGCTGGCACCTTATTTCAAACTCTGTGTGAGTGTGTGTGGTTTGAACTAAATGCTTTCACTACTTTCATTTGAATCTGGTTTGTAATAACTATGTTTAAACTCCGATGTATTTTGTGATGCGAACTTTTATGTAACTTGTGATGGTGACCGCTAAACTTATTACGATCTTGGCTGGTATGTGAGTTGGTTTGAAATCCGTCGTGATTTCACGGACTACCGGGTTATACGGGCTTAAGTTTGCTAAATCGTTCGCTTGTTGGATGATTTTCTTACTTAATTTCATATAATTGGGCGGTTCCGTTACAGGGGTGGATTTTGGCGCACTTCTTAGCTTCCCCCGCGTGCCGCAGATGGATCCCTCGCCTCACCGCATGGAGACGACACTCCATACAACGCTGTTTCGGACGGCCACAACACCTAGGAGCACGAGCCGCTGCCGTCGTCTCGCGAGACGACGGCCTCGCTGTCTCCCGTGTTCGCCAGGGGTGTTTTTGCGAAAATGATGTCACGGAGACGGCTCGAAAACGCCCGTTGTACGTGCCCTTATCAGGTGCCTATTATCACCTGCCTACGATACAATTGTTCATGAAATCGTTGCAAAATTTACTGGTCGGACAACGACAGGTAAATCTACCATCTGATCATGATTCAAAAGTTTAGGTTCGCCGGATCTCCTATGCTCGCGGTCACCGCGATCTGGTGGAGAATTGGAGGCTAATCGAAGATTAGAGTAGCGTCCTTGAACTTGTTCGAAGTTTTCATCTAGATTTGGTACTTCTAAATTGCATATTCAGCTCCCTAAATTTATTCCGAGTTTTACCCATGTCTTCGTACTTTTAAATTGCGCATTTAGCTCCTTAAACTTGTCACAAGCTCTTATCTAGATCCGGTACTTTTAAAATATACGCTTAGTTCTCTAAAGACGTATGTATTGTAGCATCCTGGACCGTCATCTTCTCCGCACTACGTTACATGTGCCTACCACACTTGTGCGGCCACATTGTGTTCTTTCACCCATAGTGTGTATAACACAGGGATCGGTGGGATCTCTCGAGAGATGTGCAAACCTAGCTTCCTAGGACCATGTCGCTTTGGCTGCTCTTGTCATGTTTGCTCTACCACACGTCCTAAACGAGCCTCATCACCGCCGTGGCCCTCCTCGATTCCACTTGATCGCTCTTGCTCCGACTCATCGTGGCGTTGACAGCCGCCTCATCGCCACCACCGCACTCCTCACCATCGAGTGGGAGTTCATGCTCATTCTCTATATCTTCTTGCACTCAGTTTCCCATTGTCACAACCTTCCTCACCAACCTTGGCAATGGCAAGATTGTTGTTGCAGCGGAGACCCAATGTGAGTGCAGTATCACACAATGACGCAACACAAAGAAAGCATAGGGTAGTAGGGCGAGCATGCTATAGCGCTTGTAGCTACGCATGTAAAGTAGGCATTAGCAGTGTGGCAGAGGCGAGGATGGTGTTGTGGGGGTGGACAACCATAATGGTATAATAATACAACTTTAGGCATTCGAGTGTGCAGCTTGCATGTAACGGGGTCGAGATGAGAACATGAAACAAGTTAGAAAGAGGAACGTGTAATTTGAATTAATGGGAACCTCAGTAAAACTTGGAACAAAGTTCGAGGACCTGAAATTTGCTTGGAAGATTAAGCCAGTCTTAATGGGAGTTTTATAGAGTTTTATGGACATTAAATATATTGACATGACACCGTATTGATAAAGAGAGATGATGAAAGTTTCATGAGTGTAGAGAGAGTTTCATATTCCGCACTGTTTCCAAAATATAAGTGTGTTGGAAACTGAGTCATGAAACCCCCCACTTAGACTGGCCTTAGGACAGTCCCAATGTACCTATTAATTTCTATAGACACTGCATATAGAAACCATGATCTCAATAGATAGTTTTCAGTTAATAATTTTTTATCCAATCACATATATTCTCTCTCTATTCTCTATCAATCACATCCTTTTATGTCTTGTTCTCGTGTAGATATGGTTTCTAATTTAGACCTGGTTTCTATGATTTTTGCTCTCTCTTCGATAGCTACCTTACCACGTCAGCAAAATGGTTAAGTGGCAATACAATTAATTTCCACACAAACTATGGCGGTTTATGTCGTGGGAGTGTCTAATTATCACAGCTACTAGTACAATGCCCGTGCTAACGCTACGGCTTTATCTTAGGGATGCTTATGAAAACAACGAATTTTTTGACACAGTTTAACTTTTACACAATTGTATTTAAGCATTCTATACAATTCAAGAATAATTTTGCAAATAAGAATTCATAGTAATGTTATTTATTGTATTTTACATTCTGCCTAACTCCTTAATCATATATTGGAGATCTTCCGGGAGGTTATCGAAACATTCATTTGCAGGACTCGTCAAAATGTCGGCCAAGAATTCCATCCTCAGTGAAATTGATAGTTGTGCATGATATAGATAATAATAGGTTAAGTTAGTAATTTCCTACTGTGTAGTGTGTGGAATATAGGTAGAGAATATATATATATATATGTATGTATGTATGTATGTATGTATGTATGTATATGCTTACATTGTTGATTGGTGGCAATCTTACACCGTCCCAGAACTTCATGAAATTGTATACAAGAAAGCCTCCCAAATTCCTGAAGAAGAGCATTTGTTTATTTGTTGTACACAAATCAAAAAACTATTTTGTGATAAAAAAAAGATGAAACATATTATAAGAGGTTACCGGTATTTATTATTTGGAACCTTTGTTACACATGTAGGGTATTTTCGCTTCCAATGATAAATATTGTCATTCCACTTAGAATTTGTCTTTCCCATTGCGAGATCGAACCTTTTAGCAATAGTGTGGAATGTAGGTATATATGCCATGCTTTAATCATAACCCCTAGAACATACAATATCTGGAAGTGGATCCATAATGTGGACAATTTTGTTTTCCATGTCCATTATGTATAAAGTGTACAGTCCGTCTTGATAATATGGCAATAGAATCTAAAAACAAATGCACAGGCTATAAGTGATAAATAAAATTAATAGATTTTTAAAGGAGTGAGTACACATATCATTTCTTACATTGCTGTAATCTTTAATATCATACTGCATATCAGGCCAACGCTCAAGTACTTTTGGCAGTTTCTTGTGGTCTACTGGGCCAGAACATCGGATATCTTGTCCAAACCGAGTTATTTCCTGATGATTTTACAAATATGAGGTCCATGAAGTGGTAGTTCTTCAACATATTGTAATTATTTGATGAACTATACAATGTAAGAGTAATAAATATGAACTTACAGCAAACTTGAGGTCCATGAAGTGGTAGTTTTGTTTGTTCAACATGATAGCTTGGTTCCACACAACCATCCGAATAGCCATATTAAAGCCATAGCCGAACAAATATTGATGCACGGGCTCTGGAGCTTTGATCTTGAGCAATAAACACTTTGCGAACCCAAACTTTCCTGCGAATCCATGCTTCCTTTGTTAGCGTCTCCCACTGCTCCAATCTCCCCTACTGGCATGACACCAATACTGCCAGACTATGGCTGCACAGCTAATTGTTGGGCTCCACATCAATGAGACCTGAATCCTGAACTGACGATCCTAGCTTGCGCCTTGGAGCACAAATCTAAACACACAGAATTCATGTTAGAAATCGGGATGATTACATCTACTATGCGAGAGTTATCAAAACACAATTTTTATGAAAGGATGAATTAATAAAAAGGAGAAAACCTTAAGATGGCATGCCTGAAACCCAGCAGATGAGGAAAGCAGCCCTAAAAAACATACTGTAGGTCAAGCATCATGCATGACAAGGCTCTCCATCGATCATTTTCCACCAAGCATAACATATGTAGTAAACTACGGTAACAATCAAAATACTATACATTTTTAAAAAATATTGTACATGACGCACCCATATGAGCCCAACATATAAATAATTTTGCAACCATTTTTCCCCTCACACAACGCCATCATTTTTATTAAGGAAAGTATTTTTACAACTATATGACATCAAGGTGTCGACCTGTTTTTTTTGGGTGTTTAGTTCCCACCCCAAATTATGGAATCCAGCTTATATAGACTCAAACAAACATGTACATATTATGGCTCGATTATTTTTTTAAAAAAAGGGTGCAATTCCTAGAAAACAGAATTCCAAAGCTTAAGCTTCTGAAGATTTTTCAATCGTGCTGAGGAATCACTTATATGTCACCCCATTATAAATTGGCCCCGTGTAACAGTTACATTTTGTCCAGGTCTCTCCTAACATTTCTCAAAATTTGGCCCAAATCTACTCATACTTTAATGCAACATATCAGTGGAACTTTTGAATACAAATACAATAAGCTACTGCAGGTTTGCATAAAAAATCTTACTTGATCTGTTAATGGCGGCCTCACTTTCTTTGAAATTTGCCCCAAATCTACTCATAATTTAACGTAACATATCAGTGGAACTTACGAATATGAATGCAGACACCCTTGTCACTGCTGTCCTCGCCGAGCAAAAGCTTCGCGAAGCGCTCCATCATGTCGATCTCTGGCGCATGGAGTCTAGGCTGCCATTTACTCAAGCTGCAAACAGAAATAATTTGACATTAAAAAAATACACACAAATGAAATACAGAGATCTAAGGAAAGCTGCAATAGGAAACCAAATATCAGTCTATGCAACGCAATTGCATCAGGAAACCAAATATCAGCATGCTATGCAACGGAATTTTTGTTTTGCCAGCATAAAAGAAACTTATCTGCGTGCTAAGGATCACATATTCACAATATACAATGCCAAAAGAGCATCTTTACCAAATGATGTTCAGATAATTTTTCAGTGACATCCCTGGTAGTAGCTCAATAATAATCACCACAAATGGTCCCTTCCCAGATCCACTGAACTGCATGAGTGCACAAACAATTGTGAGAAGGTCCCCAAACATGCCATTCCGACCAGGAAATACCTTGACAAGATTCTCATGTTTGAAGTACTTAGCTAATTGAGGTCTGTCAAAGCACTAAACTGAGCACTGAAATTTTAGTTTTTCCCAATATTTCCTTGTGCATCTGGCCATCTTATTGAACCCACAAGCCGATCCATTATATATTCAATTAGCTGAATCCATAGGCTCACAGGTACCATCAAATAGAAATATCATCGACCATGTTTTCATATTGAATAAACATATTACATCTGCAAGGGCAGTAGCTCCAACAAGTTAGAGAAAGATGGTACAAAATCCAAAAAATGAAAATTAAATTACGTTACGGAATAATCCTATCTAGTTTAGCCTGTAAATGGCATTGTCTCAAAGTAAATCTTCTGATCCAACAAATTTGCACTAAGTGAGAAAACTCAAAGTTCTCTATAGGATTCCCAAGAAAAAAGAGGCTTGGGACAAATGCAGATACAGGTTAAGAAACATATTTTCTTTCACTATGCTCGCAAGCCAGCACAGCTCTTGAAAGAAATAGATACATAAGCTGGACACCATATTCTAGGGCTCTTGTTCTTAAGCCAAAGCAATCAAAACAGCGAACCTGAACATTGCTTCCTCCATCAGAATCTCTTTTGCCTTCTCACAAAGAGCTCAGACCTGTACCATAAATTGCACTGGATCAGAACCTCCCTGCCCAGCAGAGCAAATCAATTGTGGATATTAATTCTATAGATCCATTAATAAGACGGTGGGACTTTTAACATCCTTGGAGCAGTTCTAGACCCCTTAGCATTAGTATAAAATCGAGGGAGAAAACATAATGTGGCTACCAAAGATCGTGGTGAAATGAGAAGACATAATTACTTTCAGTTGAAGCAGAGAAATTAATTCAACGTTAGAAATGCTAGAGGAGGGCTAAAAATCTTTTTTTTGTTAAGTTTCTTCAGCTTAAAAAAAAGTAGGGTCCCGCTCAGATCACAACCACATCCTCAACTCGCAACCGCCTAGGCCTAGCACCCGTCCGAGCAAATCAAACGCCACCGGCGCCATTTCCACGCCAACCAGCATCGGAACGCGGCCGGAGACCCGATCTCCCCCGAGACCCATCCCCCACACTGCAATTCTGCCAGATCTGGTGAAAAGGCACCTCAAACCGAGGAGAGGGCGACGGAAAAGGCGTTACCTCGGGCTCAGCGAGCGGCTTGCACTGCATGAGCCACTTGATCTGGTCGTTGAGGGCGCCATGGGTGTTGGTTGTCTTGCCGCGGATGGAACCCTATATCTGGGCACCCGGAGGCCCGGCCAGGAGCTCATTGTCGTCCTCGTCCTCGTCTCCGGCGAAATCGAAGGTGAAATCTTTGCGGCTGGCGTTCGCAGCCATGAGGGAGCAGAAGGAGAAGACGACGTTGTGGTGGTCGAACACCCAAGTGGCCGCGTCCTCATCCCCAGCTACCGCTGCTGCCGCGAATGCGTCGTGCACCTCGCGCCGGCCGCGGTAGAGCTCAAGCAGATCTGAGTGGTGGAGACGCCCGACGCAACGTGGCCCAATCATGCCGCCGGCAGTGCAGTTGCCATGTTCGGCTGCGTGGATCCTCCCATGACGCGGATCTGGAAGGGAGAGAGATAGAGAGGGCGACGGGGAGAAGAGAGGCTTGCAATGGGGGAGACGTGCGGGTATAACCGTGACTCCGTGAGAGCCTGAGAGGAAGCGTTTTTTCTCCGGAAAAATTCAATCGGAGACAGGGTTCGAACCTATCATGTCGCGCGTGGGTGCGGGGAGCGTGGGCGGAGTGCACGGGGGTGAGAAGCGCGGGTGAGAAGCCTGGCATCACACATCAAATCGTGGCCATCGAATTTGATTTAGATGTTTTATTAGCCTTTGATTTTAATAGAGATGAATTTATGTGTGTATTTTTTGGATGCGCAATGGTTGGAGGCTCTCAGCGGGGAACGTTTGTAATACCCGGATTTTTTTAAAAAAATAAAATAAAATAAAATAATATTTATGTTGACTAGGCGGACTAAAGATAGGACGAAAAATTTGACTTTTTGAATTATAAGTTGTATGGAAGATCAGAGACCGTGGTTGTGTAGATCTCGTCGAAACGAATTTGTTTGACTATTAACTTGATTCGTTTGGATGTCGTATGGTTTTTAATGGAGCCGTTAAATTGGGACCGTCGGATGTGGCTTAGGGTATCCTTTTCTCCCATTCAAGGAAAAACAAATATAACTGAGTCCCATTCATCTTCCGACTCCTTGTTCCAGCGCCGCCTCCTGTCTTCCAAGCGCCTCCAATCTGGGCTCCCGGCGTTTCGAGCAGAGGACTCTCCGCCTCCCGTCCTTTCTTCCCCACGCTGCCGCCCCTGCTGGATCCCAGATCTCAGGCGAGCCCTGCTGCAGCTTAGGTATTATGCTCGGCATCTTCCCTCTCTGCTCCTACCTGCTTGCTGCTACGGAGGCGCAGTGGTTGCTGCTGCTGTACGTGTACCCTAGCTTGAACGGTAGGCTGCTGCAGGTCTGCTGGTGCTCACGTCCAGGAGCAAAGGATCAGGGAACCAGCCCAGGGGAGAGGGTCACGGCTGCTGCTTGCCCCTAATCTGGTACAGGCTCTTCTATTCTTGATGTACGGATTTAATTGGCCTGGAGATGGTTGAGTTCGGTCCTGCGTAGGATTTTTTTTTACTAGTGGATTGAGGATTGAATTTACAGGAGTTGGGTACTAGTCGTAGTGTTCCTATATGCAGCAACGAATAGATGAGGGTTGTGCTCAAATTGGATTTGGCAACTTTGGTTAATGACCTGAGAGTTGGGGCTTGCCGATCAGGATGTTCTAAAAAGATATGGCAAAGAAAAGTATATACCTATATAGACAGACTCCGTCTGATTAATTTAGATTCTCATTTTATTTTCAGGAACTCAGTTGTAGTACGCTAGAAAATTCCAGGCCTGAGTTTTATCAAGCAAGGCATTCCGTGGTTTTAACTAGGGTGAAACATGTAAAGCAAGAGTCTGTGCAGCTCGCCATCTTCACCCTGACCCAATTTGGATGGTTCGGTGGTCAAAGGAATAAATGATAAAGAAAAGATTTAAGCCGTAGCTTGAACTTCACATATATAAATTAAATTAAAAGGCATATGTTTGTACTGCTTTTGGGGCTCAGTAGTATTTGGAGTTGTTTTTGAGTATGTGTCAACCATGGTTGTTCAGGTGCTGAGCAGGACCTAAGCCGTTTTCTAGAGCACTCGTCGCATCGCTAAGGCAAGTGCATGACGAACTTGTGATTGGGCTGTATGCCTATTGTTGGAATTTTCCTTGGTTTCAAGTATTTTGTTATATTTCCTGGTTTATGTTCAAGTTCCTGTTTCATGAGATTCAAGTTTCAAGTTTTCATTTACATTCAATTCTGGTGCCGGTTGATCCGGGAGTGCAATTTGGTTCTGATATTCAGGTTCCTGTGAGTAAGTGCTGGCCCCACTTGCTCGGCTTTACCGGTAAATGCTAAGGAGTATTCAGGTGCTGTCCGTTTCAGACGGAAACTATTGTTTCTTTGGTGTTCCAGTAAATTGTTCCTGGATTCGCATGAGATGATCACTCTTTCGGCTCTAAATGTACTTGCTGAGTGTTTTACTCACCCTTGTGTTTATTTGGTTTTTAGGCACCAAGTGACTGCGACATGCATGGGAATAATTGGGAGTAGCACCTTCATGAGCCTGAACAATTAGTTTACTTATACTTCACTCTTTAAGTCTAAGTTTGGCACCTGTAATATCTTAATTTACTGTCACATAAAGGTTGCTTGCTTGTGATAGTGTTTGCCGTTGGGATGGCTCTTTTATTTTTATTTGGGTTGGGCCGTGATGCTTATGATCTCTTTTATGATATTCTGTCATTTATGAACTGTGGTTAATTTGTCCCGGATGTCCCAATTTTAGGGAAAGTGCTGCCGAAATCTCTAATAATTTTGTGTCACAACAGAAACTTGGTGTAGATTGGTAGCCCCTAGTGATGTCTCTAGCTGGGGCGTTACATTTGGTATTCAGAGCTTAGGTTAGGTTAGAGTAAAAGCCTTAAAACTTGACATAGACTAAAAAAATTGACACACTTTTGCACTATAGGATGGGTTGCATGGGTTGCATTGCATTTACGTTTTTGTTGTATTTTTCCTGGTATTTCTTAAGGGGATATGATAATATGTTGATAATAATTGTGTCCTTGTTTTGGTGGATTATAGCTATGCCGCCAAAAAGAAGTGCTTGTGTAGCTAATCGTGGTCGTGGTAGAGGTCGTGGTGGTGGTCGAGGTCGAGGTCGTGGCCGCAATGACCAAGATGACCATGAACCTGTTATTGATGAGAATCAAGAAAATGAGGGGCTGTAGCTGAGTCAATTGCTGTTGCTCCCGGCGGTGGTGGTAGTGAAGTTCCTATTGCTCCTGTTGTTAAGAGGATGACTTTCACCAAGTGGACATCTCTACAAGTGGAGAAGTTTGATGGGTCAGGGACTCCAACTGATGCTGCAGACTGGCTCCGCAAGGTAGAGAAAGTCATGAATGGTTGCAGGCTGACTCCGGAGGAGAAAGTTTTCTTTGTGCCACACCAGTTGACAGGCCTAGCAGAAATCTGGTGGGGTGGTGTTTCTGAGGCGTGGCCTGATTCTCGTGGTGCTATCACTTGGGAAGTTTTCTTCAGCAATTTAGAGCCAAGTATTATCCAGAATCGTTCAGGGATAGGATGAGTGATGCATTAAATCATATCCAACAGGGAAGTAAGACAGTGGATGAGTATGAAAGGGACTTTAGCAATATTGTTCGTTTTGTACCTGCTGTGGCCAGTGATGAGCGTGAGAAGGCAAGGAAGTTTTTCAGAGGGCTTAATGCACGATATAGAGAAGTGATGGGAAGGAACCCACCAATCACATACCTTACAACAGTGGAGGAAGCTAGGGGAATGGAATCCGAGATTCAGCTTACTACACTCCAGCAAAATCATTATGGTAATGGGAGTGGAACAGGCGGAGACCAAAAGAGGGCCCATCAGGAGGGTGGGGACTCCTCTCAGCGACCCTCGTCCAAGAAATTCAAGTCGAACCAGCACTATCAGCACTCCCTGTCATTCAAGCCAAAGCAGTCAGGGGGACAATCTTCTTCAGCTTCACGCCCTACTGGATCTCAATTCATGCGCCCAGTGCCTGGGCAGGGTTTGATCTGTTTCAAGTGTGGGAAGCCCCACCATTCTTCAGGGTGTGGTTTTTCTGGAGCTTGTCGCACGTGTGGTAAAGATGAACACATGTCTATTGTCTGCAAGAAGAACCCAGATTCAATTATCAAGTGGCAGAAGTCTAGTTCTTCACCATTGTCCATAGCTAGCTCTCATGGGTCAGTTCCTTCAGTTGGTGGTGCTCGGGGTTCAGTTCAAATGATGGCTGCTCCTTCAGGTTCTTATCAGCAGTATCCACAACAGTACATGCCTCCTGGCTACTACTGGCCTCCTCCCTAGTTACCTGTTCCACATGCTCATCCTCAGTTACCTACTCCATATGCTCCACTTCAATTGCCTACACCACCTACTGTCCCACCGCCACAGACTGGGGCAGGTTCCAGTGCTATGAATTCTCCTGCAGTTTACACCATGCCTACCTCCTCTCTGGGACGTCCAGATGTGGTCTCATGTACTCTTACAGTTGATTCACATGAAGCTCTAGTATTATTTGATTCTGGTGCTACTTTTTCGTTCGTTTCGTTGGATTTTGTAAAAAGGGCCAACCTGTCTAGTCAAGAAATTTCTCTCTCTGTTCGTGTGAGTTCGCCAGGGGGTCTAGTATCTAGTTCAGTGGTTTGTCCGGGTTGTGTGATATCCATAGATGGGGATGATTTTGTTGCTAATCTGATGGTGATTCCTCTACCAAATTTTGACGTGATCCTTGGCATGGATTGGTTACATCGTTATCGGGCCATTATATCTTGTTTCTAGAAGACGGTTTCCTTAGAGGCTCCCTCGGGCCAGACCATAACTTTTCAAGCAAGTGCTCCCTCAAATTCTCTATTTGTGTTGGCAAGCTTATTTCCCGGTCGTCGAACTTTGAAGACTGGATTTCTTTGGACATTAGCGGAGAAGCCAACCATATCCATGGTGATTGAAGAAATTCCTATTGTTCGAGAATATCCCGATGTTTTTCCAGAAGAGCTTCCAGGAATGCCGCCCAAGCAAGAGGTGGAGTTTCGTATTGGTCTTATACCTGGCACAAGACCTGTTTCCATAGCACCATATCGTTTGTCCTGCCCATTCCAAGAAGAACTGAGGAAGCAATTGGATGATCTGTTGTCCAAGAAGTTGATTCGTCGTAGCGTGTCTCCTTGGAGAGCTCATGTTCTCTTCACTAAGAAGAAGGATGGGAGTTGGCGCATGTGCGTGGACTATCGTGGCTTGAATGCAGTTACTATCAAGAACAAGTACCCATTACCTCGCATTGATGAGCAGTTTGATCGGCTAAAAGGTGCTAAGGTGTTTTCTAAGATCGATCTACAGTCTGGGTACAATCAGATTCCGGTAAGAGAGGAGGATATTGAGAAGACAACTTTTGCGACCATGTATGGGCATTATGAATTCAGAGTTATGTCTTTTGGGTTGACGAATGCACCTCCCTACTTTATGGAAACAATGAACAACATGCTATGTAAATTTGATCAATTTGTGGTAGTATTCATTGATGACATACTCATCTTCTCTAAGACAAATGAAGAGCATGAGCAACATTTGAGGATAGGGCTTCAAACTTTGAGGGACAACAAGTTTTATGCCAAGTTGAAGAAGTGTGACTTCTGGCTCTCAGAAGTTGGTTTCTTGGGGCATGTTATTAATGAGAAAGGTATCTCTGTTGATCCAAGCAAGGTTTCTAATGTTGTAGATTGGGAGAGACCATCTAATGTCAAGGAGGTGAGAAGTTTCTTAGGCATGGCTGGTTACTATCGAAGGTTTGTGAAGGATTTTTCCATAATTGCTAAGCCTTTATCTATGCTCACCCACAAGAATGTGAAGTTTGAATGGACTAATGAGTGTGAGCAAGGTTTGTGAAGGATTTTTCCATAATTGCTAAGCCTTTATCTATGCTCACCCACAAGAATGTGAAGTTTGAATGGACTAATGAGTGTGAGCGTAGCTTCCAAGTGTTGAAGGAGAAGTTGGTTATTGCTCCTGTTCTCACTCTACCTGAGCCTGGTAAGCGGTTCACTATTTATTCTGATGCTTCACGAGTTGGACTTGGGTGTGTCCTTATGCAAGATGGGAAGGTGATCGCCTATGCATCAAGGCAGTTGAGAACACATGAACATAATTACCCTACCCATGACCTAGAGCTGGCCGCAGTTGTATTTGCTTTGAAGATATGGAGACATTACCTTTATGGTGAGCCTTGTGATATTTTTACTGACCATAAGAGCTTAAAGTACATTTTCACTCAAAAGGATTTAAACCTGAGGCAGAGGAGATGGCTAGAGCTAATCAAGGATTATGATCTTACCATCCAGTACACCCCAGGTAAAGCCAATGTTGTGGCTGATGCTTTGAGTCGTAAGGTTACCCCTGCTACATTGAATTATTTGATAACTGAATTTGAGCGGATGGATATGGCATACTGTTATGTGGGAATGGTAGAAACATAAACAAGGGTTATCCTTGAGTCTGACTTACCAGGGAGAGTGTTGGAGGCACAACAACATGATCGGTTACTACAAGGTGTGAAGAAACACATTAGTGAAGGTAAAGTTGGGAATTTCAGCAAGGATGTTTTAGGAGCTATTCGGTTTTGTGGACGCCTTTGTGTGCCACAGAAAGCTCAAGTTAAGGAAGAAATTCTTCGAGAGGCACATCGTACGCGATACACAGTGCACCCTGGTGAAAATAAGATGTATCAAGACTTGAAGAAGGGTTATTGGTGGAAGAGGATGAAAGTGGATGTGGCAAGGTATGTGGCATCATGTGGGGTATGCCAACGAGTTAAAGCTGAGCATAAGCGTTCAGCTGGAAAGCTGCAGTCATTAAAGGTTCCTGTGTGGCCATGGGAGGACATCACTATGGATTTTGTGGTTGGTTTACCACGTACTCCTAAAGGGAGGGATGCTATTTGGGTTGTTGTGGATCGCCTGAGTAAGGTAGCTCATTTTATTCCTTACCGTTCTACAAATTCAACAAGTGACTTAGCTCCAATCTATATGCGTGAAATTGTGAGACTTCATGGGGTGCCAAAAACCATTGTTTCTGATAGAGATGCTAAATTTGTTTCCAAGTTCTGGGAGAGCTTGCAGGATGCCTTGGGAACTAATGTGATACTTAGCACTGCTTTTCACCCTCAAACGGACGGTCAATCCGAGCGTACAATTCAGACTTTGGAGGATATGCTAAGGTCATGTGTTCTTTCATGGAAAGGAAGCTGGGAGGAGCATTTGCCTCTTGTGGAGTTTGCCTACAATAACAGTTACCATGCCAGCATCAGGTGTGCACCTTTTGAAGTCTTGTATGGAAGGAAGTGCAGGTCACCACTTTGTTGGGAAGCTGTGGGTGAAAAGGTAGTCCTAGGACCAGATTGGGTTCTAAAGACGACTGAGCGTATTGCTGAAATTCGACAACAAATGCTAGCAGCACAGAGTAGGCAGAAAAGCTATGCTGATGTGAGAAGGCGAGACCTGGAGTTTCAGGTTGGGGATCAGGTACTTTTGAAGGTTTCTCCTAACAAAGGTGTAGTGAGATTTGGGGTTAAAGGAAAGCTTAGCCCAAGGTATATTGGTCCTTTTCCAATAGTGGAACGTGTTGGAAAGTTGGCTTACAGATTAGAGCTACCCAATTCTATGAATGGAGTGCATAATGTATTTCATGTTTCCTTGCTGAGAAAATACCTACGAGATCCAGAACAACATATGACCTTGGATCCAGAAATCATCGAGGAAGACTTTACCTTTGAGGCACGTCCTGTAAGAATTTTAGAGGAGGCTGATAAGATCTTGTGACAAAGGACGCTCAGGTATCTAAAGGTTCTTTGGTCTAATCAGACAGAGCGGGAAGCGACTTGGGAGCTCGAGTCGAGAATGCGGGAGAAATACCCGGAATTCTTCTCATCTGGTGAGCAGCTCAGTTTCTTGTTTGGTTTATGCCTATTCCTTTCAAAGAGTAAAGAATTCGAGGACGAATTCTGTTGAAGGAGGGGAGAATGTAATACCCTGATTTTTAAAAAAAAAATAAAATAAAATAATATTTATGTTGACTAGGCGGACTAAAGATAGGACGAAAAATTTGACTTTTTGAATTATAAGTTGTATGGAAGATCAGAGACCGTGGTTGTGTAGATCTCGTCGAAACGAATTTGTTTGACTATTAACTTGATTCGTTTGGATGTCGTATGGTTTTTAATGGAGCCGTTAAATTGGGACCGTCGGATGTGGCTTAGGGTATCCTTTTCTCCCATTCAAGGAAAAACAAATATAACTGAGTCCCATTCATCTTCCGACTCCTTGTTCCAGCGCCGCCTCCTGTCTTCCAAGCGCCTCCAATCTGGGCTCCCGGCGTTTCGAGCAGAGGACTCTCCGCCTCCCGTCCTTTCTTCCCCACGCTGCCGCCCCTGCTGGATCCCAGATCTCAGGCGAGCCCTGCTGCAGCTTAGGTATTATGCTCGGCATCTTCCCTCTCTGCTCCTACCTGCTTGCTGCTACGGAGGCGCAGTGGTTGCTGCTGCTGTACGTGTACCCTAGCTTGAACGGTAGGCTGCTGCAGGTCTGCTGGTGCTCACGTCCAGGAGCAAAGGATCAGGGAACCAGCCCAGGGGAGAGGGTCACGGCTGCTGCTTGCCCCTAATCTGGTACAGGCTCTTCTATTCTTGATGTACGGATTTAATTGGCCTGGAGATGGTTGAGTTCGGTCCTGCGTAGGATTTTTTTTTTACTAGTGGATTGAGGATTGAATTTACAGGAGTTGGGTACTAGTCGTAGTGTTCCTATATGCAGCAACGAATAGATGAGGGTTGTGCTCAAATTGGATTTGGCAACTTTGGTTAATGACCTGAGAGTTGGGGCTTGCCGATCAGGATGTTCTAAAAAGATATGGCAAAGAAAAGTATATACCTATATAGACAGACTCCGTCTGATTAATTTAGATTCTCATTTTATTTTCAGGAACTCAGTTGTAGTACGCTAGAAAATTCCAGGCCTGAGTTTTATCAAGCAAGGCATTCCGTGGTTTTAACTAGGGTGAAACATGTAAAGCAAGAGTCTGTGCAGCTCGCCATCTTCACCCTGACCCAATTTGGATGGTTCGGTGGTCAAAGGAATAAATGATAAAGAAAAGATTTAAGCCGTAGCTTGAACTTCACATATATAAATTAAATTAAAAGGCATATGTTTGTACTGCTTTTGGGGCTCAGTAGTATTTGGAGTTGTTTTTGAGTATGTGTCAACCATGGTTGTTCAGGTGCTGAGCAGGACCTAAGCCGTTTTCTAGAGCACTCGTCGCATCGCTAAGGCAAGTGCATGACGAACTTGTGATTGGGCTGTATGCCTATTGTTGGAATTTTCCTTGGTTTCAAGTATTTTGTTATATTTCCTGGTTTATGTTCAAGTTCCTGTTTCATGAGATTCAAGTTTCAAGTTTTCATTTACATTCAATTCTGGTGCCGGTTGATCCGGGAGTGCAATTTGGTTCTGATATTCAGGTTCCTGTGAGTAAGTGCTGGCCCCACTTGCTCGGCTTTACCGGTAAATGCTAAGGAGTATTCAGGTGCTGTCCGTTTCAGACGGAAACTATTGTTTCTTTGGTGTTCCAGTAAATTGTTCCTGGATTCGCATGAGATGATCACTCTTTCGGCTCTAAATGTACTTGCTGAGTGTTTTACTCATCCTTGTGTTTATTTGGTTTTTAGGCACCAAGTGACTGCGACATGCATGGGAATAATTGGGAGTAGCACCTTCATGAGCCTGAACAATTAGTTTACTTATACTTCACTCTTTAAGTCTAAGTTTGGCACCTGTAATATCTTAATTTACTGTCACATAAAGGTTGCTTGCTTGTGATAGTGTTTGCCGTTGGGATGGCTCTTTTATTTTTATTTGGGTTGGGCCGTGATGCTTATGATCTCTTTTATGATATTCTGTCATTTATGAACTGTGGTTAATTTGTCCCGGATGTCCCAATTTTAGGGAAAGTGCTGCCGAAATCTCTAATAATTTTGTGTCACAACAGAAACTTGGTGTAGATTGGTAGCCCCTAGTGATGTCTCTAGCTGGGGCGTTACAACGTTTTCTTGGGGGGATGGCCTGGCCACCTGTTGCTCCCAGCAAGGTTCATCCTTATTAGAGGTTTTAACTATCTCTGAATCATAACTATTAAAAAAATATCTCTGAATCAGCTCATGGATGGCGTCTGACGCCATTAAACACAATTCACAGCAACCAGATGTCTATATCCTTCACTCTGATTTTGACTTTAAATTATTTGCCACGATAGCCAAAGGAAAAATTCTACAATTGGGCAGAACAGAGAGCACAAGATGGAATCCCCAAATTCTTTCTGATTTTTTAGTAGGCTAGCAATGGAAGAAAGAAAATTACCCTGTGCTATCATTGAGGGTGGCCGGGAACTGCATCTTGATGTAGGTGCAGGTGCAGTAACACCACGGTCAGGAAGGAGTTGAAGTTAGATACGGGAAGCGAGTTGGGTTGCGGTAGATCCGTGGCAAGGGATGCAGAGGGTCGGGATGGATCTTACCATGGTGCTCACCTCCCTCCTGTTTTGCTGGGATCCTGCTACCAAGGGACGCAGATGTCGGGAATTGTTGCAACTGCTGTTTCAGCTGCTCCTGCTGCAACGTGCGGGGCTCCGACGGCGTTCCTCTACGTCTTGGCAAAAAGATTGTAGAGAACCGACCCAGCAAAAATATATATCGGTGTTTACAATAAAAATAAAGAAAAAGAAATATCACAAATGCTAGTAGTCCTACCTCTAGCTGTCAAAGTGTTCTCCTAGAAAATTGTATTCTTACACTTCCACATCTCTTCAAAATATTGTGCAAAGAGTTCACCGGCAACTTAGCAAGGTTTACATCATATCTGTAGTTTCCTGGACATTGAAAACACTATGTGTTAGAACTACCCATATATAGGTTTGTGCTCGTGTTTTAGAATGAGATAAGCATAGTGTATATACAGGGATGATCTACTTTAGGTAATAATGACAAAGAATTAACTCAACCATGCGAGTCCACTATGTGTGTGGCAATGCATCCATGTCACAGAACCTCCTAATTATGATGGCCCACAAGCACACGTCATTGTCATAATGACCTCTGACAGTCGTACTTATGTTCACCATAACTTAAAAGGCCTGCTTTCCTCCGAACAGGATCCAATCACAGGAGTATTGCAATATTACAACAGTTTATTCAAAATATTCAACAGAGTAAAGTAGCGGAAGTCTTACAATAACATAGATTACAAACCAGTTTTTCAAACTTCAAACCTTATGTAACATTATTACAAACCATTAGTAGAGAAGTATCGGTAGTAACTTTATTACATCACACAAGCGAGATGCCTTGCCCAAAGGCCATACAATCTACTCGTCGTCACTGTCTTCAACCACGACGGTCATGCAACAAGGCTCGAAGCAGACTTGTTCATGAACCGCACCTGCAACAAGGGGTTAACAAACCCTGAGTACGAGAGTACTCAACAAGACTTACCCGACTAAGACAAAGACTCCAAGGGCATGCTAGCTTTAGGGAATCAAGGTACGGGTAATCAAGAATCAAATTTTCTTTTTGCAGAAAAGCTTACTAAAGTAAGTCCTTATCTTCAACATTTTACTTTTACCATTGATGGTTCATTAACCAAATCTAGGTGATCCTAATCTAGATCAAAGTAATTATCATCAAAACCTTTCTCATTCTTTCTTTCATTCCAGTTCTTAACTACGATGTTGGTGCAAGGCCAAGACTCCTTTCTCGTGGAGTAACGACGATTCGAACCGCTTCATTTACCCAGCTGGGGATTCCTAACCACACGACATATGTAGAACTGAATCTTGCATATATCAACTCTTACTCGGGTTTTCCCAAAACCAGAACGTGTCCATCGCCACCCGAGAGCACAGTACTCCTCGAACCCGGCCCGATTCTAGCCCCGAGGGTACACGTTACTCTCGCCATCTCTCCACTCCCAGTGCGAGGTTAGACGTTCTCATAATGGACTAACCAAAGTAAGGCTTACCCGACATGGGCACATGGCTAGTACTAATAAAAACTCCATGACGCGAGGGCCAACAACGTACGGTCCTTAACTGATAAGGCGGAAACAATACAGTGGGACTCCTTTCCCAATGCATGTTAGCAGTGGCCAAACCACCCGCCCGATCTTACAAGTTCATTCACATATTTCAATATTCATTCGATATGCCGTCATGGCTATGTAAACATTCATTTAAAAGCTTAACTTCTAAGCATAGCGAAGCATACTACGCATTTTCTGTAAATCAGGTATCAAGGTTGATATCACAATAATCAAGGATGATAATGCAGCAATTAGGTTATCACTCAACTCCTAATTACTTAATGCAGTCAACCATAATATAAATAATAAAACATTTGTAAAACTCAAGGTAGGGTTTAAATGCACCGGGGCTTGCCTTGTTCAAACACGACGACCGACTCAGACTCGAGGACTTCACCCCCTGGTCCGGAACCCACCGACGATCGCTCTTCTCCGGAAGCTTGATCGACGACTTCGGCTTCCTCGAAAGCGGAGACTACACGAATACATAACATGCTTTAACATGATGTTCGATGATAAACATGATGCTTGATGATAACATGCCACGGTTACGATTTGAGTACAACTTTTCTTCACGGTACAAACGTAAACAGAAAACCTACTAACTAGTGGCGACGTTTTCCCGCGATACCAGCTTTTAACCTAACAAGTTACTAACGAGCTCAATCATGAAATTAAGGTGCCAGAGATCACAAAAAGGTAGTGACCTAAGGACATCACTCAAATAAAAGGCACACAACACTTAAAGTTCTCAAATTAATATTTATTTTCTATTTAATAATTAGGGCATAATTAGAAGTTGATCAAATTTTACCTAATCAAGCTCAAACTTTTTCTATGGGTTAAGAATGAATTACAACAGTGTTATAATAAATTTCATAATTTTTGGATAAATAAATTAATTATTAAAATTACTGGAAGTTGCATTTAATCTTTAATGAAACTAATTAATTTTACTGCTCAAAGTATTCAAATTCATGATTTAACATTTTTCCTAGATAGTTTATACATTGAAAAGCTTACACAAAAATTTTCATGAATTTTGGAACTCTACACAATTTTTAATGAAATAAACAAATAACAACACTATTCATTTATTTGAAAAAGAAAAACAAAAACAAAATCGGGCTGACTTTTCTTTTTCCCCGCGGTCCGGCCCAACCAGACGGCCCGCTCACGCGCCCGCACGCGCGCTCGCGACCGGCCCAGTCGCGCGGCCCAGCCCAGCGCTGGCCTGCCTCGCGCCCGCCCGCTCACTCTCGCTGACATCGCGGTCCCACGCGTCATCGCCTTCCTCCCGCCTCCTTCGCTCTCTCCCCGACTCGGCCATGCCCGCACGGCGGCCGGCTGGTGAGCACGGCTTCGGACACCCAACCAAGCGACACCATAGCACTAGCACAACAAGGCGAATCCATTTTACTACCTAGCAGCTATCCTACGGCTTCGGAAAGGTTCTCCCGACGGCCATGGCAGCACGGCGGCTACGGTGACCAGCGTCCCGATGATCTACCACGCTAGCGTCTAAAGCAAAGGCACAGGAAGCACCAGAAGCTCACCGCGGTTGCAGCGAAGCACTCGGGAAGCTTGGAGCAGCAGTGGAAGAGGCCGACCACGTGAAGCGGCACGGTCGCCAGAGCTGGGCACGGGAACGAGTGGCCGCGGTGATTTAGACGAAATTGGGCTGGCTTGGGTGGTTCACGAGGTGCGCGAGGCCGAGGCGAACGTGATGGCGTGCTTTTCGTGGCTAGAGGTGACTCGACGGCGGCAGCGGCGAGCGGTGGAGCTAGCGGCGGCGGTGGTGGCGAAAACGGTGAACGCCACTGTGAACCTCGGTATATATAGAAGGAAATCGCGTCTACAGAGCAGCACTGCAGTGCTATCGCGCTGGCGATCCTAGCGCGCGCGAGAAGCTCCTGGACGTCGCCCGGCGGCTCGCCGGCGCCCATGCCGCGCGGTGCCCGGCGGCGATTGGTCGCGGCACTGTAGCTGTTCCCCCCCAACTTTGAATTTTCAAACTGTTTTCTCAAATTACTCTCAAATTCATGTAACAACTTGAAAAACTTCCAATCTATGAAATCTTCAGAATTTCAAGCTCTACAAGTTTTGTATTGAACACTTTTTCAAATTATAACTGGATTTTGAAATTTGAATTTAAACTCAAAAGGGGACACATTTTTCAGATTTGGTAATTTAGAAATTACTTTTGATTTTACATTGAAACTTCAAAATCTCCAAACATCAAAGTTGTATATCTTGACCAGACCTACAACTTTGCTGTTCAAAACTTTTTCAAATTCAGCCTCCATTTTGAAATCTTAGTTTGGGGACAAAAATGAATTAAATTTGAAATTTGTTTATTTTCAAAATTGCTCCACATTTTACACTAAAACTTTGAAAACTCAAAACACCAAAGTTGTAGCCCTTGAAAAGTTCTACAAACTTGGTTTTGAACTTTTTTCCAAATTTTGCTTAGATTTTGAATTATTTCAAAAGGGGTAAAACAGGGTTTTGAAATTTAGGGTTTTCAGAGGGATTTTAAATTGGAATTTGTTGCTACTTTGATTGGTGATTACTTAGTGATCAAAACCTCACCCAAGGGCATCATTTGGACCAACATGACATGGTTGACCAAATGCCACTCTTGGTTGACCAATTAGCTTTTGAAATTCTTTTACATTTCTCCCCAGATTTGAATTTAAATTTGAATCGGAAAACTCGTGACAAGTTTTGGGACTCCAATTCAAACTCAAATTTGGAGCTTCATTTTAAATGTTGTACTTGAGCTCATACCCTACACTTGACACTAGTGGGCAACACAGTCGCACACCTCAATTTACGCAGGGCATGGACTAAGTATTTGCGGTGGCATTCGAAATTAGGGTTTTCGGGTTCGGAGCACACCACTGAGAAACACATTCAACCTAAATAAGTAAACTCGTTTTAGTTGATGCATAACAAGTTTAACCTAACAGGGATGCTTTGCAATGCATTATAATGACATGGCAGATTAATTAGCACTATAACACCCGGGGTGTTACAGCCCTTCCCCCTTAAAGAAATCTCGTCCCGAGATTTAAAGCCTTGAGTTAAGTAATGGAAAAGGAAACGTGTCAAGCAAACACGTCCAAGACTTGTCTACAAAACGGGTAGGGGTTTTCTGCATTATAAAGATTTTAAAAGGATAGGTTACAGTTTAAAGAAGAAATTGCAACCTAGATAGAAGCAAAGAACTCCGGGAAATTCTCCAACAGATAACCTTCCGATTCCCAGGTGGCTTCCTCTTCTGAATGTTGATCCCATTGTATCTTGTACCATTTAATTGTTCTACTCCGGGTAACACGATCCTTTCGATCCAAAACTCGGACAGGATATTCAGAATATGTCAAATCCGGTTCAAGTTCAACTCTCTCAACATCAACCACTTGATCAGGTACTTGCAGACACTTCTTCATTTGTGATACATGAAATACATTGTGCACGGCTGACAGTTGTTCAGGCAGCTTTAATCTATATGCCACCTTCCCATATTTTTCAATGATTTGAAAAGGACCAATATAACGTGGTGCGAGTTTGCCTTTGACTCCAAATCTATTAACTCCTTTCATGGGTGACACTTTCAGATAAACATAATCTCCCACTTTAAACATCAAGGGTCTACGTCTTTTATCTGCATAACTCTTCTGTCGAGACTGAGCAACTTTTAAATTCTTTTGTATCTGCCTAACCTTTTCTTCCGTTTTCTTCACCAGATCAACTCCATAAAACCATCTTTCTCCTGGTTCTGACCAGTTCAACGGAGTTCTGCACCTGCGGCCATACAATGCTTCAAACGGTGCCATTTTGATACTCGCTTGGTAACTGTTATTGTATGAGAATTCTGCTAACGGTAAACATTCATCCAATTGATCTTGATAGGTGAGAGCACAAGATCTTAACATATCTTCCAAAATTTGATTTACTCTTTCAGTCTGTCCCCCAGTTTGTGGATGATAGGCTGTGCTGTAAAGAAGTTTAGTACCTAATGACTTTTGAAACTGTCTCCAAAATTGCGAAACAAACTGAGTACCCCTGTCAGTAACAATTGTTTTGGGTATTCCATGTAAACTCATAATCCGAGCAACATATATTTCTGCATATCGAGATGCTCTATAGTCAACCTTCACAGGTACAAAGTGAGCTGACTTAGTCAAACGGTCCACAATGACCCAAATTGAATCAAAGCCTCTTGAGGTCTTGGGTAACCCAGTAATGAAATCCATACTGATATCTTCCCACTTCCAGGATGGAATGGGCAAGGGTTGTAACATTCCTGCCGACTTCAGGTGTACCGCCTTCACCTTACAACAAGTATCACATCTAGCAACATACTTAGCAATCTCAATTTTTATTTTGGTCCACCAGAATCTCTGTTTCAAATCTTGATACATCTTATTACTTCCTGGATGAATAGAAAACCTTGTACTATGTGCTTCATCAAGAATGAGCCGACGTAACTCTGGAACCTTTGGGACCACTAGCCGGTTCTTAAACCATAACACATCTGCCTCATCAATACTGAAATCTGTCTGTTGACCAGTTCTAACTTTTTCTTTGATGTGAGTGATTCCGGAATTTGTTCTCTGAGCAGATACAATCTGATCTTTGAGTGTTGATTCTACTGTGACACTAGTCAGCTGACCTTGTTGAATTATTTCAATATTCAACTTTTCCAATTCGTAACACAAACTGTAATCCATTGGCTTCACAGTCGTACAATTGCAATGATTCTTTCTACTGAGTGCATCAGCAACTACATTCGCTTTTCCAGGGTGATAGTGTACTTCTAAATCATAATCCTTTATCAACTCAAGCCACCTTCTT
The DNA here is from genome assembly GCA_038087645.1 of Saccharum hybrid cultivar R570. NCBI lineage: Eukaryota > Viridiplantae > Streptophyta > Magnoliopsida > Poales > Poaceae > Saccharum > Saccharum hybrid cultivar. The sequence continues at coordinate 89,188 of JAQSUU010000044.1, read as the reverse complement.
TGCCTCATATTCAATTCTGACTGAGTAAAGATATACTTTAAACTCTTGTGATCTGTATACATGTGGCAAGTATTACCCAACAAGTAATGACGCCATATTTTTAATGCATGAACCACAGCTGCTAATTCAAGATCATGTGTCGGATAATGTTCTTCATGGCGCTTCAACTGTCTTGAGGCATAAGCAATGACTCTGCCTTCCTGCATCAATACGCAACCAAGGCCAATACCCGAGGCATCACAGTAAACATCAAATGGCTTTTCTAAATCTGGTTGTGCCAAAACTGGAGCAGTTGTCAATGACCTCTTTAAAATTCTAAAAGCTTTCTCACATCCGGTAGACCATATGAACTTAGTTTGATTCTTCAACAACTCTGTGATTGGCTTGGCTACCTTTGAAAAGTCAGGTATAAATCGACGGTAATAACCCGCCATTCCCAGAAAACTTCGGACTTCATGAACTGAGATTGGTGGCTTCCAATTTAGAATATCTTTCACCTTGCCAGGATCTACTGCTACTCCTTCGGCTGACAACACATGTCCTAAGAATTGCACTTCTTTTAACCAAAACTCACATTTACTGAACTTGGCATACAATTGATGATCTCTCAGACGAGTCAGAACAATTCTGAGATGCTCAACATGCTCTTCTTCACTTTTGGAGTATACCAGAATATCATCAATAAAGACAACCACAAACTTGTCAAGTTCTGGCATGAAAACTGAATTCATCAGATACATGAAATGTGCCGGTGCATTAGTGAGACCAAAAGACATAACTAGGTACTCATACAGTCCATATCTGGTGGTGAATGCAGTCTTTGGAATATCTTCAGGTCGAATCTTAATTTGATGGTATCCTGATCGAAGATCGATCTTTGAAAATACCTTTGCCCCCGCAAGCTGATCAAAGAGCAGATCAATGCGAGGCAACGGATATTTATTCTTAATGGTTACTTCATTCAGCGGTCGATAGTCAACACACATCCTTAAAGTCTGATCTTTCTTCTTGACAAAAAGAGCTGGACATCCCCATGGTGAGGAACTGGGTCTGATAAAACCTTTGTCACGTAACTCTTGCAATTGATCCTTAAGTTCTGCCAATTCATTGGGTGGCATTCTGTAAGCTCTCCGGGATATTGGGGCAGTACCCGGTTTTAACTCAATCACAAACTCTACATCTCTGTCCGGTGGCAGACCTGGTAGATCATCTGGAAACACATCCGGAAATTCACAGACTACCGGTATATCACAAATCTCATGTACTGAAGTTGCACATATACTTTCAACTGTTCTCTTCGGGATAGGAAGTTGGATAAGATGATGAGATTTATTATCTGGCAGGTTCAACCTTATAGTTCTGTGCAGTGCATCTATAAGGGCTCCTCTTTGGTACATCCAATTCATACCCAGGATTACATCTATATCCTGTTTCTGTAATATTATCATTGAGGTAGGGAATATATGCCCACCTAACTCTATAGGTACGTCACGTACCATCTCCTTAGTACACAGTCGTCCCCCGGGCGACTGGATAAAGAAATCCTCTTGTGTTCCCATAATTGGAATGTCATACTTAACAACAAAGGTGCGATTTATGAATGTATGCGATGCACCTGAATCAAATAACAGTACTGCTGGATGATTAGCAACAGGGAACATACCCATCATAACAGGTTCTCCCTCTGGGATTGCACTTGCTTGAGTGTAGAATACACGTCCGGTCTTCTTCTTCTCACCCTTACCCTTCTGAACATTCAGATTATTGTTCTTGCTCTGGAGTTGTTGCGGTTGTGGTACGGGAGCTCTGGGATAATTGGGATTGTACTGCCTTGGATACGGGCAATCCTTGGAAAAGTGGCCTGGCTTTCCACAGTTGTAGCAGGGAAAGTTATGGGTTACTGGAGTCTGGTTTCGAATACCAGGGGCATTCGGCTGCTGTAAAAATTGCGGGGTTGCGGCAGGACGGAAAAACGTCTGCGGCTGAACTTGGTATTGCGGTGGACGATAAGTTGGGCGGAAATGGTTCTGAGGGTGATAAACAAACTTCTGGCGTTTCTTAATGCCGCCAGACGGACTTGAAAACACTGGCTTCTTTTTCTTCGACTCCTTGTGCAGTCGGGACTTCTCTTCTGACGCAATAGTCACATTGACTATCTCATGGTAAGTAGCATTATAGCAGGTGACTAATGCTTCCTGGATTCTGGTACTCAAACCTCTCATGAAACAACTCTTCTTCTTTGCATCGGTATTCACATATTCAGCTGCATACTGGGACAGATGATTGAATTTGCCCACATATTGTAGAACTGTCTGGTTCCCTTGCTTCAGTGAGAGAAACTCCTCTAGCTTCATGGCCATGACACCATCTGGGATATAATGTGCTCTAAAGGCTTCACGAAACTCCTGCCAAGTGACACGGTGGCCAGCAGGCTGTGCGGCGACTAGATTCGCCCACCACGCCCCTGCGGCACCTCTGAGTTGTTGTGCTGCAAACACAGGCTTCTGGTGCTCTGTGCACTGTAAAAGTTCAAACTTCTGCTCCATAGTACGGAGCCAGTCATCCGCCTCTAGCGGTTCATCTGCCTTTGAGAACACTGGTGGACGAGTATCGGTGAAATCCACATAAGTGGTTTCCCCTCCATTGTTACGGCCTCGACGACCCTGATTCCCATTTTGATTCTGATTCTGAGCCAACAGGGTAGTGGCATTAACCAGTGTGGCAATAGCTTCTGCCAAGGTAGGTGGAAACGGTGGGGGATTCGGATTATGGTCCCCTTCCTGGGAAGTTCCAGTACCGTCCATCTGTTGTACACAAACCATGTTTATTTTCATTGCTTTATTGAATTAAAAAGCAGTTAGGACAGAACTTGTATACAAACACAAACTTATCTTACATTATTTCATTACAAACTTGCTCACAAGCAAGAAACCACCCACTAAGGTTCTTAGAAAGCAGGAAAGACTACTATATTACACAACCATCCATGTCGACCCTTCACTCCTCATCATCATCGCTGATCACGATCACTTCCTCCTCATTCTCTGGAGCACTTGCACCAGTGACATGACTTGCATCATCCCCACTTTCCATCACGGGTTCATCTTCTTCTGGATCTTCTTCATTGTCCTCTCCATCAGGAACAACCACGGCACCAACATCATCTTCCACTGCCTGGGGCTGATGATTGGGATTCATCAGATCATTTAGCCTATGCACTTCCTCATGCAGAACTGTGTTGTACTGCTCCAGATGTGTCACATAAAGCTCCAACTCACGAACACGAGCCCTGGCTTCTGTCTCCTTTTCCAGCGACTCATTCTGGAATTGTTTCCGAAAACGCATGTTGCGCTTCAGTCGCTCTACTTCTGATGTAAGCCTTGCAATCTCTGACTCCGAATCCGGGTTCGGATTACGGCTACTGCTTGCTCCATCAACTCTGGCGGCCAACTGATGACGCGGCACTCCTTGCGGACCCGTTTTCTTGCGAGGAGTCGTCTTCACACGTGCCATCCTAAAACAAGACAGAATTAGGACGATGAGAACAGATAGGGGGATCTGAAGGTTAGCATGAATAGGATTGAACCTTACTTAACCCAAACCACTTTAAAAGGGAAGGTAACTTAAGCAGGTTAATTAAACATGATGCATGCATCGTACTTACGATCTAACAGAAAGATTTAAGTAACACAAGCAATCTTTATAACATAGGGCACTATACATGATACTTCACTACGAAGCTTTCAAATATGAGCTAAGGAAACTATAGAATTGATTAAGATAAGCAAAAGCAATTTGGACCAAAATATCAATATTAAGTTTGTTGACCCAAATCATTTTGAAGTTTTACAAAGTAATACTACAATAACCCGAGTGATTATGCTCTGGTACCAGCTGTCACAGAACCTCCTAATTATGATGGCCCACAAGCACACGTCATTGTCATAATGACCTCTGACAGTCGTACTTATGTTCACCATAACTTAAAAGGCCTGCTTTCCTTCGAACAGGATCCAATCACAGGAGTATTGCAATATTACAACAGTTTATTCAAAATATTCAACAGAGTAAAGTAGCGGAAGTCTTACAATAACATAGATTACAAACCAGTTTTTCAAACTTCAAACCTTATGTAACATTATTACAAACCATTAGTAGAGAAGTATCGGTAGTAACTTTATTACATCACACAAGCGAGATGCCTTGCCCAAAGGCCACACAATCTACTCGTCGTCACTGTCTTCAACCACGACGGTCATGCAACAAGGCTCGAAGCAGACTTGTTCATGAACCGCACCTGCAACAAGGGGTTAACAAACCCTGAGTACGAGAGTACTCAACAAGACTTACCCGACTAAGACAAAGACTCCAAGGGCATGCTAGCTTTAGGGAATCAAGGTACGGGTAATCAAGAATCAAATTTTCTTTTTGCAGAAAAGCTTACTAAAGTAAGTCCTTATCTTCAACATTTTACTTTTACCATTGATGGTTCATTAACCAAATCTAGGTGATCCTAATCTAGATCAAAGTAATTATCATCAAAACCTTTCTCATTCTTTCTTTCATTCCAGTTCTTAACTACGATGTTGGTGCAAGGCCAAGACTCCTTTCTCGTGGAGTAACGACGATTCGAACCGCTTCATTTACCCAGCTGGGGATTCCTAACCACACGACATATGTAGAACTGAATCTTGCATATATCAACTCTTACTCGGGTTTTCCCAAAACCAGAACGTGTCCATCGCCACCCGAGAGCACAGTACTCCTCGAACCCGGCCCGATTCTAGCCCCGAGGGTACACGTTACTCTCGCCATCTCTCCACTCCCAGTGCGAGGTTAGACGTTCTCGTAATGGACTAACCAAAGTAAGGCTTACCCGACATGGGCACATGGCTAGTACTAATAAAAACTCCATGACGCGAGGGCCAACAACGTACGGTCCTTAACTGATAAGGCGGAAACAATACAGTGGGACTCCTTTCCCAATGCATGTTAGCAGTGGCCAAACCACCCGCCCGATCTTACAAGTTCATTCACATATTTCAATATTCATTCGATATGCCGTCATGGCTATGTAAACATTCATTTAAAAGCTTAACTTCTAAGCATAGCGAAGCATACTACGCATTTTCTGTAAATCAGGTATCAAGGTTGATATCACAATAATCAAGGATGATAATGCAGCAATTAGGTTATCACTCAACTCCTAATTACTTAATGCAGTCAACCATAATATAAATAATAAAACATTTGTAAAACTCAAGGTAGGGTTTAAATGCACCGGGGCTTGCCTTGTTCAAACACGACGACCGACTCAGACTCGAGGACTTCACCCCCTGGTCCGGAACCCACCGACGATCGCTCTTCTCCGGAAGCTTGATCGACGACTTCGGCTTCCTCGAAAGCGGAGACTACACGAATACATAACATGCTTTAACATGATGTTCGATGATAAACATGATGCTTGATGATAACATGCCACGGTTACGATTTGAGTACAACTTTTCTTCACGGTACAAACGTAAACAGAAAACCTACTAACTAGTGGCGACGTTTTCCCGCGATACCAGCTTTTAACCTAACAAGTTACTAACGAGCTCAATCATGAAATTAAGGTGCCAGAGATCACAAAAAGGTAGTGACCTAAGGACATCACTCAAATAAAAGGCACACAACACTTAAAGTTCTCAAATTAATATTTATTTTCTATTTAATAATTAGGGCATAATTAGAAGTTGATCAAATTTTACCTAATCAAGCTCAAACTTTTTCTATGGGTTAAGAATGAATTACAACAGTGTTATAATAAATTTCATAATTTTTGGATAAATAAATTAATTATTAAAATTACTGGAAGTTGCATTTAATCTTTAATGAAACTAATTAATTTTACTGCTCAAAGTATTCAAATTCATGATTTAACATTTTTCCTAGATAGTTTATACATTGAAAAGCTTACACAAAAATTTTCATGAATTTTGGAACTCTACACAATTTTTAATGAAATAAACAAATAACAACACTATTCATTTATTTGAAAAAGAAAAACAAAAACAAAATCGGGCTGACTTTTCTTTTTCCCCGCGGTCCGGCCCAACCAGACGGCCCGCTCACGCGCCCGCACGCGCGCTCGCGACCGGCCCAGTCGCGCGGCCCAGCCCAGCGCTGGCCTGCCTCGCGCCCGCCCGCTCACTCTCGCTGACATCGCGGTCCCACGCGTCATCGCCTTCCTCCCGCCTCCTTCGCTCTCTCCCCGACTCGGCCATGCCCGCACGGCGGCCGGCCGGTGAGCACGGCTTCGGACACCCAACCAAGCGACACCATAGCACTAGCACAACAAGGCGAATCCATTTTACTACCTAGCAGCTATCCTACGGCTTCGGAAAGGTTCTCCCGACGGCCATGGCAGCACGGCGGCTACGGTGACCAGCGTCCCGATGATCTACCACGCTAACGTCTAAAGCAAAGGCACAGGAAGCACCAGAAGCTCACCGCGGTTGCAGCAAAGCACTCGGGAAGCTTGGAGCAGCAGTGGAAGAGGCCGACCACGTGAAGCGGCACGGTCGCCGGAGCTGGGCACGGGAACGAGTGGCCGCGGTGATTTAGACGAAATTGGGCTGGCTTGGGTGGTTCACGAGGTGCGCGAGGCCGAGGCGAACGTGATGGCGTGCTTTTCGTGGCTAGAGGTGACTCGACGGCGGCAGCGGCGAGCGGTGGAGCTAGCGGCGGCGGTGGTGGCGAAAACGGTGAACGCCACTGTGAACCTCGGTATATATAGAAGGAAATCGCGTCTACAGAGCAGCACTGCAGTGCTATCGCGCTGGCGATCCTAGCGCGCGCGAGAAGCTCCTGGACGTCGCCCGGCGGCTCGCCGGCGCCCATGCCGCGCGGTGCCCGGCGGCGATTGGTCGCGGCACTATAGCTGTTCCCCCCCAACTTTGAATTTTCAAACTGTTTTCTCAAATTACTCTCAAATTCATGTAACAACTTGAAAAACTTCCAATCTATGAAATCTTCAGAATTTCAAGCTCTACAAGTTTTGTATTGAACACTTTTTCAAATTATAACTGGATTTTGAAATTTGAATTTAAACTCAAAAGGGGACACATTTTTCAGATTTGGTAATTTAGAAATTACTTTTGATTTTACATTGAAACTTCAAAATCTCCAAACATCAAAGTTGTATATCTTGACCATACCTACAACTTTGCTGTTCAAAACTTTTTCAAATTCAGCCTCCATTTTGAAATCTTAGTTTGGGGACAAAAATGAATTAAATTTGAAATTTGTTTATTTTCAAAATTGCTCCACATTTTACACTAAAACTTTGAAAACTCAAAACACCAAAGTTGTAGCCCTTGAAAAGTTCTACAAACTTGGTTTTGAACTTTTTTCCAAATTTTGCTTAGATTTTGAATTATTTCAAAAGGGGTAAAACAGGGTTTTGAAATTTAGGGTTTTCGGAGGGATTTTAAATTGGAATTTGTTGCTACTTTGATTGGTGATTACTTAGTGATCAAAACCTCACCCAAGGGCATCATTTGGACCAACATGACATGGTTGACCAAATGCCACTCTTGGTTGACCAATTAGCTTTTGAAATTCTTTTACATTTCTCCCCAGATTTGAATTTAAATTTGAATCGGAAAACTCGTGACAAGTTTTGGGACTCCAATTCAAACTCAAATTTGGAGCTTCATTTTAAATGTTGTACTTGAGCTCATACCCTACACTTGACACTAGTGGGCAACACAGTCGCACACCTCAATTTACGCAGGGCATGGACTAAGTATTTGCGGTGGCATTCGAAATTAGGGTTTTCGGGTTCGGAGCACACCACTGAGAAACACATTCAACCTAAATAAGTAAACTCGTTTTAGTTGATGCATAACAAGTTTAACCTAACAGGGATGCTTTGCAATGCATTATAATGACATGGCAGATTAATTAGCACTATAACACCCGGGGTGTTACAGCCCATCTTTGAATCATTCATCTACTCAAAGCATCATGGTTCATGCTAAGCTAATAATTCCCTTATCTGAACTAAAGATGGCATGCTCAATCAACAAACACCCTCATTTTGAATATTCAGTAAATTGTAGCAAATGCATCTAGAACTATTTTACTAAAGTGGAACAAGATATTTTGAAGAATCATGAAAGTTGTACCATTAAATCTGCAAGTGGAACTGTTTGCAAAGCTAATAGACAGAGCAGGCAAAGTATAGCTCTCAAGTTTTAACAGCTCTGCAAGTGCCTCTCAAGTTTCAACAGCTCTGCAGCAAGTTAATTTGCAAGAGTATAAACAACATATCTGCATAGCTGTCACTCCAATTCGGACCCAAATGAAAGGAAACAATGGAATCCAGCTCAAATTTACTAAAAAATAGTCGAGAAATCAAAAGTTATTACCTTGAGGGCATTTCAACGAACACATGGTGGGCATCATCCATGGCAACCTATCAACCTCGATGCCAGCAATGGAGGCTATCTCTGGTGCAGGAACACGTGAAGAAGGAGGCCATCCTGTCAACATCGCCGGCTCCAGCTTCATCTTCATTCCCCATGGCTTCACCTCCTTCCCCATCCATCACCATCACAAGGCACCACTCACAATTCAGATCACGATCAAATCCATTGATTCACGAAAAAAATCCAAAATCCCCAAAAGCCAGTAGGGACGGGCGCCGCCGCTGGCTGCCGAGGGTGATGCCTGCCTTTGGTGGGAGGATGGGAGCGGAGATGCTGGTTGGGAAGAAGGCAGTATCACCGCCGGTGGTGGGGGCACGACTCTCTGGCGGCCGCGGAGGTTGCGATCAGCACGGCGACGGGCATCAGGGCTCAGACGACTGCTGCACGAAGCTTTCGTGGCCGCCAGAGAGGAAGGATATCGGCGCCGGTGTTGCACGCTGCTGCTGTGGCCTGCGATCGGCGCGGCGGCGGCCCTGCAGACGGTGTTCCCTAGCGTTTCTTTTTCTTTCTTTTCTTTTTCAATCGGTGATTACAACCTTCGAACCCTGTTCGCCGAGCACGTAGCGTTGAAGTCGTGGGCGTTTGAAGCAACGGAGGGCGCGGGGAGTGAGGTGGGTGAGAAGCCTCGCATCACACTTCTTCTATCAGCCATCAGATTTGGTTTAGTTGTTTATTAGCCTTTGATTTTAACAGAGACAAGATTCTGTGTGTATTTTTCTAGGTACATAATGGTTGACGGCTCTCAGCGGGAGACGTTTTTCTTGGGAGATCTAGTATAATGGTTGGCGGCTCTCAACTGAAAAATATCAGAACCTGTGGTCAAACTTCCGCACTGTTTCCAAAATATAAGTGTGTTGGAAACTGAGTCATGAAACCCCCACTTAGACTGGCCTTAGGACAGTCCCAATATACCTATTAATTTCTATAGACACTGCATATAGAAACCATGATCTCAATAGATAGTTTTCAGTTAATAATTTTTTATCCAATCACATATATTCTCTCTCCATTCTCTATCAATCACATCCTTTTATGTCTTGTTCTCGTGTAGATATGGTTTCTAATTTAGACCTGGTTTCTATGATTTTTTTGCTCTCTCTTCGATAGCTACCTTACCACGTCAGCAAAATGGTTAGGTGGCAATACAATTAATTTCCACACAAACTATGGCGGTTTATGCCGTGGGAGTGTCTAATTACCACAGCTATAACACGTGACCCCACTGACGGGCCCACGGCGCCGGCCATCGAACCCATCGCCTAGGACCCGTCTGTCCGTCGGTGACCATCCGACCCTGCCTCGAGCGAGAAAATGGCAATTTTGCCATCATCAAAACTGGACTTCGCCCTTTTACCATCATGCAAAATGGATTCGTCAGAATACCATTATCAAACTAGTTACCCTATCTGAAATGCCATTGTGGTCATTTCTTCTAGCATTTAATTATTTTTTTATTCCATCCAATATTTCTTTCCTCTTTTACCCCTGCCTCTAATCCTTATCCCTTCGTCCTTCCTCCTCACGTACGCACGCATACCAGCAGCCGCCCCCGCCGCCGCCCAAACGCGAGCTCGCCTCCTGCCACCACCGGGGGCGCCGGGACCTGCTGCGCACGGCTGCGGAACGCCACCACGCGAGCCACTACCACGCCGCCGGGGTCACCGGTGCTCACGCTGCCGCCGCACTCCGACCACGACGACGCCGACGAGCCCAAGAAGCAGCGGAGCGCCTCCGCGTCCGGCTCCGCGACACAGCACACCAACTCGGGCCACTCCCACACGTACATGGAGGAGGCTGGCAGCGGCGTGCACGGCACCATCGGGTACATCGCGCCCGAGTGCTTCCGCACCGAGAAGGCGACGCGCGAGTCCGACGTCTACGCGTTCGGCGCCGTGGTCCTCGAGGTGGTGTGCGGCCGCCGCCCGTGCTTCGACATCGAGGGCTTCCACTTCCTTGTGGACTGGGTGTGGCGCCCGCACCGCGACTGATCCTGCTAGGGCTCGCGTGCAGCCACTCGACCCCCGCCGAGCAGCCCAAGACGCTGGCCATCCTGCAGATCCTGCTCGGGTCCATGCCGCCGCCGGAGGTGCCAGTTGCTCGTTCATCTCAACACTGCTCCGATGTCCAACTTAGTCAGCCATGGCTGGAGCTCGCCTACTCGGCCATGGAGCAGCGTCTGTGGGATGGTGCTGGGCGGCGCGGCGTCGGGCTGGCGTTGGCCGCCGGCGGTGGGCGAACCGCTCGTCCGTGCTTGTATGTCCGATGAGAAAGAGATACGGCATGGGTAAAACGGGAATGAGAAAATGGATGGAATTAAAAAATCATTATATTTTGAAAGAAATCAGCGTAAGGGCATTTTAGCTTGTGTAACTGGTTTGATAATGGTGTTCTAGCGAATCCATTTTGCATGATGGCAAAAGGGCGAAACCTAGTTTTGATGATGGCAAAATTGCCATTTTCTCGGTCGCCTCGAGCTGGTTCGTGCTCCCTCGCTCCTGGCTTGGCTTGGCTCCGACCAGGCGACCACTGCCTCCGCCCCGTGCCGCCTAGTCGCACTCGCGCACCGCGCGAGATCCACCTTCCCCCGCTCCCGCCTCCGCCACTCCGGCGCGGCTGCGTGAGCCCTGCCCTACGGAGGGGCTGGGGTCTGGCTTACCCGCAGATGCGTCCCCTTCTGGCCCTCGCCGCCGCGTGCGCCCTCCTCGTTGCCGCCGGCGCCGCGGCGGCGGAGGAGGCGAAGAACTCCACCAACAAGTTCCGGCAGCGCGAGGCCAGCGATGACATGCTCGCCTACCCCCACCTGTGAGCATCGCGCGCTTCTCCCAAAATCCCCTCCCTCCCTTCCCTCCGCGATTTACGAGCCGCTCTAGATTTGGAGTAGCTGCTGGATCCTTGAACTCTTGGAGGCTTGGAGCGATCGGATGGTCCCTGTGGGTTCTCGTGGGGGCGTTGCGACTGATGAGATCAACGAGCTTTTGGATGCTAACATGTTAGCGTGCCGCTGGTGTTGATTTAGGCGTTGGATTTGTCTAGTGATCACCTGTTTGTCGATCGTTGAGTGCTGCAGCCTCAGTTGCGCATTTGGTTTCTTGAGGTTCGGGGGTTTAAGCACCACGTGGTATAGTGAATTTGAAAAAAAAAAATGAAAGTGAGCAACTGTTGTTTGGTTTGAGCATTATGGTCGCTTTTGAATAGCTTGAAATTGCTGCTACTTCTGTTCATATTCCAAAAGAGATAGCAACTACTGTGGTCCTCCAATCCTGTCTGTAATCTAGTATCGACACAAGATTTAGAAAGTAGAGCTGCCAAAGTGAAACATTTTTTTATGTATGTAAGGCTCACACTATGACCGCAGCCTAGTCAGAGCTGATCTTATAAACTGTTTGAAGTAAGTGTGGTTAATCTGAGTATCACTTAATTTTTTTGGATTGATCATGTCTGAACCTGTGGCAACTGCAAGCATCTGTTCTACTAGTACTAGTAGTATGTTCTCGTACAGGTCATCTCAGTGATTATACTATTAGTGCTGAGAGAGATTTACCTGCATTTAATTGATACTTGCTGCATGGCACATAGAAATCTGATAAATGCTAAATAATGAGCAAACTATGTACTAGTTGTTTGATGCAAGGCCTATTCCTTTTTTTGGGGTGCATATGTCATAGGAATTAGACCTTCTATGCATTCAACTAATTTCAGCTAAGTTAACATCTGCAATAGTGAACTTAGGATGTAAGTTCAATTATGCTTGTTGCTCAATTTTTTGACACATATCTAAGTACTATATCAATTGAAACCACGCCTTTAAAGTCAGTTAAGTAATAGTGGTCGTCTACATGAATTGCTTAACACACCCAATAAGTTTATCTATACATTGTCTTATAGAGATGAAGATGCTTTATTGCAAACCAAATGTCCAAAGCATGTGGAGCTGAGATGGCAGACTGAAGTTAGTTCCAGCATTTATGCAACTCCTTTGGTCGCTGATATCAACAGGTATTTGTCACTTAATTTGGCGTCTGTCTTTAGCATCACACCAATTCTGGTTATCTGTGTTAGAGATCTTTCTCTCTATCTTCTGCTGTTTCTGAACACGTTAATCATTTTATGTCTTTTATTTGTTGCTCATGTGAGGATATTGTGTCGTGCATAAACAATGTCAACTTCACAACAAGCATTCTGTAACTATTAGTGTTTTATGCAAAATTGAATGACTACAGCATTGCCAATACCAACACTAGACCATATTGTTTCTTGTATTTATATATGCAGTTTTCACAAAGTTGATTTTCAAAAGGTCAAACATATGTTTCCGTTCTTTCTATTAGTATTTTAATGAATTTTCCTGCATAAGATTTCATAATAGACACACTGTTAATGAACCTTTTTCTGTTGTGTAGTGATGGAAAATTGGAAGTAGTGGTGCCATCATTTGTTCATTACTTAGAAGTTCTTGAAGGCACTGACGGAGACAAAGTGCCAGGTGTTGTTTCATTGCCATTTTACATTCTTAGTTCTTCCTTACAGATTCTGAAAAGAAGTCTCATCTGTACCTAATTATTGTCTGTGATGTCGTAAATACCCTTTTGGCTCCTGAAAGAGTTTTGAGAAATTTTCTCCTGAACTTTTAAGACATGCTAAAATAAATTGGTTTGGTTATTATTTGTTATACACTTTTCAGGATGGCCTGCATTTCATCAGTCAAATGTTCATTCAAGTCCTCTTCTCTATGACATTGACAAGGATGGTGTACGGGAAATAGCTTTGGCTACATACAACGGGGTTGTAAATTTCTTTAGGTCAGGAACTCTATGACAGACAGTTTTATGTCTCCCTGTTAAATCCAGCAATATTTATTTGTTTATTATGTAGGGTGTCAGGTTATATGATGATGGACAAGCTTGAGGTACCTCGTAGAAAAGTACGTAAAGATTGGTATGTTGGGCTAAATCCAGATCCAGTTGACCGCTCCCATCCAGATGTTCATGACAGTTCAATCGCCAAAGAGGCTACTTCTAAGGAGACTCCTGTAATAGATCAGAATAAATCAGGTATCCAAGAATCTTCTATAGGAATGCAATCTTGAATGTTACTTTATTGATAGAAATGTCTTTTTTGGTTTTTGAATCTCATGATAAAGCTTAACTTGCTATCAATTAGCAGAACTCCTGATGTCATCAACTTGCTTTGAGGGGGAAAAAATTGCATGCATGTTGCACCAGGACCAACTATACTAACTGCTGTGGATATGGACCTTCTATGCATTTCATTTTTGTAAAATATGCAAGAATTATCTGTTTTGTTGTTATTTATATATGCTTATCATTGTAGGAAGTATGGAGGGAAGTGAGGCCCTGAAAAATACATCCGAACAACACTCAGTTGAAGCAAAACTTAATTCTACCCAAGGGCAAGAGAATGTGCAGTTGCCGAATAATGTAAACGACACTCATTCTGGGAGCATCTCTAGTGTTACTACTGAAGCAGAGAATACATCACAATCACATACTCAGAGACGTTTGCTTCAAACAGCTGACAAAAGTGACAAGCAAACAGGAAGCTCAAAAACTCATGAAAGTGATTCGGGAGCAAAAGTAGCAGCCACTGTTGAAAATAGTGAGCCTCTAGATGAAGATGCAGATGCATCATTTGACTTGTTTCGGGATCCAGAAGATCTACCTGATGAGTACAATTATGATTATGATGACTATGTTGTTGATCGTTTGTGGGGAGATGAGGACTGGAAAGAACAAGAACATGAGAAAGCGGAAGATTATGTCAGCATAGATGCCCACATCTTGTCCACCCCAGTAAGTGATGCTTTAGTTCCTTTTGCTTTTTTTTTTCTATCCATCTCAGAGCATTTTGTCCACCCCAGTAAGTGATGCTTTAGTTCCTTTTGCTTATGTTTTTTCTATCCATCTCATAAATAGGCTTGAGTTATCATCCACATTCTTGCTACAGGTAATCGCAGATATTGACAAAGATGGTGTACAAGAAATGGTGATTGCTGTATCATACTTCTTTGATCATGAGTAAGGCTTCTCTTTTTGCTACAAACACATCCTGTTCAAGTTACTCATGACTTCTTAATAATGACTTCAAATTGATTAAAATTTGGTTTACTTACATATAAAATTGAGGCTTAGTGGTTTGTCTATCAATGTGAATTTGAACTTAAGTGGCCTTGAAAATGAAAAAAAAGAAACATATGTGCAACTTGTGTCCCAAGAATAAAATCACGAAACTTTATTTCTACATTATCATGTGTAGGTCTTATTCAGATTGAACCTTAGCTTCCCTGGTTCTTTTAATAAACTTTGTCACCATATTATATTTTGTACTTTCCTTTCACAAAACTGGCAGGCACAGTTTTTTTTTGTCAGCAAAAATGTGCCAATTCGGGTGTTAGTCGTGAACTCAATGTGTTTTCTTTGGTGCCAATGCTAGGTGTTTGTTAGTCTTGCTTTTATGATTGATGAAAACTATTTTTTTAACAGAACTTGCTACCACAAACTCACCTGAGAATTTTTGGTTTGTGTTTGCTCGTTTTTATTTGCAGATATTATCGTGATTCAGATCATGCAAAAGAACTGGAAGGAATTGACATTGGAAAATATGTTGCAAGCAGTATAGTTGTCTTTAACCTTGACACTCGGCAAGTTAAATGGGCTGCAGAGCTTGATTTGAGCACAGATACTGTAAATTTCCGTGCTCATGTATTTTCCTCTCCAACTGTGGTTGATTTGGATGGTGATGGATATTTGGACATCCTTATTGGAACTGCCTATGGCTATTTTTATGTTATCGATCATCGAGGTAAGTTTGTAGTCTCTTAATATTAATTAAGGATTGAATCCAAAGGAAGCTTTGTTCTAAGCTGGTTTTTCCCTATATTTTCTACATATCAAGTTTCTAAATAATACTCCCTCCGCTCCAAATCATAAGAAAGTTTTGGCTTTTCTAGATACATCGCTTTTATTATGTATCTAGACATAGTGAATCTAAGTGATAGCAAAAACTATGTGTTTAGAAAAGCCAAAACATCTTATAATTTGGAATGGAGGGAGTAGCTTTCATTACTAGATAGTGGTATTTATTGGTGTAGTTACAAATAGTGGGATAATAACTAATAATCCACCCTGGTAAAGGGTAGAGCACACCAGTTCGCTGATCTGTATTCCATTCCTGACTAAGGCACCACCTTGAAAGAAAAATATGATTTATTCCCTGGCTAGAGAAAAAGGGATTTGCTGCCTAGTAAAACAGAAGATTACTGATTGGGGAGGGGCGTATGATGGCCTTTATCAGTGGCTAGACACGAAGGAAGGGGAGAAGGACATTTATAGGATGGCTAGAATCCGCGAGAGGAAGACAAGGGACATCAACCAAATAAAATGCATCAAGGATGGGACAGATCGACTTCTGGTGAAGGATGAGGAGATCAAGGACAGATGGAGAGAGTACTTCGACAAGCTGTTTAATGGGGAGAATGAGGGTCCTACCCTTGAGTTGGATGACTCATTTGGCGATACCAACATACGCTTTGTGAGGAGAATTCAGGAGGCAGAGATCGGAGAGGCTTTGAAGAGGATGAAGGGAGGTAAAGCGATGGGCCCTGATGGTATCCCCATTGAGGTGTGGAGATACCTAGGCGCCAAAGCGATAGTATGGTTAACTAAGCTTTTTAACCTTATTTTTCGGTCTAACAAGATGCCTGAAGAATGGAGAAGTATATTAGTACCTATCTTCAAGAACAAGGAAGATGTTCAAAGTTGTACTAACTACCGTGGGATTAAGTTGATGAGCCATACGATGAAACTTTGGGAGAGGGTTATCGAGCATCGCCTTAGGAGAGTGACACATGTGACCCAAAATCAGTTTGGGTTCATGCTTGGTAGGTCGACCATGGAGGTGATTTTTTTATTACGACAATTGATGGAAAGATATAGGGAGCAGAAGAAGGACTTGCACATGGTCTTTATTGACCTCGATAAGGCATATGACAAAGTACCGAGAAATGTCACGTGGTGGGCCTTGGAAAAGCACAAAGTCCCAACTAAGTACGTTACCCTCATCAAGGATATGTACAAGGATGTGGTGACGTTTGTCCGAACATGTGATGGCGACACCAGTGAGTTTCCAATTAAAATAGGACTGCATCAGGGGTCAGCTTTGAGCCCTTATTTATTTGCTTTGGTGATGGATGAGGTCACAAGGGACATACAAGGTGATATCCCTTGGTGTATGCTCTTTGCTGATGATGTGGTGCTAGTTGACGACAGTAGGGCAGGGGTTAATAGGAAGTTAGAACTATGGAGACACACATTAGAGTCGAAAGGGTTCAAACTTAGTAGGACTAAGACCGAGTACATGAGGTGCGATCTCAGCGCGACTAGGCATGAGGAGGGAGACGTTAGCCTCGATGGGCAAGTGGTGGCCAAGAAGGATACTTTTCGGTATTTAGGGTCGATGCTACAAAAGGATGGAGACATTGATGAAGTGTTAGGCATAGAATTTCAGCCGGCTGGTTGAAATGGCGTCAAACTTCTGGCGTCCTCTGTGACAAAAGGGTGCCTCAGAAGCTGAAAGGTAAGTTCTATAGGACGACGATTCGTCCGGCGATGTTATACGGTGCTGAGTGTTGGCCTACAAAAAGGCGACATGTCCAGCAATTGAGTGTAGCAGAGATGCGTATGTTGCGTTGGTGTTGTGGGCACACAAGGAGGGATAGAGTCCGGAACGACGATATTCGGGATAGGGTTGGGGTGGCACCAATTGAGGAGAAATTGATTCAACATCGGTTGAGATGGTTTGGACATGTCCAACGGAGGCCTCTTGAGGCGCCGGTGCGTAGTGGAGTTCTAAAGCGGGCCGATAATGTAAAGAGCGGTAGAGGTCGACCTAAACTAACTTGGGACGAGTCCGTTAAGAGAGATCTTAAGGAGTGGAATATCTCCAAGGATTTAGCTATGGACAGGAGCGCTTGGAGATTGACAATGAACGTGCCTGAACCGTGACCTCTTTTTGTCTTGTGCCCTTTATGTCCTTTTATGTGTCTCCCTGTTTCTCGTCTCTTTTGGGTTTCATCTCTAGCCTACCCCAACTTGCTTGGGACAAAAGACTATGTTGTTGTTGTTGTTGTTGTTGTTGTACTGATGGGGGAGGTGGGGGGGGGGAGGTGGGGTGTGATGTAATTTAAGTTTTGTATTGGTGTGTTGGGCTCTGGGTGTCTTGTATGCGGTGTTGTACTTTGGTACCCTTTCTTCTTAAATCTGAATGAAATGACACACACCTGTTGCCTTCTGTGCGCTGCTAAACTGTTTATATACGTAAAAGTATACATGCCCTCTTCTTATTTTGATTCTGTGAATTAGGTAAGGTTAGGAACAAATTCCCCCTTGAGATGGCAGAGATCCATGCACCAGTCATTGCTGCGGACATCAATGATGATGGCAAAATCGAGATGGTTACCACTGATTCCCATGGAAATGTAGCAGCATGGACTGCTGAGGGAGAAGAAATCTGGGAAGTGCATCTAAAGAGTCTGATTCCACAGGCAAGTTTCATGTATTTCTTTTGTATAAGATGTTGATTGATTGTTGCCTAGTTAGCTCGTTTTTTATCTGTATGGCAAGGCACTACATGTCTTGTCATTATCTGTATGCTGCAAGTGATTCATGTGCTGAAGATGCATTCTTAGTTTAGCTCAAAGCAATACGTACATCCAAAATCTTGCTTAGATTGTTTACTTTGAGATTCTCCCATTTCGTCTTAAACTTATGCTATGGTCCTGTTTGTGGGAGCTTTTGCTTCCCCAGGAAGCTCCAAAAGCCAGAAGCTCCCCCCAAATGGTCTCAACGCTATTTTGAGACTGACTGAGAACATTATAACTCAGTATTCGTTTTGTTATTACTTGGCTACGATTTTTATGATGTAGTCTGATTATTATCATATGATGACAGAGACCTACTGTTGGTGATGTCAATGGAGATGGCCACACTGATGTTGTGGTCCCAACTGTGTCAGGAAACATCTATGTTCTCAGTGGAAAGGATGGCTCAAAAATCCAACCTTTCCCATATAGAACACATGGAAGAATCATGAGTCCTGTTCTACTGCTCGACATGAGTAAACATGGAGAAAATGCAAAAGGGCTAACTCTTGCTACAACATCCTTTGATGGTTATTTATATCTGATTGAGGGATCAAGTGGCTGTGCTGATGTTGTTGACATTGGAGAGACCTCGTACGCCATATCTTCTTTGCTTTGCTAGATGTTTGATATCATTGTTGGGGATTATGTACTGCACTTCAATAAAGTCGGTTGATTGTTGCGCTTTGACTGGCAGGTACACTATGGTTTTGGCTGACAATGTGGATGGTGGAGATGACCTTGATCTTATTGTTACCACTATGAATGGAAACGTCTTCTGCTTTTCCACTCAGTCACCACACCATCCACTTAAGGTTGGCAATCTGTTTCTGTAGGTCTTCAATTTACTTTAAATTATTTGACTCATCTCGGATAGAGCATTGGTCTCTCGGTCAACCCTTTGCAACCTATGCTTGAACCTTGTTTGAACTTCAGAATCACATATCTCCTTTAAGATTTTTATTCTTTCGATTTTTGGATGTTTAAACTTTGTAAAACACTTGGTTAGCATGATAGAGAGAATTTCTCATTCTATATTTTTTTCCCCAACCAAGCTTCTCATTCTAATTTGATGGCAGGAATGGAGGTCATCAAACCAAGGAAGGAATAATGCTGCATATCAGTACAACCGTGAAGGTATTTATGTTAAGCATGGTTCCAGGACCTTCCGTGATGAAGAGGGCAAGAATTTCTGGGTAGAGTTTGAAATCGTTGACAAGTACAGAGTGCCCTATGGGAATCAAGGTCCTTATAACGTGACGGTATATTCTTACTCCCAAAGTCTCGCGTGAGGAATGAGCTAAAATATGTACACTAACTTCAACTACCTTTGTTTTATGGTTCAATTTCAGGTAACTTTACTTGTTCCAGGGAATTATCAAGGAGATAGGCGCATTGTGGTCAGTGGTGTGTATCATCAACCAGGGAAGCAACGAATGATGCTTCCCACTGTTCCTGTTAGAACTACTGGAACTGTAGTCGTGGAGATGGTTGATAAAAATGGGCTGTATTTCTCAGATGAGTTCTCACTCACCTTCCACATGCATTACTATAAGCTGCTGAAATGGCTTCTGCTACTGCCAATGCTTGGAATGTTTGGTGTTCTCGTCATCTTGCGCCCCCAAGAAGGTGCACCACTGCCATCGTTTTCACGGAATATTGACTAGTGACTCATGTGGTGAAATGCCGGGGATCCATTGAAGTTGAGAAAGCAACTTAGGGTATCCCCAACATTTTCACAGAATGTTGAGTAGTGCTTCACGTGGTGAAATGCCGGGGGGACCATTGAAGCAGATAAAGTGACTTTAAGTTAGTTCCCAACATCTCCATGACTTAAATGTCTTGTTCACACTGTAATATACTGGAGGATTTTAATCTGCATAGAAAACATGTAATGTATTGCTCCCAACAGTTAACCAGTTCAAGGATTATAGTTTTAGTTTTACAATAGACCCATTTAGTTCTGCAGAAGAATTTTGTACACACCTTGAGTCACTTTCAAACTGGTATGCATTATATTGGCTCACCTGAAGAACAAGCATATCGTCACTGTACTGGGCTTCGTGTAGCCTGGGAAACAGTATTCTTGTTGCCTTGGTGTGTTGATCTAAACAGCATTTCAGTATGTGCGCTGTACTTTCGTCCCATTTTTGTCAGAATACAGCTTGATGTCTGAGTCTGCGAGACCTGTATATATGTATCGGTTGCAATGAATAGGTTATTTGATAATAATCATAGGCCCTGTTCGGCAGGCTGTTTTTTTGGCTTATAAGCCGGCTGTGGCTGATTTGCTGTGAGAGAAAAACACTGTTTCACGGCTGATAAGCCGTGCTGATAAGCTCAGCCGAACAGGGGGATAGAGGTTGTATTTAAAAATCTGCAGCTTTAGTTCATGTATATTCCCTGGCACCATGAAAAACTGTCATTGCATGAGTTTCTAAAATTTTACATGCACATACTCCGAACGCATGAGAAATCTATAGTGAGATAATTTTTATATGAGCAGTTCACCATTTGGGCCATTTGGCAGGCAGTTCAGGAAAAAAAACACCACTTACGCCCTGTTCTCAGACAGCAAATCAGCGAACAGCACTTTCAGTCACGCGGCTTATCAGCCAAGCGAAAGGCGTTACAAGCTAGTTACACTTCCATACCAATCAATCAATCCAAAGCACGCATCATCTAATCCGACTGTAGCCTCTGAATGGTTTACAAACTTAAGCTACCTGACGACCCACTCGTCGCTTCGTTCCTCCGCGACGGCGGCGCAGCGAGTCTCATCCTGGCGGTGGTAGTCTCTCCGGATGTCCCACAGCAGCTCGCTGCACCGCCGCATGGACGGCCGGTCATCCCTGGCCGTCGCGACGCACTGCGCTGCCAGCGCCAGCATCCTCTCCACCGCGGCCACCGACGCCGGGCTCCGCCGCATCCTGGGGTCCATGGCCACCACCACGGCTTCCCCTGCTCTGCACCTCTGCAACGCCTGCATGGCACGGCCACGGCACGGCTGTGGGCATCGCAGCTCCGCACACAGATGCAATTCTCGGATTGTTTATTTTCTTACCCATTTGGTGGTGAGCCGGGCCTCGCCGCCGCGGCTGCGCTCGATGGGCGGCCGGCCGGTGACGAGCTCGACGAGGAGGACGCCGAAGGAGTACACGTCGCTCTTGTCGGTCAGCTGGTACGTGCTCAGGTACTCCGGGTCCACGTACCCGGCGGCGCCCTTCGCCGGCGTCGCATCCGAGCCTGAGCCTGAGCCCGAGCCCGAGGCCGCCGTCCCGGCCAGCCCAAAGCCGGCCACCTTCGCCGTCAGTGCGTCCGTCAGCAGCACGCCCGACGACCGGATGCCTCCATGGATGACCGGATGCTCTGCAACTCACCATGATACCTTGTGAGTTTCAGACAATCAGACAGGTTCCATTTCTTGTTCTAGCATAGTAGCATACCAATCTACTCTGTTTGACCATGCGTTGCAACAATCACACAACAGTTTGATCTGAAGAACATATACTGAATCGGCTTCGTACCTTTGTACTCGTGCAGGTAGGTGATGCCCTGAGCAACATCGATCGCGATGTTGAGCCGTTGCGCGAGATCTAAACCATTTCCACAGGATTCTGCAGGTTTTTTTTTCACACCGCAAAATGGAGAAGTATCAGATTCTATGCACTCGACCATTCATTATTACAGTTCCAGCATCCGGCGGAAAGAAAAGCAACATGGATTATGGATGCAGATTCTATGGCAGAAGTATAGAACAGAACAGTTTATATTAAAACTGTGGTCTACTGGCAGCTGCAATAACGATGATGAAAAACTAGCACAATGAATAAGATGATCCATAGCAACACTGCATACCATCCAAATGTTCCCTCAAGGAACCATTGCTGACATACTCGGCTACGACAAGACTGTCAACTGTGCGCTCAAAGAATCCGAAGAGCCTCGCCAGATTCCTATGCTCAATCTTCTCAAGAGTCTCAAGCTCCCTCCAGAGTTCAGCTGTCAGATTCTGACCGTTCAGCTGAGGCAACAGAAGAGGAGAGCTAATTAGTAACATTACTGCAATTCACCTGCTCTATGAGCAATACAAAACACGGATGATTATGATCTTCGGTTCCTAACCTTTCTAACACATTTGACGGCGATCTGAGACCCATCCTTGAGCTTTCCTCTGTACATCGTGCTCGAGCGTCCCTGCCTTATCATGTTCTTTTCACTGAAGTTTGATGTTGCCTTGGACACGTCAGCAATGGTGAGAGCCCTTCCTTCTTGCCATGATCCTGCTGCACTCGAAATTTGCCAGGTTTCCACACGCTCAGATTTCATAATTCGGAAGTTTAATGCTTGCTTGGTGCTAATTTTAAGCAGAGAAGTTTGCTTCATTTCATCCATGATAGGATTCCACGGGATTGATATGAACCTACTGCTACTGAAGAAGAGCCGAAGAGGGGAAAGAGCAAACAAGACTGCACCGATACCTGAATCTATGGAGACATGGCACTCGGAGCGCCTGCTCTTCTTCTCCTCCTCCTCTTCCTCGGTCGTGACCTGCCTCCGCGGCACGAAGCAGCTGGTGAAGGCGCCGGCGACCCGCTTTGCCGCCGCGCTGAAGGAGCCGCTCGTGCTGACCTGGGAGGAGCGGGTGCTGTAGGACGAGAGCTGCCGGCCGTAGCCGTAGGCGTCAGGGGAGGAGGCTGCCCGGCCATGGCCGTAAGAAGCGCCGGGGCCCGAAAGCTCGGCGCTTTTCCTGCTGCTACTGCTGGACTGCCTCCTTGACGCTGCTGGCCATGATGCCATGTGGGGAGGCAGCTGAGGATCTGGTGCCGGCTGCGCGTCATCTCCGGCGCTGCGAGGGCGTTGATATGGGGCGACGACTCGACGCTGTTCAGCGGAACGGGGCGGACTCAGATTCAGTAACTTTAGGCCGTGTTTAGTTGGCTCGAATTTAGGCCGGCCGACACACTGTGCGGCACTGTAGTACAATGTAGCATTTTGTTTTTATTTGGTAAAAATTGTCTAAATATTGACTAATTAGGCTCAAAACGTTCGTCTCGCAAAGTACAACAAAACTGTGTAATTAGTTTTTGATTTCATCTACATTTAGTACTTCATGCATGTGCCGACATTTTAATATGATGATGAATCTTCTTTTTGTATAGTGAAATTTGGAAAAATATTTGGGATCTAAACAAGGCCTTACTCCTTAAAGTCACGACGTAACTTTCGCTCCATCTCCGGCGTACAATCTCGATCGAAGGGCTCATACGGGTTTAAAGCAAAACTTCTTCACACTTGTGGATATTTATTTCTCTTGTTCCGGTGGCAAGCAAGCAGGCGGAGGAGCAGGCCATTTCGCGTCGCCTCGTGCCGCTACAGGGCACTTGCGTCGAGCCGCCGCCGTGTCCTCCCGCCCCGCCACAGGCCACTCGTGCCGCACCGTGTGTGTGCAGGACACTCGCGTCTCGCCGTGGAGGAGAGAAAAGCTTGGACGAAGCCATGGAGGAAGCTGAGTCAGGACGCTGCGGAGGGGGTCCAAGAAGGTGTTCTTTCTCGCGCCTTCGCCTGGACGCTGCCGCCCGTCATGCTGGACTGGACGTCCGGCCAGCCACACCGTGTCCGTCAGTCCGTGCATCGGTTTAGGAACGTGAACCTCACCGTCCGCGCCGAGCCTCACTCCGAGGAGGGCGTAGTAGTCGACGCCGCACCCCTCGCCGACGGCGACGCGGCCGCGGAGCTGCTGCTGGATACGTGCGGTGCGCGCCGGCAATCTCGCTGAACCGGACGCCGCCCTGTGGGTGCCAGCTCGGCCCCTGCAGCTTGCCGTCTCGGAGCGCGGCGTCATACAGGAGCGCGCCGACCGACTCGAGCAGATCGACGCGCGCGCGCAGCACCGGGATGAAGAAGCTCCACGTGCGTGAGCAGCTGCGACACGGACTCCGCCTCGGACGTTGTTGTAGAACCGGACTTGGAGATGTGGTTGAGCGCCATCATCGGTCTTGCCTACGCCGCCGGCGCCCCGGAGGCCGGAGCAGAGGAGGTCCTCCAGCGCGTCGGGGTCACAGAGCAGAGGAGGTGGCGCCTGCAGCGTGCTCAGGGCAGCGTCGACTCGAGGAGATTGTGGCGTCGTGGAGGGCCGCGGCACGGCGAGCAGGTCGTCGAGCTTGGACAGGACGGTCTCCAGGAGTCGAGACCGCGCCGAGGATGGTGGCGCCTGGGCGTGGGCGTGAGGGCATCGCCGAGTCCGTCGCCGAGCACCGCCCGCTCTTCGTGTCGTGGAAGTAGACGAGGGAGGAAAGAATGGACGGCCATCACTTAGCACCATCGGATGCAGAATGGACGGACGAGATGGTGGGAAAGTTACAGCGTGACTTGCTCAAGCAAAGTTACTGAATCTGGATCCGGCGAACGGGGCGTGGTTGCTGATTCTTCCTGGTTCATTTTCTTGAGAGCGGAGCACCAATGGTTTTTCTTGAGAAGGTACCAGACTGACCGTCAATTATACAATTTTTATGTGAACTCTTTCGGAATGAAATAATGTTGCCCAGGAAGGATACGCATGTGAGCCAAGCCATTTTTTTAGGAATTGAAGGACGTCTGAAATGGGAAAAAAATGAAACGCTCATCAGGTTGGAAGAAGAAGAATGTCCTGCGCTGTCACGGTTTGGTTGGAACGGACGTAGCAATCAGACTTGGTCAGATTAGTACAAATCTTTAATGCAGCAGATATATTTGTATGTAAAAGTTTGTTATCTTGTACCGTATAATGCAATCAAGTTTTCGGATTTGACAAAGAAGTGCGTACTTTTCTTGTCCAATTCAACGCACTGGTAATCAAAATTTGTTAGTGAAGAAACAAGAAGGGGACACGAGAATGAGGAACTTTTGTTACTAGCATGTTCGCTTGATCTTATCGGTCAGAATCAGCCAGCCATTTAGTAGTGTTTTTCTCTCACAACAAATCAACATCGGTCAGAATCAGTCAGCCAGAAACCATCCAGCGAACAAGGCCTTAGCTCTCTACATATATCTAAAGGGTTTAGTTCGCGCTCGTAATGTAAGAATGTAGGAATCTATACTTTGTTGGAACGATAATGATACGGTTTCGTCCGTCCAGGCGCCGTATTCCTAAATAAAAAATAATCTCTTGCTCTGTCTCACACACTCTTGCCAGCTCCGCTCCGCTTCCTCCGCCCGCACTCGTTGATGGCTCAGCTCCTCTCCCTCCGCCCCTGGCCCTCGCTCGCCTCTACGGCACCAGGCTCCGCCGCTAGAGTCACGCCTTTCGCCCACCTCTGTCCTCATCGCCGGCGCCAGCGCCGGCGTCCTCGTCATCACCTCCTCCTACGGCTGGAGACAGTGAGGGCGTCGAGGTCGTGCCGTACTTCATGCCGACCTGGAGGCTCCTTGCGCCCCGGTAGTGGAAGAAGCTCGCGGGGGGCCAAGTCCGTGGTGCTCTTTGCTCCGTCGCCTCCCAGCCATGAACTGCCCATCGAGGCGATTATCGAGTTCCTCAACGCGCCTAACATGTTGCAAGCATATATTTCAAGTGTTTTAAATGTTTCAGAGGTATGTTGCAAGTGTTTCATGTGAATGTTGCAAAAATAGATCGGGATGTTATATATGTTGCAAGTGTTTCGGAGGCATCTTGCAAGTGTTTGTTCAAAATGTTTCATCTGTTTTCATATTTATATTTGCAAGCTTTTTGGATTTGGTTGTCACATATGTTTCACGCATGTTGCAAGAGTATGTTATAATGGTTTCAATTGTTTCAGTCTTATGTCGCTGTAAGTGCTTTCATATTGCAAGTTGCAATTATTTGGATGCATATGTTTTACACACATGTTTAAAGTGAATGTTCCAAATGTTTCATGTGCTTCAGACGTATGTTGCATTAAGTGTTTCATGTTTAAGAGGTGTGTTCAGAGAGTCATTAGGGCATGACATGGGCGCCGGGGGATCGGGCGTGGCGAGCTAGGAGCCGGTGGTCGGGGCGCGTGGCGCACCTGGGTCTTGCGAACGGGGGCATGCTCATTCTTATCCCGGCTCCCGGGTCTCGCTCGCGCGGAGAGAGAGGACCGGGTCGCTGGAAGGAGCTGCGGGCGTAGTGACAGGGGCGGCGTGCACGTCCGGGGTGGGGGCGAGTGTAGGGTCGAGATGGCGGACTAGAGGGGGGGTGAATAGTCCTTTCTAAAACTTAAGCGTGTTGGCTAACCAAAAACAAATGCGGAATTAAACTTATTGATCTAGCCAAGACTTCACCCCTCTAACTAAGTTCACAAGCACCTCACAAAGATCCTAATTAAGCAACTAAGGTGCTTTCCTTAGCAAGAGCTCTCCTATTTAATTCTAGAGCAAGGTCACACAAACCTATGCACTAGTACTATGCAAGCAAGAAGGAGCTCCTACACAATTCTAGTAAGCAAAGCGCACAAAGCCTAAGCTCACTAGCAGTGCTCAATAACAAGGCAACTAATGCCAAATTAGAGAGCGCAAAACACTTAGCTACACAAACTAAGCAATGTGACTAACAAGGTTACACAAACCAAATTAGTCACGCAAAGGGGAAGCTTCTAGCTACACAAGCAAGAAGACAACTAGCAAGCTACACAAGCAAACTAGTTACGAGAGCAACTACACAAGCACAAGTATATATAAAAGTAAATACAAGCTTGTGTTGCACGAAGGCAAACCACCGAGAAGAGTAGACAATGTTGACACGGTGATTTTCTCCCGAGGTTCACTTGGATGCCACCAAGCTACGTCCCCGTTGTGTCGACCAACACTTAGATGGTTCCTCGGTGCGACCCTCAAGTCACTTGCCCCTCAAGGCACGCCCCGCAAGGCACCGCAGGACACCACTCTCAAGTGAGGTAACTCAATGACACGTTCAACTAGAGTTGCTCTTCGCGATCCCCGCGGGGTGAGCACAATCCCCCTCACAAAGCTTCTCCGGAGCCTCGCACAATCTTCTTGCGAGCTTTGCCGGAGCCACAAGCCACCAAGCCGTCTAGGAGGTGGCAACCTCCAAGAGTAACAAGCACTACCGGCTTGCAACACGATCACCTAGTGCCACTCGATGCAACCTCACGATGCAATCGCACTAGAATCGCTCTCTCACTCGATCCGATGAACACTATCAAGCATGAGTGAGTTAGAGGGCTCCCAAGCACTACCACACAAGCCACCAAGGCTAAAGTGTGCTCAGCTCACGGCCACAACCGGCCAAGGCCTCTATTTATAACCCCTCGGTCAAATAGAGCCGTTACCCCTCCACTCACGTTTTTCGCGGGACCACCGGACGCGCCGGTGGTAACTCACCGGACGCGCTCAACCGCGTCCGGTGCCCCTCCGACATCCGCGTGTCCTCCGAATTTCAAATTCGTCCGTTAGATCCTCCAACGGTCACTGCGTGCCAACGGTCAAACGACCCACCGGACGCGCTGCTGCGAACCACCGGACGCGCCGGTGCGCACAGCACCCGCGCCCGCGAAGCAACCACCGGACGCGCTCCTCGCCACCACCGGACGCCACAGTACCCGCGTCCGGTGCGAGTCCAGTAAGCTCCCTGGACCACCGGACGCGTCCGATGGTGTGTCACCGGACGCGCACCGCGTCCGAAGACTACGTGACTCGCTGTTCGCCAGACCGGACGCGCCGGTCCCGTGGGTCACCGGACGCGCCGGTGCCAAACCCTAGCTCGCGCGCCTGACGCCCGCGCTGCACTGACCGGACGCGCCGGTCCACAGTGACCGCGTCCGGTGCAGCGTCCGGTGCAGCGTCCGGTCACCTCTGTGACCGCGTTCGCCTCCGTTTCTTTTCCGACTTTCGGCGTAGTGGAAAATAGGCATTTCACTTCCCCGAAATCGCCTGAATCCCGCGCTCGCACGTTTGGCGGGAGAGAGAGTGGAACCCAAACCCCTCTCTATCCGCAAACCACAGCGCGACCAACGCCACCTTTGCAAATGTGCCAACACCATCAAGTGTACATCTCCATGTGCTTGTGTGTTAGCCTTTTCTCAATCATTTTCAAAGGAGTTAGGCACTCAACTTGCCTCGCCACTCGATCCTAACACGTATGCACAGTTAGATCGCTCAAGTGGCACTAGATGACCGATATGCAAACAAGTTTGCCCCTCTTGATAGTACGGCCATCTATCCTAAACCCGGTCATAAACTTCTCTACACACCTATGACCGGTGAAATGGAAATGCCCTAGGTTATACCTTTGCCTTGCGCATTCCATTCCATCTCCTCTGACGTTGATGCAACTCATGCACCAACCAATCACCAAATGATATGATTCACTTCATATCATCACGTGACCGTATTGGTTCATCGATCTTGACCTCACTTGCTCTTCACCGTTGCATTGGTCCGTCGGCGCCAAGTCTTGCCCAAGCTTCACCATCGCATGGTCCTTCGCTTCGAAGCCTCAACTTGCCCTTCACCTTCACAACCGGTCCTTCGAGCCAAGCCTCATCTTGATCTTCTCCATCTTGGTCACATGACTCCATGTCATGTCTCATATGCAATGAGCTCCTTCATGACACCATCACATGTGGACTAATCTCCTTTGCCTTGAGCCCACTTTGTTTCTCCAAGTGATATGATCCACTTCACATCATCACATGGCCGTCTCGATCCATCGACCTTGACTTCACTTGCTCTTCTCCGTTGCATCGGTCCGTCGGCGCCAAGTCTTGCTCAAGCTTCACCATCGCATGGTCCCTCGCTTCAAAGCCTCGACTTGCCCTTCACCCTCACAACCGGTCCATCGAGCCAAGCATCACTTCGGTCTTCATCATCTTGGTCACATGAGTTAATGTCGTGTCTCATATTCAATGACCACCTTTATCTAAATCATCCACTTAGATACAAAGGTTAGTCCTAGGTTTCATCAATTAGCCAAAACCAAACTAGGGACTTTCAATCTCCCCCTTTTTGGTAATTGATGACAACCCTCACAAAGATGATTTTGATAATAAAAGTTTTGAACTTGTCATACTTGTCCAATCGTTTTGCTCATAAGTAAAGTTTGGACAATTATCACAAGCTCGGTTTTGGTAGCATTAGCTTCCCCCTACATATGTGCATAGAGTTTGGATTGAAAGCTTTGCACATATGCATGGATAGAAGTGTTGGGAGAGTAATTCTACCAAAATGATGCTAAGGTGTAAGAAATAGACCTTTGAAGCGTGATACCAATCGGAGTTGCATTTTACACCATCCTTAGCATCATGAAGTAACTAGACATCCATCAAAACTCAAGAACCCCGTGAGATCAACATTATAGTAAAGGTTCTTGAATCACTTGTAAAGATTAAGGCATGTCTAGATACTACATGTAAACTCATGTAAACTATTCCTATGCATGCTAGTAGATCATTTCATCATTCAAGTTCTATACTAGCATTGCACCACACAAGCATGCATATTGAATTTAAGAACTTTATGCATTGCAAGCAAGCACATGAATTAGGCACATATCAAATGTAATCAATCAAAGTTCATGAGCTTGCTCCCCCTACTTGTGTGCTTTCTTTGTCCAAGAATATTTGATCCTCTTACATTCTTCAATGTTGCTCCCTTTTTGTCCATGCCCAATCTTTCCAATCTCTCCCCGAAGCACAAAAAAAAACTTTCATATCTTTGTCCAATTTCTCCCCCTTTGTCATCAATTTCCATAAAAGGTATGCTTCTCATTGATGCAAAGGCTAGCATTGGGGTAGATGGTTGAGACGTGAATCTTGCATTTTTGATGGACATTACCACATATGTTGGAATGACAAACTTTATGGTTGCTCTTGAGATACCACATAGGATCTTTGACCTTGATACCAATCGGTGGGGCTCCTCCCCCTATGTCATAGCATGTGTCATTCACTTGAGATATCATTTGAAGATGAGTGTAGCATTGCTTGATTTGATCACTTAAAGTTGAGGATCACTTGTGAAACCATCGTCTTGCATGAATGATACTACGTGAATATATCATGAGTAGGAATGTGATACCATTTGAAAGAGCTTTCTAGTATAGATCCATTTTGAAGGATTTGACAATAATATTCACTTCTTGAACATTTGCTATCTTTATGAGTACCACTTGTAAGATATCACTTGTAGATCATTATCTAGACACCACTTGTACATACCACTTGGAAGATCAATTTGAGTCTAGATACCACTTGAAACAAACTAGATATCCATTTTCATTGTTGTGCTTGTACTCTTATCATTGTCATGAGCTTCTTGTATGACTTGAACTATGTTGATTTGCCTAAGATTCCAAGTCCGATTTGATCCAATGACAAGCTTCTTCACTCCTCATGCTAAGGGTTATCTTGCCAATGTTGTACTTGTCACTTGTTAGCAATCCAAACTAGATCAAGTACTTGGGTTTACTAGCTCATGAACAAACTCATATACATACCACTAGAACATTTAGACAATCAAGCAATAGTGGTAGGCCATGAATCTAAAATTTTCATTTGTCATGCATGATCCTAATAAGCATGTACTATATGCACTAACCGCATACTAGTAAGGAATGAAATGATCATGCACATTACAATAATACCTTTGCTATGTTGGAGTAGAGGATAGTCACATAGATTCCAATTCATTACTCCAATAGCAATATGAAGTCCAATTTATAAGCTTGGTGAAGACCAGTCATCATAGATAAATCCATTCTTCACCCATATGAAAATGTAAACCACTTATGATCAAGTGCACTATCTCTTAAGTTGTGGTTGGCTTGCTTCATCTTTTTGATCAATGCTTGCATGAGAGAACTACTTAGAATACCACTTGAAATACATGACTAGCTCTCTTTTGGGTGTTGCTTGCTCTTTAGATCAATCCTTTTGATTGCTTCAACTGAGCATCACAAGTTCCTCGGATCACCACTTCCATGTTAGCCTTCCAAGTCCCAAACTTGGTTTCACCTACACACGGCGGCAAGCCCCTCACTAGGGAGAAGTGACCTTTCTCCAAAGAACCACTCTTGATACTTACTTGAAATGATATAGTTTGATTGATCCAAATGATGAACTCAATCTTGATGAATAATCCTTGAATCTACATTTGAGTCCAACTCTTTCTACTTGTTTAAGTCCTTTTCTTTCTACCAAATGATCTCCAATCATCACTAGAACTTAAACTTCACCTTCATCTTAAGTTTGATCTTGATCTTCAAATTGAGTACCAAATAAGTATACCAAGTATATTTCACAATATAAAAGTTTTGTACTCATTGCTTTTCATGCTTCTAGATCAATCCAAAACCAAACTTAGGTACCTCAACCACTTGTAAGCATGTTTCCAACTTGAGGACCTTTCAATTAAAAGTGACTCTAGATTAATCCAATGATTTTCACTTTTCTGGCAGATTATGTACCCTTCAAAGAATAATTCATATCTCCCAATGTACAGATCTAAAAGCCATAAAATTTGGTGGAGATGTGCTTCACTAAGTCATATAGCAATTGTAAAAATTTGAACTTCTTTTGACTTCTAGATTGCTACTAGATTTCAAATCTTCCACCACTGCTACATGCTGAAAACTGCTGCACTATAGCTGACAAGATGCACTCCAAAACCGAAGCATCTCTTATCCACTTCTCATGAAATTTCTACAGCATCTTCTTTCATAAGTGTAGAGCATGTATACCAAATTTCAAGTCAATCCAATATGATTTGGTCACTCAAACTCAGACTTGATCTCAGCTAGCTCAGATTTTCAATAATGGACAGATTTCAATACAAGAGCTAATCTTCATCAAATGTGAATCAATCTTGAGATTAACTTGTTTGAACACTCTCACAAAACATATATCTATTCAATCCACTTACTAAATGTCATCTCATGAATTTATCCAACACAAATCAATCCAAATTTGATTGCTAGGCATTGAGTCCATTCAATCATCTCATAGCAAGCAACATTGCATATATATCCAATTCAATCAACTTATATGCACCCAAATGAAATGATCAACAAGAGATATACCTTGGTTAGTTCATGATCATCCAATAGCAAGCTTTCAACTTGAATATTTGCAAGCCATCAAGTATATCCAATAAATCACCACAATCTTTGACATTGCACTTGTATGTTGTAGCACTTGGGACTTCACTTATTTTGACTTGACATTGGGATGGAATATGCACTAAGCTTTAAAACTTGATTCAACATATGATGACCGATATGAATCCAAATGAATCAAGCCTCCAATGCCGATGGTACCTACAAACAATCATCCACTTTTTGATGGTACCCAAACAAGTTTGGGTCCTCTCAAGTTAGGAGCAACATACTTAGGCAAAGCCTTAGTATGGTTAGCGGGATGTTTTGCAATTCCAACCAATGAGGTACCATTGCCATCCTTTCTAAGCATATTAGTATTATCAATTGAAATAGGCTTAGAATTGTTACCTAGGGGACATGAATGTGCCATGTGTCCCCTTTCCCGGCATAAGTAGCAACTTCTTTTAGAGTGAGCCTTTTCTTCCTTGCTCATGTGTTGCTTCTCAATGCCTTGCCTCTTATGAGTTGCTTGAGCTTTCTTCTCAAGCTTGGTAGGACACCCCGAGGCGAAGTGTCCCATATCTCCACACTTGAAGCACTTGATGTGAGCATGTACTTTCTTCTCATCTTGATTCTTGCTCATCATCTTGGCATCTTGGATTTGCATTGGATGCCTTGCTCTACCACCCCTTCTTGTTTTCTTCTTCTTTATCATCAAGTCACTAACATCTTCATGATTGATCTTGACTTTAGCTTGGGGCTTTGCTTTTGGCTCAACTTGAGACTTCTTGGTAGGACAACACTTGGCAATATGTCCCACTTCATGGCATTGGTAGCACATGAGTTGGGATAGCTTATTTGCATCTTGCTTCTTGCCCTTGCTCTTGTTGTAGCCAATACCACTCTTATCACCATATTTTCTTTGATTGGTCATGATATGCTCAATGGCAATTTTAGAGTTATAGCACCTCTCTAACTTGTTGCTCAAATTCTTCACTTCACTTTTGAGCTCATTGTTCTCCTTCAAAAGGTTAGTCTCACAAGACATAGAAGTAGAACAATCATTTAAATGTGAAGAACATGGCATATCTAATAAATCATCACAAGAGGTGGATACATGCTTCTTTCCTACATCACAAGGGTTAGTAATATGTGATTGATCATTTGACCCAAATGATGAGCTCTCACTAGATTTGGTTTCTTCATTAGAAGGCTTCTTAGTGAGTAAAGCATGTTCTTGTGTCAAATTATCATGAGCAACACTAAGTTCCTCATGAGCCAATTTTAGCGCCTCATGTGAACAAGTAGTAACATAAAGTAGATGCTTTTGTTGTTCACATGTGGTTTTTAGAAATGAGTTTTCATTTTTCAATTTACTTGTTTTTGCCATCTCATTTCTTAGGGCCTTTGAGAGTTTATATAGAAGCTCAAAATTTGGACCATCACAATCAACAACAAAACCACCAATAGATACCTTAGTGTCACCATGTGACATGGAACAATGTGGTGATGTTGAAGAGCTTGTTGAAGCATCACTCTCATAGCCATCATCTTCACCATCAAGTGTGCATGGAGTAGAATCATTGCTTGCATCACTTGTGGCATTATCATTCTTCTTGTCAAGTGATCTTGTGATATGATCATCTTTGTCATCACTTGACCGTGAGGTGGAGCAATCCTCCACAACAACCTTGTTGTGGTCATGCTCAACATCCTCATGCGCCTCTTCCTTGGACTCATCATCATTGGAGATCACCCCATATTTCTCATTTAGAAACACCCAAATTTCATGGGCGGACTCGAAGTCTATGATCTCATGAAGTATGCTACTATCCATAGATCGATATAAAGTATTAGTAGCTTGGCTATCGAGATGTAGGCATTTACTTTGCGCTTGAGTTGCATTCTTTTTATCAATTGCAACGGAAAAGCCCACATCTACGATCCACCACATTTGAGGAGAAATAAACTTAAAATTGCATGTCATCCAATTTCTCCACCGTGCAAAGTGTGTGCCATCAAAAATGTGTGGACACTCAACATCTAGCCCATAAGCCTCCATCCTCTCGGGTCGGTGAAGACCACAAATGAGAGACCCGGCTCCGATACCACTTGTAGGGTCGAGATGGCGGACTAGAGGGGGGGTGAATAGTCCTTTCTAAAACTTAAGCGTGTTGGCTAACCAAAAACAAATGCGGAATTAAACTTATTGATCTAGCCAAGACTTCACCCCTCTAACTAAGTTCACAAGCACCTCACAAAGATCCTAATTAAGCAACTAAGGTGCTTTCCTTAGCAAGAGCTCTCCTATTTAATTCTAGAGCAAGGTCACACAAACCTATGCACTAGTACTATGCAAGCAAGAAGGAGCTCCTACACAATTCTAGTAAGCAAAGCGCACAAAGCCTAAGCTCACTAGCAGTGCTCAATAACAAGGCAACTAATGCCAAATTAGAGAGCGCAAAACACTTAGCTACACAAACTAAGCAATGTGACTAACAAGGTTACACAAACCAAATTAGTCACGCAAAGGGGAAGCTTCTAGCTACACAAGCAAGAAGACAACTAGCAAGCTACACAAGCAAACTAGTTACGAGAGCAACTACACAAGCACAAGTATATATAAAAGTAAATACAAGCTTGTGTTGCACGAAGGCAAACCACCGAGAAGAGTAGACAATGTTGACACGGTGATTTTCTCCCGAGGTTCACTTGGATGCCACCAAGCTACGTCCCCGTTGTGTCGACCAACACTTAGATGGTTCCTCGGTGCGACCCTCAAGTCACTTGCCCCTCAAGGCACGCCCCGCAAGGCACCGCAGGACACCACTCTCAAGTGAGGTAACTCAATGACACGTTCAACTAGAGTTGCTCTTCGCGATCCCCGCGGGGTGAGCACAATCCCCCTCACAAAGCTTCTCCGGAGCCTCGCACAATCTTCTTGCGAGCTTTGCCGGAGCCACAAGCCACCAAGCCGTCTAGGAGGTGGCAACCTCCAAGAGTAACAAGCACTACCGGCTTGCAACACGATCACCTAGTGCCACTCGATGCAACCTCACGATGCAATCGCACTAGAATCGCTCTCTCACTCGATCCGATGAACACTATCAAGCATGAGTGAGTTAGAGGGCTCCCAAGCACTACCACACAAGCCACCAAGGCTAAAGTGTGCTCAGCTCACGGCCACAACCGGCCAAGGCCTCTATTTATAACCCCTCGGTCAAATAGAGCCGTTACCCCTCCACTCACGTTTTTCGCGGGACCACCGGACGCGCCGGTGGTAACTCACCGGACGCGCTCAACCGCGTCCGGTGCCCCTCCGACATCCGCGTGTCCTCCGAATTTCAAATTCGTCCGTTAGATCCTCCAACGGTCACTGCGTGCCAACGGTCAAACGACCCACCGGACGCGCTGCTGCGAACCACCGGACGCGCCGGTGCGCACAGCACCCGCGCCCGCGAAGCAACCACCGGACGCGCTCCTCGCCACCACCGGACGCCACAGTACCCGCGTCCGGTGCGAGTCCAGTAAGCTCCCTGGACCACCGGACGCGTCCGATGGTGTGTCACCGGACGCGCACCGCGTCCGAAGACTACGTGACTCGCTGTTCGCCAGACCGGACGCGCCGGTCCCGTGGGTCACCGGACGCGCCGGTGCCAAACCCTAGCTCGCGCGCCTGACGCCCGCGCTGCACTGACCGGACGCGCCGGTCCACAGTGACCGCGTCCGGTGCAGCGTCCGGTGCAGCGTCCGGTCACCTCTGTGACCGCGTTCGCCTCCGTTTCTTTTCCGACTTTCGGCGTAGTGGAAAATAGGCATTTCACTTCCCCGAAATCGCCTGAATCCCGCGCTCGCACGTTCGGCGGGAGAGAGAGTGGAACCCAAACCCCTCTCTATCCGCAAACCACAGCGCGACCAACGCCACCTTTGCAAATGTGCCAACACCATCAAGTGTACATCTCCATGTGCTTGTGTGTTAGCCTTTTCTCAATCATTTTCAAAGGAGTTAGGCACTCAACTTGCCTCGCCACTCGATCCTAACACGTATGCACAGTTAGATCGCTCAAGTGGCACTAGATGACCGATATGCAAACAAGTTTGCCCCTCTTGATAGTACGGCCATCTATCCTAAACCCGGTCATAAACTTCTCTACACACCTATGACCGGTGAAATGGAAATGCCCTAGGTTATACCTTTGCCTTGCGCATTCCATTCCATCTCCTCTGACGTTGATGCAACTCATGCACCAACCAATCACCAAATGATATGATTCACTTCATATCATCACGTGACCGTATTGGTTCATCGATCTTGACCTCACTTGCTCTTCACCGTTGCATTGGTCCGTCGGCGCCAAGTCTTGCCCAAGCTTCACCATCGCATGGTCCTTCGCTTCGAAGCCTCAACTTGCCCTTCACCTTCACAACCGGTCCTTCGAGCCAAGCCTCATCTTGATCTTCTCCATCTTGGTCACATGACTCCATGTCATGTCTCATATGCAATGAGCTCCTTCATGACACCATCACATGTGGACTAATCTCCTTTGCCTTGAGCCCACTTTGTTTCTCCAAGTGATATGATCCACTTCACATCATCACATGGCCGTCTCGATCCATCGACCTTGACTTCACTTGCTCTTCTCCGTTGCATCGGTCCGTCGGCGCCAAGTCTTGCTCAAGCTTCACCATCGCATGGTCCCTCGCTTCAAAGCCTCGACTTGCCCTTCACCCTCACAACCGGTCCATCGAGCCAAGCATCACTTCGGTCTTCATCATCTTGGTCACATGAGTTAATGTCGTGTCTCATATTCAATGACCACCTTTATCTAAATCATCCACTTAGATACAAAGGTTAGTCCTAAGTTTCATCAATTAGCCAAAACCAAACTAGGGACTTTCAGCGAGGCAGACAGGTGAAAGG
This sequence comes from Saccharum hybrid cultivar R570, assembly GCA_038087645.1. Lineage (NCBI taxonomy): Eukaryota > Viridiplantae > Streptophyta > Magnoliopsida > Poales > Poaceae > Saccharum > Saccharum hybrid cultivar. The sequence goes on along the minus strand of JAQSUU010000044.1, from coordinate 52,106 downwards.
TCCTTGTTTGGTTTTGGTAATTGAGTGACAACTTAGGTGGACTAATATGTGGTTATGTGAGATACACAGGAGATTAGTCCACAGGTAATGGTGTCATGTAGGAGCTCATTGCATATGAGACATGACATGGAGTCATGTGACCAAGGTGGCAAAAGATCAAGATGAGGCTTGGCTCGACGGACCGGTTGCAAGTGTGAAGGGCAAGTCGGAGGCTTTGGAGCGATGGACCGTGAGGCGGTGAAGCTTGAGCAAGACTTGGCGCCGATGGACCGACGCAACGGTGAAGAGCAAGTGAGGTCAAGATCGATGGACCAAGGTCATATGATGATATGAAGTGGATCATATCATTTGTGATATGGTTGGTGCATGTGTTGCATCAATGTCGGAGGAGATGGAGTGGAATGCGCAAGGCAAAGGTATAACCTAGGGCATTTCCATTTCACCGGTCATAGGTGTGTAGAGAAGTTGATGACCGGGTTTAGGATAGATGGCCGTACTATTAAGAGGGGCAAACTTGTTTGCATATCGGTCATCTAGTGCCACTTGAGCGATCTAACTTTGCATACGTGTTAGGATCGAGTGGCGAGGCAAGTTGAGTGCCTAATTTCTTCGAAGAAAATGTTTGTGAAAATGCTAACACACGTGCACAAGGTGGTGATCACTTGTTGGTGTTGGCACATTTGCGAAGGCGGTGGAGTTTGAGCGGTAGAGAGGGTTTGGGTTCCTCTCTCCCTCCCGCCGAGCTTGCGAGGCGGGATTCGGCGCTTTTTGGAAAAGTGAAACGCCTATTTTCTATTGCGCCGAAAGTTGGAAAAGAAACGGAGGAGAACGGAGGTCACAGAGGTGCACCGGACGCAGCACCGGACGCAGCACCGGACGCTGCACCGGACGCGGGCTCTGTGCGACCGGCGCGTCCGGTCAGTGCAGCGTCGGGTCAGGCGCGCGGGCTAGGGTTTGACACCGGCGCGTCCGGTGACCCACGGGACCGGCGCGTCCGGTCTGGCGAACAGCGAGTCACGAAGTCTTCGGACGCGGTGCGCGTCCGGTCCCTCACCATCGGACGCGTCCGGTGGTCCAGGGAGCTTACTGGACTCGCACCGGACGCGGGTACTGTGGCGTCCGGTGGTTGCGAGGAGCGCGTCCGGTCTTGTCTTCGCGCGCGCGGGAACTGTGCGCACCGGCGCGTCCGGTGGTTCGCAACAGCGCGTCCGGTGGCTCGTTTGACCGTTGGCGCGCAGTGACCGTTGGAAGATCTAACGGACGGATTTGAAATCAGGGGACACCGGACGCGGTTGAGCGCGTCCGGTCTGTTACGACCGGCGCGTCCGGTGGTCCCGCGAAAAACGTGAGTGGAGGGGTAACGGCTCTATTTGACTGTGGGGTTATAAATAGACCTTGTGGCCGGCCTTGGCCGGTAGCTGAGCACACTTTGGCCTTGGTGGCTTATGTGGTAGTGCTTGGAAGCCCTCTAACTCACTCATGCTTGATAGTGTTCATCGGATCGAGTGAGAGCGATTCTAGTGCGTTGCATCGAGAGGATTGCATCGAGTGGCACTAGGTGATCGTGTTGCAAGCCGGTGGTGCTTGTTACTCTTGGAGGTTGCCACCTCCTAGACGGCTTGGTGGCTTGCGACTCCGTTGAAGCACGCGTGGAGATTGTGCGTGGCTCCGGAGGAGGATTTGTGAGGGGGATTGTGCTCACCCCGCGGGGATCGCGAAGAGCAACTCTAGTAAAGCTCGTGGCTTGGAGGATCCCCATCTTGAGAGTGGATGTGCGGCACCCGCTGAGGGTTTGACTCTTGATAGTCAATTAGCTCGTGATCCATCAAGTGGGTGTATCGCCACAACGGGGACTAGCTTGGTGGCAACCAAGTGAACCTCGGTGAAAAACCGCCGTGTCAACATTGTGTACATCTTCTCGGTGGTTTGCTTTCGATTCACAAGCTTGTATTTACATTCATATACTTGTGCTTGTGTAGTTGCTCTTGTAACTAGTTTGCTTGTGTAGTTAGCTAGTTACCTTCTTACTTGTGTAGTATAGAAGTAGCTCCCGTTGCGTGGCTAATTTGGTTTATGTAACCTTGTTAGTCATATTGCTTAGTTTGTGTAGCTAAGTAATTTGCGCTCTCTAGTTTGGCATTAGTTGCCTTGCTATTGAGCATTGCTAGTGAGCATAGGTGGCTTCGTGCTTTTGCTTACTAGAATTGTGTAGGAGCTCCCCGGCTTTGCTAAAGTACTAGTGCATAGGTTTGTGTGACCTTGCTCTAGAATTATTTAGGAGAGCTCTTGCTAAGGAAAGCACCTTAGTTACATAATTAGGATCTTTGTGAGGTGCTTGTGAACTTAGATAGAGGGGTGTAGTCTTGGCTAGACCGATAGTTTTAATTCCGCATTTGTTTCGGTTTGCCGACGCGATTAATTTTAGAAAGGACTATTCACCCCCCCCTCTAGTCCGCCATCTCGACCCTTCAATTGGTATCGGAGCCCGGTCTCTCATTTGTGGTCTTCACCGACCCGAGAGGATGGCGGAATATGGACTAGATGTTGATTGTCCTCACATGTTTGATGGCACACACTTTGCACGGTGGAAAAATTGGATGATATGCAATTTTAAGTTTATTTGCCCTCAAATGTGGTGGATGGTAGATGTAGGCTTTTCTCATGTGTTGGATGAAGATAATCTAACTCAAGCACAAGAGAAATGCCTAGATCTTGACATCCAAGCTACTAACATCATGTATAGATCTTTGGATGATAGCATCTTTGGTAAGATCATGGACCTCAAATCCGCTCATGAGATATGGGCCTATCTCAATGAAAAGTATGGAGCTATCACCGATGATGACGATGATGTCAAGCCCAAGGAGGTTGCACATGATAATGATGAGCATGACCACAACACGATGGTTGTGGAGGATTGCTCCACCTCATGGTCAAGTGATGATGATGATCGATCTACCACAAGTTCACTTGACAAGAATGGTGATGATGGTGACAACGTTGGTTCATGCTCGGGCCTTGATGATGCTACTACAAGCCCATCCACTACATCACATTGCTTCATGTCACTAGGTGACACAAAGGTATCAAATGATAATGTGATTGATCATGTTGATTCATATGATGAGCTTGTTAGTAGACTTGCTAGCATGAACAAGTCTTTAGAAAATGAGAAAGCTAAAACAATAAAATTAGAAAATGAAAACTCTTTTCTAAAGAACTCATATGAAGAACATAAGAGCTTACTTGATGATCTTAAATCTTCACATGAGAAGCTAATGTTGACTCATGAGAAAGTACTTGCATCTCATGAGGAATTGTTAGAAAAACATGCTTCTCTCATTAAGATGTTTTTAAAGAAAATTAAAAATAATGAGAGCTCATCACATGGATCAAATGATCAATTGCAAAATGTGACTAACCCATGTGATGTAGGGAGAAAGCATGTATCCACCTCTTGTGATGACTTATTAGATATGCCATGTTCTTCACATATATATGCTTGTTCTACTTCTACGTCTTGTGAGACTAACACTTTGAAGGAGAACAATAAGTTCAAAAGTGAAGTAAAGAAATTGAGCAACAAGTTAGAGAGGTGCTACAACTCAAAAGTCACCTTTGAGCACATGATAAAGACTCAAAGAAGCTATAGTGACAAGAGTGGCATTGGCTTCAACAAGAACAAGGGCAAGAAAATGAAGAAGCAAGAACAAAAGAAGCTATCTCATTTCGTGTGCTTTAAATACCATGAGATGGGTCACCTTGCCAAGTCTTGCCCAACCAAGAAGCCAAAGATGAGGCCACAAGATGAAAAGAAGATACCCCAAGCTCAAGTCAAGATCAATGATGAAGATGTTGGTGACTTGATGATCATGAAGAAGAAAACAAGAAGGGGTGGAAGAGGAAGGCATCCAATGCAAATCCAAGATATCAATATGATGAGCAAGAATCAAATTGAGAAAAGAAATTTGGCTCACATCAAGTGCTTCAAGTGTGAAGATATAGGACACTTCGCCTCGGGGTGTCCTACCAAGCTTGAGAAGAAGGCTCAAGCAACTCATGAGAGGCAAGGCAATGAAAAGCATCACATGAGCAATGAAGAAAAGGCTCAATCAAAGAGAAGATGTTATTCATGCCGGGAAAGGGGACACATGGCATATTCATGTCCCCTAGGTAACACTTCTAAGCATATTTCAATTGATGATACTAATGTGCTTAGAAAGGATGTAAATGGTACCTCTATTGTTGCTATTGCAAAACATCCCGCTACCCATACTAAGGCTTTGCCTAAGTATGTTGCTCCTAACTTGAGAGGACCCAAACTTGTTTGGGTACCATCAAAAAGTGGATGATTGTTTATAGGTACCATCGGCATTGGAGGCTTGATTCATTTGGATTCATATTGGTCATCATATGTTGAATCAAGTTTTAAAGCTTAGTGCATATTCTATCCCAATGCCAAGTTAAAATAAGTGAAGTCCAAGTGCTACAACATACAAGTGCAATGTTAAAGATTGTGGTGATTTATTGGATATATTTAATGGCTTGCAAATATTCAAGTTGAAAGCTTGCTATTGGATGATCATGAGCTAACCAAGGTATATCTCTTGTTGATCATTTCACTTGGATGCATATGAGTTGATTGAATTGGATATATATGCAATGTTGCTTGCTATGAGATGTTTGAATGGATTAAATGCTTAAGTAATCAAGTTTGAATTGATTTGTGTTGGATAAATTCATGAGATGACATTTAGTAAGTGGATTGGATGGATATATGTCTTGTGAAAGTATTCAAACAAGTTAGTTTCAAGTTTGATTCATATTTGATGAAGTGTTGCTCAATGTATTGAAATCTGTCCAAAGTTGAAAATCTGAGCTAGCAGTGATCAAGTTTGAGTTTGGATGATCAAATCTACTTGGATTGGCATGAATTTTGGTATGCATGCTCTAGACTTATGTTATAAGATGCTGTATAAATTTCATGAGAATTGGATAAGAGATGCTTCGGCTTTGGAGTACATCTTGTTAGCTATAATGCAGCAGTTTTCAGCATGTAGCAGTGGTGGAAGATTTAAAATCTGGTAGCAATCTAGATGTCAAATGAATCTCAAATTTTTACAGCTGCTAGATGACTTAGTGAATCACATCTCCACCAAATTTTATGGTATTTGGATCTGTATATTGGGAGATATGAATTATTCCTTGAAAGGTACAGAATCTGCCAAAAAAAAAAAGTGACAATTATTGGATTGATCTAGAGTCACTTTAAGTGAAAGGTCCTCAAGTTGGAAACATATTTATAAGTGTCTGAGGCACCTAAGTTTGGTTTTGAATTGATCTAGAAGCATGGCAAGAAATGAGTACAAGGGCATTGATTGTGGAATGTACTTAGTGTACAAATTTGGTACTCAAATTTGAAAATGAAGATCAAACTCAAGATGAAGATGAGGTTCAAGTTCTAGTAATAATTGGAGATCATTTAGTAGAAAGAAAAGGACTTAAAGAATAATTCAAGGTTACTCATCAAGTTAAGTCCATAGATCAATCAATCAAAGGCAATTCAAGTAAGTGTCAAGGATAGTTCTTTGGAGAGAGGTCACTTCTCCCTGCTGAGGGGGCTTGCCGCCCATGGGTGGGTAAACCAAGCACTGGCTTGGAAGGCTAACATGGAAGTGATGAATTCAAGGGACATTTGAGATGCTTAATTGAAGCAATCAATAGGGTTGATCAAGATAAGCAAGCAACACCCAAAAGAGAGCTAGTCATGGTTATAAAATTGGTTTCATAAGTACTTCTCTCACGCAAGCATTGATCAAAGAGAAAAAGCAAGCCAACCACAACAAGAGATAATGCACTTGATTATTAGTGGTTCTCATTTCATATGGGTGAAGAATGGATTTCTTTATAATGATTGGTCTTCACCAAGCTTATAAATTGGACTTCACATTGCTATTGGAGTAATGAATTGAAATCTATGTGACTATCCTCTACTCCAACATAACAAAGGTATCATTGCAATGTGCATGATCATTTCATCCCTTACTAGTATGCGATTAGTGCATATAGTACATGCTTACTAGGATCATGCATAACAAATGAAATGTTTAAATTCATAGCCTACCACTATTGCTTGATTGTTTAAATGACCTAGTGGTATGAGTATGAATTTGTTCATGAGCTAGTGAACCCAAGTACTTGATCTAGTTTGAATTGCTAACAAGTGACAAGTACAACATTAGCAAGATAACCCTTAGTATGAGGAGTGAAGAAGCTTGTCATTGGATCAAACCGGACTTAGAATCTTAGGCAAATCAACTTAGTTCAAGTCATACTAGAAGCTCATGACAATGATATGGGTACAAGCACAGACAACAATGCAAATGGATATCTAGGGTGTTTCAAATAGTATCTAGACTCAAAATATTTCTTCAATTAGTATTTACAAGTGGTGTCTAGATCATGATCTACAAGTGATATCCTACAAGTGGTGCTCATAAAGATAGCAAATGTTCAAGAAAAGATCATATTGACAAATCCTACAAGTGATTCCATGATAGAGGATTCTTCAAATTGATATCACACATTTATTCGTGGTATTTCTACACATGATATCATTTATACAAGACCGTGGTTCCACAAGTGATCCTCAACTTTAAGTGATCATCAAATGAAGAAAGTTCCCTCACACACAAGAGCTCAAGATTATCAAGTGAATGACCCATGCTATGACATAGGGGGAGGAGCCCCACCTAAATGGTATCAAGGTCAAAAGATCCTAAGTGGTATCTCAAGAGCAACATACTAGTAATGTCATTCCAACATATGTGGTGATGTCCATCAAAAATGCAATATTCAAGTCTCAACCATCAACCCCAATGCTAGCCTTTGTATCAATTGAGAAGAACACCTTTTATGGAAATTGATGACAAAGGGGGAGAAGTTGGAACAAAGATATGTCAATACACCAAGTGAGAGGTTTGGGAAGAGATTGAACAAAGATATATCGTGAGAAGATGAGTTTGGATATGAAGATGGACAAAGAGGGAGCAACATTGTAGAAATAAGAAGGATCAAAATTCTTGGACAAAAGAAGCACACAAGTAGGGGGAGCAAGCTCATGAACATTGATTGGTTGCATTTGACTTATGCATATTCATGTGCTTGCTAGCATTGCATAAGTTTTATTTTTAATATGCATGCTTGTGTGGTGTATGCTAGTTATAGAATTTGATTGATGCTTTGATAACTAGCATGCATAGGTTGTTAGCTAGACTTATGATTATCATGCAAAAACTAGAACCTTGCTTATAATGTTGATCTCACAGGGTTTCTAGTGTTTTTGATGTCTAGCTACTCATGATGCTAAGGATGATGGCAAACTTGTGATTTTCAAATGGTATCAAGCTATCAAATGGTTTCGAACTACAAAGGTTTATTCTATACACCTTAGCATCACTTAGTAGTGCTAATCCTCCCACAAATTTCATATTTAGGCATATGTGCAAGCTTGAAACCAAACCATTTGAGCACATATGTAGGGGGAGTTATCACTACCAAGTCGGGTTTTATGGTGCTTATCCAAATCTTGACATAGAGCTTAAATGTTGGATAAGTAGCATAAAATCCAAAACAAGTTAGCAATTTACACTTTGTGTGAAGTGCTAGCTTGAAAAAGCTTAATTTCCATATCTTTGTAGAGTTGTCATCAATTACCAAAAAGGGGGAGATTGAAAGGTCCTTGTTTGGTTTTGGTAATTGAGTGACAACTTAGGTGGACTAATATGTGGTTATGTGAGATACACAGGAGATTAGTCCACAGGTAATGGTGTCATGTAGGAGCTCATTGCATATGAGACATGACATGGAGTCATGTGACCAAGGTGGCAAAAGATCAAGATGAGGCTTGGCTCGACGGACCGGTTGCAAGTGTGAAGGGCAAGTCGGAGGCTTTGGAGCGATGGACCGTGAGGCGGTGAAGCTTGAGCAAGACTTGGCGCCGATGGACCGACGCAACGGTGAAGAGCAAGTGAGGTCAAGATCGATGGACCAAGGTCATATGATGATATGAAGTGGATCATATCATTTGTGATATGGTTGGTGCATGTGTTGCATCAATGTCGGAGGAGATGGAGTGGAATGCGCAAGGCAAAGGTATAACCTAGGGCATTTCCATTTCACCGGTCATAGGTGTGTAGAGAAGTTGATGACCGGGTTTAGGATAGATGGCCGTACTATTAAGAGGGGCAAACTTGTTTGCATATCGGTCATCTAGTGCCACTTGAGCGATCTAACTTTGCATACGTGTTAGGATCGAGTGGCGAGGCAAGTTGAGTGCCTAATTTCTTCGAAGAAAATGTTTGTGAAAATGCTAACACACGTGCACAAGGTGGTGATCACTTGTTGGTGTTGGCACATTTGCGAAGGCGGTGGAGTTTGAGCGGTAGAGAGGGTTTGGGTTCCTCTCTCCCTCCCGCCGAGCTTGCGAGGCGGGATTCGGCGCTTTTTGGAAAAGTGAAACGCCTATTTTCTATTGCGCCGAAAGTTGGAAAAGAAACGGAGGAGAACGGAGGTCACAGAGGTGCACCGGACGCAGCACCGGACGCAGCACCGGACGCTGCACCGGACGCGGGCTCTGTGCGACCGGCGCGTCCGGTCAGTGCAGCGTCGGGTCAGGCGCGCGGGCTAGGGTTTGACACCGGCGCGTCCGGTGACCCACGGGACCGGCGCGTCCGGTCTGGCGAACAGCGAGTCACGAAGTCTTCGGACGCGGTGCGCGTCCGGTCCCTCACCATCGGACGCGTCCGGTGGTCCAGGGAGCTTACTGGACTCGCACCGGACGCGGGTACTGTGGCGTCCGGTGGTTGCGAGGAGCGCGTCCGGTCTTGTCTTCGCGCGCGCGGGAACTGTGCGCACCGGCGCGTCCGGTGGTTCGCAACAGCGCGTCCGGTGGCTCGTTTGACCGTTGGCGCGCAGTGACCGTTGGAAGATCTAACGGACGGATTTGAAATCAGGGGACACCGGACGCGGTTGAGCGCGTCCGGTCTGTTACGACCGGCGCGTCCGGTGGTCCCGCGAAAAACGTGAGTGGAGGGGTAACGGCTCTATTTGACTGTGGGGTTATAAATAGACCTTGTGGCCGGCCTTGGCCGGTAGCTGAGCACACTTTGGCCTTGGTGGCTTATGTGGTAGTGCTTGGAAGCCCTCTAACTCACTCATGCTTGATAGTGTTCATCGGATCGAGTGAGAGCGATTCTAGTGCGTTGCATCGAGAGGATTGCATCGAGTGGCACTAGGTGATCGTGTTGCAAGCCGGTGGTGCTTGTTACTCTTGGAGGTTGCCACCTCCTAGACGGCTTGGTGGCTTGCGACTCCGTTGAAGCACGCGTGGAGATTGTGCGTGGCTCCGGAGGAGGATTTGTGAGGGGGATTGTGCTCACCCCGCGGGGATCGCGAAGAGCAACTCTAGTAAAGCTCGTGGCTTGGAGGATCCCCATCTTGAGAGTGGATGTGCGGCACCCGCTGAGGGTTTGACTCTTGATAGTCAATTAGCTCGTGATCCATCAAGTGGGTGTATCGCCACAACGGGGACTAGCTTGGTGGCAACCAAGTGAACCTCGGTGAAAAACCGCCGTGTCAACATTGTGTACATCTTCTCGGTGGTTTGCTTTCGATTCACAAGCTTGTATTTACATTCATATACTTGTGCTTGTGTAGTTGCTCTTGTAACTAGTTTGCTTGTGTAGTTAGCTAGTTACCTTCTTACTTGTGTAGTATAGAAGTAGCTCCCGTTGCGTGGCTAATTTGGTTTATGTAACCTTGTTAGTCATATTGCTTAGTTTGTGTAGCTAAGTAATTTGCGCTCTCTAGTTTGGCATTAGTTGCCTTGCTATTGAGCATTGCTAGTGAGCATAGGTGGCTTCGTGCTTTTGCTTACTAGAATTGTGTAGGAGCTCCCCGGCTTTGCTAAAGTACTAGTGCATAGGTTTGTGTGACCTTGCTCTAGAATTATTTAGGAGAGCTCTTGCTAAGGAAAGCACCTTAGTTACATAATTAGGATCTTTGTGAGGTGCTTGTGAACTTAGATAGAGGGGTGTAGTCTTGGCTAGACCGATAGTTTTAATTCCGCATTTGTTTCGGTTTGCCGACGCGATTAATTTTAGAAAGGACTATTCACCCCCCCTCTAGTCCGCCATCTCGACCCTTCAACAGGGGCGGGACTACGTGGGCGTTCGGACGGCGCGCGTTCGGTCGGACATCTGGGCGCTAGCCACGCCGTTGCTAGAAGCTACATTCAAAACTTTGAGATGATTAGATGGGGATGGAGGTTGTCTCGTCCGTCTGGGGATAACGCTAGCTGGTCACGCCTCACGTCTGAAGGTCTTGGTAAGGGCGCAACCGGAGACGGGGCCGTCGGTGGTGCCGACGCATGCATCCATGGCTGATTTGCTGTTTCCAACCTTACACGAACGCCCATTGATTTTGCTTGAGGATGCGCTTGGCTTGCCACCACATAGACCTCGTTTAGATTCACTCTCTGGTAATAGTTACCTGGCTAATAACTCATATATAATATTAGCTAGCTAACTATTAGCTACCCATTAGCTAGAGGATGTTTGGATGCACAGCTAATGAAAAATGTTGCTAAGATAACTAGTATTTTAGCTGTTAGAACACTCCTAATGCAGAAATCACTGTAGTTTCTATGAACATTAATTATACTGCCACCTAAACGTTTTGCTGATGTGGCAAGATAGTTATTGAAAAGAGAGATAAAAAATCATAGAAACCGGGTCTAAGTTAGAAACTATGTCTACACGAGAACCAAGACATGAAAGGTTGTGATTGGTAGAGAATGAAGAGAAAATGCATGTGATTGGATAAAAAATTATCATATAGAAACTATCCATTTGGGCCATAGTTTCTAGTTTTTATATGTAGGGTCTATAAAAATCAATATTAATAGGTATAGAAACTACATGTATAGTTTCTAGCATTGGAACTGTCCTTCCTATCTAACTTGATTCAACTAATGAGATAGTTATTACCAGAGATCCAACTAATAATTAGCTATTTTATTAGCTACATCTACATGGATGCAACGAATTCTCTCCGTCTATCACCAGGGAATAAGGGTGGGCAAAATACCCGATACCCAATTCCCGAACCCGAATTACCCGAACCCAGACCCGAAGTACCCGAACCCGAAATACCCAATCACAATTTCGGATAGTGATTGTAAAAACCCGAAATTAGTTTGGGTAATTCGGGTAATGTTTCCCGGTACCCGAACTACCCAAATTACCCGAAATATCTAAAATATTTGCTCTTCTATTCCTAATACGAAGACATGAAGTATTTCAATGCCATATAAATATATTATTTGGTATGAATTAATGTAGATTTATGCTAACTTGATAATTGATTTGTTGGTAATTGATATGAAGACATGATGTGATTTATACGACTATTGTTTATTGCTTTAAAATGGTACTTGAATTCTTCTAAAATGGTTGGTTTTGTCAATTTCAGGTATATCGGGAATTATCGGGTACCCAAAATTTCAGGTAATGTTTTTTTGGGACAAAAAATCGGGTAACAATTTTTAATACCCGAATTTTCAACTATCCGAATTATCGGATCCAAATTTTTCGGGTAACCCGAATGCCCAGCCTTACCAGGGAAGATGTGTGCAGGTGTGCCACTGCCATGTGAAGTTGCCCTCGCATCGCGGCCGTCCGTTTGTCCCAGCCCAGACGGCAAAGCAGGCGACCTGGAGTTGGCCCACATGCAGCGGCCCCGGAAGGTTACGTTACACCAAACGCCACCATGAGGGACCGGCCCACACTGAGCAGCGTCTCTTCTAACGTTCAAATATTCAAACGAGCAGCGGATCGAGAGGAGCCCGGATGAGAAGGCACTTGAAGGGGAAACGCGAGAGAGGAGGCGGCGGCGGCGGCCATGGATTTCCACTCCCTCCCGCGTCGAGAGCTCCAGGCGCTCTGCAAGAGCAATGGCATCCGCGCGAACATGTCCAACGCGGCCATGGCGGAAGCGCTTCAGTGCCTCCCCTCGGTGAGCATCCCCAATTCTATTCCTTTTGTTCGTGGTGAATCTTTTGTTCGGGATGAATTTCTATGGATCTATTCCCATGCGTGTTCGTGGGGGCGTTTGGGGGCAACTGGGGTGGTCGATTTGATGCATGCGGAGGTTGTTGCTGTGTTGATTAGGTGGACAGAACCGACGAGATCGGGAGGACGGCGCCGCCGCCGCCGCCGCCGATGTCGGCGATGAAGGAGGTGACTAACATGGAGGAGCAGACGCACGGGTCTCTGCTCCCCCGCGGCGGCCGTGCGCGGGCCAAAACAAGGATGGTCGCAGCGGGTAATACGGAAGAGGATGTGCCAGTGCCAGACCAAGCCACCTTACAGGGGTGCCAGAAGACGGCGGCACGGAAGGCCGCGGTGCCCCCGGAGGCGGAAGAGGCGATCGGAGAGGGGCAGGAGCACGGGTGCCCGCTCCCTCGCGGTGGCCGTACACGTGGGAAGACAAGGAAGGCTGGGGCACGTAAGACGGAGGAGGAGGAGGTGGTGCCGGCCCCAAACACCTTGCCGGGGAACAAGAGGACGGTGGCAGGGGAGGCTGCTGCGGCACCTGTGGATGCGGAAGAGGCGGCCGTAGGAATGAGGACGAGAAGGTCAGCGAGATCCAAGGCGAAGATCGCGTTGAATCAGAAAGAGGAGGACGTACAAGCGGCAGCCCGAAAGGAGCTGAAAGGTTAGGACAAGTTCACGCTTCCCCTGTGTAAATTGTACCGATTGATTTCCGTACTCATTTCCTGTAATTTGCCAGTAAGAGTCCTTCGTTTGCAATTCTTTGTGAAAGGTTAATTTGGCTAATGTTGGCCAACAGTCGCTTACACTAATTTTCTGAATATGCAGCTGATTCTTCCGATGCGGCCATTGCGTCTGCAGTAGTTTCAGATAAGACCTGCGGTGATTCTGAAGATCATGCAGTAGTCATTGTGGTGGAAGAAGAGGTCACAAAGCCACAGAAAGGTCAAAACATGACGAGGAGAGCCGCGTCATATAATACACATGAGGATTTGCAGCAGGATCAGAGGACGGCGGAAGAGGTGGCCACGACGAAGAAAAGGACGAGAAGGTCCACAAGATCCAGGGTAGCAGCGGCAGCACGGAAGGGGCAGAAAGGTGAGGACAAGTTCTCAACTTCGATTGTTTAGTTCTGATTTTGATGCTGAATTATTAGTAGTATGTTGTAATTTGAAATTGTAGACTTCGTATTGTTCGTGAGCTATCTGCTAATTTCTGAATGTGCAGCTGATTCTTCTGACACAACCGTTGGGCCTGAAGATCCTAAAGATGATGAAGTTGTTCCCAAGGTGGAGGAGGCCACAAAACCACACGAAGGCAAGAATGTGACAAGGAGGGCCACAACGTATAAGGCACAGAAAGAGGTGCAGCCAGGCCAGGTGACAGTGGCACCAGAGGCTATGGCAACTGTGGAGGGAGAAGAATTGGCCACGGCAAAGAGAAGGAGGAGGAGGTCAGCAAGATCCAAGGTGAGGGTGGCAGCACGGAAGGGTCAGAAAGGTGAGGTCCAGTTCTCGCTTCTCCTGATTAACTCGTGTATTTTTGTTATTGCTTGGATGCTGGTTTTTGTATTCCTTCATTTACTGTTATCGAATTGTAGATTTCGTGGGGACACTGATGACGATTGTTTCTGAATGTGCAGCTGATTCTTCTGATGCAGTCAACGGGCCTACAGTAAGTGATGATCCTAAGGAAGAGCAAGTGGTTGAGGTGGTGGAGAAAGGGCCAATAAAGCCCAATGAAGGTGAGATGCCTCACCTGTCACACACACACAATCACTAAATCCATAGATTTTCTCTTTGCTTTTTTTTTATCTCTCCCAACTTTGTGATTTTCTGAAATGTGTGCTTTTGTGAACCTTTCTATCAACTAATTGTGTATCTTAATGCATCTTGGCCATAAACCATAGAAGAACGAGAGCAAATCCGTAATGTTTGCCAGTTTGCTTCCCTGCCAAAACTGGAGGATTCACCAATCCTTGGCATTGTGTCCAAGCCCAATGCAGCAGATGCTTCTGACAAGGCAGCAGTTGCAGATGAGGAGGTTATCAAGGAAGATGATTTCACTTTCACTGGTGAGGCTGATCTGTCCAATCTTCTTGTCAACACACTTGACAGAATTGCAAAGCCTATGTATGTGTCCACAGACAAAGAGGAGAAGAAAGGCAGTGAGTGTTGGTGGATGCTTCTATAATTTACAAGAGCTGTAGGACACCAGGCCCAGTCAGGAACTGCCAAAAATTTCAAACTATATGAGATCCTGTAATGCAGTGCATCAAAAATTCTAGAATCAGGATTAGAGAGATGGATTAAGACACGGATGTAATAGCAAAGAAAGGAAAAGAACGAGTTCTGAGAGTGTAAACAAATGGTTTATACTGGAGCATGACGAAGACATATAAGGCCACTGTGGTTTGTGGACACCACCTCCCGCATGGTTTACAGGATATTAATTGACATCTACATGCCGATCCTTTTTCTGAAGCACACTTTTATTTGCTCATACAAACATGCACATGTAAATGACTTATCTATCATGAGGTCTGCCATTGTTTTGAATGAAATGGACAGTTTGTCTAGACAATTAAAAGTAAAATTTTCTTGAAGTTTTCTAGGATGCCCATATCTAGTTATCTACTGAAATGACTTTTTTACTGTTGAGCATCCAGTGGTTACGTTGAATATATACTGGCACCCACATTGATAATCTGGTAAACTGGGTCTAAAGCCATCGATATTTTAGCTCTAACTCTAATAGTATGTTGTGTCCCCCGGGCTTTATATTAGGTAGTGTTTGGTTTGAGGGATGGAGACATCCCACTTTGAGATAATATTTGGTTATGGAACAGAGGGACGTCCCACTAGAGAATATACCCCCAGATGTGGCATGACTCTGCCCTTAGAAAAATGACGGATAGATTTAACCTAGGTGACGGCCAAAACAATATATTTAAATGCATAGTAAAAATGACGGATAGATGTATATCTAAATAACAGATGAGGCATAATGACGGATGAGGCATAATGTATATCTAAATGCATAGTAAAAATGACGGCCAGAAACTATGTATCTAGATTTATAAGGTGGGACAGGCGCGCGTAGGAGGGTTGGGCGAGGAAGAAGAGGGTCGTGCAGGCATGCGGACGCCGACTGCAGGCACGTTGGGCTGCGTCGACCAAGGACCGTCAGCGGCGGTGTAGGCAGTGGATGGCCGAGGAGGGCCATGAGCCGAGCGTGGCAGCACGGGTCTGATGTTGGCGCTGCGGGTAGCAGGCTGGCGGGTTCGAGGGCGGTGACTGGTGAGCCGAGCTCACCGGCGTTGGGGAAGGGGGGAGCAGGCTGAGCTCGACGGCGCGGGGCCGAGGTCCCCAGGGCAGAGTTCGTGAGCAAGGATGAAAGGGAGAAGAAGAGGAAAAAAATGTTGACCTATGGGCCCCACATGCCATAGTCTCATCCCATTTTTTAGTGTCTTCAAACCAAACAGAGGATAGGGTCCCATTTTCCTCGACCAAACAAGAAATAGAATCGTCTCATCCCTCAAGATAGCGACAGGATCATCTCATTCCATCTTATCCCCAATCAAATGCTATGTTACATTGTTCCGACTAGAATAGTATTGGGATTTAGTACTCTAGCCAATTGTTATATCAATCATTTGTGTCATTGTTCGAGTTCAACCGATTGCAGTTGTCTTCTAGTCAAAGTTCAATAGCCTTTTATCTACTAAGGCAATTCAATTTCAAGATATTTCTCTCTATTGTCTGGAAATTTCATAATTAATATTCAATTTTGGGATCACTATTGCATCCCAGATGTACTGTAGTCACTAGTCACAGAAGAATTTCTCTACTAATTTTTCCTCCCTGTGATCACAGAAAGACATTCAACTAATGTCCTAAGTTGTACTGTCATACAATGGTCGTACCTCTCCTTATTGAACAAACTACTAGCTTTATCTTGTGAGTTTTAATCAAACAAATGTGTGCTAAAGACAGCTTGAATTGTTGTTTAGCTCAAAAGCATGAAATCATTTCAATTGATTCTGGTTTATGAAGTGGGCAAGTATTGCAGAACATGGAATTCACTTGATTTTTGTATAATGGATGTTTCTACTTGTGCCCACTGTTTTGCGCAAGAGAGGTGGTCTTTTGTCCGATTAATTATGTTGTGTTGGGTAGCGTGAGCTATTGTAGCACTCTATTTTATCGCTGGTATTAATATCATAGTGTATAGCAGACTGTAGTGCTTCTTGGAGTTGCTCAATGTCTAGCGATTACTAGACAAGAAATTGCAAATTGTTAAGATGCTGCTTGTTATTTTGAGTTCTACTTGCTAACACTTTTAATGAGTACACTGATTAGTACTCCCTCTGTTCCAAATTATTAGGTGTTTTAGCTTTTCTAGATATATAATTTTTACTATGCATTTAGATATACATTATGCCTAGATACATGGTAGATACATGGTAAAAACAATATATCTAGAAAAACCAAAACACCTTATAATTTGAAACTGAGGGAGTAATTTGAAACTGCCAGGCCTCTCTCGTAGTATAGTATAGTTACTAGGTACACCAATTTCAACCATTTACTAGAGAAAGTTACTTGTGGAATATACCGTTTGCATTTACTCTTTTCTGAGATGTCCGCAAGTATGAGTTGTTTGTGTATTGGATCATTGGATGGGTACGGGTATTGGATACCCAGTGGCATCAGTGAGTTTTCCATAATGATATCTCTGTGCCAGCATACCACAGTCTGCCAATAGGCATGACAAGTTATAAGAAAGCAGCTCATCAAAGAGCAGAGAGAAAAACATGAGATTTTCCAACAACCATCAAACCACCTAAACAAAATTTTGCTACCAGGATGTATGTCATAACAATCTATAAATGGTGACCACAACATATCTGGTAAACTCTCTGCATCTCTATACCATGTATTTTTTTCTCGATTTGCTATTATGTGCGTCCATACAAAATGACACGATGCATGAACATATACGCTCTCTCAAGGAGAAAAAAAGGTTAGACTAACTCATCAGCATATGTTTACTCCAGTGTCTACTCACTGGTAGCCGATTTAAGTTCGATACCTAATAACCATTCACTTTCAAGCGCTGCAAAAGTGATATTTTTCTACTCCAACTCCAACTGCATATATCCAGAGATATGTGACCTTGAAGACTACCCCAGCTCCACTTGAAAAAAAGAATGGACAATTGTCCAAAGCAATTAAGGTATTTCAGGTTTTTCCTACTTCCTCTTCCTCCGCAGCAAAATGTCAGCCGCATGTATGGCATTTCTTATACTTCCGGGACCTGTCAAAGAAAGCTGAGTGCAATTAGCACACTAGCAAGGATAGACATGTTCAACTCGCAAGTGGAAGAGACATAAACTACTGTCACAATTGACTGCTGTTTACAGCAAGAAAAATCACTATAAGAATCACACACATAACCAATCGATATGTACACAGACAGGATACACAAAACTTTCAAAGTCATTTGAGGGGATCAATAGAAAAAACTGGATTACTCATCCCCTTTTAGAAGTATCAAATTGTAATTTGATGCGGGTTTAGCATTATAAGTAGAAAGCAATAGCCAACCTCCATGTAGTTATAAATCCTTTTTCATTTTTCAGGGACGTACAAACCCTTAATTGATTAAATATGTATATTACTAACAAGGACCTTTACCAGCTTCCAAAATGGTCACTGATATTATTATAGTGCAGGTAGTGTCTCTGTTCGGAAATTTACAGATGCAACACAGCAATATCATTATGGAAAATCCAATGAACAAGGTTGACATACACCCTAATAAATGGCAGAAATTACTTGCTCTTTAGTCAGAAAATATTCTGTGAAAATGATAGCATATGATTGGTAGAACTATGTTGCACAAAGTAAAATGGTTTTCAAGGCATAAGTGATATTGCTACCTTTTGGAAGACGATCCAGAGCCTTTACTCTTCTCTTCAGAGCGATGCACTTTGTTGTCATCATCTTGATTATTGCCTTCATCATCTGGACTCGCATCTATGAAGTTCGTAGCCTCTGTTCTATTCAGGCTGGCCAACCTTCTTGGAAGAAAAACGTTGTAGTAATACTTAGCCAAATCTGCTGTTCTCTCTGAGCTAAACTGCTCCAAGGCAACCTTCATGAAATCTTCATCAGAACTCTTACTCTGAGGAATCAACTTCTCAATATCAGCAAGTTTTTTCTTCTCTTCTTAGTCCATAACTTCAGAACTCGCTCACCCATTGCACCGAACCCGCAGTTTTTGAAAGCTTGATCACCCAATTGATACTTCTCTTCCATGCCTCTTTTACATGAACTTCTACGCAGGCCTCAGATCCAGGATGAGAACATTTACAATTGTCATCCTCAGATCCAGGATGAGAACATTTCCTTGTCTTCGGTGGCTCCACAATGGGTGGCAGCCTGACCACCGTGCCCATCCTTTGTAAGGTATCTTTATCATTTCTGTAGTTAGCCTTACATTCCTCAGATGGGTCATTATACTCAGGGATAGCAGCTTGACATGTGACAGGGTCTATCCCAATACATTTCCTCGTTGATTCAAGAAAACTAGATAAGTGACTCAGTTCACCAGCTCTCCTTCCAGAACTCGTTGTGTCTTGTTTGTGATGTCTTTTCTGTTTCTGTCAGCATGCAGAATTGAATTAGACAATGACTTGAACAAAACTTAAAAATGGTAGATGAAAAATTATAAGGCACCAAACAGTAATAACAACAAATATTTATCAAGACTGCCATTGGAAGCAGGATCGGCGATATATGTTTTTCATTGACAGCAGAGATGGGCACAAAAAATGTTCAGTCTTATGGCAAACAATTTTCACACACATTTCTACTTACTATTACTAGTCAGGATAACTGGGGTATTGAGACCCTTGATATATGACAATTTAGCAAACCTAGGAACCAATCTACTCATGCATGACCAGAGCACATATCTACAGCTATGATACCTTATTTCCTGAAGCATGAGCAAAAATAAATTATTATGAACTAACATCTGAAAGGGGGATACACAAGCACTTGCACTTGTTAAATCATCTGATTTGACTAACATTGGACAGCGCAGGTCATGGCTCATTGTATTCTTTCTTCGTTTATCATACTTAACCATCGGAGGACACATGATAAGTGATAGAATAAAACATAAAGAAACAACGCCTTGCCCAAATCCTTTTCCTACATAATCAATGAAAATCTAACCATAATAATAATAATGTAATTAAGCAAAAAATATACCTCCTACGAAGACCTTTTACAAATTGCAACGTCGATAATGAGAGTGGTAATAAAACTAGCAATGCAATTTTCCAGTATATATACTAACTAGGCGTATCATGTGACACAATCAGAAAATTTCAATCAAGGAAATAATGAAACAACAATAACTACACCATCAGAAATCTGAAACAAGGTAACAGTGAAAAAACGTTAATGACAAGGCAGCAGCAGAACTTGACGATGATGGCAACAATTTAACGATACCTTTTACAAACACACAACTCCAGTCAATAATTTCATCCAATAAAACCACCATCCATCAATGTGACATATAATCTTGACATGGGAACCATGACCAAGATGATTCCATCACAATAATGTGAAAAATTAATAGCACCACTCTCCATTTGATCATCTTAAACATGCTCAAGAGGCAGAATTAGTCATATCAAACAATAACAGAATTGCTAACAAGAATAAAAGGCACGAGAAATGAAAGATACAGACAATCTTGGCCCATCCAACTAATAATGACGTGTACTATTCGGATTCATCTGACACGAGAAATGAAAGGTGCAGACGAACTAATTTCCATCCAGACAGCCGAGAATCTCGCTCTGAAGCAACGGTTTCAGGAAGCGAGACGCATGGAGAGACAACACCTGATAATTCCGTGTCCTAACGAATACAGCGGCATGCAATGGTAACGAGTGAAAGACACCTAACGAAACTTTTTTTTCCCGAACGGATCGGAACTACGGCAAGCCTGAAAACACCGGCAATATTTGATCCCTTTTAGAACAAAACTAGACAAAAGCGCCGCGAAGACGGCCATCCTCGTGCACGCAAATCCCAAGAATTCGAACGCGTCGAGAGAAAAACCCCGCGGGTCGGCGCGTCACCTTGTAGTACGGCGTGTTGGGGTCGTCGGGGTCGAGCTCGGAGCGCACGTGCCGCACCGCCAGGATCAGCGCCCCCAGCGGCTCCAAGTCGACGTCGATGCCACGGTTGCGCCCGCGCACCGCCCACAGCTCCCCCGCGGCCACGCGACGCGCCCAGGCCACAGCGCCTTCCACGTCCACCTGCGCCGACGACGACGACGCCGAGCTCCGCGTGGCGCGCCTGGGCGACGCGTCCGCGGCCGAGGCGCTGCTCTTACGCTTCCTGAGACGCTCCGGGGATCCCGGGCCGCGCCAGAGCCGCCGGGAGGGACGTCGGACCCGACCATCCGGAGCGCCGCCTCCGCCGGCGAGGTGTTTGCTGGAATGCGGCGGCGCGGCGTGGTTTTGGAGAGGGGCTTTTGGCGCCCGGGTTGGTGTCCCGCTCTCTTTTTGGCTTGCCGTTGTCTTTGTAGGGGAGTAGGGTGTGGGTTTTTGTGAGGGACGCCGCCTCTAGCGGTGGCTGCCGGCTGGCTGCGCTGCCTTCCTAAATCGGCAACCTCACCATGTGAATGCGCCTTTGGCACGAACATGAATCATGATAAGTGCCTCCTCCACCCCACTTCCTAAGGGTTATATGGTGGAAATGATCTGGCCCTTTTTAATTTTAGTGGTGTTTGATTTCACATGAGTCAAGTTTTTCTATGACTTCTGGTAAAAGAGATAGGGTGTAGAGATAATTTGTCGAATAATATACCTTATACCACTGATGCCGCGGCTTGTTTGGTCAGATTTCTGAGAATTTATAAGGCAGATTAATAAAACCACGGTGGCCAGCCACTTGTTTGGTTGGATTTCTAAGAATTTACAGGGTAGGTCAATAAAACCACGGCGGCCAATCGCTTGTTTGGTCGGATTTCTAAGAATTTATAGGGCGGGTTAATAAAAATAGGGCGGCCAACCATGAATGTCGGTATATGGTCAATGAGCTAGTCACGTTTTGGATACAACTAATGCTATAAAGCCTATAAAAGCCTGTCACGTTTTTGATATAGTCAATGCTACAGAGCTCATAGAGCCGGTCACATTTTGGTGGTGTTCGGTATCACATAAGTCTAGTTTTTTTGGTGATTTTTTTATAAAAGAGATATGACGAAGAGATTATTGCCAAAATATATATAGCTATAGTGATTAATAGGACGGTTACTTATACCATTGATGTCGCCGCTTGTTTGGCGGATTTCTAGAAATTTATAGGGTAGATTAACAAAACCACGGTGGCCAACCATGGATGTCGGTATATGGTCGATGAGCCAGCCATGTTTTGGATACCGCCAACGTTGTAAAGCCTATAAAGGCGGTCACGTTTTCGATATAGTTCATGCTATAAAGCTTGTAGAGCCGCTCACGTGACCGAGTGGTGTTTGATATCACATAAGTCTAGTTTTTGGCAACTTTTTGATAAAAAGAGATATGATAAATAGATTATTTGTCGAAGAAATATACCTAGAGTGATTAATAGGACCCTACTTATACCATTGATGCCACCACTTGGTTTGTTGGATTTATAAGAATTTGTTGTACACATCAATAAAACCACGGCATCCAACCATGAGCTGGTCGCGTTTGGATACAATCAATGATGTAAAGACGATCATGTTTTTGATATAGTTAGTGTTGTAAAGCTCATAAAGCCAATCACATTTTGGAATTAGGATACGCAAGCATTTAAAGTTAGGTGGTATCGAAATACATTGCCGCTTGGTTGTTAAAATGAAGGAGTCTAGCGGTAGACATGATTTAAGTTTTTTATGATCTTTTAATGGAAGAGACATGATGGAATTCGCAAATAAATATACCTACCATGATTAATTGCAACGCCTTTATCATAAATATCATCGCTAGATTGAACATGTATTGTGGTGTCTCTCTCTTAAAAAAACTATGTTAAGGAGATGAATAAATCACAACAAGTAGTTAAGATTGTTGATCCATATCAAGTGTTGTAAAACTGGTCAATTTTATGTTTATGTGTATTTGAAGTAGACTGACAAAGTATATTATTGTCCCGTGCTTGTTAAAATTTTGTTGAATTATTGAGATTACCTTCTGCAAAGTTTAATATTATTTCCCTTAGTCAAGATTTAGAAATCTCATAACAATCCTATGTTTATGCTACTTAATATCAAACTCAAGTTTATAGTAGTAATATATGACATCTTAAGAGGGTAATCTTTTGTCACCTAAATTGTAACATACAACTACAAACTATTTAGGCCACACATCAATAGCACAAGGTAGCAAGCCTTACGATGTTAATAATTGTTGCTAGCTATTTAGACCACACATCAATAGCACTTAGCCAAAATACGAGGATGGTTACGAATGGCTTAAAGAGTGTATTGAAAAGTTATACATTTAGCCTAAAGATGAGGACAATTACGAATGATTTAAATAATGTATTAAAATGTTATACACTTAGCCTAAAGATGAGGACGGTTATGAATGTCGTAAAGAATGTATTGAAAAGTTATACATTTAGCCTAAAGATGAGGTTGGCTACGAATGGATGGAAGAATGCATTGATAAAAACTATATTCAAAGCTAACTATTCAAATAAACAACTATACATTACTTCTTTTCCTTTTATAATGGGCCACCATATTTGTAAATAGAAATGCATGGGAAGTATACTCTTTATTAAAAGAAAAGAACCTTTACCATCAAACCCCCCTCCCCCAAGATTATATGTTACAACTTCAATGACTTTATGTAAGCCAAAGCATGTGGGTGGGTGTACATAATTAATTTGTAGCGGTTTTGGTGGTCCCATGTTTTGTGTATAAAGGATCATCTTTGAGTGATGTGATTGTAAAGTTGTACATAATATCAATGTTTGTGATTTTAAACTTTATTACTTATATGATGTAAATCTTTAGATTGCTTGTGATAAGTACTTTCATCCATTCTTCAGGGTTTTATGGTGAAACATTGACTAATTTTTGAGGTATAGATTGCTTGTGATAAGTACTTTCATCCATTCTTCAGGGTTTTATGGTGAAACATTGACTAATTTTTGAGGTATGTGATATCAGACAAGTCAAGAAGTTTGGCAGGCTTTTGATAGAAGAGATAGCATATGAAGTCACCTATATATATATCTAGTGATCATATTAAAGCTTAGATTCTTATATATAACATCACTTGATTGATTAGATCTTGTAGCACTTCTCAGCCTCATAATTTACAAGGTTGAATAGATCTAGGCCCCATTTTCAAATTTGGGGTTTTTCTGATTCATGAATACAAGTGCTTGTGACTAACCTGTATTTTGCAAGGAATACATTCACATTGAGTTAATCACTTCTGGCCACATGGTTTCCTCATCGTCGAGGATGCTATGAATGGATGACAAGTATGAAGCAAAGGATATTTGCAAAGACTAAGAACTCTATAGAGTCAAGCACAAGCTTGGTGCTCGGAGGCACTTAACATAGACTATATAGGGCTTTATTTGTCCTTTGGTGGTACTATAATGGGGGTCCAAGACACGCAAGTTGACAGGAGCTCAAGTTGAGATCATTTGGATGTGCATGCATTCTCACCAAGTAAGAACCTAAGTGGCCCCCCTAGATATGTTTTAAGCCAAGGATCTTAAAGAAGTTGAATCGAGTGAGATTAGACTTAAAATGAGCTCAAAATATGTAGTGGAGAGTGCATCGTATGGTTGGTTTACTTACCTAGTGGATCATCATGTGGCACTATGCATAGTCAGTTTCAAATTTGGCCTCGGTAACAAAGCGATCACTGTATGATCTGGTGGTGACTTCATGACACCCCGGTGGATCATCCGGTGAGGCCCACCCTTGGTGATGTGTCAAGTGGCAAACTCACTCGTATGTGATGTATGATCCAATGGTGACTTCGTGACACCCAAGCGGATCATCCTATGAGGCCTTTCCTTGATTATGTTGTTGGTGTGTATTGTATGAACCAGTGGAGACTTCATGACGATAATCTAGTGACAGTGTGCCTCAGCTATATCAAGTTGGCCAAGTCACTAGACTACGTCGTATAATCTGGTGCTGACTTTGTGACACCCCGTAAATCATCTAGTGATGCATATTCCCTCTCAACCGTTGAAAATTGGCCTATATATAATCTCTATTTGATCTGGTACAATGCCATGACGCACGACGGATCATCCGGAGATTTTAGGTGTCTACAAACTTTTTCCAAAGGCTGGCATGATCTTCACACACTATATATGTGCCTTTCCCTAACTCATTTCGAGCTACTCTTTCACCTCGGTTGTCAGACTAATATAGAGGGACTTTTGTGAAGTGTGTGTGATCCATCCAAGCATTACTAATTTGGAGAGTGTGCTTTTATGTGCATCAGGTGTTCTTAACTTTTGTTTTCATCAAAGTGCCATTGAAGATAGTTACTCTTGGTGTTTAGGGGCACCTAAATGGTCCGATGGAGAACTAGGTGACCTTCCCAGTGGAGTTTCTTGTTGGCAAGCTCCTAGTCATGTTCACGGTTTGAAGCCTGCCATTCCAGAGTGGACAATGGGTATGCACCAATGAAGAAGACTTGAAACTTCGTGACTCAAGGAGCTAAACAGAGTCTTTGTGACTCTATGGTGCTCCAACACGAATAGGGGGTTGTGTCAACAATCTGATACTATGGAGAAAATCAAGTTGTATATTTGCCTCTTTTATGTTCTTGCATTACTTGCATGTCTTAGGCTTATGTAGGGGTGTGAGTGGGTTTGTCTGCAAACCTGCAAATAGGCTTAGTTAAGCCTAACGGGCTTAGTTAAGCCTACTTGTGGGTTTGCGGACAAACCCGGTTGCATCCCTAGGTTTATGTCTTGCTTCTTGCTGTGTGCAAGTTCATTTATGTGGCAAATAGGATTGTATCTTAGAGTATACTTAATGAAAGGTTTATTTTTCACACTTAAGAATCCTTCTCTTAGTGTGAACCTTGCCAAATGACTCCTTAGTGTGATCTTTTTAGTCTTAGGTTCCTTAGTGCAAATGGTTGAAGTAGATCTACATAGGTTAAGCTTATCGTTGCTTTAAGTTTTTAGAGTCCAATTCACACCCCCTCTTGGATCATTTGGTCCTTCCAAAGATACATTAGTAAACTCATGATGACAAACTGTGCATGTCGATCTATAGTCATTGTTGTAAAACCAGTCATGGTTTGGATACACAAGTATTTAAAGTAAGTGTTGTCACAAAATGCTTCGCCTGTTGACATGATGTGTAATTTTGATATGAAATGATTAAGTTTTTCTATGATCTATTAATGATAAGATCGGTGAATAAATATATCTATGATGATTAGTGCAACGTTTGTATTATGGATATCACCACTAGATCATCAGTCAAACGATGCGGTCTTCTCTATAATGATTAATAATGGATGAAAAACAATGAAAACTAATTAGCTATGTTGATTTGTAGCAAATGTTCTAAAATTAGTTGATTTTCTCGAAGTACATTGTCACATGTTTGTTGAAATTTCATTGTATAGTTGAGGCTACCTTTTACAAAGTACAATCTTAGTGGCATTGGACAGATATCCTAGAAATAGAATAACCATCCTAACTTGTATGCTACTTAGGATCAAACTTAGGTAGATAGTAGTGGTCAGTGATAAAGTATAATCTTTTTCTTGTCTAAGTTCTCAAAACAAGAATTGTAAGATATGGCTACGACCTAAATCCTATTAAAGTTAATGGTGCTACTATTGTAGATAGCGATCCTTATAATAGTAGTAATTGTTGCAAACTATTCAACCATGTCAATAGCACTTATCCAAAGAGATGAGGACATTTTCGAGTGGCATAAAGAATGTATTATACAAAGTTATATGCAAAGCTAAACTAGCCAAAAGAAACTACTACACATCACTCTTTTTTTTCCTTTCATAATGGGAGTTTGCATAGAGAAATATAAGGCAAATACACACTTTATAAGAAAAGGCCTTTGACGATTTGCTCGACATGATGATTACACGTTAGTACAACTCTGGTTGCATTGGGAAAGAAATTATTGAAGCCATGGCCTATGGCTGTACCTACACTACACAGTCCATTTGTAGCAATTTTGGTAGCTCCTATGTAGGCAAGTTTTATTTTTACTATAGTATGGTTTTTAGGTGAAGGGAGTTTTCTTAAAAAAAATAAAAGTTCCAACTTCTATAACAAGGTGCTCCACACAACTATTGCAAAATAAATAAGGATAGAAGAATGTGACCTAGTATGCTCGAAGCAACATAGAATCTCGGACTAAAGATAAAGCTCAAAACAACCGATCAACAACCTCCTTTTCCAACTACTTAAAGGGAAAAAGCTTAAAGTGATTGCTCGTATTGTCTTGCACTACGAAGTCTGATGATCAAATCCATGAGACTTCGCTATCCTCATACATGGTTAACCCCTGTTCTTATGCCTAATGATGTTAACCTTTATGACTATATATATATATATAACACATATTGAGTTCTGTTATGACTAGAAATACGTATTGAGTACTATTATGCAACACATAGGTATTCCACCGCTCCGATTTAGACAACATGACACAACAATCGCTATGAAGCACTATTTTCTGTGCAGTTTCATTTTTGTGTCGGACCGATTTCTTCAACTAAATACCAAAACGGAAGTTGATACAGAAGCCTAATTAGTATGAATGGAATTCATAATTTGAAATCTGCAGTATTTACTCTAAGTAGAACCCAAGGAAACACGCTCGCCCGTATGCACAGCACTGCATCTTCGCAGAAAAACACAAGTCGTAAGTTGGGAGCAGACTTGTTTGTTGTCAAAAAAAAAAAGGTTGGGAACAAGACGAATCGCCCTCCGGACTGCCCCAAAGAGGCCAAGACAAGATTACGTACGTGCGTCGCACACGGTCCTCTCGCGCGCCCCGGCCACTTGGCCCGCCGCACCTGTGCCCGTGGTCCAGCCACGTCCACCTCCGCTGTTTCCGCGGCCCGATCGGCTCCTCGCAGCGGCAGCAAGCAACGCGCGCGCGCGGCGACCTCGCCACGTCCGCTGCCCGCACGGCCGCACCCCCACCCCACAGCGGCCGCGGCAGGATAAGCCGCCTGTGGCCGCCTCGCCCTCCCCATCACGACCACCACCCAGTCACCACGCCAGCTTATATGCCCACCCCTCGCCGCCTCACGGAGAAAAAGAAAAGACCATTGTTTCATTTCATCCCGAGTTCCCGATCGCTCGCAAAGAAACTAGCTTTTAGCATGGCGTCGGTGGCGTTCGGCAGCACCGTGGCGGCGGCCGTGGCACCGACCTCGGGGAGGACGCGGCCGGCGCGGCGGTCCGTGCCTCCCGCCGCTACTCGGGGCGGCCCGGCGCCGGCCAAGGAGGAGAAGGGGCTGGGCGAGATCATCTTAGGCTTCATCTTCAAGAAGGACCAGCTGGTGGAGACGGACCCGCTCCTCAACAAGGTCGGCGGCGCGCCGGCCGCCGCCTCCTCCCGCGCCAAGCCGCCGCCGCGGGGCGCCGCTACCACCGCCGGCAAGAAGGCTGCCGGCGGCGACGACGGCGGCAGCAGCGGCGGGTTCAACCTCGGCGGCCTCGGCGGGTTCTTCGCCAAGAAAAGCAGCTGAACATGTCAAGTGCGCGTGGTTTATGGATTGTCGAACTCAGAGCTGGATTTTGGCTTTGGGGGAGAAAAAAAATTGGCTGCGCATATATACGTGTGGTGGTGTGAGGTTACTCTCGCTCCCCACAAAAACTAAGTGATCTTTGATGTCATATAATGTAATATACTTTACTTCCCGCTGCACCAGTGATTCTTTTTTTCCCAGCTAAGTATATGACAAATGGGTTATTACAATGGTTAAGCTACTTAGCTGACCATGTTTGATTTGTCTCCCATCGTACTTTACTCTTGGTATAGCAATAGTAACTTGAGAACAAGTATCGATTGGCTTTGCTGTGCCAATTTACAATTTTACAGTTTAGGAATTATGGACTCTACTGAATCCAGAATTCCAGATATGGTGTGTATATGTATATCAGTCTCAGATAAAAAGATTTACCTCTCTTTGAGAGACACAACAGAAGTATTGGTATATAAACCAAATCGATCAGTGATGTTTTCGCAAGGAATTCCTGGAGATGATCGGTTGACAACAAGTCGGAAACACAAGTCCTTCCTTTATTGTGTAGTATAATCGCCCTGCTCAATTTCTTGATCAGATGAGTGGAGTTCCAGTTGCTGATTCGCCTTGCAGAGTTCCTTCTGCCTTGGCATTGATTGTCATGTTACAAAACTGAGGGCACATACCCTTTGAATGGAGGGAAAGGATGTAAAAAAATTATGAACTCTGATCATATCTTTGTACAGTTGATAGACTCTGATCATATCTCTGTACAGAGGCAGAGCTGTGGCAGGAGCTTTTCATGTTACAGCTTACAACCACACAGGGACAGGACAGTTAGGACATTTTTGCCTTTGCAAAGAAGATCCCAGCAAAAAGACCTGGTGAGAACATGCAGAAATGTGAGAACGTTAGGGTAACATGGGTAAAAAGGACATTAGAAAAATATCATGGGCGAAATAAATACTTACCAAAAACTATGCTACAGAAATTTTCAACGCTTACAGGGACATTGAACAGCAAAATACCAGCAATCGAAATGGGTATCTTGTTCAGAGAACCAACAAGACTGAAAAAGAGAACAAAATGATAAGGACTTCTCTGCTCACTGGAGTGCAGATCTCTTCTCTTTTTTATGAAAACATTTTTGTGGGCACCACAGATTAGTACTGCCGTCTCACCTGTACGTTGTTGGACCAGTCTCATGCAAAAACCACACTGATGAGAAGCTGATGGCTAGACCTAGCAAACCACTAGCTGTTGCAACAACCCAGAACATAGGCTCTCTGATAACTTCACTGCAAATCAAATGAAAGTCATATATGTGCAAATGAAGAAGCATGGACAGTGATAGTTGTACCCTAGAGGCAACCATTTGTGATGATAAAAAAATGTTAGTTTTCTTGGTGCATCTCATTTGACTTCATATTTAAGTTGGTCGCAGAGATTTTTTTTTTTAAAAAAGATAGGCCAGGGCGTGCTGGCAATTCGCTAGAAAGGAGGTGGGCACCGGGTTCGAGCCCAGGTGGCGTTGCTCTCGACTGGTGCGCTCTACCAAACGAGAGATTAAAGCATTTTTTGTGAGCAAATTCAAAACGCATTTTTATGAAAGGAAGTTTAAGTTTATTGTGCAGTATGACGAAATGAAGTTTAATATGTTTTGACTAAACTGGAATAAACAGGTAAAGGTTGATGCATAGCATGTCTATGATCTGCTTTCAAAAAACGTGTCTATGATCAAATCAATAGAGTTAACTACTCTAAATGCTAATAAATACATTAACAAACGACTCAGGGTGCAGTCATCTAACATAAGGGCGTGGTGGGAAGAGGAGGCGGCCAAGATCCCAAGGCAGAGGCGAAGACACTTCAATGGGGTGGTTATCTACACAATGTGGAACATATGGAAGGAAAGAAACATAAGGATTTTCCAAAATTTGGTGATGGATGCCCGGCAGGTGGCCTCCAAAACCAAAGAGGACATCGACCTACGCTCTAGGTTCTTTAACAACCTGACTTAGACCTTGTAGCTTATCCCCCAGGACGTGTGCGCTGTGTCTTTACTTTACTCTGCACGTCCTTTGGGGGTTGTTGTGCTGATGGCACTTTCTATACATAAACTCTCTTTCTTTCCTTAATTGAGAGGCAGAGCTCCTGCCAGGTTCTTTCAATTAACAAATGACTCTGACCAAGTACTTAGTCCACACCATGAAAGTTTATTTTTATTTAAAAAGGTGTGGTTAACATGCAACAAGACGAAGTTCTTACGCTTGATAAACATATTCCCACTCATCGAAGATTACAACCAAAATGAGTGCGAATGGAATTGAGAGCGCATTGTTGAGTAACACCATAGAAACTTCATTGAGGGAGCCAGATTTAGTTGATTGTTTAGCTATATCCATCAAGCGCCTTAGTGTAAGCTGTTATAAAAGGATCGCATATTAGAGATGCTGGAGACACAGCAGAACAAATAAGATTGACCTCATAAAAAAGAATCAATAAGGTTGACTTAAGCTTGACATTGTTCTGGTGTTGAATATGGACTTAAAGTGAATTGTGCTATGAATTAATTGATGATACAATTAAAAACCAAAGATTCGAATGCATCACAGCAACCTATGCACAGCAATCCATTGAGATTATAGATGTGTAAAACTATTAGCACAAAATGAACTAACCGAGTAGCCTGCTGTTAGAAAGCAATTCAGAATTTGCCACGTGTAGCCAACTAGATGGAAAGAGAGATCTGTAATCCCCCCACATACAGCGGATACAATCTGCAAAGGAAGAGAGACATAAGCTGCTCAAGTAAACAAATCGTGCATAAATTCTTCGTGAAGGTCAATAATCAAGTCATTAATTTGATATATGGAAGCAAAAGAAGGGGCGTGTCAAGCAAGAATGAACCTACCATCAGAAACAGTGCAGCCCAAACCTTCTTATTCTGACCTTTCCTGAATATATATATCTCTCCTATAGCCGTTATAATATTTGTCATGTTCTTTAATATTGTCACCATTGCGATGTTTATGTACTTCAAACTGAAGAATTGCAGAGTCAAAGAGAAAAGGAGGGTTAATCAATAGTACTGCAAGTCTACCATACCAATAAAGTTTACTTCAGAACTGAGACAACTACAACTTAGGGCCTGTTTAGTTCCCAAAATTTTTCAAGATTCCCCGTCACATCGAATCTTTAGACGCATACATGAAACATTAAATATAGATAAAAAAATAAAACTAATTACACAGTTTAGACGAAATGCACGAGACGAATCTTTTAAGCCTAATTAGACCATGATTGGACACTAATTACCAAATAACAACGAAACTGCTACAGTGTCATTTTGCCAAATTTTTCACGACCTAAACCAGCCCTTAGAAATGAAAAAAGGATGGGATACTGTCACATTGGTCCTGACAGGTTCACATGTAACATGTACTATATGCAGGGTTATGCAGGAAGTACCTGTACATTCCAGTTAGTAGCATACCGATGAAAATTAGATTCACCGGAATCCAGACTTTTATCAACTTCCATGTGAGTTCCTCAGTTGAAATGACACGGAAGAGCTCAAGTATGAGAAGAATGACCACACTTATAAGGTTCTGAACCACAAAGGAAGATATGATCAGTTGCATGGCATTGAACAACGAAATCTGAAGCCGCATGTATAAAACCGGAGAATAAACCGAATCACCTGATATAGCATGAGCGATATTCCAGCATCGAAGTTGTAGCTGGAGAGAACCACCTTGTTGAGCAATATCATGCTGCAGGAGGCGATGCAGTAACAGATCCCAGAAAGCAACGGCCCGGCCTTGTTTCCCAACTTGCTCTGCTGCTTCTGAAGCAAGGTGTCGAAGACATCGGAGGTCTTCCTCGATAATCTGGACACAGCACGTGAAGCGATTGGCCAATTTCTCAATTCCCCGGTGAACGTAGCACAGAGAAATCGAGCGGGGGTGTTAATTACTAGACGTACTTGTTGGAGGCCGCTTTCCTGGCGACATTGGCGGCGACTCTGATGATGGAGTTGTTCTTCTGCTTGAGGTAGCCGTGGATGATCTTGTAGACCGAGGCGTCGGCGTTCTTGACGGCGACGGCGGCGACGCTAGTGTTGCTGGGGGACTTGGCCTCCTCGATGTCATCGCACTCGGACCTGAACTCCAGTGACATGGACGCCGCACCTGGAACTGCAACGCGTCCACCCCCATCCCATCAGGACACCAACTGCAACGAGTCCGTGGACATGATCGAACGAACGAGAGCAAGCTGGCGTTACCTGGAAGGAGGCCTCCGGCCGTCCGGCGCAGAGAAAGAAGGGCGGAGGCCGGCGGAGTTGCCGGTGGCTGGAGGTGAATAGACGGAGGGGAGGAAGGGGAGAGGCGGTGGGGGAAGCGGGCGGTGAACGGTGGGCGCTAAAAGGGGAGAGGAGATGCCTTTCGACGGCATGAAGGGGCTTGGGGAGGACGCAAAGGGGACGATGCGGTGGTGGTGGAGGAGGAGGCGCGGGGGTCAACGCGGCCGCAGCCCGCGGCCTCGGGGCGCGGAGGAGGAGGGAAGCCGGCGTGCGGCGGAAGGGAGGTCGATCGGGCTCGGCGGGAGGGACGAGGCGGAGGCGGAGGCGATGGTCAAATCTCAAATCAAATGAGGCGGGAGTAGAATAGTGTGGACGGGAACTGTTGGAGTCAAACTCAAGTCACCAGGCGGCAAGGCAGGTCAAAAAGGGTTTAGACACGTGGATGTGTAGCCCATGTTTTAGTACACCTAGGGCCTGTTTAGTTCCCAAAATTTTTAAAGATTTCCCATCACATTGAATCTTTAGACGCATACATAAAGCATTAAATATAGATAAAAAATAAAACTAATTACACAGTTTAGACGAAATTCACGAAACGGATTTTTTAAGCCTAATTAGACCATGATTGGATACTAATTGCCAAATGACAACGAAAGTATTACAGTACCATTTCCCAAAAAGTTTCGCGAACTAAACGAGGCCCTACTAGAAATGCAGGCTTGGCTTTGCCGCGCCCTCGTTGGAGCAACCAGCCCGTGAGAACAATGAAATGGTTAAAGTTCATCTCTAAGTGGCTTGGAGCAAAGAAGTGGGCAGCAAGAGCATGTGTTTTTGTCAAGCGCAATAAGCTGAAGCACAGCTTGCATAACTGTTGTAGGCACACAGAGCTTAATGAATTGACAGCAGAAAACCAGTGCCTTCTGGCTCTCTTGATCATTCAAATAGCCAGTAGATTTCCCTAAAATCTTTTTAACTTCAGCAGTTGGTAATGGATTTGCCTTGCTATCAGCACTGGATGCATCAGAAAATTGACGTGGATATACCATCCATTGTTTCCATACTGAGTTTTGGATTATGCAAGTCTGAGAAAGCAGCTCCACAATTCAATAAAGGATATGCAGTGGTTGAAATCCATCTTGCTGCTGTCAGGTTCAGACATTACTTTGATTGAAGAACCAACTGGTAGCATAATGGTAAGCTTGTAAAGGTCACCGGATTAGCTAATTTTATTTCAAGAATGTAATTTAGAACCTGCAATATAAGAAAACTATGAAAAAAAATTACCATGTGCAAAGCAACAGACCGGAATCCTTATTTTTAGTAAAGAGCGCTAAACTGAAAATGGCCAGGAATAGAGAAATGGTTAAATACTATAAAAAAAGTAATATAAAATCAGCTCTTATCAGATAATTACCAAAATATTCAAAATTCAGCAATGATCTACAACACTATTCCTAGGGCAGCATTCCACTGAGTGTAGCGGCTTATGGGGATAGGAACCACTCTTCCTGGGAATCCAATAGTCCTGGTCATCGCCATGTCTCATCACTCTTGTGAGCAGCCTGATCATTCCTGTCCTTGCCTCCGTCGATCTTCTGGCCAACTTCTGTGATGCCATCCTATACACCACTCTTTAGGGCTTGTTTGGAAACATACCAATGCCCTTCAATCCATACGTATTGAAAGAGGTGCAAAATAGTTCATTTCCACTCCATACGGATTGGGAGGGATTGAGTTTATCCTTATCCAAACAAAGCATTACCTTCAACCATGAACTGCCAAATAAGAGCACCATCTCCTGCCTGCAGCTTTTTTGCCGAATTGTATTATCATAAACAACTTTTAGTAGTGTCTCTCCATCAACTGTGCTGTTAGCTTCTGCATGTTGAAGGTAAGCTACTTCTGAAAACAGGACAGGCTTTCTGCACCGACAGAGTGATAAAAGAGCCCAAATCATCGTGCGCATCTTATCAGCGCATCTTTGTCCTCTCCCTAAAATCAAAATCAAGAAATTTCCATTCAGGTTTAGGATGGTAATAAGTTACCTAAAATCCACCTTCCACGCTTCCAAAATTGTGAAATCACACATTGCATGCTTAAAATTGAATTGGGTATTTATGTACCAAGGAAATTGGCAGACATCATCATTATATTTATATGTTGCTGTAGGTGATATGCATTTAGTGACCTGGAAGGTATCTGACCATGGATTAGTGGTTCTGGCACAGCTGCATCGATGACAGTACATGTAATTCGGCAATGGAACTGCCTGTTCCAAACTAATGTATTTTCCTAACGTTTTGCTTGCTACTCTTTTGCTGTCGCTGAGCTTTT
Organism: Saccharum hybrid cultivar R570; assembly: GCA_038087645.1. Lineage (NCBI taxonomy): Eukaryota > Viridiplantae > Streptophyta > Magnoliopsida > Poales > Poaceae > Saccharum > Saccharum hybrid cultivar. The sequence continues at coordinate 17,566 of JAQSUU010000044.1, read as the reverse complement.
TGGCGCAAAACTTTTCCTCACAGTACTGTGGATTCTATGTTTGGTAAAATGGTGTGTGCCATTCTTACAGCTTTTTGGGCCGTGGTTTTGAAATGGAAAGAAATGTGCATTGCGATTGTCACGTATGTTGTCAGCACGACTGCATCTCGCATGGTGTTTTATGGTGGAAATTTTGGGCTTTGATTAACGGAGACGAAGGCAAAGCGAAAGGAAACCAATCACACAGAAGGAAGGGGAGGACGAATCAGGCAAGTGGTTTCGCAGCCTCCTGGCTCACCACTACAGATGGACGACGCAGGCACTCCGGGTGGGGAACGAACGCCATGAGCAGAGGTGAACCATCGATTTTGATTAAGGGGTATGACAAATGTGATCGTATTTTTTAGTGTAATAAAATATACATAACTATATATTTCAACAAATTTTCAAAAAAAAATCTACACTATTTTTAACCAAAATCATCATATTTTAATAAAAAATTGGTGAAATTAATATTTTTTTGTGCTATAAATATAAATATTTATATAGGTATTTAAATGAATCTGCTGTGCTTAGGGGGGCACCTGCTAGCCCACCTGGTTCCGCCTCTGACCATGAGACACCAACTGGGAGTCTGGGATGACGCCGGTGGCAGGGAAAGACATCGGCGATGAGGAGCGACATGAAACTTGCAGCATGAATGTTGCCGCCAGGGTCGGTCGCGGACGCATCGCCGCCGCCAGGGCCGGCCACCGAGTAGATCGACCAGTAGGAGCAGAGGAGAGGAAGAGGCGATGAAGCAGGGGCGGAGGCAGCGAGGCGCGAGGGCGAAGGTGCCGGTGCTGCGGGGCCATGCCGGCGCGACCGAGACGAGCGGAGGCGGGCCGGCATTGCTGAGGGGCTGTGCCGCACCCCAGCGGCGTTGCAGCGCCGCTCTGGCGATGGTGGCGTCGCACTCGATGGAGGCCGCAGGAGCGTTGGAGGCTGTCTCGTGCGGGGCCGCGGCCCGACGGTTGTTGCGTGGTGCGGGAGCGCTCGGCCGGCGGAGGGAGCAGGCGTCGGCGTGTGGTTTTCCGTGGAGCTGGTGCGAGGCCGCATCGCACCACCACTGGAGGGCGTAGGCGGGGCGACACCGCTGCACCGGCGACGATGCGGCCTAGGGGCGAGGAGAGGAGCGCCGAGCGCGGGAGGATGGCCGATGGCACGGCCAACGCTGCTGCCTGCTCTCCTAGCCCGAGAAACTTCGCGAACCATCCGATAGGAGTAGAAGCAGGCAAAGACCCGAACCACTCCAGCATCAGACGGATGAAGTTGTTTCCCTGCAGGATTGAACGGTTACTGGGTTAGCGGATGACGTGGCGCTACCGGGTGCCCGAGCTTGGACCCGGGATTCGAAAGGTAGAGATAGTAGTAGGATTGAATAAACTTAAAGCTTATTACATCCGAGCGTGGGTCCGCTCGGACGCTTGCTTACTAGGCCTGTGGACTGGTCCAAGCAACTAGCCTCTGGCCTCTCCAACTCCTGCGCGTTGTCTAGAACATTTCCCCACTCCCGACCGTAGCGGCTGCTTTCACTGCGCTGTCTGCGCGCAACGACTGCCTCCACAACGCCATCCGCCCACCGCGGCTGCGACGTGTCGTCCACCCGCACCCACTTTGCCTCGCTGTCACAGGCATCCCCCACTGCGCCCCATCCCACCTCGCTTGTCGCGGCTACGGCGTTCACTGCACCACTACCACCCCGGCGCCACCAGGAGGAGGTCGTCGCCAGTGCTCCTGCGCCTGGGTGTACGTTGGGCCATTGTTTTTGGCGTCCCCTTGACCTGACCTTGCTAGCTATTGCAGTTCCCGACCATGTAGGTCGTGGCTGCCGGCGACATCGTGTTTCAAATGTTTCAAACGTTTTAGATAGATATTTCAAGTGTGTTCATCTAGATGTTATAAAAGTAGATCTAAGATGTTGCATATGTTGCAATGACAATATACGCATGTTGCAAGCATATGTTTCGAGTCTTTCAGGTGTTTCAGATCTATGTTTCAAGTGTTTCATCTGGATATTGCAGAAGTAGATCTTGATGTTGCATAACATGCATATTGCAAGTGTTTGTTTCAAGTGTTTCATACGTATGTTGCAAATATTCCATCTGAATATTACATATGCTTTGCAATGGCCGCACACGTATTTTCAAGTGTTTCAGTCATTTTTGTAAGTGTTTTAGATGTCTATTGCAAGTGTTTCAGCTGTTACCGAGATATGTTGCAAGTGTTTCATCTGGATGTTGTAAAAGTAGATCTGGTGTTACATATGTTGCAATGTGACCCACCTACCACAGCCGTCTGCTGCGGCTGCTGGGCGTCATGCATGCGTGTGGGAAGCATAGGGGGATGGCGGTAGGGGCGCAAGCAGTACCCACATGCCTGTAGGAAGCAAGGGAGCGACGTAGCAGGCGTGAAGGGGAGCAGCGAAACAGGGAAGCTCGAGGAGCAGCGGGAAGGAGAGGCGTGTGGTAAGAAAGCGCGGGGAGCGGCGCGGGCAGTCCCTGCCTGTATGTGTAGTAGGCATAGGCGTGAGCGTCCGAACACGTGCGTCCGTCCAGACATCTGGACGCTAGCACTACCGTTTTGAGCTTAGAGGAGTCCTAACTCTGAAACAACTTCATAGTTTCTTTAGCTACCACATCAGCAAGAAACCACCTTTAGAACTGTACCATACAACACAGTAGTTTCTAGTGTGTCACATCCTCACTCCTTATCAAGGCACGTCCTTGCCGGGAGGCTTTCATGGCGTCCATCGCACGGCTCCGCGGACACGACTATTGTGCGGATGTGTCATCACCTGCATAGCGAGACACACAAGACTGCATGATCGGGCGTGATGCATGCAATGGAGAGCAAGCGCACTGTCGCACCGCGTGATTGTGGCATGCCAGGGGTCGGCGCATGGCGCGTGCAGCTGGGGCCCGGGAGCATGGTCTAGGGTATGCCCGTGTATGGTCTACTCTTTGAGCAACCCCAATAGGAGCCCTCAAATCAGGGGCTTTGCTTTTTGTTTGAGAACTTTCCTACTTTTGAGGGTCACATTTTTCGGTTGTACTCTAGTAGTTGCCTCAAAACAGGGGCCTCAAAACCATTCTAGTAAACAATGACATGTGGGACTTGCTTGTCATCCTTTTTCTTACCTTCTTCCCATCTACTAACTCTGCCATGCATCTCCTGTGGGCGGAGAGGGGCCATCCCTAGCCATGGGTGGAGAGGGGCTGGCTCGTAGCAAGTAGCCACAGACAGGAGCAGGGCATTGGCCCTAGGCACCCATGGGAGCAGGGCATGGGGTTCCTCATCGCACAGGCAACCGTAGCTGGGGAGCAAGGCTTGCCACGACCAGGGAGCAGGGCATGGGGTCCTCGGCCCAGCCATCGCAAAGCAGACAATTGCGTGTGGGGAGCAAGGCGCCACGAGCAGGTAGATGTTGGTATAAATTAAGTGCAACTAAAATATGAAAGATTCTGCAAGCGCACAGAATATACCATTGTAGCATTTTACCGGGAGTATTCCAGGTATCGTTATTTATATTTTACCATAGGGAAGCAAGGGTTAAAGAATCTGATAATTTACCATCATGTATCTACTAACTCAGTAAACCAACTAGACTATAGCAGGGGTAAATGATACATGAATGATAGGATTTATGCAATATGACACACATGGGATAGGTCACTAAAGATACGTAACTAGTTAACTTGGGAGATCAACGGGTGAGATAGATTCCTATGATAATCTTATCACATGGTAAAGGTATACCCAACTATGCTAAGACTTACCATACTCTTGTGCACTTCGGGACGCCACTAGACAGGAGAGAGCACCACAAAGGATACCTCTACTGACGTGGCTACGGTCCTACAATTTAAGAACCTGCTCAATAGATATGGACGTGGCTGTCACCTCCCGTAACCACCATACAACTAGGGAGCAGGGTGTACTCATAGGCAGAGCATCATGTAAGCACCACGCTTACACGAGGCTCGGCTACCTAGCCTAGTCGACAAACTAGAAGGCTAAGTGCTCTATGAACTAGCACACAAAAGGAATGATAAACTCAACTAGTAAGATATATTCAAAGTAAGCATAGCTATGTAAATAAGAGAATAAGTATAAGTCTTACAGAATGTTGAAGTGAAGATACAAGGCTTTACCAAGCCTCCATGACTAGATCTGAAATCTTGAGCAAGATCTTAACTCGACCCTCTCTCCCAAGATACTAATCTACTACATTAGAGAAGCTAGACCTAATCCCCTAGAGAGGTCATCCTTTCATGGGACACCTCTCACCTGATCCTGGCTGGGAGATAATGAATTAGGGTTTAGGGGGATGCCTCCTCTAGGGGCCAGGGGCCTTGCTTATATAGCTCTCTAGGAAGCACCACAGCTCTTGGATCAAACCGACCTTGATCTACGATTATTATTGATCCTCAAAGGCGGTGGAGGCATGATCCAGGAGGTGGAGCCTGATTGGCTCTGCAGGTGGGGTAGGCGCCCTAACCCCTTGGGCGGCCGCCCAGCTTCCGGGCCTATTTTGCCTCCCGTTTGTTTCCAGAGTCTTCTCATACCTTCCAGATTACAGAAAAGTTATGCGTAGCCCTTTTGTCTCTATGTAAACCTGACACGTGGGCCTTCCTTGGTTCTTTTTAGCTGACACACTGTAGAAATAGACATTCACCAAAACTCGTGGAATTCTATTAGTAGAGCCCCTATATCTATGTGGTAATTATGTTTTAGGTCCTTTTCCATGCTATGTTGACGGTTAAAAAATGATACTTATGTACCGTCAATAGCAGACATGAGCGCCATGCGTGGTGAGTGGAGGAGGTCCGCCGGTAATGTGGAAGTAGAGGAAAGGTCATGGAGGTGGTGCGTCGGCGATGGGGAAGCAATGGAGAGATCTAGCGGTGGATCTGTGCTCGAGCAGGAGGGACCAACAACCCCAACAGAAATTTGGAGGCCTCCTCCAGGCCCCTAGGAATGAGGGCTCGAGGAAGGATTTAAGAGCCTTCTCAAATTTGAGGCCTCTAGTAGAAACCCTGTTGGACCTCATTTTTTTCCCTCGAACTCTTAAATTTGGTTTAAGGTTTTAAGTAGGGGTTCTACTGGAGTTAATTTTTTTTTTATTTTTAACACTTTTTAAAACTATTTCCAAATTTGACACTATTTATTTTTTTTTTCAAATCTAACACTTTTGGCCGCGCCTATTGCTCTGGCGCGGCCAAACCACGATGTCGCGCCATGCATGGCGGCGCGGCAAAGCGGGTGATGTGGCGATGACCCGACCGCTGACCGCTGACGTGGGAGGCGCTGCTGCACCGTAGATCTTGGCACGATAGTGCCACGCCATCCCGCACGGCTCGGCAAGACCGACTTAATGTCGCACCGAAGGCTCCCTCCTTCTCTTTGCCTTACTTCGAACAAAGGGGGAGGGAAGTCTCAAGCGGCCGCGCCGGCGCCTCCAGCCTCTCCCAACGCTGGCCACCGCTCGGCCCTCCCGGTCCGCCTCTGTCCCTCCCTGCCTCCAAGCTTCTCCTCGGCCTCGGTCAAGGTAATGATTCGCATCTTTGTTGTTTGAACGGTGGATTCAAAGATTATGATTGGTAGCTAGGGTTTGGGTGAAAAGTATATTTGGGAAGTATGGGTAGCTAGGGTTTGGAGGTAAATATTAGTTCGATTTTGACGATGTTAAGGTTAAATGGTTAGTTAGAAGTATGTTTACCATGTTTAGTCTAAGGTCAATTTTTGTTCGTAATTGCAGGTTATATTTTCTTAGCTTTAATGCAAATGGTTCTCCTTTACATTAAGTTGTGATGTTTTGATTTGTGTTAAATTAACCGTTTTGTTAGATGCAATACATGTATCGGGAGCAGTTTTGGCGAAAACAGGGTCGTCCTAGAGAATTATACCCCAACGCGTCTATCCCTCCTGACCTCCCTATCCCTAACTACGACTGTGGTTTCCCAGCTGACATGTTTCAATCGAGACATCCAGACACAGCGGAGCGTTGCTTCTATACATGCAGTCGTTTTAATGTAAGTAATTCTTTTCATATCTTTTTTTCTTCATTTGTGTTAGTAGGTTACTAATATTTTATTAGAATCTTGTTGTGTAGGCCCATGAGAGGTGCTTTTTCTTTCAGTGGATTGACGGTCCAGACAAGTTTGACCCAAGGTACCTCCTTTTCGACAATTGGTGGAGAGGGAGACACCCACGTGAGCACTTCGAGCGGTGGGTTCCACCTCCCCCTAACCCCCTGCCAATGATGGCTAAGAAACACCTAGCCGCAGTTAGACGACTCAAGGAACCTCCTCTGTGCGATTGCGGAGATCGAGCTATGATAAACCCTGAGAATATGTTAGAGTTTGTCTATCCCAACAAGCACAAAGTAGAAGTGTATTTGTTTAAATGTTTATCTCTATGTGTGCGTGTACTAATCTATTTGCTTTTAGTGCTTTGGATTTGCGAAGTGTCGTTTGAAGGAGTGGCTCTATGGTCCTAAGAATCAATGGCCGGAGCCACCAAAGGCAAAGAAAAAGAAGAAAGAAAGGATAATCATCGAAGCACTTCCTGTCATGTGCGAATGTGGTGTCAAAGTCAACTATGGCCTAGTCCCTTTGGAGCTTGTAATAGGCCATTGGTGCGGCCATATGGTTGACTATGATGAGGTTGGTTACTGTTGTGTAAAATATGAAATCATATTTTACTTCTGTGAAGCCTTATAATCTAATTTTTCGTTTGAACATAGCACTAGGAAATGCAAGTGGGAATCTTATGATGGTCAAGCAAAGTTCCTAGATGAAATCAAGGCAAAGCAAGTAATTGCACGGAAGTTTTGTTATGTACCTCAGTTCGTCGAGCTCTTCGTTAAATAGCACATCAAGAAGATGCGTGAGTTTGCTAGACAGCGCGGTTTTCATAACCCGATCGGTGTTAGGCTTGACAAATGGGGGTTGGAGAAACGAAGAAAGGCAGAGGAGGAGAGGGCAAGGAAGGAGGCAAGGGAGGAGGCAAGATTACAGATGCAGGTCTTGAACGACCATGTTGTTGCATTGTGTGCCAGTGAGTGATTGAAAGCCTTGTTATTTTTGTTGTCTGCTTTTAAATGTAATACAATCACATTGCTAACTGGCTGCATTTTATACATGAAGGGATTGGATGCAGCGAAAACCATGCCACAGAGGTGGCCCATCTTAAGTTTTTCAAAATAAAGGAAAAATGTGGAACATAGTAACTAAGTCGTGTAAGCTTTATTTTTATATAATATGTTTTTAGTTAAAAAGATACGACAGCTTCTTGTTAGTCATTTGCTGCGGCTCTGTACCACCTTCTACCGCGCCATGGAGAACAACCCGTCTTGGAGACACTGCATCCTGTACCTATTCTCCAACACCACGTCAACCATGGGCACATTAGAACCTTGGATCACCCTATTGTAGCGGGACCAGTGAGCACGGTCGCGCAAGGGTATCAGGACATAGTGTGTCCTAGTCTTTCTACTATCAAACCTCCCCTTCAGTGTGAAATCACCGCCAAATTTTGCATTCAAACGGACACAAAGGTCGTTGAAGCTAGGAGGTTCATCAAACCATTCCAATTCTTCTTCCATATCCTCAAACATACCATCTTATTTCCTAACACTTCCTCCATAAAAAATTTGGATACAATAACCCATCTACAAAAGCATTTAAGGAAACTTTATCAAGTCGTCCAAATCGACGTACCTATACTAACTATAACTATACTAACTAATCTAATATTAAAACCTAGAGTAACTATTCTAACTAACTATACTAACTAACAATAATAGACTAAACTAACTATACTAACTACACTATGTAATCTAATATTAATACCTACACCAACTAATCTAATATTACAACCTATACTAACTATAATAATTAAAATCAACTATACCTAAATATACAACAAAAACTATAATACAACCTAAATAATATCATCAAATTGGTAACCCTAACTAATCAGTAAAATAAATTTTTAATCCTAATCCTAACTAACAAAAGTTCAATTCATCCACCAAATAGACAAGGGGATTACCTTCACTAACAACATGCAGATTGGGGCTCACCCCAAGGCGATGAGGTTGCCGGTGGCGGCAATGGTCGGCCGGTGGCGCTAGGATCCGGCGAGGAGAGGGAGGGAGATAGGAGCGGCTCAGGGGATGGTAGGAGAGCGGAGAGGAAGGCATGGAGGGAAAAAAGGGGGCCACCCGGCGGCAATGGCCACCGTCACCGGCGAGGGATTGAGGGAGAGCGGGAGGGAGAGGGCGGGCGGCTGAGGGAGCCAGGGAGAGCGGGGAGGGTTGTGGGGAGGGAGAGAGAAGGCCAAGGAGCGGCGGAAACGGCGGCGGCGCGTCTAGGAGCAAGGGGGCGGCGGCGGCGCGTTGAGGGAGCGAGGGGGCGGTGGTGGCATGTCGAGGGATGCAAGTGAGAGAGTGAAAGAGGGATGGGCAGAGAAGCTGGCAGCACGGGCCTGTGTTGGGCCTTGTCGCGCCGTGTGGCGTGGCGTGATAGCGCCTGCCACGTTAGCGGTCAGCGGCCGGGTCCACTGCCACGTCACCCAAGCTGCCGCGCCGCCATGCATGGCACAACAGTGTGGTTTGGCCGTGGCAGGGCAATAGGTGCGACCAAAAGTGTTAGTTTAAAAAAAATGTTCAAAAAAAAACAGTGTCAAATTTGAAAATAGTTTTAAAAAAGTGTTAAAAATAAAAAAATCAATGGAGTTGCTCTTATGTTTTAGGTTTGGCGTTCTATTAAAATACTTCTAAATCTAGTTTCAAAAAAAACTTTAAATCTAAAAAATATGGGGAAATACAATGATATTCTCAACATAAAGAAATGCATTATAAAAGTACATCCATGGATTTATAGTGAAACAAATTGGTGTTTGTATGCCGTCCTTAACATGGTCTGTTCACCACACTATACTTTTCGCTTCTTATTTACCTCGTCAAATTGTTTAATTCGGACAATGCACAACTCGAATGGAATATAAAGCAATAATCGACACCTTTCCTCATGTTTGTAAAAGGAATAATTGAATGTACAGGCAACCCCTAATTTTATCACGCTAATAAGGGTGTCCGTAACAAAACGATTTGAGCTATCAATTTGATGGATGAATTGAAGTTCGTCACTAGCGAGAAAGATATCAACCCAATGATACGGTGGACCTGCGTTGCCTTTTGCTCTCGCAATCAACCACAAGAGAATATAGATACAAGTTTTTTTTTTGAAATATGGAGCGCCAAGGACCCTACAACATAAATGAAAGTGTTTGATATTAAAATTGTACTCCCTCCGTCCCCAAAAAAAGGAGTCTCTATGGGAATCATGCTGGTCAAATTTTCTCAACTTTGACTAAGTTTTGTAAAAAATATGTGCAACATTTATATCTCCAGACAAGTTTATTATAAAAATATATTCAATGATCTATCTAATGCTACTAATTATATAACATAAATATTAATATTTTATTAAATATATTTGGTCAAAGTTAAAAGTTGTTGACTTTTTGAAGCGGGAATGACTTTTTTTTTGACAGAGGGTGTAGGCCATTTGAGAATCACTCCACGTCATTATCAAAATCGACAACATGTACTGTGGATGCCCTAAGTCATTTGGACTTGTGCTAGTTTTGTGGAGGATTGCTCGAGTTTTTCCCTGCCAAAGAGATGGATCGTAACCTCTAGCGAACCAAAGAGATGGATTGTCCATAAGTTAAACTAAAACGAAAAATCATACTACTTATATAAACGGAGAACTATCATAATACAACAGGTGATGTGGACAACTAAATATATATTAGCGAATGATATTATTTAATGATGTGAATATCTTGAATAAAGATATAATTGCATGTGCTAAGTACTAATTAAAATATAAGATATATAGATATAGATTATGCATGTGATACACGAACTTCAAATACTCTTTTTAAGGAAGATATGCATTTAAAAATACTAAATCTGATATGATCTAAAAAATCATAGAAAAATTGTTTTAATCTACCAAGAGTATTAAAAACACTTCAAAATTCAAAATTCAAAGAGTAAATCAGATTTTAGTAATTCTAAATGCATATTTTTTGGGAGAAAATATTAGATAATTATGTTAAAGATTATTCTATAATTTTTTTATAGTCTAGTTGACTTATGAATTATCATGATTCTCTCTCTCTCGTGGTGTCACGCGTGTCAAAACCATTTAGGGAGATAAATTGGACAACAAAAGTTAGAGAAGTCTAAATATCCGGTTTACCAATTAAGAGAAGTAGTTGATGAGGAGATGAGATATACTTCTATACTTGAGAAAACACGATGCACCTCAAAAAAAGTGCTATCACTGTCTTAAAATATATCAATTCATAAAATCACTTTAAATCAAACTATCTTAAGTTTGACTGATTTTATATAAAAGAGTTATAACATTAATAACATCAAATAAATATGAAAATATATTTCATGTTGTATCTATTAATACTAATTTAGTTTCATAAATATTGATGTTTTTTGTATAAAGATGTCAAGTTTAAAATAGTTTGATTTAGGATAACTCTAGAAGCTAATTTAACTTGAGACGGAGGGAGCAGACTCGACCCGACCCAGAAAATCTCCAGGTCAGGGTCCAGCCGTCCAGACTTGAATTTTCAGCCCGCCACGGTGGGCCGCGGGCCGGGGGGCACGGTTTTCCTGGGCCGACCCTTTGATCAGGTCTAGCGAAATCCAAAAGCCCGTTCGACCCCAAACACCGACCCGACTCCTCTTCGTCTCCCAATCCGTCGCCGTTCGAGTAGTCGGCGCCGGCGGCCGGAGCGGCAGCGATGAATCCCCTCACGCAGGTGAAGCGGACGCAGGTTATCAACCAGAAGGAGGCGCTCCTGGGCATCGGCGAGGATGCGTCGTGGCACGCCAAGTTCAAGGACTCCGCCTACGTCTACGTCGGCGGCGTCCCCTTCGACCTCACCGAGGGCGACCTCCTCGCCATCTTCGCTCAGTGAGTTGCAGACCCTCGCCGTCTCCGCTTCACGCTTTCCTTTCCCTGCCCTCCCCTCCCTCCCTCCCTTCTTCCGTCCCTTCCCCTTGGAATGGATACCGGCAAGGAGATCTGACGAGTCCCCTGTCTCCCCCTTTGGCAGGTACGGTGAGGTAGTCGACGTGAACCTCGTGCGCGACAAGGGCACCGGAAAATCCAAGGGGTTCGCGTTCCTCGCGTACGAGGACCAGAGAAGCACGATTCTTGCTGTTGGTAAGCATCCTTTTCGCCCCTATTTCCTTCTTATCTTTGGTCGCCTCTGTATTCAGTTTGAGTTAATTACCTGCTCGAGTTCTAATAATTATTATTCCTGTTTGCCTAATTTCGCATGGCAAAGACAATTTGAATGGAGCTAAAGTTCTTGGGAGGATCATTAGGGTTGACCATGTGAGCAAGTACAAGAAGAAGGAGGAGGAAGATGAGGAGGAGCAGCAGAAGAAGAGGGAGGCCCGTGGAGTCTGCTACGCTTTCCAGAAAGGCGAGTGCAACCGGGGAGCTTCCTGCAGATATTCGCATGATGAGCAGGTCAGTGTGCTGTAAATGCATCGATAAAACTGTTGTGTGATTATCCATTGGGAATGCCAGTAAGCAAACCAATGCCGGTAATATCTTTGAGAAGAAATATATTGGTTGTCAATCAGTTTGGTCGCTGAGGGGTGATGGGTATCCTGTCAACTCACAACCAATGTTTAATGAAGTTTACCAATGTTTCTCGTGATTGGTGGAAGCAACATAAGCTTCAATGCGCTAGGTCTTTGTATTGACATGGCTTAACCTGTACTCCAGTTGAATCACTGAATGGCCTAATCAGGGTGAAACCCATATTTACATTTGTGAGATTCCTTTGCACTGTTGTGGGATTCTGTGGCTTGTCACTTGTGCAAAATGCCCTGTTTATTTGTTTTTAGACCAGGGCTGGGGTGGGGGTGGGTTGGGGGGGGGGGGGTGCGGTGGGGGTTGGGGTGGGGGTGCGGGGGTGGTCACCGTGGAAAACTTTTGAGATTTGTTTTGGTCCAATTGCTTCGTATCCATACAGGCCCTGAAAGATCATTGCCTGTGCTTAATTTCAAAATTCATTTTTCTACTTTCTATGTATAGCGATTCTAATCATTTTTGCACAGCAACATATTTGTTTGTTATTGTTATTGGTTTGGTGACATATTCTGATGTTTGTGGACTATTATTTAGAGAAATGCAAACACCGGTTGGGGTTCTAAAGAGGATAGCGGTGCACGATGGGAGCATGACAAACACATTGTTGTACCAAAGAGCCGAGGCATGTGCTATGCTTTCCAGAAAGGCGAGTGCAACCGTGGAGCATCCTGCAAATTTTCGCATGATGAGCAGGTAGGTCAATGGATGCCCTTGGTTCTAGGATTATTCACTGGGAATGCACAGTTTGCAAACCAATACTTGACTTGCAGTAATTTGTGTTTTTATAAACATTATTTTCAGATGCATCACTAGCTAGAAAATGGGTATCATCTATCATGTCAATTTAACATAATGTTTCTTGCAAGCATACCCCCTGTTTCCTTGTTTCTAGATATTCTACAAACTTGTAATTGCAAGCTGCAAGTCTTTAGACAGATGCAAAGCAAGATTTTTTTCCCCTTATAAATAAAAATAATGCACACTTGTGATAAAGTTTCTGTTAGTCATTCACATGTGCATATGCTTCTTTGAGTGTGGAAATTTTTAATCCTAATGAACATCAGGTGATCGCTTTGGTTCTACTTTTATTTGGTGGAAATATGTATCCTAGTATAATTGAGCTTGTAGCTTATCAGTAACCTTTTTCTGTGAATATAGAGTAATGTGAGTATAGAGTAATCATGTTGCCATCCTATTCTGATGGTTGTGAGTTATGCTTTCAGAGAAATGTAAACAGCCGTCAGAGTTCTAGGGATGGTGAACCATCGAGATCAGAGCGGTATGGAGAACGAGAATCTAGGAGTAGGCTCGATGATAGAAGAGCAGAAGACCGGGACAGACGTAGGCGTGACAAGTCACCTGAGAGATTAAGAGGTGAGAGGCAGAGGAACGATGACAGATCCGACAGAGGAAGGGAAGAAAAATCAGAAAGACGCAAATATGATGTGGAACATGATGATCGCAAGCAGTCAAGGTACGGCAGAGAGTGATGCCATGAAAGAAGTGTTTACAAAGAGGACGAATGGTGCAGGAGGCCGTGGGGATAGATGTTTGTACTCTTACAATACAGCCAGTGTTGTTAGATTTTTATATTTTGAATGTAGACGCCTTCGTCTGCTGCTATTCAGATAAGTTTCTTTATATGCCTCCATTTAATTGTCTGGTGTTTTATTTTTTTTCCAGATTGGTGCTATTTTTAGTTAACATTGCTGAAGCCGTTCGACTAGATTGTATTAGTGCCAATTGCGTGGTTTCTGCCGAGGAAGTTGTTTACTGGTTAATCTTCAAGACTAGGGTGGTGGGCGCGCTCCGCAACGCCTGTTCTGGCTCCGCGCTGATGCGCAACGAAAATGATATCCAGAACTTGACATCCTTGGTTTGTATGCTCAAGACATCTGAGAAGGCTAACTAAAGTAGGCAGGTTCCACTTCCACCAGTCTAATAAACGGGTTTTAGGTGCTGCACTCTACAGATTCACTGTTACCAGCAGCAGCATCCTCTGCAATCCAAAAGGAGCCGTATTGCCAGTAGAAAATTGGTGTTGCACTTGCACAGTGGTACTGCAAAGCATTATGTGAATGGACGAAATAAAAGTATCAAATAGGATAACACTATCAGGATGTTTTCAGTTCTCACAAAGGCTCTGAAGTTTATGTTGTGTAAGTTTTTATTTGCAAGCATGGTTGGTTCGCTAAACCTGAAAGACTCGCTGAAGTTTATGGTTGATTTGAGAAGATCGGACCTGCACTACTTTAGCGAAACCAACAGTATTTTCCTCTCGTAGCATTTCAGCGTAAGTGAAATTTCGGCGAAATGAGCAGGGCCACGATAATGGAGTGTATGTTTCCTCTCGATCTTGCAAGGCAGCGCGGTGTAGTGTATGTTTCCTCAAGACACGGGCTGCTCCACGCGAGCCCTACTCGGGGACCTCGCTACTTCGCTAGTGGGGCTCTTCAGGCAGAGCGGACGGTTCGTTCGACGAAGTGCTCAAGGTGTTCGGTGAAATGACGGTAAGAAGCGTCGTCACCTGGAACCTGGAACTGTCTCATCTCTTCGTTCATGCGGTTTGGTCGCGGCCACGATGCTGTGTCCTGGTTCAGGGAGCTCCCGAGAAGCGGCGATTCCTTGTCAGATGGCTTGCTTGTTGACGTATTGCCTGCATTTGGGTTTGGTAGAGCAAGTTCATGGTCTAGTCAAGAAAGTTGGAATGGATTCCTTCTCAACAGGTGGAAATGCATTGTTGAATTCATACTGTAATTGTGGTGCTCCATATGTGGCAGAGAAGCTGTTCGATGAGTTGATGTTCAGAGATGTGATGAACATGTGTTTGTGACTTTATTTGTGTTGCACAAATAAACTCATGCTTGCTGTTCACTACCTACAATGGCATTGAAGGAAAGGGACAAAATTCACTTCATTTGCTTGGGAGGACCAAAATGGCCAATTTCCCGCCAATATAACACCCCACTAACGGCACATGAATGGAAATGGCACTGAGGGAATCGCAAATTTCATTTGATGACACTAAAGGGAAATTGAAAATTTCGATGTCATTGAGAGAAGCACTATAATTTTCAGTGGCAATGAAGGAGTTTTTTCTAGATATGTGGGCTGGACCATGGCGCAGCTGTTGTAAGGGACCGTGCATGTGGTACATTTGTTTAAAGAGGAAGGCACAATTCCAGCTTTATCCTTTGGCTCCCACACCAAGTAAAGCAAAGAACCTGTGTGCCTTCGCTGTAGTAAAAGCACTAAAGCCAAAGTAAGAAGAAATGGCATCAGAAGCTCCTTGCAGATTTGCATCAAACTATACCATCGATAGTTAGCAAGTTCCTCATGCTACAAACGTATCGCGTCTTTCACAATATTTTTGGTGCAGCCCCGGCATTGGATAGTGGATACGACGTAGCTGCTCCCAAGGTACCTACTAACATCCATCGTTTTGAAATTTTCATGTTAATTGTTTGTTCGGATAAATCTGCACATATAGAATTTTCTTTTATCACATCTACATATTTGAAGACATATTAATACTAGTTTAGAAATTTTGCCACAAGTATATCTATACTTTATACATATATATACACACACACACACACACACATATATATATATATATATATATATATATATATATATATATATATATATATATGTGTGTGTGTGTGTGTGTGTGTGTGTGTGTGTGTGTGGGTGGGTGTGTGTGTATATATATATATATATATCCCCATGTGTTATAGCAATTCAACTATCGTAAATATATATTGACATTGTCGTAAATTAGTATATAAAATTATCGTAAATAGAGGTGGCTACAAAATAACCTATTTTGTAGCTAGCTATAAAGTATACTCTCCCTCTCTCTCTATATATATTGCACCCTAGGTGTAGAATATTATTCTACACCACAAACCAAAACTGACCTAAAAAATACTGAGTATTACTGAACCGTGTTCAGTATTAGTCAGTATTACGCACAGTACCACGAAATACTGAATAATACTAAAACGCGACTACTGAACAATACTGAATTTTGTTCAGTATAACAGCTCGGTGTAGAATAGTATTCTACACCTAGGGCGTAAAATAGCAACGTGTGTGTCTATATATATATATATATATATATATATATATATATATATATATATATATATATATATATATATATATATATATATATATATGGAGAGTATACTCTATAGCTAGCTACAAAATAAGTTATTCTGTAGCCACCTCCATTTACGATAGTTTTATTTACTAATTTACGATAATATTAGTACATATTTACGATACTTGGGTTACTATAACACATAGAGATATTTACCATAATGTTACAGTAAATCACATAGTAAGGAGTTACTGTAATCTCGTAAATTAGCATAGCAATTATCGTAACTCAAAGTGGCTACAGAATAAGTTATTCTGTAGCCAGCTGCAGGGTAGTAGTTCTATATATATATATATATATATATATATATATATATATATATATATATATATATATATATATATATATATATATATATATATATATATATATATATATATAGTACATGTTTTCTTTATGCTCTTCTTATTGGTTTTGTCCATTTGCATGCAGACAAGAGACGCCAAGTGCAACAGATGGGTGTAGGGACTTCTAAGCCCGAGTTGAAGCCTGAGTTTAAGGTAAATCTCCATATCGGCTCTATATTTTTTTCTTGGAGCAATTTGGGGCGCGCGTGCGGCAGTGGTGGTTGGGGGGGGTGGGGTGCGGGGCGGGCTGGGGGGTGGATTATACCGAGATAGGTGTCATAAAGAGTTTGTACTAGATTGTACAAATAAATAAGCCAGTTTTTCCATTATTCAACATTAAATTTAGTACCAGACTGTAGAAATAATGCCTTACATTATTACCTATGATAAATGCAGGACTTTCATGCCAATACTGTTGAAGAGGCTGTGAAAAACCTAGCTTCTTATTTGGAGGACTCAAGGGTGCTAAACCAGGCCATCTACTTTTATGGATGGGGAGGACTTGGACTTGGTGCATCTGCTGTCCTTAACTCAATCGCTGAACACCCTCCACCGTCTGTGAGAAACAAATTTCAGAATATTATACACATTGATTGCTCAAGGTGGAGAAACCGGAGAGCAGTCCAGAGAATGGTGGCACACAAACTAAGGCTTCCTCAACGTGTAATGGCTATCTTTGATACACAGAACGAGGAGGATGATTTAGCTGGTGTAGATGAATGCTCTAGGGTTGAGGTAAAAGTGGTTGGGGAAGAGATCTCCCGAGCCCTACAAGGACAGAGCTCCTTAGTGGTCTTCCACAACGGAAGCGATAGCATGGTTAACTTCAATGACCTTGGCATTCCTCTAGCTGCTGCAGACCCTTCGTCAAATATTCTTCGGAAGGTATTGTGGACATTCCAAGGAAGGCTTCGTGCCACCGATGCACGTAACAAAATACAGGGAACTGAGGCAGTGGGCACTTCATATCTGTACCTTGGTTCAATTTTTTCTAAGAAAAGCTCTGATTTATCCCACAGGGTTGAAATACTGCGTGAGGAAGCTGCAGAAATAGCACAATACACGAATAAACTTATGGTCACTAGGGAAATAGCTGAAGTGTGTTGTAGGTATTTGTTATCATTGCATTCCAATGCTACCACCTCTCTAGACTTCAACTGGGTCACTCATGCCTCAAATTATTGGGTTTGTGATGGGATTCTACAAGAATTCCAGCGAGAGGAAGCATGGGAGGTTGCCACTGCGTTGCATGAAGAGTTGCGGCTGGAGGGCCTCTCATCTTATAGAACGACCTATTCCTTTGATGATACAGCATCTTGGATTGT